>CAWUFW010000893.1:0-600000 GCA_963921515.1 Calotriton arnoldi
TACTGCAACTAGTCGCCAATCCAACTACCCCCCATGTCCGGAATGTAAGCCCGCACCTAGGCCCGCCCATCCGCCACATCGAACATACCACCAGCACGACAACCTTCCCATTCGAAACACTGACTGGGGGTGGCGACCAGTGAACAATCATGTGTAGCCTACCCACGCGTACATGTGGGCCCTCCATGATCCATGTCACCTGCGGCAAAGTCATGACATGCGCAATGAGGGAAGTGAGGAGAGCTGTCCGCCCCACGCGCAGAAGGTGCATCAGCTCCACAGACCCAGCAGCGAGTCCAGCAGGGGTCACATGTGCAGGGGCAGCTGTGCCTGGTGTGAAGGCACATGCATATAGACAGCACATCGACCAATGTGTAGTCTGCCCACATCTACAGTCCATCATCATGCGGACATAGGAATTGAACACAGGGCAACACATCTGAGTGGGTGCACCCACCGTGACCAACAATGCGCAATCATCGACGTACCCGCCCTGTGCATGGCCCCCCACCCAACGGAGGCACATCCAGTGCCACCATCCCACACACACAAGCCTTCCACGGAACATGCTGTGTCCAATGGTCAGTACAGAGTCAGCGCCCATCTGGTGGATCCTGAACAGGAGACACATGCACACACATGCCAGCTCCCACTATGTACGTCTGCCACCTGGCACGTGCAATGTAACCTCTCACCTGTGACGTGTGACTGCAAGCACACAGCCGTCTTGGCATGGGGCTGTCAATGTGGACACCTGTCAATGTTTCGGGAGGTGTGATCCGTACAGTGCTGTACATAGGGTGCAGTGCTGACACCTACTACTGTCTCATATCCCCTCGTGCCACAGGTCCCACTTGTTTTGGCCGCTCAGCCTGTGCCCACATCGTCGTCGTCGTGTGCCATACTCATCCAGCCGCGGAAGCAGTTCCATGCTCAGCAGACATTCATGTTGCCGTGGCGTTGCCGCTTGACGGATATGCAGTCAGTCCCCATCAGCACGCCCCGCAAGTCATTGGGGCCTAGATCCCCATGTGCATGCACATGGCAGTGGTTTGTATCACTAGCCATTGCCATTGTTGGGAGACCTGTGTAAGTGTATTGTGGCCGTGCCGTCCCAGCTTGACAGCTGGGCTGTGGCTCATGTGCTTGCTCAGTCATGTCAGTGATGTGTATGCGAAATTGCTATGTGTCGTGTTGCTTTGACATGTGTCCTCTGCCATTGTCCCTAGGCGGAGACCGAACATTGACCGCCCATACCAATTGCTGGCGGACATGGACGATACAGAGGTTATTAGGAAGTTTCGGCTGGACAGGCCAACCCTGCATCGACTGTGTGCCATGTTAGAACCCCATCTCCGTCCCCGCAGGGGTGTATCCGACTGCTGTCACCCCCACGGCTAAGGTGATGGCCGCCATGCATTTCTTCGCCACTGGGTCATTCCAGCACACAGTGGGCATTGGAGGAGGGATGTCCCAGCCCATGTTCAGCAAGGTGCTGAGGCATGTACTAGCAGCCATGATGCTGTACCGAAACAGGTACATCCGCTTCCCCAGGGCTCGTGAATTGGCGGCAGTGAAGGGTGCATTCTATGCCCTTGGCAGAATCCCACACGTCGTTGGAGCCATTGACTGCACACATGTCGGCCTTGTTCCACCACAGGCCACTGAGCACCTGTACCGCAACAGGAAGCACACGCACTCCCTGAATGTGCAAGTGGTGTGCCTTGCGGACATGGTGATCACCCACGTGTGTGCAAAGTTCCCAGGCTCGGCCCATGACGCACACATAATGCGCAACAGCATCTTGCCACGACTGATGTCCAATATGCAACAGGATCGTGCCTGTATTGTCGGTGAGTATGTGGAGTGGTGTAGCGTGCTGGTTGTGCGATGCTGTCCCCTGTCCAGTTGGAATTGCAACGGTTCTCTGTGTCCCTCACACCCAGGTGACTCTGCGTACCCGAATGGGGCATGGCTGCTCAGTCCATTGAGGAATCCTCGCACCCCAGCAGACGATCGCTACAATGAGGCACATGGGAGGACCAGACGTGTGGTCGAGCGTACCTTTGGCCTCCTCAAGTCCAGGTTCAGGTGCCTGGACCGCACCGAGGGTGCGCTGGCGTACTCCCCACAGAAGGTGTGCCGGATAGTGGTGGCGTGCTGCATGCTGCACAATCTGGCCATTCGGAAGCAGATCCCCCTCATCGTGGATGACGGAGATCAACCAGGGCCCCAGCCCGCAGACCAGGACAGCTCGAGTGAGGAGGACAGCGGAGAGGAGGAAGCTGGTAATGTGCGGCAGCAGCTCATCGCCCGCTACTTCACTTGACGGTGAGTGTCCATGTACGACGGCTGATGTGGCTGTATCTGTGCAGGTGTGTGTGTGCTGTGTCAGGGTGGCCGTTTGTTCACTGCGTGCTGTGTGTCAACGCTCCATGGCCAGGGTAGTATGCCACTGTTGGTGGCTGTGGCATTGTGCCCTATTGCTCTGTGCGATGTGTGTACATTGCTTGTAGTTGTTGACATGTACTGTGTGATGGGTGTGTGACACACTCATTGAATGTGCTCCTGTTCTGTCTCCCACCCCTAGGTCCCTACAGGCCCTCCGGATTCAATTGCCATGCCACGCATCAGGTGCCTTTCCGCCCAAGGTGGCCGTTGTATTCCGTACAAATAAAACACAGGGCACAAACAGCAGTTAGTGTAAAAGGTGCATTTATTACAAACTGTGACATGTGATTGTGTGTAAGGTGATGACAAAAGTGGTGCGTGCAGTGACAATGAGCTGTCGGTCATGGCTGCGTGATGCTCAGGGTGTACCCACTGGTTCTATGTCCATAGTCCAACACACACATGCCATCCAGATGGCTGTGTGGAGTGGGATCGTAGTCCAAGTCAATGCAGTGGCTGGTCAAGGAAGGCTGGCGGAAGGCTGGCTGGCTGCCTCACTTGCGTTTGGAGCGTGCGAAGTCCTCCCGGGAGATCTGTTTCCACTTCGGACGGCCCCTTCCACGTTTGCGAGGGGGTGCCTGCTTGCGACATGCTGGTGGTTGAGGTGTGCTCACTGGCTGTGGACGCAGGGGAACTGGACACTGCTGCTCCACCCTGCGCCCCGGCAGGTGGTGGCGGAGGGGAGCTGCTGTCCCTGGCTGTGACCTCACCGCCACCACCAGCTGGCCCATGAGGTCCACGTTTTGGCCCATACGGGAGTCCATGGACCTCAGCACCCCCAGCACCTCACGCGTGTCTGAAGCAGACCGGACCCATTGTCCTTGGGCCTCTTCATAGGCCCCAAGGACTCTGGCCATTTGAGGCAGGGCATGGCTCCCAGGGGAGGCTGGCGTTTCCCTGACCCTGCTCCTCCTACCAGTCCTGCTGCCACCGGCCTGCCCACTAGCCACATTGCTCACCACGGTCCTCGCTGTGGCTCCCAGGGTGGATCCAGTCGGCCGGGCCACCACCTGTGCTGGGGCTGGTGCCAGCGAAGACGTGGTGGTGGTGGCGGCGGTGGTGGTCGGTGCGGCGATGGTGGCGGTTGCAGCAGTGGTAGTGGCCACAATGACCGTGGGTGTGGCCGCAACGACAGTGGCAGCAGGGGGCTGGGAATGTTCAGCAGCCCTGGATGATGGGTTGGTGGGTAGGAGGGGTCCTGGGGAGCGGCTGGGCCCTGCCACACCAGATGGGCCTGCTTGGTGGTCCGTGTCCGAAGAGGAGGACAGATCCTCCAGATCCGTGTGTCCTCGTTGGGGGCTTGTAGGCTGGCTGTGCTGGCTGCTGGCTCCATCCCCAGCATCCAGCAGTTCGTCACCTGTGGAGAGAATGAGATTTGTTATTGTGTTGCACCTGGCGAAGTATGTATTTGTCGTCTGACATTAACAGTTCGTGCAATCTCGTACATGGGTTTCCCAGAGGCGTGTGTGTGGCTGTAGCATCTGTAGTTGTGTGTGCTTGGCAATGGGACTGTGTGCTGTGCACATGTGGCATGGGACGGATTGGCCATGCCGATGGGTGTGTTGCTGTGCCCCTACTTATTGTGACTCTGGTGTATGCGGGCTCCTGGCCCATCCTGGGTCTGGTTTGTACTTTGCTTTTGGTGTTCAGATGGGACGCTTAGGAACGCATATGGCAACATGGGGGCCATGCCCCAGATTCGCATTTTGGAGGGGATATGCTTTTGGGGTTCAAATGGAACGCTTAGGAACGCATATGGCAACATGGGGGCCATGCCCCAGATTCGCATTTGGGAGGGAATATGCTTTTGGGGTTCAAATGGAACGCTTAGGAACGCATATGGCAACATGGGGGCCATGCCCCAGATTCGCATTTGGGAGGGAATATGCTTTTGGGGTTCAAATGGAACGCTTAGGAACGCATATGGCAACATGGGGGCCATGCCCCAGATTCGCATTTGGGAGGGGATATGCTTTTGGGGTTCAAATGGAACGCTTAGGAACGCATATGGCAACATGGGGGCCATGCCCCAGATTCGCATTTGGGAGGGGATATGCTTTTGGGGTACATGCTGTGAGTCATGGGTGCCGAACGTGACATGTGTTGTGGCAGCATGACAGTGCATGGTTTGAGGTGTGTGCATGCTTGACATGGCCTGCATATTTGCTGTCTGTTGTGATTACTGGACATGGCATTGGACGCATCGTTATGAGTGAGTGATGGTTGTGTGCCAGCCAACGTATTGCAGTTGTCCCATCTCCTTGTTGTGCGTGCTGCCCTGTGCCATGTGCATCACTGCAGTGCTCGGGGGGTGTGGCCCATGTTGTGTGTTGTTGCTCACAGTGTGTCGTGCGCTTCATTGACTTCTGGCACATGGTTGGTCATGGGCATGTATCTTAGCGTGACTGCTGTATGTGTGGCAGCTGTGCGGATGACATGCCTTTCATGAGACTGGGGCTGACGGATGGGATGGATGGTATGTTGTATGTGCATGGTGTGTCTGTGTGTTTGATGGGTTCAGTGGTGTTCGTGTGCATTTATGTTGTTCCGCTCTGTTGCGTCTAGTGTTGTTTGTCTTACATAGGCGTAGTTGTGGGGTGTGTGGTTGACAGGCAGTAGGGGCTACATGGACAGGACTTCAATGGTGTTTCGGTTGTGTGTGATGAGTTGCACAGTGGCTGCCGTGTGGTACTATATTCAGTGTGGCTTGTGCATGCAGACGTGGCTCCTTGGGTGTTGCTATGTCTGTGATGGGTCATGTGGGGTGTGAGTCTGTTGTTCATGTCCGTGTGCACATTGTTCACTTGTTCGTGACGGTGGGCGGTGCTGCGTGTTCGTCTGCTACGTGACATGTCCCATGTGTTGGTCGTGTTATGGTCCTCATGCCTCCAGTAATCCAGCCCTGTCCAGTTTCCCACCTGCAAGTTGTTCGTGCGTGCACTGTACTGGATGCCACATGGCTCTAAGCGGGGGGTGCTCCATGTTGCAGGTCTGTGGGGGTGGGGGGGTGTTGTGGGTCGTGGGGGTGGCTGGACACCCACTGACACCGATTGCTGTGGACCGTGATGTCTGCCTTTCGGCTGTCGTTGTGCACTGCGGTGGCTGACACGTGGCTGTGGGGTGTGGGGGATGCTCCTCCTTGCTGTGCTGTGGGACTAGGGGCCTGGTGTGTGTTGTACTTGGGCTGTCCACCGTCCCACCCACTGCACTTTGTGTTCCTGCCACTTACCTGTTACTTGTCGGTTAGTGCAGCTGTGGCGGACACATGGGTGTGGTGGGTGCTCGTTGTGGCGCTTCTGGCATATTTGGGGACCTGTTGGTGGTTACGTGGCTGGCTGAGTGTACACATGTCCCCACGTATGTTACAGTTGTTCGGTTTGGGCTGTGTGTGGTGGTGTCTGTTGCATGTGTGTGTGATGTGTTGTGTATTGTGTGCTGGACATGGGGGTGTTTGTCCCTGGGAGCTGTGGCATGATGGTAGTGCATGTGAGTACATAGCGGTGTGCTGGTATACATTAGTTTGTACTTACCAGCCTCCACTCCCCTGCTAATCCGGCGAGGATCTCCGGATGTATTATGACTCGCACCTTCTCCTCCCACGCTTTGAAGGTCTTGAAGAGCGCGGGATTCCCTCCGCCAGTGACGGCAGCCAGCTCTCTGTTTTTGCCCTCCTTCTTCTTGACCAGGCTCTTTACGTCATTCCAACGTTTGTTTATTTCTCCTCTGTTCCTGGGCAGGGTCCCGACTGCATTGACCTGGTCTACGATCCGGTTCCACATTCTGTTTCTGGTGGCTAGTGGTGTGTGCTGGACCATGTTCCCATAGATTTGTGGGTACACCTTGATGATCTCGTCGACCATGACCGTCAGCTCAATGGGCGTGTACTTGGGCATTCTTTGTGGTGCCATGGTGTTTGTGGTGCTGGTGCGGTGTGTGTTGTGTAATGTGCAGGGGGTTTGTGGTGCCGGTGTTTGGTGGTGGTGGTGGTGGTGGTGGTGGTTGTGATGTGTGCGTTTCTGTGGTGTGCTGCTGTCCTTGCTGTGTCACTGTGTCCTCTCCTCTCCTCTCTGGTTTGCAATGTAGCAAGGGGTTGTGGTCTGTGGGAGTGCTGCTTTTGTACTCACCTATGTGGGTGTGTCCTCATGGTCTGTTGTTTTCAGGTGTGTTGTGTCTGGGGTTCTGGCCTTTGTATTTTGTGTTTGTCCGGGGGTGTTTTCGGGATGTGTACTGTGCTTGTGTATTTGTGCGTGCCTTGCTGTGTGGACTTGTTGGCCATGTTGTGTGCTATTGGTTTTGTGAGCGGATGGTTTCTGTGCAGGTACGTGGGCGCCATGGCTTCTGCCGTGTCGATTCTCATCGGCGTTGTTTGCGCTGGCGGGCGGTATATTTGTGGTTTTCCCGCGCTCATGGCGGTGCGATCGTAATTTCACGTGCGGTGTGTCGGCCGTGAGGGCGGGCGGTTTTGTGTTGTCGTGCGTGTTTCCGTCCGTGGCGGGCGGTTTGACTCCGACTCGGACGTTGGCGGGCGGTATTTTGTGTGATTTTTCCGCCGATGGCGGTTTTCGGTTTGTGTAATCGTAATGGCGTGGTCGGTGTTCAGGCGGTGTGTGCGGGCGGATTTTTGCCGCTTCCATGCCTGGCGGATTTATTTACGCCGGGTATCGTAATGGGCCCCTTAGACTTTTATTCAATTATTCATTCATTGTTAATTCAAATATTTACTACGCAAAATCAATTTTATTGCAGAAAGGAAATTTTATCATGAAGCAAAAACCCTAATTACCTGCCTATCTTCCCTAATTTAGCCTAAGGATTTCTAACCTAAGTTTACGAATTAAAAATATCTTGATTCTCATACTCAACTGAAAAAATAAGACAGCAACAGAAACTTCAGCTCGTCAGCATCAGCTACCTGCAACCCGTCTCATCTAACAGTCTTTCAGCATCTCCCGCTCAGTAAATGGATCGATCTGGACCACCAAGCACTGGAAGCCACCAACACCAACACCGACTCTGACTGCGACTCTCCAACTCCGACTGTGACTGTGACCCCCTCCCACTAAGAGTAGGCCCTCTTATACCCTAATTCTAACTTTGCTAACTAATTGTTGCAACCTTCATAACACGCTTTTCTTTCATTGGTCCATTCATTTCATCTATTCATTCTTTAATCAAGTTCTCCCGGATCCAACTTGTCCTTTGGAATGTATATGATCATTTCCTTTCTCACAGTTCAAGACATGTTTCCATCCGCTTCGATCAGTACATTTGTAACTTCTTTCGATACATTCGAGAACTCTGCAGGCAGTGTCCTTTCTCTTAAAACGGTTTCCCACGGTTCCTTGCTGATCACCACGGCACACTATCAGTTCAATTAGGTCACATCAGCCTTGACCATTCTCGCATCCTAGCCTCTCAGCAACATCACGTGGTTAGCTTTTCTCCAACTTTTTCTCCCTTGTCACGCGTTTCCCCGCACATGCGCACTTCATTAACCGGCAGCCATTTTATATCGCCACTCGTTTATACTTAGAAGCACTATTTTGAAATAAACAAAACATAATTAAAATAGAGAAACATAGCCTTTTCGTTTCCCACCCGTCATCTACGTACCCCAATTAGTTATTACCTAGCAGAAAGCAACATTTAAGCTGTTCCTTACTTACCATCACTATTGTTTTTTGCAACGACACGTTTATATTCTATGAAGCACAAATCATGCATTTATTATAAATTTAGTACGCAATTATTTTTATGTTATAATTAGACACACAGACATTCGTTAATAGATTATTCAGCCCATATACTTGCGTGTTACCCTTCCCTTACGTACAGTGTTGATTAATACATTTAAACGAACATTTTATTAATTATTTATAAAATTTGTTAGGGGTTAAAATTTTTATTTTCTCTGCTCCATCACTACCTTTCTTATGGATAGGTGAGATGATCGATCCCTTCCAAGAATCTGGGATTCTTCCGGTTTCCAGAATGTTGTTAAAGAGTGGTAATAGTGCCCCAGCCCAGTAGGTTGGGTCTTGCTTGTATATAATTGGCGGAAGGCCGTTAGGCCCGGGTGCTCCTTCGTTTCGGCTTTTTGAGATTCTATTCACAGTCGTTTTAATTGTAAAGAGGGGTGCAGGCTCTGGACCTTGATGTTTTAGGGACTGCCACTCACTCTGGCATACCACTACGTCTTGTGTGTTTTCACCAGCTTTCAGGTTGAAATGACTTTGTAAATATTTTACCCAGGCATCCTCCGTTATATATGAATTGATTCCTGGTGCCATTGGGTTCACTATACTCTTGACTGTGTCCCAAAACCTGGTGCTATTGTTTGATTTTACATCGTATAACAGTTTTTCCCATGTTTCAGCGGTTTCCTTTTTTGCTAACCAGATAATTTTATTTTTACGGGCCCTGAGCTTCCTTAGTTCCAACTGTGTGTTGTCGGCGGGGCGATTTTGACGGAGGCTACGCATTGCTCTGTTTACTTCACCCCTTATTTGTCTTAATTCGGCGTGATGGATTGCCGATAAGTGAATTCTTTGATTGCTTGCTGGCCTGCTAAGTGGTTCCTGTTGGATTTTTTGCTCGGCTTTCGTTAAGTTCACTTTAGGGCTAGATGGGCCAAAGCTTCCAGTAAAGCTTTCCCAAGCTGTTAGGATGTTATCATACAGTAGTTTGTTGTCCTCCCACCGTTTTTTTGACACTGCCATGAGTTTTCCTGGGTCACGTGTGTTACATTTTATTCTCCTGTGATTAAATGTGACGTTTGTGAGTGAGTCGGCAATTGAGTAAGTGAGTGCCGTTCCTTGCATGGCGAGTGTGAACTCTTGTGGTTGATGATCGCTATAATCTAGCAAGCCGATCCTGAAATCTTTTATCAAATAGTAAAGTGGTAAGGATGAAAAAGTATAGTCTATTGCGGTGTCAGCAAACGCGTTGTGGAAAGTTGCAGCTTGGGGACGATCCCCCGTCAATCGGCCATTTAGTGCCACCAAGGACAAGCTTTCTAGATCCTTCAACAGTTCTTTGGAGATTTTAGTTGGCTTGCCCCACTTACACTTGCCCTGAGGTGGAATCCCCCATGCTGTTTGTTGGTCTTCTGCCGGCCTGTCTGAGTCACCACTCCCTGTAAGGAACATATTGAAGTCGCCTGAGACGATATAGTTTGAGGTTGCCTCCTCGGTAATTAGTTTGGTTAGTTCTGTTATCAGTTGTTTTGAGCCGTTTCTTTTGTTCCGGGGGTGTAGATAGGTGTTAACAAGTATTAGCTGCTGTTTGTCTTTAGGACCAGCTATATCCAGCTGGATTGTTTTTATCTCATTTGTTGGAGTCCTTTTACTTGTTAGTTCCTTAACAGTCGTTATGGTTTTAATCGAGGCATAAGTTGTGAGGCCTCCTTTAAAATGACCGAAGTTTGAATTTCTAGTTGCTGGGAGGTGGTATGATTTAAAACCTAGTAGAGGGAATGGATCTTCCAGCCACGTTTCTTGAAGCAGAATTAGGTCAAATTGTTGAAAATACGTCAGCAGAGCACTGTCCATTGTTTTAGCTCCGAGGCCGTTTATATTCCAGGAGCAGAATTTTAAGTTTGAAGTATTTGCTTCCTGTTCTGATCTCTGTCAAAGGGACCCCGGTTTTATATTTATGGTTTTTGCTATCCAGGACCAGTCATGTAGTGTGTCGATTCCTCCTTGACCCCGGATGTCCCGGTTGATGGAGCTATATCTCTCCGAGGTCTCTGCAGAGGTACTACGTGCCCCCTTGAGGACGGAATTAACAGGCCCAGAACCTCCCATTCTACTTGGTCTGCTGTTATTGGACTCTTGATGGTAACGGAGTAGTGGGTCTGGATATCCGACTGCTTGATGGAGATGCAGTCGGATCCCCCAAGTTTCTAATTGATGCTTTTCCTTGAGGATTTTCTCCACTATTTCTCCAGTTGCCCAAACTGTCTTGGTTGCTTCTTGCTCCGAGAGGTGTTTAAAAATTTCAAATTCTACTGATTCCAAATCTTGTGAACCAATCCCTGCCAGACTGCTAATAGCAGTTAGTGTTCGGAGAATATTACCTCTATTTAGGGTATCTCCTCGTCCTTTAGATTTATACTCCGGAATGAACAGAATTGACTTGGGGATCTCCCGTCGAGGCTCATTCGGGGGAGATCCACTGCATAGGGATTTGCCGCTTCTCCCTGCGCTAAAGGGTATCTCGTTTTGTTGTTCTACCCTTTCTGCGGTGTCCGGGCTTCGCTCTTTTTCCGTGCGCCGTCCACTGACGCTTTGCTGTTTCACTGGCCTCGTACTATTTGCTGTTTCCATTTTTAATTTATCATCCCTTGGTTTTAGTTGTTTGGTGTATGCCATTAAGGATATCGCATTTTGTTGTTCTACCCTTTCTGCAGAGTCCGGGCTTTGCTCTTTGTCCGTGCGTCGTCCACTGACGCTTCGCTGTTTCACTGGCCTTGTTCTATTTGCTGTTTCCACTTTCAATTTGGCATCCCTTGTTTTTGGTTGTTCGGTGTGTGCCATTGCAACTGCTGTTACCGCAGGGGCAGCTTCACCTGCCGTTAAAGTTTCCAGTTGATTTTCGGCCTGCTCATTTAAGTTGGTGAGTTTGAGGGAATTATACTTGCTTATATTCACCTCTCCTGCTTGTTCCGTCCCTGGTGGGCAGGGGGCGTCGATGGCATTTGGCTCAGGCTGCGCGTTTGTTGGTCCCCCGCTTGCACTTCGTACTCGCTGATGTCCACTCAGGGATTTTGATGCGACTTGAAAGAAGTATTTTATAGATGGATTCTTGTTCCTTCCTTTTCTCCTCTGTTTCCAACACTGTTTGGATGATTGCCCTTTAGCCTGGGCGTCCCCCTCATCTGATTGGTTTATCTGATTGTTGCCACTGCTGGCGGTCTGCACCATCAATTGGGGTTCAGGGATGACTAAAGGCCCTGAGGGTTTGGTGCTTGAGAGCTTGTTTACTTTGGCTGTTCCATGGGTTCCCGGTTCCATATATTATTTTGACTCTGAGGTCCCACCTACGACTGGCCCTGTGTCTTTCCCAACCGCCATGGAGGCGGTGACCTGAGTGTTTCCATGATTGTCAGGCTCCGATCGCTCTTTTTGTTCCTGGACGGGTGATGACATTTCCTTATAACGATCTTGTTCTAGTTTAATTTTGCTAATATTAGGCTTGCCGATATTTGAATATGTGCTTTTTAAATCCATGAGAAGATCACCCATCATTGTAGGCAGTGTTACGAGTTTCTCGGCAATTTGAAGGCAGGTACAGCTTGGAGGGATTATTACCGTTTCAGATTGAGCTCTTTTAAGTTGTTCATTTCCGACAACTTGCTGTCAATACTTGTGACGTGCAGGGCTAGACAGTTAAGGAGGGTAAGTTGAATGTCCATCTTGTCCGAGTGGTATTCCAGAGCCTTTGTTGAAAGCTGCATGGTGTTTAAGAGGGAGGCCCATATTTTGTTTTCTCCTGATGGTGTGTCCTCCTGACTCCCCTTCGTAGCCATTTCTGTGCCTAGAGGGGCTGTTTCTCCTTTGTCCTCGGTGGAGTATGTAGTGACCAAATTTTCCCATTCTTCAGTCGTAAGGAAAGACGTATTGCTGACCACGTAGTTCCGGGGCTCTTCTTGTTCGCCCCCTGTCTTTGCTCCTCTGTCCTCTGGCATAAGGGGGACGAGTTCCGACTGCGGTCCAAGGAAAGGTGGATTTGGTGACTTGACTTTTGTTTTGATGCCTATGTCGGTGCTATTTACTATCTTTCCGAGGATCTCACTGAGCTGAGTCTTTGCTGTCATCGCTGTGGTCTTCGCTGTGACCTTACCGTTAGTGTCGTTAATGTCTTCGAGAACAAGGTCAATGACATCCGGACTCAATTGTAGAGGTCTTTCTCCTGCTGCTTTAGTTAAGATTTCGTTTAAAGTAGAGGTAGCCGCAGTGCCCGCAGTTATGGAAGCTTCTGGCACTGCAAGTGCTGTAAGTGCTGCAGCTCCATAGGTCATTACGTTCTGGCACGTCCGTATTTTGATATCTGGCTCCAATGGTATTCTTAATGGTAATTTTGAAACCTCCAAAATAGTGGGGAAAGGCAGATTTCCTATGCATTGTGTGCTTACTTTGTTCTCTTTCCCGGTATTTTTATCGGTATGCTTATCAGTATGCTTATCAGTATGCTTTGCATTTTGCTGAGCTACATGGGCTACCGGTGGGTCTGCTGTCTCTTTTGTTGCTCTTTCAATTGTCGAGCTGGATAGAACCATACTACATCCTCCTGATTTGGCCAGTTTGGCCGATGAGCCTTTGCCTGTTGAGTCTTCCGGATGTAGTGGGGAAGGGAGATCCAGTTGTTTGTTAATACTAAGATTTAACACTGCACCAGCATCTTTCACAAATGAAAATTTGGAGTATATTTTAGGTTGAAAATGCTTTTTTCCCAAATTTGCTGGTGGCTGCGCTGGTCTGTCTGCTACTCCGCCCCCGTCTATATCTACCAGCATGTTCACTGAAATTCCAGAGTCCTTGTAGGCAGTTACCTCTACCGTTGCCGCTGTTGAGGCCGGCGGCGTTGTTAATGTGGAAAAGTGACTTTCAGTTGATCCGGTTGATTCTCTTAGGATCTTGTTTTTCTTTTTTCTGTTGTTAATAACATTTGTAACCAACCGCCTCTCCTTGCCAGATCTCATGGTCGCCTATATGGTGTCAGTGTCGGTTTGTTGTTACTAATGTTGTTACTGTTGTTATTGTTGCTGTTTATTTGTTATTGTTTTGTTGGTATTGTTATTTTGATTGACTTTGATTAACAGTTCTCAATGATGATTGATTAGTTTGTTGATCAATCCGCAGTCCCCGCAGCCCCCCCCTCTGATGACGGCTGTACTCACTCGCTGCTTACTGTCCTCGAGTCCTCGCTTTCTCGCTGAGGCACTGAGTCTGGGACTGCCGATGCCCGGTTAGGCTCCCCACCTCAATTTTCAGCACACTTGGCGGCGTTCAGCCGGTGGGGGCTTAGCGGGGCTTGGTGGTGAGGACTTGGGTCACCGCGGCTGTTTTACGGCTGTCAGCTGCTTGTTGCTGCTTGTTATTAGCTCGTCACAGTCACACTTCCAGTCATCAAGCTGTGCAAGATACTGCAAGCGCCCGCCCCAATGCAGTCAATGCAGTCCTCAGCCTTCACACCCAAAGTCGCACCTGAAAGCAGGGTGGAAAAGCAGAGAACCGGGCACACCGAAAGCAGCGCTGGGGGCAGCAGGCCGGCCCCTAGGGAGCCACAGGGGAGCCAAATCGCACCGGGGAGCAGGGTGGAGAACACGAAACCGGGCACACTGGGAGCAGCACTGAGAGCAGAGGCCGGCCACTAGAGGTCGGTGGAGGCTGTGGTCTCTCGCTCGCCCTTACCCTCTGCCTTTTGCCGCTGCTTCTGCCACTGTTTCTACCCTCGAAAGGTCCCGAAAATCCAAAATCCAAAATCGTCGCGTGCTCAACCTCCGCCGGCCCCCCCGGTGCGCGAGCTCCCGGCTCCGGCGTTTGCAGCTGCCACTCGCTGCTCGCGTCTCTCGTCTCTCCTCACTCACTCGCTCGGCTTCCGCAATTACCATTATAGAAACCAGCCCCTGAATGTCGCAAGGCACAGCTGGATGGGGCACTGGAGGAGGCCGCCCAGAAGCCTACTGGAGAAGACATTGCCTCTCTTGGTGACCTGCCAGAACTTGCTGGATGGGTGTTGAGACGGAATATCGAGTTGGAAATGTCGACTTACACAAATATCGAGTTGGAAATATTGTGATTCAGAAATATCGACAGTAAGAATATAGTGGTCAAGAATATCGAATTTAAGGTAAGAAATATTGTTTTTAAAAATATAGAAGTCATTAATATTGTTTGCAAAAATATAGTTGTTTAAAATATCGAATTTTTAATTAGTGTTATGTATTTTAGTTTATATTTTAAATGTATGCAATGTATGTTTTTTTGTATAAGTATTGTTTATGTTTTTTAATATATGTGTTAAGTATTTAGTAGTTATGAATTTTATTTTAACTACATTTTGGATTTTTTTGTTCCGTAGCGGGTTGTGGGTTTATAGGGGAATAGGGTGGGAAGTAATTTAATTATAATACATTAACGATTATTTTTTATTTATTTAATTTAGATTTTATAGTGTGAACTGTGGGAAGTAATTTATTTGTAATTAATTATTAATTGTTGTTAATTAATATTAATTAATTAATTGATAATTAATTAGGGTAATTGTGTAATTGTTTTTAGGTGCGGGTTGTGGGGTTTATAGGGGTAAAGGGTGGGACGTAATTTATTTTTAGTTAATTATTAATTATTTGTTATTTTATATTAATTAATTATTTAAAAATTAATTATGGAAATTGTGTAATTAATTTTAGGTGCGGGTTGTGGGGTTTATAGGTGTAAAGGGTGGGAAGTAATTTATGTTTAATTAATAATTAGGGGCCGATTCCGATCTCGGCCGGTAGGGCTCCGAATAGGATTCGGCTTTACCGGATCCGATTCGGAGCCCTGTTTCCCGACCGAACCGTACGCGGGTCCGGCCGAGCGAGTACGTTGCGGACTCGCCGACCGACTCGTCCGGGCGACCCGACCGCTCCGACCGACTCGTACCCGGATCGTACCGCTCCGACCGACTCGCTCGGACCCGATTCGCACCGCGCAATGGAGACGTTTTCCGGCCGGGTAAGTACGATGCGCACCTCGACCGCTCCGACCGACTCGCGCCGTCCGACTCGAACTCGCTGTCGGAGCCGTACTTTGGGGGTCCGTGTCGGACCCCCTGTACGCGTACCCGTGCGAGGCGCACACAGGGGGGACCCATGGGTCCCCCCTACCTGTGTGTGTACGCCGCGGGCGCTCGCGGCGCACTCGCTGTAGGGGGCGCCCTTGTCCGCCTCGCACCCATTGAGGCAATGGGAGCCCGCGTACGCGTTGTACGACCGGCTCCCATTGAGTTCATGGGAGTCCGGACCGACTCGTGTCCGGTGGCATACGAATGCATCGGACTCGTTCGGTCGGACTGCACGGGTCCGATTCGGTCGGAAATCTCTCCGGGTCCGGCTCGGTCGGAGAGATTTCCGGCCCGAATCGGAATCGACCCCAATGTTGTTAATTTATATTAACTAATTAATTGATAATTAATTATGGAAATTGTGTGATTTGTTTTAGGTGTGGGCTGTGGGGTTTATGGGGTAAAGGGTGGGAAGTAATTTATTTTTAATTAATTAATAATTAGTTCTTAATTAATAATAATTAATTGAGTGAAAATTAAATATGAAAATTGTGTAATTAATTTTAGGTGCAGGTTTTGGGGTTTACAGGGGTAAAGGGTAGGAAGTAATTTATGTTTAATTCATTAATATTTAGTTGTTAATTTATATTAACTAATTAATTGATCATTAATTATGGTAATTGTGTGCTTTTTTTAGGGGTGGGTTGTGGGGTTTATGGGGTGAAGGGTAGGAAGTAATTTATGTTTAATTAATTAGTTGTTAATTAATATTAATTAATTAATTGAAAATTAAAAATATTAAAAATGGAATTTGTGTAATTAATTTTAGGTGTGGGTTGTGGGGTTTATACGGGTAAAGGGTGGGAAGTAATTTATGTTTAATTAATTATGAATTAGTTGTTAATATTAATTAATTAATTGAAAATTAAATATGCAATTTGTGTAATTAATTTTAGGTGTGGGTTGTGGAGTTTATAGGGGTAAAGGGTGGGAAGTAATTTATGTTTAATTAATTAAAAATTAGCTGATCATTAATATTAATTAATTAATTTATATTTAATTAGGGTATTTGTTTATATTTTGTGTGTGTGAGTTTTATTGTTATAGGGGTAAGGTGTGGGGAGTAAATTAATTTTACTTTATAATTAGTTGTTAAATACTATTAGTTTTTTTAATTGAAAATAGGTTTTAATTGTGTCATTAATTTTTTACAGTTTAATTTTAGCTGTGGGTTGTGGGGATTATAGGGGTAAAGTGTGGGAAGTTAAATCATTTTTATGAGTTTTAATTTCTTTTTTAATTAATAATATTTCTTTAAATTGTAAATAATGTTAATTAAGGAAGTACATTTAAAAAAAAATTAGATGTGGGTTGTGAATTATGTGGTGGTATAGGGTAGGAAATAAAAAAAGTAAATTTATGTAATAGTTAATGTTTTTGTTTCTAAATAATTTCTAATTAAAAATATTTATTTGTTTGGAAATTATTTTTTATTTTATTTATTATAATATTTGTAGGTATTATTCATATGTATTTAACATTATAATATGTTTTCTTATTTTTTTTTAATATTGAATTTATTTGCATTTTAATTTTTAACATATTTATATCTTTTGTAATTTATTTTGTTTTTTAAATATTTTTGTTGTTAAAAAGAATTTGTTTTTAATTTTGAACTGACTGGAGTGAGAATATTAATTGTTACTCCTCTTCAATCCAACTCTTTCCCTACTGTTGCTCTCACTGGAGTAGGAATAGTAATTTTTACCCCTCTGCTAGCCAACACGTTCCCTACTGTTGCACTGACTGGTGTGGGAATAGTAATTTTTACCCCTTCGCTATCCAACTCTTTCCCTACTGTTGCACTCACTGGAGTGGGAATATTAATTTTTACCCCTCCGCTATCCAACACTTTCCCTACTGTTGCACTCACTGGAGTGGGAATAGTAATTTTTACCCCTCCGCTATCCAACACTTTCCCTACTGTTGCACTGACTGGAGTGGGAATAGTAATTTTTACCCCTCCGCTATCCAACACTTTCCCTACTGTTGCACTCATTGGAGTGGGAATAGTAATTTTTATCCCTCCGCTATCCAACACTTTCCCTACTGTTGCACTGACTGGAGTGGGAATAGTAAATTTTATCCCTTCGCTATCCAACACTTTCCCTACTGTTGCACTCACTGGAGTGGGAATAGTAATTTTTACCCTTCCGCTATCCAACACTTTCTCTACTGTTGCACTCACTGGATGGGAATAGTACATTTTATCCTGCCACTATCCAACCCTTTCCCTACTGTTGCACTCACTGGAGTGGGAATAGTAATTTTTACCCCTCCGTTATCTAACACTTTCCCTACTGTTGCACTGACTGGTGTGGGAATAGTAATTTTTACCTCTCCGCTATCCAACACTTTCCCTACCGTTGCACTCACTGGAGTTGGAATATTAATTTTTACCCCTCCGCTATCCAACACTTTCCTACTGTTTCACTCACTGGAGTGGGAATAGTCATTTTTGCCCTTTCGCTATCCAACACTTTCGCTACTGTTGCACTCACTGGAGTGGGAATAGTAATTTTTACCCCTCCGCTATCCAACACTTTCCCTACTGTTACACTTACAGGAGTGGGAATAGTAATTTTAACCCCTCCGCTATCCAAGACTTTCCCTACTGTTACACCTACTGGAGTGGGAATAGTAATCTTTACCCCTCTGCTATCCAACACTTTCCCTACTGTTACACCTAATGTATTTTATTTTTTTATATTAATGTTATTATTTAGCATATTTAATATTCATTATTTTTTTATATATATATATATATATATTTTTATATATATATATATATATATATATATATATAATTTGATATTTTGAACAACTATATTTTTTGCAACAATATTTTGTTGTTGATAATTTTGTACTTACCTATTGAAGTATACGGAGTCAATATTTTTTCATCAATATTTTTTACTTCTATATTCTTTACCTCAATATTTTGTCAGTGAACCTGCTGGATAACAAGTAGAAAGGGGACTCACCATGAAGGAGTTCAGCAGGGCACAGAAGGAGTGCCCATCCCTTGAGGGCCTGAGTTGGCAAGCAGATGCCCTATTGGGGCTGGCTCATGAGATATTCCTAGCAGGACATCTGGGGCAGGACAGACCTTTGCCTGGCTTGTCACCGACTTGTATTGGCCCAGGATGAAGATAGCCTCTGATGCTTTCTGTAGGTCTTGTCTCACCTGTCAGGCTAGTGGGAAGACTGGGAAAAAGCTAAAAGCTCCCCTGACTCCCATGCCTGTTGTTGGCATACACTTTGCGAGGATGGGCATTGATATTGACCCCAAGACAGCCCTAGGTAATTGGTTTTTCCTAGTCTTGGTGGACCATCCCACTAGGTACGCAGAGGGAATTCCTCTGAGGTCCTTCACTGCATCTGTAGTGGCTAGGGCCCTGAGGGGGATTTTCACCAGAGTGGGTTTCCCCAAAGAAGTGGTGTAAAACAAGCACACCAACTTCACGTCTGCGTACATGAAGTCTATGTGGAAGGATTGTGGGGTCACCTATAAGTTCTCCACACCCTACCATCCACAAACCGATGGGCTTGTTGAAAGATTCAACAAGACGCTTAAGGGCTTGATTATGGGCCTGTCTGAGCCTCTGATGCGTAAGTGGGAGGTTCTCTTGCCATGCCTCCTTTTCGCTTCCAGAGAGGTGCCACTAAAGGGACTGGACTTTATCCCATTTGAACTTCTGCGTGGCTTTCCTGTAAAGGGAACACAGGAGATGATGGATGGAGCACTGAAACCTTTCAGACACTCACCCACAGTCACAGATCTGGGTTGAATCCATCATCATTCTTTAGCTCACTTCGCCACCCCAGTTCAGACCCAGCCATATGCAAATCAGTCTTGACCCTGTTCCTCATGGGAACAGTCCAGCCCAAACTGCCAAGCTAGGTCTTCTCTGGGCAGGAAACAAGCATCCTGGGACCAGTTTTGGGGTAACACCCCTCATCAGCCAGGCTAGCTTGAATCCAGTGTCAAAGTGAGCAAGGGACCCACGTCTGGGCTTACCCTGCCAACTTAGGGCGAACAAAGCAAACACAAGGAGATGATGGACGGAGCGCTGAAACTTTTCAGACACTCACCCCCAGTCACAGATCTGGGTTGAATCCATCATCATTCTTTAGTTCACTTTGCCACACCAGTTCAGACCCAGCCATATGCAAATCAGTCTTGACTCTGTTCCTCATGGGAACAGTCCAGCCTGAACTGCCAAGCCTGGTCTTCTCTGGACCAGAAACAAGCATCCTGGAACCGGTTTTGGGGTAACACCCATCCCTCATCAGCCAGGCTAGCTTGAATCCAGTTGCAAAGTGAAGTGTAAGGAGACCTATTAATCCGTCAAGGAGGGGTGGGAGCAAGCTCCCAAAAACAAAAGAAACAGGATGTGGTTAGCTACATGCTAACCCTCAATAACCAGATGGCCAAGTTCCGGAAGAAGGCTTCCGAGAACTTGGAAGCTATTCAGGAGGTAATGAAGCAATGGTATGACCAAGCGGCTATCATGGTGGAATTCTAACCTTGGCAGAAAGTGTGAGTGATGGAGCCAGTGGAGCCCAGAACTCTCCAGGACCACTGGACTATGCCCATGAGATGGTGGAGAGGCAGGGGGAGTACACCTACCTGGTCGATCTCAAGATCCCCAGGAACCCCTCAAGAAAACTCCATCTCCACCGCCTCAAACCCAACAATGAGAGGTATGAGGTCAACATGCTGCTGGTGACAGATGATGGGGAGGAGGAGGAGAGTGAATCTCTCCCTAATCGACTCTCATCTAAGGAGAAGGATGGGTCAGTGAAGGGTGTTAACCTCTCCCCTTCCCTGACCCCAGAGCAGCGGAATGACTGTTGCCAGTTACTGGAACAGTTTGCCTCCCTATTTTCCCTCACGGGTTATTCAAGGAGGTTTGTCAAGGGATATGGCACCATTATTGCCCCCATGACTGAGCTCACTTCCAAGAAGCAGCCCAAGAAGGTGATCTGGACAGAGGCCTGTCAGAAAGCCTTTGACTCCCTAAAACAGGCCATTTGCACAGACCATGTGCTCAAGACCCTGACTTTTCCCAGGAGTTTATTTTCTCAAACATATGCCTCAGAGCATGGTATGGGGCAGTCCTATCACAGCTAAATGAGGAGATCCTAGACCAACCTGTAGCATTAGTCTCTAAGAGGCTTCTTCAAAAGGAACAGAGGTAGAGAGCGAATTAGGGAGAAGCCTTTGCTGTGGCCTGGACACTGAAGAAGCTGAGACCATACTTGTTTGAGACTCACTTCTGGGTTCAGACAGATCATAGGCCCCTCAGGTGGCTAATGCTAATGAGGGAAGAGACAATCCAAAATTGTTGAGGTGGTCCATCTCCCTACAGGGAATGGATTTTACAGTGGAACACCACCCTGGGTGAGACCATACCAATGCTGACGGTCATCCAGGTTTTTCTGCCATAAAGAAGAGAGCTCCCAAGGGGCTGGGTAATTCTCCCCACTTTCAACTGGGAGGGACACATGTTAGTCCTGTCAGCCCTAGGGTGGTGTTACCCCCAACGTTTTGCCTTACCTGCTTGATTTCTGCTGCACTTATTTATGTTGGCCTTAGGACTCTGAGCACTTTACCACTGCTAACCAGTGCTAACATGCATGTGCTTACTCCCTTAAAACATGCTTACAACTGCTTATACCCAAATAGCGCATTTAATTTACTTATAAGTTCCTTGTAGAGTGGTGTAACACATACTCAGGGCCTATAAATTAAATGCTACCAGTGGGCCTGCAGCACGTATTATGCTACCCACTTAAGAAGCATCTTACAACATGTGCCAAGTCTGTCATTGCAGCTTAAATGCATTTTTAATCTGCCATTTCGACTTGCCATTAAAAACCCCTTGCAAGCCTTATAATCCCCTATTATTACATATCAGTCACCCTAAGGTAGGCCTTAAGTAGCACATATGGCAGGGTTCTATCTAAGTAAAAGATTGGACAAGCACTTTTAAGTTTTACATAGCCTGGTAGTGAAGAACTCCTAAATTCGTTTTTTCACTGCTCTGAGGCCTACCTCTCCCCTAGGGTAACATTGGCGATTCCTTATTATGGGAAACATCCTTTCTGCGTTACTCCGCAGTGCCATTACCCCGCAGTTTTTACACCGCAAAATGTTTTACAACGCAGGGCTTTACACCGCAAACTATTACAACGCATTCCCCATTACAATGCCACGGTGGAGTTAGAATAGTAAGTTGCGCTGTAATGGGGAATGCGTTGTAATAGTTTGCAGTGTAAAGCCCTGCGTTGTGAAAGATTTTGCGGTGTAAAAACTGCGGGGTAATGGCACGCGGAGTAAAAGTGTGCGGGGTAAAGTGTCCTATTCCCTTATTATATTTAATAAACTGCCAATTCCTATTGGGAGCAGGTAGCTATATCATGTTTGGGGTTTTGCAACTGTGGTGGAAAGCCCTATTTAATGGTAAAGTCAGGTTTTTGATCACAGTTTTAAAAATACCTCTTATAGAAAGTTGACATTTTACTGTCGTTAGCCCTTTTTTGTCTACAGCCGGGCCTGGGTCACATGGATGGGTGCAACTGATAGACATTATGAATTTCTCACAGACAGTCGCACAATAGAGGGATTAGGTGTGCCTGAATGGGCCACTTGTTGGCAGGATGGGGGGGCGGAGCTGAGCACAGCACCACTCACAACTTAATAGCCTGTGCTCTGCCTTCACACAAAGTGCCTAACGATGTCACATTGTCACTGTAGTCAGCTTGGAGCCAGAGCAGGGGAGACAGGAAATTCCATGCACATCAAAGCCACTGTTTAGAAGCGTCTCCCACCTTCCAGAAGGAGGGCTAAGGGTATAAAAGTAGAACCACAGACACCACTCTTCCGTACACTTCTGGACCTGTGGATACTCTGCCAGGAAGAAGGATTGCTGTGCTGCTGGAAGGACTACCACTCTGCTGGACTTGGATTGCTGCTCTGAAGGACTGCTGCCTGCTGGATTGATGCCCTGTTGCCCTGCTGAGTTGCTGCCTTCTGCCTGGGTATAAGGACTGGATCTTCACCTGTCCCAGGACCTCTAGAGTGACTCACAAGGGCTTGTTTGCTGGCCTCCTGTTCAGTGCCACAGAGACACAAAAAGCTTCATCCATCTTAAACCGGCACCTGGACCCAGCCTGAGTGAATCCTGACCCTTCAAGTGGTGCCCATCCAGTCCTGGTCCACTGGACGTGGTGCTGAAGGTGCCCAGATAGCCAAAATCCAAAAGTGGGGACTTAGATAATTTTTGGGCTAAAAAGTGCTCTGAGAACCAGGAGAGACCGGGACCAACCAGTTTGCCTATTTGCCTGAGGTGCATTGCCAGTCAGATTGACTTTGCGGCTTCTCCCACCACATTCTTCTCCGCAGCAGCAAATCCTTTTAAGCGGTGCTTCACCAAAGGGGTATCTGCCTTCGTGGAACTGTCTTCCGCTACAGCCCTCTGACCCATTTCAGAGACTGAAGGCCACATGTATGACCGTCACGTTTTGCCACTCACAAATTGCGTTCTTTTAGCATCTCGCAATTTGTGTGTTGCAAAACCTGATGTACAACAGTGTCTCAGACACAGTTTGCAATTCCCAAATGGGTCGTAAGGGACCTGCCTCATTAATATTCATGAGGCAGGTCCCTATTTGCAACCCATTTGGAATGGCCGGCACTCACAGCAATGGTAGCCTGCTGGGGTCAGCAGACCACCATATCTGTGACTGTTTTTTAAATAAAGCAGTTTTTTTCTTTAATGCAGCAGTTTTACTTAAAGGTAAATGGGATGCATCTACAAATAAAAATGAAAAGTTCAGTTTTCATTTTTTTACAGTGGGCAGTGGTTTGTGGGACCACTGCCTGCTCTGAAAAAATGTTGGCACCCCAATTCTCAAAGGGGAAGGGCTTTTTCTCAGAATTTCTTTTAGGTCCGAAGGTATGCACCGACCGGCCCAATCCACGATGTTTATCCAAACCACGCTCCATCGCTGTCGGCAAACTTTTTCGACTTTGACCCTGTCTTGTGCAATCACCATAGTTTGCCGCTTTGATCTTTTAGGCACTAATTTTTACTTAGAACCTTTAAAATTCATAACATCGATTCTACCGATTGGAGTTTTGTCATTTTTGGGATTTTACTTGTGTTTTCACTTTATTACTGTTTGAATGCTGCATATATGCTTTACACATTGCCTCTAAGTTAAGCCTGACTGCTTTTTGTGCCAAGCTACCTAGGGTTAAGCACAGGTTAATTTAGTGACTGTTTGTGGTTCTCCCTGCAAGGGATTGTGGCTGTCACCTGACCAGGGCTCATACCCCAGTCAACCAACAACCCAATTTCATACAAGTACTTACTCAACTTGTAACTTTGTTGTAAAACCAGAATGATGGGCTACTATGTTCTCATTTTGATATGCTCTTGTAACAATCATTTACATTTCTAATTGGTTAACTGTTTTTAGTTGAGTGGAACCGTGCATGGTGGTGAATACTAGAACGGTTGGTCTTAGCACTCAATATCTTAGGCTTAGGCCCTTTTGTCTCTCAAACAGTTTGTAGTAGCAGCTCTAGGCTTTGTTCAGCCCTCCTGCAGATGCAGGACATTACCAGTAGCTTCTAGTCAGCACACAGTGGTGACTGGTGACATTTGAAAGTGGTGGGCGCAAAAATGAGGGATAAATGCCCTGTGGCAAGTGAAAGAGCATAACAAGCGTGCCCGACTGCCATAGGGGGGGGGGGTCAAATGGGTTTTCCCCCAGGAAAATTTTGAAAAAAGCAAGCAAATGGTGCATTTTCAAACAAATTTTAGAAAGCAAGAAGGTTAATAAAGCAACTGTGAAAGTGTAGCTATGACATCAATAAAGAGCCTCTGGGTGGCATTACTTGAACTGCAGACACTGTGGCAAGCTGGAGTGTTCTGGATGTGCATTACAAAATCTCAGGTTCTTGTAGGTACCTGTACATTGAGGAAGGAAGGGCTGTGATACAGAGTCAAATGCTAAGCTGGAACATCTGAAGGCTAGTATGACTGGAGAAAAGTCAATCACATGTCAGGCCTGTGTCTCTAAAAGGCCAGCATGGCTGGGGCAATGTCAGTCACTTGTCAGGTTGATCAACTAAAAAGCCAGGATGAGGCAGGGTGCGACAGTGTGTGTCAGTCACATGTCTGACCGATGCCTCCAACAGCCCAGCTGGGCTGGTGTGGTGGCAGTCGCTTAGTCACTTGTCAGGCTGGTGCCTTTAAAAGGTCAACAGGGCTGGGTCAGTGTCCGTCACTTGTCAGGTTGATTGTCTGAAAGGTTAGCAGGGCATGAAAGTGTCAGTCATGTGTCTGACTTGTGCCTTAATGACCAGCTGGACTGGGGCAGTGTCAGTCACGTCAGGCCGGTGCCTTTGAAAAGTTAGCAGGGCTGGGGTGGTGTCTGTCACATGTCAGTCCGGTGCCTTTCAAAGGTCAGCAGGGCTGGGCCAGTGTCAGTTTCATGTCAGGCCCTGCATCGTGAACAGCTGTGCTAGGAGATATAGGCCCAGCCCTGGCAGAGGAGGAAATCACACCAGGGTGTGTGTTCGCAGAAAGCAGGTTTCATTCACAATCTCATGTGAGGGACACTCTGCACAGGCGTGACGGCCTCAGCACACAGCAAGGATCTGAGGGCCAGCAGGAGGCAAGAGGATATCTGTAGAGTCGCATGAGACTCACAGCAACGTCTGCTGAGACTGTCTGTAGGGTAGTCACGAGACTTACAGCAGTGTCTGTCGAGACTCCCAGCTGGGTACAAGGGACTGAGCCACATCCGCTGGACACAAGAGACTATCAGCATTGGCAACACCTGCAGATACTTCCAGGAGGAGACACATAGACTGTCAGCAGCGTCTGCTGAGCTCGTCAGATGGGGCCTCATGATAAGAGTCACAGTAGCGTCTGCTAAGACCATGCTGAGACTGTCAACAGGGGACAGGGGACAGGAGCTGAGCCTCATTCGCCGTACACGAGAGACTGTCTGCGGAATATGCTGGTATTCCAAGCAGGACACACAAGACTTTCAGCAGCGTCTGAGTGAGACTCACATCAGCGCCTGCTGAGACTATCAGAAGGGAGCATAGGACTGAGCCACATCCGCTGGACATAAGAGGTTGTCAGCAAAATCTTCATAAGGCTCACAACAGCACCTGCATGGTCTTTGGCATAGGAGGACATGCATACTTATGCTGCCATTTTAGGTCAGCGCCCTACAAGCCGAGGACTTAGATTAACAAGGAGTCCCTCCAAGCACTGTACGTACAATTGAAATATCGTCAGTAAGTCCTGAACATGGAAACTGAAGTTTCTTCTGCTGTCAGGGGCTGTCATTCACCTACCTACAAGCTGCATTCTTTGAGCATATTGTCCCCTTGCTTTGTAAATATGCAATAAATGTGTACAGGGAGCCTCCTAGACTATGAAATGAAAAGGGTAGACATGGTAGGTGAATAGGTGTTCTGAGCAGCTATCCCCAGCCCGGCCTATTATTGGACATGGCGCTGTACGTATACTTAGTGCGCTTCCCCACTAGCAGACCCAACCTCTGGGTGACAAGACAACAGGCTCCAAGCATGCCTGGTTCTGGCCGAGTGCCGCGTCGCAGCTCACCCCTGGCACCTGAGCTCCTGAATCCTAGCAGCTTACCTCGGCTGCGCTTAGTTGAGTGGATCATTTCTGCAGCTGAAACAGGTGTTCCTCTCTTCTCCCAAACACCCGGTAGCGCGTTCAGTATCTCATACGCACATGTACAACACACAGGACGTCGGCATTAAGGATTCCGGGTTCATCTAGAGCAGCGGTAGTAGAACCAGGGTTTCTGGTTGTCAGAATATGCACCCTGCAGAAGCAGGAACCACCATTCTAGTCAGGATAAGCTAGACACACACTAAAAGATAACCTGTGCTCACCCTCTGGTAGCTTGGCACAGAGCAGTCAGAATTATCCAAGGAGGCAATGTGTAAAGCATTTGTGCAACTTACACACACACACACACAGTAACACAATGAAAATGCCACAAAAATACTCCAAACAAGTTTAGAACAATAGTTTTTATTTTTATGAGTAAACCAATACACAAACAACAAAAATTCAATGAATAGAACCGGAGTTATGAATTTTTAAAGATTAAATCAAAATATAGTGCTTAGAAGCAAATAGCGCTTAGGGGTTACTTGAGGTCGGACTGGACCAGGGTATATCCAAAGTTCCGGCCAACCATGCAGGCCAACTACCAGATTCACACAGGTCCCGCTGAACTACCTTGGTTGGAGGAAGTTTCGACGTCGAAGACTTGATGCGTCAGTTCCAATCCACGCAGGCGATGAAGGCTTCACCAATGAACCCCTTTACGATGCAGGCAATGCGTCATCATCGAGCAGCGCTATCCATAGTCGTCGAGGATCGCAGTCCGTTGAAGTGATGCCATCGATCGGCCCATCGATCGGCTCCTGCGTCGACATCGAAGGGCAATGCGTCGGTTCTGATTGGCCCAAAGCCATCACTGCCTCGTTTCTGATGGTTCTGTACAATTTAATAGTCAACTTTCAAGGGCCCAAGACTGGATTGGCACCACTTGGCAGGGCAAGACTCACAGATGGCAGAGTGTGGGTGCTGTTGCAGGGAGGAAGGAAGTCTTTGGTTGACCTGAGACTTCAGAACACGGGGCAAGCCAGCAAGCCCTTGGAGTCACCCTGGGTTCAAGTGAGATGGGTCCAGTCCTTGCCCTCAGCAGGGCAGAGATCAGCAGGGCAGCAAAGCAGAACATCAGCACTTCCAGAGCAGCAGTCAAGCAGAGTGTCCATCTTTTTAGAACAGCAGTCTTTACTCCTGGCAGAGTTCTTCACAGGTCCAGTAGTGTACTGTCTTGGTGGGGTCAGAGCCCCAATACTTATACCCAGTTGTGCCTCTGAAGTGGGGGTGACTTCAAAGATGGGTCTTTGAAGTGCACACAGTCCCTTTCTTCCCATCCCTGACTCCAGAATATCAGTAGGGGTAATCAGCCCTTTTTGTGGGAAACAGGACACTGCCTATTCAGGTGCAAGTGTCAGCTCCCCCCTCTCTTCCTGCCCAGGAAGAGCTAACAGAATGCAGATTAATGCAGATGAGTTCTCTGTCACACCTACCCCTCCTTTGTTTGTGGCTGTCTAGAGGGAATGCACAAAGTGTAGCTGTCAACCACCCCAGACGTGTATTGGAGACAGGCTGCAGGCACACAGAGCAGTAAGAGCAGAGAAATGCCCACTTTCTGAAAGCATAGTACCTAAGGGGTTGGGCCCTATTCGTCAGCAAGGCAGAGCCACTAAAAATACCAACATCTCTAAAAATGGTCAAAACTGACGTATAATTGATAGCCATGCAAATGTATAAGAGATCACTCTATTTAATATTAGTGATCGCTATTTATTTCTTTTTAAGGCGATTCAACATCTATTTTCGAAGAATTGTCATACAAAGGAGAAAAACATCTTAAATCAATAATACAAATTGCCCCATCCAACATGCATACAGAACATATACATACAATCAAAATAGACCTAACACATCAAAGACATTTACACAATTAACACAAAAATACAGACAAACATTTAAAAGTTCAGAACCTTATTGTGTCTAACCCAGTAGTACATGTGCTCACTTCTCGTGTAGTTAGCCAATAATCAAATCTGGGCCATGTGTTGTGTGTAGCAGAGTATTATGTTCCCTCTTTTAGATGTGATTGCCGGCTTCTCCAGACATCCATAACTTCACCTTTAGAGATAATACTCCACGGAGCTCAACACACTGCTATGATTACTCTGGGGGTTGCGCTCAACCTGTCAATATGCATTTCAAGTGAAGTGTTAAATTCACCTCCCTGGATCAATGTATCAGTGCTAATTCCTGAATTGTACTCCATAGTGTGTTAAAAATTCATGGTCATCATTTTTGGGGCCATAGCCAAAGTCACATATTTGGGGGGTGCTAGAGAGCCCGGAAGCAAGATGGCCACTGCCTAGCAGGGCTCTGCAGGTCAATGTCATAATCCTGCACTTGTCTTCGGTCTCCAGGCCCGATCTGAAGGATCCCTGCATCGGGTGACTAAATAAGCGGGGAAAAAGCTGCTGGAGTCATCATTTGGTCTGTTAGATGGCTGAAAACGCTGCAACTTTGCAGCTGACAATGGAGTCAGCACTGTGGCCTACCACATGGGCCACCACGCAGAAGTTATGCGGAGCTGTGAGCGTTGGCACAGTCAGTTTGCAAGGTTGCAGTGCTTCTGGACGTGACCCACCCACCCAGCTACGGACAAAACTCTCAAATCCTGGCGGCTGCTTGGAACCCGCCCAGGAGCCACATGGCGCGGTGCTGTACATGCAGGAGGTAAGCTGGGCCCCCAGGGTTGGTGACGCAGCCTGCGCTGTGGTGTAGAGGCCACTAATACAGCTGGCACTATCGCCGCCTTGTTGGTGGGGGCGACTGAGACCCACTCCCACACCTCATTGCAGTACACTTGGCCCCCAGAGAGGCGTACTGTTGCCGTTGCCGGGTGATGCCAATGGGCTCCCAGTGGCCATCAGCCACGGGGTCCTAAAGGGCAGAGGCGGGCCTGGGACTCCCCTGCCCACATTCAGAGATGGTGGAGGTGCAGTGCATTTCTCAGTCGGGTGCTGCTTGTTGTGCCTTGGGTTGAGCTGGGTCTGTGGTGGACTGAGACATCTCCCACTACGAGCGCCGCCAGGAGACCCTGCGGGGTCCCCCCATGAACAATAGGTCATCTGCACCATGGATCCCAGGCACATATAATCAGCTGCTGCCCCTCTGTAGGAGCTCAAGGGCTATATCTATGGCTGGACGTTCATAGGCCCTGCAATGCTGAGTGGCAGTCCCTACTAGTGCAGCTTACCTGCACTTTCAGTTACTGGTCACCAGGTGAATGAGATCTCTGGATGATTCAGTTTAATCCACACGCAGCGGACTCAGGTGGATAGACTACCTTTTGGGGTAAGCCCTCTCCCAGCTTCCAATTTTTACCCTCTGTGCACTGCCCTCCTTGCGTCCCCCCATTTGACTACCACAATTACTGGGGTGTTGCACACTTATGCCACTGCCCCCCTGAACACTACTAGCTACCCTTGAGCGCTGGCTGCGGCGTGAACCACCTGGGACAGACTCCTACTGGCCTCACCATCACACTGGCCGGATATCCCCTCTCCCGACCACACAGGCCTGCTCATGCCCCCCAGACTCTGGCAATAGGGGGAAATGGTGGGGCCTAGAGGGGCTGCTGAAAATTTCTCCTGGCAGTGACGCTCCCTGATTATTTGCCCAGTGATGGGCGGCTGGTACCCGGTGCGTTTCACCTCAGCTCTACTATCCCGCTGAGTGTGCCCTGGGCACCTTGGTGCTCCTGACTCCTTTGGCCCTGCTCATTGTGGGGACCCCTGTGGAGTGCTGGCAATTGGTCACAGCTCGCCCCGAGGACCGTTTCAATCATGGGGAAGTCAGAAGCCTGCCAGACCAAGTTAGTCTTCGAGGGAAAGAGGCAGATGCACCACACAGAGCCGGACAAGGCCACTGACGACCCCCAGGAGTGGCCCCATAGTACCTCCCTGTAAGAACCAGACTTGAAAGAGATTCTCCTTGATGTTAAAAGCAGCCTGTGTGCCATTGACACCAAGATTTATCTCCTTACCAGCCACCTCGACCGGATGAAGGAGTGAGTGGACAAACACGAAGATCGCTTAGACTGTCTTGAGGCACACATCTCTGATGCGGATGACACCCAAAAAGCAGCTGGTGAGCACCTGCTCCGCATGGACAAAATTCTGGAGATCATTAAACAGAAAAAACAAGTTTCGGAAGCAAGATCACAGCAAAATAACCTCCGTATCATAGGAGTCTCGGAATCCATTGTGATAGACAGAATGGAAGACTTTGTGGAAAAAATGCTGTGATCCCTATTTGTGGACTCTCTCTCTGCAGTCTTCATAGTAGTGAGGGCTCCCAGGTCGCTCGGCCCGAGGCTCCCATCTGGCATGCCTGCCAGACCCATAATCGCCAGACTCCTTAATAAACGCAACCATGATGCGGTCCTTCGGCAAGCTCGCAAGAGCCGCTCCATCCATTATCAAGGGAATTAGGTCTCCTTCTGTCCAGACTTTACGCTGGTTGTGCAGTTGGCTCATTGAGACTTCCTCCCGACCAAACAAATGCGGAAAAAAGAAAGATATTACATATTCCCTGTTGTATCCTGCAAAACTTCTTATATCCCATATTGGGGCCCCGCACTACTTCCCAAATGCCAAAGCTGCCCTGAAATTCTCCCGCCAGCTCTCGGCCCGAGCGGCGGCTTCCCAGGCAACCCCGACTCACCCTGATGATAGCCACCTTAGTGGCAATGAATATTACTGCCTGAGCTGCCAGTCTTTTGTTTCTTCTTTTTCCTCCTGCTACTGTGCGTCTTGTATGCCACTGAACTTCAGCCGCAGATGCCCTACGTACTCTGTTTCAAGATGACCATCCATTACATCCCTTCCCAGCAACTCCTACCCCACATGTTACTGTCCCTACGTTATAAATGTCCGTACCGGCTTCTCTTGGTGTATCAACACTCTACATCGGCCACCCAGTCTTTCCCTAACTGGGTCATATGCCTGGCTCGCTAATGCCTCCAAGGATGATTCCCATTGTGGTACACTGTTGCTGGGTTGTTAGATTGGGTGGTGGGTGGGTAGGGGGTGTTCAACCATGTTCCCTGGTTGAAGTGGGTGGGGGAGGCATAGGTTGTATGGTTAATGCTTTTTCGAATTCCTTCCCTGGTTGCTGATCCCTTGGCACAGTATCGCTACACCACACTTGATAAAGCACCCTCATGAAACCACACCACCCGTACCTTTGGACCTTGCCCAGGTGACACTCGTCACTGCACGTCACTACCCCTCAAAAGCGGGATGACCATGACTAGATGTCTAACCTGGAATGTTGGCAGACTGAATGACCAGCAGAGGGCCAGACTGATCCACGTGTATCTCAAGAGGCACCATATAGATAATTGTTTTCTCCAAGAACTCCACCTCACCCAGTCAACGATCTTTGGTGTGCGCACAGGATTGTGCGTGGAAACATATGTATCCCTCTATTCTAATTATGCTTGGGGCACTTCCATACTCCTGCATAAGGGTCTTCCTTGGTACTTAACGCAAGCTATTTGTTTCATAGCTGGATGATACGTCCACCTCGCTTGCACACTCCACAGACACCCAGTTATTCTTGCCTCAATCTACGGCTCAAATGTTGGTAGCCCAGAATTCTTCTCAGATGTGTGGCAACAGATAGCCAGTCTGGGACCGGGCATGGTGATATGGGTGGGCGAGTTCAACATAGTACTTGATCCTGAAGTGGACCGCTCTGGCACTCCACGCCGACCTAACCTCAACACTGAGGTGCAGCTCCACACCCTGATGAGGCAGCTAGCAAAACTAAAGGGAGACCTTAGATCCCCTGAACTGGAATACTTTGCCACTAAAAGTACCTCTACCATGGTGAGAATCCATGAAAAACTCTCGGAATACGATGAAGAGGCCCTGAGGGAAACTAACTATCTGACGTGGGAAGCAACTGCACGTCACTACGGCAAGGAGGACTGTCCCAGGTAGAGCTAACCAACCTGCTCCGCTGGCCGTGCACCTCCGACTCCGTGGTTGGAATCATTGATGAACAGCAGGAATGGCAGTTCACCCCTGCCGGCCTACTCCACATTATGACCACCTTCTATACCCGACTCTAAAGGGCCACCCTGATGTCATGTGGAGAGTGCTTGACAGCCTACTTTGACACCAACCAGATGCTCTGGCTGGATCGGGCCCACCGACTCTTCCTCGACTCCACCTTCACCGAGGAGGAGGTGCTCATGTCATACAAAGCCTCCCTAGCGATATAGCGCCCGGCTTGGATGGTCTCACCACGTCCTTCTACAAGGAAAATGCCAGCCTCCTGACCCCGCACCTAGTGATGTATGAAGAAACTGTGATATCCGGGGAGTTACTGCCATCCCTCCACGAAGCCGTAATCGTTACGATACTTAAACCCAACAAACTGGTGAACCGATGCGACTCGTAATGGCCGCTCTCCATGATTAATGTGGACAATAAAATGTTTGCCAACTTAATGGCAAACTGCATGCTCACACTGCTGCCACACATAGTCTGCCCAGATCAGTTGGGATTTGTACCGGGATGCTTTATGTTGCATAATCTGAGTGTAATGTTCGCCCTCATGCACTCAGTGTATTCCATTCTGTAGCAGATTATGAGCCATCTGCTCCCAAAAACCCCATTAGGTGGACTCCGTGCTACATCAAGGATGTCCCACCTGGAGTCAGACACCTCACAGCTATGATTCTGCTTCTAGCAAAATGACATGTTGCTATGCACTGAGGCAGACAATCCGTAACCAAGGCCCACACCTGGTTTCAGGAGGCGGCCTATTGCCAAGAATAACTATCCACATATTGGGACTTGCTACCACCAAACTCCCACCCGGTGGACATCTGGGAGCCACTACTCACTTATCTCCGATGTAGGGACACCCCCCACCCGTGCCAGGGTGGGATTCACCTAATACAGACCCTCTTGTGGGCTCAGGCAGTGTGCCGGACGTGCCTGATACCCCCTGGCCCCCTGAATGTCTGACACCTCTAGAAGTGAGCATAACCTGTGAATTGTGTCCTCCTGCATTCAGACACTCACTGGATGGAGTACCGCTGCATGGCCTCCCCTATGATACACTCCTTTCTCTGTAGTCCTGGTTTTGAAGTGATATGCTGTAGTGCTGATGTCATAATGTTGTCCAGATGTACAGATGCTGATACTGTGCCTTTCTCCAGTTCCCCTGTTCCCTCCTACCCGTCCTCTTCTTTCCCCTTGTTGTTTGGAGGCTACCGACTTACTGTTGTAACTTTTGAGAAATACCAATAAAAACAGTTTAAAAAAAACATAGAACATAGGGGCCCATTACGATGTCGGGCGGAAACACTACCGCAGTGCCGACGGAGGTAAAAACCGCCCATTACCGTCCGCCAGCAACTGCCCGCACTCCCGCCAAATTAGGATGTGAAAAGTCAGGCCAATACCGCCCGCAAGCCTGCGACGCCGCCCACCATCAAAGTGCGCCCGTGCACGTAGCGGCGCCAGCCAACGGAAGCACACCGTCCGACGAAATGACGCACTGCCCGGCGTACAAATTACGATGACACAACCAAACAGCCTCATCGGCAAAGAGACACCGCACGAGAACAGGAGGCGGAAACTACATTGCTGACCACAGAAACACCAACCCGGACTACTCCGACATGAATCCTGCACTCCAGGCCATCCCAATGCTGTTCCTGATGCAGCACCTAGGACTGAACGCGCAACGACGACGCAGGTAGGCAGACACACAACAAGGGCATGCAAAAAAGCGCACACCATGCAAGGGCTGGAAAACTGTACATGGGCCCCCTAGACACCCCTGTGGGGACAGGACACATCCAACACTGCACCCACACATATCCCACCTGCAAAATATGAGCAACCCACAACATCATGGGCACCCAATACCCCGGACCGGGAGGTGACGTACCCGGCACGGCACCGCAGCGCCCCGGCGATGACGCACATGCGCACAACGCAGAGGCCAACGACAGCGCCACGCATGGGCTGCACACAAACACCGCAGGGTCGCAACAACACACCACACACACCAGCCCCACCCTGAAGGCACAAGTCACGTGGTCCCCCTACGTCAACCATGACCACAACTGACAACTCACAGGTGCCAAAACGTAGTCACACAAGTGTGCCGAACAGGGGAGCAAAGTGACGTCGGAAGAGGACACACACCTGTGTGCAAAGCATGGAGAAGCACTCGGCAGGTGCCACAGAACTGCACAAACAATGGACATTGACCGCAAAAGGCATGCCAGTCACAACAAACAACAGCTATACCATCCTGCACGCAACAACAAGCCATGCCATGTCCAAAATTGAGGAACGCTGCTGCCTGCGAACAGGTGTTCACAATCACGGCGCCCACACACTAGTCCCAATGTACAGCAGGAAAGAAGTGACTCACCCACACACGGGAGAGCAGATAGCAGTGAATGTCCTTCCATTCCCACAGCCAAATCACATTGCAACATATCCCGCAGGAGAACGGAGCCATTGGAACAACCACAACCCAAACATAGCCATGCTGAGTCAACCATCCCCTGGCAGATAAGGCTGAACATGAAAGAAAGATAAAACTACAAAATACAATTATACCACTGTGCCTTGTGGCTCAAATGCAAGTAATCAGGAAGGAGTCAGACACCACTGGCCTTGACCATTCATAGGAGCATGTGGGATGAGGGCCTGTGGCCACCTCCCAAGCCATACACAAAGTCCTGCCGCCTAACATCCATTCAAGTACACACAGCACCGTCCAAGGTCGCACACAGCAGACAGCCCAGGCACCCGGAGCAGCCACCACAGCACCCAGCAGCAAAATGGACGGGGCACCAGTACTATACACCTCCGCCAGACAGATGCAGCTGTACAGCAATAGCCTGATACAGACAGTGGGCTGTGCAAATCTGGCCATGCTGAATGTAAGTTATCGAGTAACTTACCGCATTGAAATGTTCAGCTGTGTCATCCCCGTTTTCTACTGTAGGAGGTGCCCGTACCACTGGCCTGTGGATTTATGTCTCTCCAACCCGGCATGTCCAATGGGGGACCTGGTACACCTGTTCTCACCCCTGGACGCCCACGACAGGAACTGTTCAGTGTATGGGGGCATGGCGTTTGTGGCCGCAATAGGACACACACTGCAATGGAACCAGTGTGCCTCCGCACAACGTATGCTGGATCACAGTTTCATAGAATGTCACCCGACATGTCCCATCAGGATCCTACAAGGGACAACCTACGAGGAACACGTTGCAACCCACCATCCGCTTCATTGGATGTCAACCACAAACACCACCAATGCGAGGGATGCACTGCAGGAAGGTATCGCATACCTGACAACCTGTCAATTCATGGGTCCCCGAATCAATACCCACAACTGAACATACATGTGCATCACCCTACCCATGCTTGCCGTCCGCACGCAGAGGCCAGTCAGCTGTGCAACAACTAAACCATGCACACGGAAACAAACACCTGACCGTCGACACCACCGTCATGACACCTGACATAACCGGGACATGCACCCTGTCCATCACCACATCCCGTGTCCCTGCATGAACACGGGGAGGCAGAGGAATGGGACCTGTGTACAGTGACCACATGGCCAACATGCACGAACCACATCGCTACAATGAGCATGCCGCGCACCTGAACACAGGCACATGTAAGTGCACGCTGATCTGTCTGCTGAATAACTGGAGAACTGTCATCACACCTTCTCCTGAACTTCCGTGCATGGACATTTGCATGGACAACAAATGCAACACCCCACAACATGTCCCCGGGCATTGAGACATGTACAGCAGCCACCATATCGCAACAACATGTGAGACTATGCTGCATGCATGTAGGCACATGCTCTGATGCCACCACTGACGCAGGTGTGTCGGAGTCACAATTGTCGTAAATTTGTACCATGGGACTTAGATGTACTGTGCACATGATGTCAAGCTGTCTGGTAGGGTAAAACAATACTGTCTGTGTCACAGCCTAGGGCACCTCAGTAATGAGCAAATGTACTGTAGCATAGCAAGGGCAGGGCATTCTTAACTCTGAATCCTTATTACTACAATTAACGACTTATCACATCTACCTGTACCCCCTTATGAATGTGTAACCATGCTAAGTATATCCTCCACATGCATTACGCTGCCAGTAGTGTCCACTTCCTGCATCACAGAGGAAGTAAGCTTAAATACATGCCTTAAAGCTAATATCTGACTCTGGAGAATTATTGATCGTAGACAAGTACGATTGAGGGAGGATGAGAGTGTGAGAAGTACACGGGACTCGTGAGATTACCATGTAGTCAAGTGACATTGGATGTCCGCCCCTGAGAGAGAAGCACAACTGTGGAATACACACATGTGGCATGTGAAGCGGGAGGGCCACTTGGCACAGGTGGGTCTGTGGCATGGGTGGGTGCACACATGCAGTGTCGACACAGACTGTGTGGGGACGAACCCGGCGGGGTACATAAGCACTGTTCTGGGTATGTGGTAAGACCAGCTGTCTGTGGATGAATGTGGACTAGTGTGTGCACAACAGGCGGGCACACGACCCATGCTGCATCAGGTGTGGACGTTGGCCCTCCCTCTGGGGACATGCCGGATACTGCTGTGCATCAGCCAGGCCCGTGCCAAGACATGTACACCCCTAGCCTTCAGGTGTACCCCCCACATCGTCCAACTGCACAGGCTACCCAGGGCATGGGATGGCAGTGGAGCTTGGTGGGTGGGAGGTCATGGCACCCTGCACCTGGTCACATCTCGCAGGCAATACATTCTCAGTGTGCAGCAGGGCACAAGTCCTGACAGAAGAGGCGGTGGCACGCAGACGTCATGACAGGTAGTGACGTCACAGAAGATGGCCTGCACCATCAGACTCATTGCCTCCCCTCGCCCACCCCACTGATGCGATTGCATCATGGGGCCACACGCGTGTGCAGCAGCTCCATTCTCTCCCCAGAGAGGCCAAATAGTGTATGTGTGGCACCATTCGCTCCAGTCACCGAGCTCACGGGACGATAGGTGGGGGGACGCCATACACCCGCATGGTACCCGGACCCGAACCCTGGTGTGCAGGCAGAGCTACCTACTGTTCAAGCGAAGTGTGTGAGTTGCATGACACCCGTTGGCGGTGGATGCTTCGGAGGCTCCTCACCAGGAGGCCCATATCACACACCATGTGTCCCTTGCCAATGGCAGCGGATGCCATGACATTGCGCGCCAGGGTGTGTCGACATGTCGTCTGGGATGGTGTATGCGGCATGGGCCGCTAGGGCAGCTACAGCTGCTGTGTGTTGCATGTGGTGTATCGGACTCCGGAGTCAGCCATGCATCGTCACTGTTGTCCAGGGCACGAGTCGGGGTACCATGCAGCTGTACGGCGTCCCCCCACCTATCGTCCTGTGAGCTCGGTGACTGGAGCGAATGGAGCCACACATACACTATTTGGCCTCTCTGGGGAGAGAATGGAGCTGCTGCACACGCGCGTGCCCCCATGATGCAATCGCATCAGTGGGGTGGGCGAGGGGAGGCAATGAGTCTGATGGTGCAGACCATCTTCCGTGACGTCACTACCTGTCATGACGTCTGCGTGCCACCGCCTCTTCTGTCAGGACTCGTGCCCTGCTGTTGTCAGATGCGCCACTGTCCGGGGGGGTGGGGGAAGGACAGGTATGTCAGCCTGACAGTGGCCCAGTTCAAAGACCACCATGACTGGGGGGACAGCTATTGGACATACTGGTGTAGCCCACCCACGCGCTAATGCAGGCCCTCCATGTAATATGTCAACTGCGGAAAGGTGTGGGCATGGGCAATGAAGTCATTGAGGGTGGCTGACTGACCCACGCACAGATGCCGCACATGCCCAACAGACCCGGCACTGAGTGCAGCAGGGGTCGCAGGGGCAGCTGTGCCTGGTGTGAAAGACACTCTATCCGTCATCCTTGTGCCGACACGTGTTGCACCAGTGGAAGTAGTTGGGAGGGCGGGCATTGGCCCACGCGTGGCTGCAGAGGAGCTGGAGTGCACGTCCCCTGTGCCAGCAGACATGGACACATGACCTCTGTACTCAGATGATGCAGCAATTGTCGTATGGGCATGTGAGTCATCCAGCACACGTCTGCCCCCTCCGATGCGCCGGTCACATTTGTCTCACCCAGCTCCTGTGCAGCTGCACCATCAAATGCCTCACCACTGTTGACCGTCCCCTGTCCCGCAGCACACATGGTAGGTGACACATGCGGGAGAGCGAGGTGACTTCACTCATGTGGCATCAAATCCACAGACATGTGCAAGGGAGCCATCACAGAACATTCCCAAGTGCACATGTTGCATGATACCTGTGCAAATGTATACAGCAACCACAATCAACACGTAATGGCTGTCGTACAGGTAATGTACCCGCCAATAAGTGTCACATGTGTCGTGCACATGGAACAACACCCGTACTGTCACCCTGCGGCCATGGCCACACATCGCTGGGTACACACCCACTCTCCTGATGCCCATAAGGACGAATACTACATAATTAGGCCAAGGACAAACCTGCATGGAGCTGAATGTGTCACCACACACACTGACTGCAACATGACAGTCCACAATGGTAATGAGCCCATGCCTGACAACTGTCCATCGCACGTACACAACTACTGTTGCACAGTGTGCCGGATGTGTGAGCATCAGGAATATGAGGTGTGGCATCGCACACATGTGTTGAGGACGAAATCAGAGTATGCACAGTGCAACAAACATACATGTGACGTGCCACACCAGCTGACTACAGGCTGTCCCTGAGGCCTACGACTCTGAACGCATTGACTATGCAGAGTGCCCAAATTACATCTTGACCCTCATGAATCGCATATGCATGTAAGATGCACCCAGCACTGAGCACACTCACAACCCACTGTATCACACAACTTCCATCACATAACCCAGAACATGGGTAGGCTGTGGACACATGCTGCCTCTCGCAGCAAGAGACACAATCCCACAGTACTGTACACCTGCCTGCAGCTGATGCCCCACAAACGTGCATCCGCCATGAGCTGCGTGACTGTCAATTGCAGACCATTAGTGGTGAAATGCAGCGCCGTGCCAACCTGACAATACGAGGGAGCACCCCCTGAGTAGTCGCCGCAACATGGTCACACATCCGGTAGATGACGTCACCCTCTTCGTGGGATTGGCTGCACTGTCGGTTACACATACACAGTGGCATCGACTTGGATGCAATGGCTCATCACAAGGCCCTGGGCTGGTGGACTTCCAACAGCAGGGATGGTAAACATGAGGGTTGGAATATCACACATACTCCTCTCAGCATCACCCACATCCACCAACAACAGTGGCATAATGCTGAGCCATCCTAAATGACCAGAGACGTGTAACAGAGCCAAGACGGTATGGGACATGGCCTGACAGCATGTGTACACCACACGTGGATGCATGCTGGTGGGAGTGTGTACACAGTGCCTGTCCATCCCATTCTATTCAGGATGCCAGCACATCGAGCAATGTGTAGTCTGCCCACATCTACTGTCCATTGTCAGAAAGACCGACACATAGCTCACATGGCTACACATCTATGTGGGTGGACTCACTGTGTCCTACACTGCGCAGCCCTCAACGTACTCGCCCTGTGAATGGCTCACCCCGCAATGGAGGTCACATTCAGTGCCACCATCTCTCACACACATCCCTATCACAAGGCCTGGAGTGTTCAATTGACAGGGCTGAGTTAGCGCATTTCCTGGGAGTTGTGTGATGATGACACATGTAACCCACTGTACAGTCAGTGTAGTTTCCTACTAGGATTGGGCGGTCAATGTGCAGCCCAGGTCTGCCGAGACTGAGAAGGCCAGCAGGGAGCCAGCCAGCCATTCACACAAGCAATAGCTGCCCAGAATCATGCATTGCCAAGTGTCTGCGTCACTGGGTGTCTGACATGGAAATGCCATGTGCCACCACTCGGGAGGGACATGCATGGGGAAAACCAGAGGGCCTACATGCCCCTTCCACCTGATGTTAGCATGGTAAGCGGTGCATGTTGGAACCCCACAGGCTCAGTCTCATTGTGCTGCGGATGAACGACATGTGTGTCCCCCACATGCACTCCCACACACTGTAGTTGTCTTACACACACATGACTTTTGCCGGTATTCGCCTTGGGCAGTGTGCGTGGAGCTCGGATTCCAGGGACTGCAGCTCCTCGCCGGTGAGTGGGCATGGACATGTCCTCAGAGTCGTCGACATTAAGGTGGACAGGTGGCAGCAGCAGCAGGTGTTGTCGTGGGGTGGCAGTCAGCAGTCCCTGGTAGCTGTGGTAAAGCCTGTCACCCTCCCACACTGATATAGCCCCCTTGGGGCTGTTTCTGCATGACCAAGCTGCTGCGCTTGGTGTACCGCTCAGCCTGTGTACGTTGTGTTGTTGGTGAGTGCCATACTCACCCAGCCTCGGCAGCGGTGTCAGGCACAGCAGCTAGGTATATTGCCGTGGTGTTGCCGCTACTCACATATGCAGTCTGACTCCATCATCATGCCTATCAAGCTGATATGGCCTCAATCCCCATGTGTCTGCTCATAGCAATGGTATGTGTCAGTGGTCCTTGCTACTGGTAAGGGGATATGTGTAAGAGTAATGTTGCTGTGCTGTCCCTACTTGTCAGCTGTTCGTTGATACTATTGCTTTGACGGTGATCTTTGTGTTGTGTATGTGTAGATGCCATGTTGTGTGTTGCATTGACATGTGTCCACTTCCATCAGTCCTAGGAGGAGGCCAAACATACATCGACCCTACCAATTGCTGTCGGCCATGGAGGATGTGGAGGTCATCAGGAAGTTCCGTCTGGACCGGCCCACCCTGCATCGCCTATGTGCCATGTTGGAACCCCACCTTCGTCCTCGCAGGGTGTATCCAACTGCATTCACCCCCATGGCCAAGGTGATGGCTGCACTGCATTTCTTCGCTACCGGTTCATTCCAACACACGGTGGGCAGTGGAGGTGGGATGTCCCAGCCCATGTTCAGCAAGGTGCTACGGGATGTCCTGTCGGCTATGATGCGGTACAGGAACCGGTACATCAGATTCCCCAGGGCCCGTGATTTGCCTGCGGTGAAGGGTGCATTCTATGCACTCGGACGCATCCCCCAGGTTGTTGGTGCAATTGATTGCACCCATGTTGGCCTTGTTGCACCACAGGCCACTGAGCACATCTACAGGAACCGGAAACATTTCCACTCCCTGAATGTGCAAGTGGTGTGCCTGGCGGACATGATAATTACACACGTGTGTGCGAAGTTTCCCGGTTCCACCCATGACTCGCACGTCATGCGCCACAGCATCCTCCCACGTCTGATGACCAATCTGCAACCGGACCGTGCGTGGATTGTTGGTGACTCTGCATATCCTAATGGGCCTTGGCTTTTGAGTCCACTACGCAATCCTCGTACACCAGCTGATGTCAGGTACAATGAGGCACATGGGAGGACCAGACGTGTGGTGGAGCGGACATTTGGACTCCTGAAATCCAGATTCAGGTGCCTGGACCGCACCGGGGGTGCACTGGCATACTCCCCACAGAAGGTGTGCCAGATTGTTGTGGCATGCTGCATGCTGCACAACCTCGCTATTCGCAGGCGGATCCCCCTGATAGTGGATGACGGTGATCAGCCAGGGCCCCCGCCTGCAGGCCAAGCCGTGTCCAGTGACGAGGACAGTGGAGAGGAGGAAGCAGTGAATGAGCGTCAGCAGCTCATCGCCCGCTACTTCACCTGACGGTGAGTGACCATGTACGACGGCTGATGTTGCTGTAGTTGTGTATGTGTATGTGTGCATTGTGAGGGCGGCCTATTGTTGACTGAGTGCTGTGTGGCAATGGTCCATGTCCAGGGTAGTATGCCACTGACAGTGGCTGTGACATTGTGCCCTGTTGCTCTGTGAGATGTGTGTACATTGCTTAGGCCTGATGAGAAGTACTGTGTGATGAGTGTGTGACACACACAGTCAATGGACTCTTGTTCTGTTTGTCACCCCTAGGTCCCTACAGCCTCTCCTGGCCTATCGACAGGACACAGTACAGATGAATTTCTGAACATGCTGACGTTTGTGCACCATTGCTAATAAACATAGCAGATGACATAGGATGTGATACAGGTGTATTTATTTAAAAGCTGACGTGATTGTGGGAAAGGTGATCAAGGAGGTGGTGCATGCTGTACAATGAGTGGACGGTCATGTCCGCGTGATGGTCAAGGTGTACCCATGTAGTCCTGGGTCCGCAGTCCAACAGACATTTGCCACTCGACTGGCAGTGTGGGGTAGGATGGTAGTCCAAGTGAATGCAGGGGGTGGCCACCATGGCTGGCTGACTCACTGGCGTTTGGTGCGTGCATAGTCCTCCCTGGACATCTGTTGCCTCTTCGGACGGCCCCTTCCACGTTTGGAAGGAGGGGGTCGTGGTTGTGGACTGCTGGTGGCGGCTGTGGATTGCCCACTCGCTGTGGACGCCGGGGAACTGGATGTGGCACGTCCCTGCGCCCCAGCAGGTGGTGTCGTAGGTGTTGTGGTTGGCCTTCTGTGGGCCCTCACCTCCACCCCTAGCTGGCCCATGAGATCCACAAGTTTGCCCATACGGGTCACGAATTGGCCCATACGGGCGTCCATGGACCTCAACACCCCGAGGACTTCCCTGGTGTCGGAAGCTGACCTGGCCCATTGTCCCTGGGCCTCTTCATAGGCCCCAAGGACTCTGGCTATTTGCGGCAGGGCTTGGCTCCCAGGCTCTGTTGGCGTTGGCCTGACCCTGCTCCTCCCACCTGGACTGCTGCCACCGGCCTGCCCACTAGCCACATTGGTCAGCCGGGGCCTCCTCCTGGCTCCCAGGGTAGATGTTGTGGTTCGTGCCACCTCTTGGGATGGCTGCGTGGTCAGGGAGGCCGTGGTGGTGGTGATGGTGGTGGTGGTTGCGGCGGTGGTGGTGGTTGCGGCGGTGGTGTTGGCCGCAATGACCGTGGCAGCAGGGGCCTGGGACTGGTCACCAGCCCTGGGAGATGGGTTGGTGGGTAGGAGGGGCCCTGGGGAGCGGTTGGGCCCTGCCTCACCAGATGGGCCTGCTCGGTGGTCCTCGTCCGAAGAGGTGTCCAGGTCTTCTACATCCGTGAGTCCGTGTGGGGGGCTTGTGGACTGGCTGTGATGGCTGGTGTCTCCATCCTCAGCATCCTGCTGGTCGTCACCTGTGGGGCAGAGAAGAAAAGTTATTGTGTTGCACCTTGCAGGGTTTGTGTTAGATGTCTGCCATGCACAGTTTGTGCACTGATTAGCAGGATGCGTGTGTATGTCTCTCCAATGTGTGTGCGTGATCAAGGCACTGGAATAGTGTGATGGGTGCATCTGGCATGGGACGGATTTGAATTGCCAATTGGTGTGTGTTGCAGTGCCCCTACATTTTGTGGCTTTGGTGGGAACGGGGTACAGCCCCATGGACGGTTTAGTGTTGGAATATGGTACTGTGGTACATACAGTGACATATGGGTGCAGAAGGGGACATGTGTTTTGGCCACACGACACTACAGGGACAGAGGTGTGTGTATGTCTGACTTAGCCAGCATATCTGCTCACTGTTGTCATTTATGGGCATTCCACAGCAGGCATTGTAGTGGGTGAGTAATGGTTGTATGCCACACGACGTATTGCAGATGGTACAATTCCTTGGTGTGCGTGCTACTCTCACCCATGTGCAGCAGTGCAGTGCTCTTGGGGTGTTGACTGCATTCTGTATGTTGTTACGCACAGTGTGACGAGCGCTTCAGACACAGCAGATACATTATTGGTCATCGGCAGGACTCTTTGCTGTACTACCGTCTATGGGGCAACTGTTGGGATGATATGCCTTTCCTGTCACTGGGGCTGGATGATGGGATGGATGGGATTTTAAATGTGCATTGTGTAGCTGTGTGGTTCATGGGTCCAGTGGTGTATGTGACATTACTGGGGTTCCACTATGTTTCATTTGGACGAGATAGACTTACATGGGTGATGTTGTACTATGTCAAGGGTAGAAGCAGACACGACTACATGGACAAGACTTGGATGGTGTTGCTGATGTGTGTGATGACTGACACAGTGCACGCCATGTGGGTCAGTACTCCAGTTAGACTTGTGCATGCTGACGTGACTCGTTACGTGTTTCTGCATTTGTGATGGCTCATGTGGGATGTGACTCTGTGATTGCTGTCCGGGTGCACATTGGTCAAATGTTTGTGACAGGGAGCAGTGCTACCTGTCGCTCTGCTAGGTGACATGTCCCACATGTTGATCGTAGTACAGTCCTCATGCCTACAGACACCCCGCCCTGTACAGTAGTCTACCCAATTGTTGGTTCTGAGGGTGAGATGCAATGGCTACCACATGGTTGTGGGAGGGAGGGGTGCTCCATCTTGCTGGTCTGTGGGTGTGGGGGCCGTGTTGTGAGTCGTGGTGATGGTTTACCATCCACAGACAGCCCTCCATGTAGGGTGACATGTCTACTTGTCGGGTGTGGGTGTGCACTGCTATGGCTGTGACATGGGTGTGGGGAGTGCTCCATCTTGCTGCGCTGTAGGGGTGGGGGCCTGGGTGGGGGGGACTTCGGCAGTCCCCCCTCCGATAATCGGAGATTGTGGTACGGCTCCTTCCCTGTTACTTGTTGGTTGGTGCAGCTATGGCTGACACATGGGTGTGGGTGTGGGTAGTGCTCCTTCCCGCACTTCTGGGGTACAGAGGGACCTGGTGGGAGTTGTGGTGCTGGCTGACTGTGCACATGCCCCCATGGTTTTGTTTGTTGGTACCTTTGGGCTGTGGGTGTGGGTGTGTCTGTTGCATGTGTGAGAGATGTCTGGTGTGCTGTGTGCTGGACATGGGGGTGTTTGGGCCTCGGTGCTATGGCATTGTGTTAGTGCATGTCAGTACATAGTGGTGTGCTGGTATACATTTGTTTGTACTTACCAGCCTCCACTCCCCCTGGTATTCCGATGAGACTCTCCGGATGTAGTATGCCTCGCACCTTCTCCTCCCACGCCTTGAAGGTCTTGAATGGCGCGGGTGGTCCGCTGCCAGTCCTGGCAGCCAGCTCCCGGTTCTTGGCCTCCTTCTTCCTGACTAGGCTTTTCATGTCCTGCCACCTCTTGGTGATTTCCCCCCAGTTGCGTGGCACGTTCCTGACTGCATTCACCTGGTCTACGATCCTTTTCCACATCTTGTTTCTGGTGGACCTGGTTCCCATAGATTTGTGGGTACACCTTGATGACCTCGTCGACCATGACCGTCAACTCTGTGGCAGTGAACTTGGGCATTCGTTGTGTTGCCATGGTGCGTAGTGTGGATATTGTGGATGCTGGTGTGGTGTGTTTGGTGTGTGATGTGCGGGGGGTTTGTGGTGCCGGTGTTTGGGTGGTGGTTGTGGTGGTTGTGGTGATGGATGTGATGTATGTGTGCGTGTGGTATGCTGCTTTCCTCTGTGTCTCTCCGTGTTCTCTGCTGTGGTATTGGCTTTGTCGTGGTGCAAGGGTTTGTGGTCTGTGAGGGGGCAGCTTTTGTACTCACCTATGTGGGTGTGTCATGTTCGTCTATCGTTTTCAGGTGTGTTGGGCGTGGTGTCCTGGGATTTATGCTGACTCCATGTTTTGACAGGGGGATGTGTCTTTGGGATGGGTTCTGTGTCTGTGTATTTTGGCGTCGTTTACTGTGTGTACTTGTTGGCTGTGTTGTGTGTATTTGTTTGTGCCGCCACTGATTTCCGTGCACGGACGTGGCCGCCAGGCCTTCTGCCTTGTCAGTTCTTCATTTCTGTTGTTCGTCGTAGCGGGCGGGATTTGTGTTGGTTTCCCGCCTTCATGTCGGGGAGATCATAATTTGACGTGCGGTGTGTGGTCCGTCCGCGCGGTCGTCTTTTGCTTTTTCGGGCGGTATTGCGTCCGTGGCGGACGGTTTGTCTTGGACTCTGTCATGGACGGGCGGTATTCTGTTATTTTTTTCCGCTGCGGGCGGTGGTTGTTTGGCGTCATCATAATTGCTCGGTCGCTATTTCAATGTTGCAGGCGGGCGGTATTTTCAGGCTATGGCGGTTGGCGGTATTTTTACCGCCGGTTATCGTAATGGACCCCATAGTCACATGTTTCCCATCTAATACACCATGTAGCATGACACATCTTCCCCTTTTGTCAGCTATTGAATGGGTTAATCTATATAGAGTACCATTCTTAATAAGAATGGCTACCCCCCTAGGATATGGGGAGCACAAGGATGCCTCAGTAGGACCTGCCCATTTTTTAAACAGGCATTTATAGCTCAGAGTGGTTAGGTGCATTTCATGCAACAGGGCAATGTCAACCCATTTGCACTGAAAAAATGCCATCACCTATCTCATCTTTCTGTGGTTATTTAGGCCTTGAACGTTCAAGATTATGAAAGTATATTCTCTGTCTGTTTCAGCACAATTAGGTATTGGTCAGAAGAGCTATCTGGTGTGTGTTAAAAATTGTGAAGTGATTTTCATCCATGGGGGTCAAGATGAAGATGCAGATGCATTTGCTGCTGTAGAGTCACACTTACACACGGTGTTTTTCGCCCAGGCTTGGGGTGAGAGGTCAGGGGGTGAGACCCAGCTGAGGAAGAAGAGCTGCATGAAGGTGAGGGAGGGTGTGTCCCGGAAGGGGGGGTCAACAGCAGGCATTGGGAGAGGAGGGCCTAGGGTGGGGATGGAAGCAAGCAAAAGGGGGAGGGATGGTAGGAACACTGCCACGCGAAGGTCGGAGGTGGCCTCGGCGGTGCAACAGCCCAGTTGGGTTAATGCGGCCTCTGGGGCAGTGGTGAGACGGTTAGGGGAAGAGCAGGTGGCTGGGGCCGAAGAGCATCATGCGGCCCAGTGGCGTTCGGTTATTGACTTAGAGGAGCACATTCACATTAGGCGACGGAGTGCGGAGACACATGTGGGAGATCAGGCAGGTCTTGGGGGGATAGATGGACGTCACACATTTAGATTACGATGAGGATAGCATGGAGGAGGGGGAGATCATTGAGGAGGAAAGAGGGGGGCGCAGGAGGGATGGGTGGGGTCCCAGTAATGATGTGCCTAGTATGTTGCAGATACAGGAGAAAGGAGATGGTTAATCGGCCCAGGTCAACGCTATTCGACCCCCTGCACGACTGGTTAGGCGGCTTGATCCAGTGCGGACACCGACCTTGATGCCTGGTAAGGCCGATGTGGGGTATGCTCATCATGTTCTTCCCAATCAGAGGGTGTCAGTACGGACTGGCACGGGCGGAGAGGAGGCGGATGGGGAGGTCTGTCTCCGAAAAGGCTTGTATGTGAAGGATGCTGGGGTAGGCATGGAGGCACAGAAGTTAGAGGGGGAGGCAGTTAAAGGGGGGACGACAGAAGGTCAACATGACAACATACAGGGGACGGCATCACGCAAGGATGAGGCAGAAGAGGGAGGGAAGGATAGCAATATGTGGCAGGTAGAGGGAGCAAAAGAAAGTCATGAGATTAAGCTGCAGAAGCTACCATGCATGGGTGTGACGAAGCCACTGGGGGCACAACTCATGCTGACCACAAAAGAAAAAATATGGAAGGGAGAGTATGTAGAGATGCTGAAGTTACTACATAGGGAATTGAGGTCAAAAGAAGGATTGAAGGAGGAGGAGCTTGAGTTGCCTAAGAGGCCTAAGGTGCCCATGACAATAGAAAACCGGACAGCGGCTTTCCTGATATTTGTGAGCATTTATTGTGAAAAGTTCCGGGAGAGGTGTGTGTCCTTGTTTAAATACATGGATGTGATTAGGAGGGCACAGGTGACTTACGGGGGATATGCATGGTCACACTATGGTGAGGAGTTCAGAGCCAGGCTTGCATGGGACCCGTAGGCGTAATGGGGCGAGATTGATAAGGATCTATATCAACAAACAATGGGGTCAGTTAAGTTTGGAAAGACCACATACACGGCCAGTGGGCTCCCGTTAGTCTACCGCCCCTTTCAGAATCGTCCCACCCGGGGGGTGGGTGGGTGGGATACACACTACAAAATTCAGGGGGTGTCCAAGTGGCCTGTTGGGACTTTAATAAGGGAGCCTGCACAAGAGAATACTGCAAATTTAGGCATGAATGCTCAAAATGTGCAGGGCGGCAACCCTTGGTGCAATGTTTTGGAGCAGGATACAATCGTCAAGGGCAACAGTCTGGCCAGGGTTTCCAGCAAAATACTGCGTATAATGGACAGCAAGGACAGCAGATGGCTGGAGGCAGGGAAGGAAGGGGAGAACAGGGTTACATGGGAAAAGGCTCGTACACCCACTAGACAAGAGTGTCTAGATGCTTGGCTGACATACCATCCCCGCATTGTTGTTGAGTCTCGGTTTCATGGAAGGGTTTAGGCTGGGGTATGAGGGGTCTCGGTCCACCAGGTGGGCAGAAAATTTGAGGTCAGTGGCTTCGCACAAAGTAGTAGTGTGGGAAAAATTGCTAAAAGAGGTTAGCAAAGGGCGCATGGAGGGCCGGTTCATAGAGTGGCCGATCAGGGACTTGATAATTGTCCCTATTGGGTTGGTGCCAAAGAAAGAACCAGGCCAATATAGATTGATACAGCTCTTGCCCTGGCTGGAGGGAACTTCAGTGAATGATTTTATATCAGAAGAACTGACATCCTTTTCCTATTCTTCAATGGACGTAGCCAGGGGACTGGTGGAGAAGTTGGGCAGAGGTGCTGAGATGACAAAATGTGACATAAAGTCAGCCTTTCAGCTACTGCCGGTGCACCTTGATTATTTTCAGCTATTATGAATTCAGTTTGATGGGCAAACTTTGTGGACAAGGCATTGCCCATGGGCTGTTCTATCTCATGTGCCTTGTTTGAGCATTTCAGTTCCTTCCTGCAATGGGTTTTCTCACGGCAAACCGGTAAAGAGATTGTGACACACTACCTTGATGACTTCTTCCTGGTAGGCCAACCCAGTTCGGCGGACTGTCAGCATCAGCTGGCAATGTTCCAGGAGCTAATGTGGGTACTGGGAGTCCCCTGGCACCAGAGAAGACACAAGGTCCAAGCACGGTGTTGTCATTTCTGGGTGTTGAATTGGACTCAGTGGCAATGGAGGCACGCTTACCAACGGTTAAAAAGCTGCAAATGTTGATAGATGACATGTTGGCCAGACAGAAAGTGACGGTTAGGAAGATGCAAGTGCTGCTAGGGCATCTGAATTTTGCATGCCGGGTGGTCAGGTCAGGAAGAACATTTTGTAGGAGATTGAGCAGGTCATTAACAGGGCTTACGCTGCTGCATCATCACATGCGCTTGTCCTCAGGGACGAAAGAAGACTTACGCAGGTGGCGCAGGTTTTCAGAAGAATTTAATGGCATCCCCATGACAGCGCCTAAGGAATGGGAATGGGATGTCCAAATATATTCATCATTTTTGTTTGCACAGGCAGGGCAGGTGGTGTGCCGAGGAGTGGCCAAGACATTAGAAGAATCGGGCAGGATTATTGCCTTTTTAGAACTCTTTCCCCTAGTGGTAGCTGTCACAGTGTGGACACAGAGTTTGGCACACAAGAGGGTCATTTTCAGGGTGGACAACATGGCTGTTGTACTTGTGGTCAATAAGCAGTCTGCCAGGGATGAACATGTGCTTAATTTACTGAGAGTCTTCAGCCTTAGTTGTCTGAAGCATGATATTCTGTTTCAAGCCAGACGTGCAAGGGGTGGACAATGACATTGCGGACGCTTTGTCTCGTTCGCAGCGGAAGGGGTTCCATGGGCAGGCCACGGAGGTGGACATTTACAAGTCAACGGTGCCTGCAGGGATGTGGTCCATAGAAGACAAAGGATGCTGCAACTGGTGGTAGGGTCTTTGGACGTTTCCACTAAGAGTGCGTATAGGCAAGCGTGCCAGGAGTTTTTAGAGGGAGGAGCACAGAAGAGGGTGGAAGCATGGGTGATTGAGGAAGATGTTGTTCAGTTTTTTTTGTCATTGATTGACAGAGGTCTGTCCAAGGTCACAATTGCAGGCAAGCTGGCAGGGATTGCATTTATGGGCAAGCTGTGTTGGGGATATGACCCTTCCGCGGGTGAGTTGGGCAGATGTATTCTTGAGGGCTGGGCCAGGGAAATGGGGATTGGGCCCAGGCTTAGGAGGTCAGTGTCAGGGGAACTTTTGGCTAGGCTCTTAGGGGTTATACCACGGATCTGCAAGAATGCGGAGGAAATGATGTTCTTTTCTGCATTAATGTCATGGATGTATTTTTTTTGAGCATTCAGAGTGTATGGGGTATTGGGGAGGAAAGGAGTGGCAGGGCTAGATTGGAAGGAGGTAGGGGTTGGGGAGACTGGGTGCGGTAACGGTCACGCTCAAACACTTTAAAACAGACAAAAAGGGAATAGAGAAAGTGGTAGTAATGGAGGCCAGTGCTGATCCGTTTTTATGGCCACTACGTTGGGGGGGTGAATTGAAGGGTTTGGCTGCCGGGGGTCTGGGGTAATTTTTCGCAGGGTGTCTGGGCAGGTGGTAACTGCTGCGCAGCTATTGTGGGTGATGCGGAGATCTTTGCTACAGCTGGGGGAAGCCCCAGGAGAGTTTGGCTCTCACTCATTCAGGATCGGGGTAGCCACTGATGCAGCGAAGCAGGGTTGGGATAGGGACAGAATCATGCATTTGGGGCGCTGGAGTTTTGATTGTTTTAAGAGATAAGTCAAGTTGGGGGAGCCTGGAGATTGCAACATGTAGTTTACTATAAACTCACACGTGTGTCTTTTCAGGTGCAGTAGCGGGGCTGGAGTTGGTGGCGCTGTCCATTTGGATAGTCCGTCATTCGTTTGTAAAATGGGCGGAATGGCATGAACTTCAGAAGGGAAAGGTTTGAACCTTGGGTTGGACTCTTCGTTGTTTAACATTTTTTGGCACGGAAAAGGTGGTACAAGATGGCACGAACTCCTGCCCTGCTTGAATAATTTAATACAATGGCACATTTGCCCTGATGTTTTAACTGTACACCTAGGGGAGAATGATCTGGTAGTATGCAAAGGATTAGCTTTACTGAAGCAGATGAAAAGGGACTTGTTGGAGATCAGACAGCAATCATCAGGATGCTTCATCATTTAGACGGAATTTATCCCTAGGAGACAATGGAGGGGGGCCAAAATACCCGCCGCTATTGACGAAGCACGGAGGAAGATCAATAGGCACATGAGATTATTTTGTAGGGATGAAGGTTTCGGTAGAGTAGAGCATCCTGAATTGAAGTATGCTGCAGTATATTTTTTCAGGGGGAATTGAGTGCACTTGAATTGCGGGATGGAGCTATACCTGATTCAGATAAAAGAGATCTTAGACAAGGGTTTAGACATACAAAAGTATCCTAAATCTTTCTAGGTTGGGGGGGTCAGAAAAGTCATAGAGAGGGAGGGACTTTTCTGAGTGGCGTCTGGTAGCTAGTTTTTACATGTTTACAGGTTAACTTTTTGGTTGTGAACAAGTTACTTCTGGAGCAGGCAATAGGGTTAAGGTATGAGATAGTTAGGTAGGTGTTTAGAGAAGTAGATAAGAGGTTACAGGGTTAAAGTTCAACAGTTAATGACCGAGTAGAGTTTTTTAAATAGTTGCAAAGAAAGGATAAGGGTGGGGAACCTTAGAGGTGGGGGAGGAGGCTACGTAGGTGAATAAGTGTATAGTGAGGTGTAATTTTGTAAGGCAAAGGTCAAGGGTAATGTTGTGCAGTGCACCTGTCTTCAATAAAGCGACCTTTCCACACATATTAGAGCATAATAGTGGTATGTGCTGCACCCTTTCACCCCAATGTAGCAATTTGTATTTTAGCAGGGATCGCTCTCTGTTCTGAGTCCGTTCAATACCGACCTGCTTATTTTCTTGCATGCCGATAGCTGATATCCATATCAGCGCAGGCATCTGCAGCCCAGCGGTAGTATCACTGGAATTTTGTTCAAAGGCAGTGGCTCAGATCAGCATCCACACAGCTTAGTATTTCACAGCGATGCAGTATGGCCTGCCTCCCTCCAGTCTGCACAGCAGGGGGCACAAGCAGTCCCGCACCCAGAGCTATTGAGTCTGCATACTGTTGATGCTGAGGCGAAGGAACTGTTTTCTTGGTAAAGTGGAGTGGAGTCGGATCACGGGCATAGTCATGTAGATTCCACTGTGATGTCATGGAATCTGCCTTGTCCAAATGAGGCACTTCCTTTCTGTGGTTTATGCTGCTTTAAACACCAGTTTTCAGAATCCCCCATAAACATCTGTGCACGCCATAACTGCATGTGCACATCATGGATGCATATACATAGCTACATGTATTTACAGTCAGCTCCAAGATTATGAAATAGTGGGGCATATTTACGAGGAAATGGCATGGTGGCAAATTTTGCAGCGCCACGCTGCGTCATTTAAAAAACGCAGAGATGCCCCGTATTTACAAGAATGCGGCGCACCCCTGTGTTTACCCTTCACTGGCCCTAAAATAGCTGCCTAGCACCAACACAGACACCCTTGAGCCATAGTGCAAGGGTGCCTTAGTTGCAGGGATGATTGTTTATGTGAAGGAAGGTGCCCCTTCCTGCACATAAACAATCAATAATGGCGATTTTCTACTTCTATCTGTGCTACATTCTGCAGCACAAATAGAAGTAGCAAATCGCTTTATCTAATGAATGTTACTGTGCAGAATGGGACACCTTCCTCCACATAAACAATCTCTAATGGCGTTTTGCTCCTTCTATGTGTGCTGTGGAATGCAGCACACATAGAAAAAGCAAAAACGAGAAGAAATTAAAAGTATTTCTCCTCATTGATTCCAATCTAAAGCTTGCTTTTGCATGGCATTAGTTTTTGGCGCTACCTCAGATTTACAGATCCTTGTAAATCTGGGGCAGCGTCAAAAAGCAATGGGTGTTGAGGTGGAACGCCCACAGCAACACCCATTGCACTCCCCTTTCATGCAGACAATTGCGTGAAAGGGTACCATATTTACAAAACGGCATTAAGCCACGCAAAGTGGCTTAACATCACTTTGTAAATATGGTGCAGGGCATTGAGCCACCGGAACATCGGAAAAAGTGACGTTCCTGTGGCTCAATCCCCTTCCAAATTACCCCCGTGTGTTGCTTTCTGCGTACTCAAATTGCGCGTGTTTTCCCCAGTTTAACGATCGGGCCCAATTGGATTACAGTCAGTGCTTGAAATGGAAAAATAGAAGTGCAGGTACTCTGTACTAGAGTGCCTGCTTGTTTCTGGGAAGTGCCGGTACTCCCCAATTAAAAGTATTACGCCACTCTTGAGAAGTGCAGGTACTCTCTCCTCCCTGGATGAAATGAAGTCAAGTCCCGCTGTACCTCAACAGCTCACCGCAGCACCAGGCATCTGCTTTACTGCTGGCCGCCATGCGACTGTGACCTCTTCGCCACCGTTCGACTATGAGCATGGTCGCAGAAGTCTGCAGTCCCTGCTCCTGATATTAATTCCAGCATGCAGGGAAGCCTGCTCCTACAATCTGGTGCTGCGTCTCGGCCTCTGACAAACAGTGGCTGCCATTTTAGAGCTCTAGTCCCCCGATCATCAGGCGTCACTTCACACCCACATTTTTCACACACACTCGTACTTTTATCCTCAATCAAGTTTGGGGGAGCTTGTCTTCATGTTGATGGCGCATTCAAAATTGAAACACCTGCAACTCCGCGTTTTGTTGAAGGATCGTTCCCATGGCCAGAGGAGCTCTCAGCTTACTTGACCATCTTGGGAGCCAGCTATGCCCTACCCCAGCAGACAAGATCTATATAAGTAACATAATCAGTTAAAGAATGACAGACAAAATAGCTGACACAGTCCTCAAGTGATGTGCAATTGACCCCATCGACCTCTCATCGAGCGTCCCACGCAGCGTCCATGTGTTGCATCATTCATGCAACACATGGTGGACGTTGCGTAGGATGCTGGATGAGAATTATATTGTTGACGGGTCCACAAAGGTCTATTACATATAACTGGAGGAGCTGCAAGCGGTAACAGATATTCAGTAATGTAATTGAAATAAGCCCTGAGGAAGTCCCAGGAGGGACAAAACGCGTTGGCTAGGGCTACAAAAAAAAAATAGGAGAAGACCTTCAAGAAAGGAATACTAGGGTGTCTCAAAGCTCATGGTATTTCATTCCATCTTGATAGCAGAGTTGCTAATTTTCTAAACTTCTCTCTCAAAGGTTGCAATAGCGAACAGTCAAGGCTTACATCAGGAGGTAGCAAACACACTGATTTTCATGTTTCCACGTGCGCAATGTTTCTCCACAGGAAACAAGTGTCCTGCAAAGTGTTAATAGAAAGTTGATCACCCTGGCAGTGGCCCCGTTTTCATAGCTTGCAGTAGGGTCCAGTCCAGAGATCTTTTTTTTACCACTGCTCGTGCGTGACCCGTTCGAATTACATCATTTTCAATTTCACATTGCCTCATTGTTCAGACAGTGTGCCTTTCAGCAACAGGAAGGGAGAGGTGGTGAAAATGGAACAGATTTGTCTATCAGAAAATCGTCAGTATAGTTACACAAGCTAAAATGAAAAAAGGTTGCATTACATGTGAGAAATAGTTGTGCTGAGTATAGTAACCTCGATATTTGTTTTATTAAACAATGTCCTTACATCTGCAATTCTACGTGAGAGCAGTAGAGGGCGGCAGAGTTTACCAAAAAGCCATGTTCGGATTTCATGCAATGACATTCTGCACATTATCAAAGTAAGACTAAGGCACTTTTCTTTTTAAGCCACCAGGGAGAAGACTTGAAAATGAAGTGTACACTACGCAAAAACGAGGCAGGTGTTAAAGAAAAATGCCGGCGATGTTCGTATTTTTTTCTGACGGAGCAAAAAAAGAAAGAAAAGTAGTGAGTAAGGACATGGCAATCTCTACAGACCAGCTCAGCTAACGTAATGTCACCTGACTTTATATAAAAAACTTCGTACCAAATGAAAGCAGGTGAAACAACAGGCAAAAGCAAAATCGTGTGAATTTGCCATGCATGCTGCGTGTAATTTTAGATAAAGTACACATATTGCGTGATATACCCATGGTCGGTTTTCTGCGCGTAGTAACTTGTACAGAAAGGGGTTCCTGTACAAAAACGTCCTGCAAGACTCTTCTCGCTTGCCCTCTACACAGTGGCGTTAAGATTAGCATCCTGCAAAAACAGCTTTTTTGTACATGCACCTTCCAATCCCCCCTACCTCCCCCCACCCGTTGACATCATCAACACACAAGTGTTTGTAAATACGGCACATGGCACAGTGGCGTGACGCAAAACAATGGGGTCCCACCTGCGGAGTGTGATAAGAAGCCCCAAAACACCATTAGCTCAAGAATATTCATAGGCTTTGGGCTGAATGGGGTCCCACTGAGGGGTAGGCGGCCCCTTAAAGGGTTGGGACCCCTACGCCACAGGGGCTGCCGCTGCAGGGGCCTGTGTTATGCCCCTGACTCATAGCAGTGCTGCTAATTTTGGGGCAGATTTACAAGCCCCTTGCGCCACTTTTGCGTCATTTTTAACATGGGAAAAGTGACGTAAGGGTGGCGCAAGGGGCTTGTAAATAAGCCCCTTTGAGAGCAGTAAACAAAGATTAGTAAATCTGGGAACTTGCATTTAATCTGAGCAATCGGACGATACATTTCTCTTAGTTATTCGATTAGAGAATGATTTTACCTGCTGGATCACAGCAAAGGTCTATGTGGCAACATAGTAAATGAGGCTTGATATTAAACTCAAAATTGATGTTTCTACCGTAAAATAGTGTGAAATTGAAGGAGTCATTATAGCTCTATGATTTAGAGATCACTGAACTTGGGGCCAAATTTACTAACATTTTGCGTTGTGGTTGTCCCACTTATGTGGTGCATCCATGATGCAAAATGCTAGTAGGTATTTACAAAGCCACGCAAGGGAGGATTTGCGCCTCCTTGCATGGCACTGTAAAGAAATATAACGCAATATAACGCAACGCAGCAGCTTGCGCTGCATTGCGTTACTTTTCGTTCTCAGGGGCATTCAATCGGTGGAGCACCCATGGATTTCATGCAACCCCAGATTTACAAAGGTTTTTGATTGTGTGATATTAATACACCTCCCAGAGGATGGCATAATGACAAGAATTTTTTTTCTCTCCTTGTTTTTTCCTCTTTCTATGTGAGCTGCATTCTGCTGCTACAAATGAGAGGGGTCCAAAAGGAAGAGAGTAATTGGTAAGCTTTTGGACTCTCAAACAAGGAGTGGTAATGGTACGCATTTCCTGGAAAGATACCAGCTACATTTCTAAATGTTGGCCAACAATACTCAAACTCACTTGAAGCTGGAGAACAGGCCCAAAAGCTATGCAAATATCACTCCATTTTTGCCATTGTTTCCACTGTACAAAGAAGTATCGGTCAGATGTACTATTTTCTTTTTTACCGAATCATAAATTGTGATTCTTAAAAAACGCATTCTGCAATTCGGTAAATGAAATGTGCTATTGCGTACATGCTCATATTAGCAATTTCTTAGGATTCGCTTCCTATAAATACCGAATCACTAAAAGTGATTTCTATTCATTCACAAATTGCGAACTGCGCCTAGACACATACAGATGACATCACAATCAGGAAATTCACTGTTGCACTGCCATTCTGAATCAGAGGGGCTTGCAGTGAGGAACTGTTTGGACTCCCAGCTACTTTTGTTTGAAAAATGGCATCTCAGGAAAGACAAACAAAGAACTCCTCAAGAAAGCAGATACCCAAGTTCTGAGATGATGAGATAGCTATACTTGTGCAGGAGCGTGTAGCCAACACAGACTACCTAGCTGGAAAAGCCTCCATTAAAGTGCCCTTACGCACAGAAAAGGGGATTTCAAGCCATATCCAAGAAAGGAACAATTCAGTGGGTGTAACAACTTGCAGTATTCCTGAAAACCATAAGCAGTGGTACGACCTTCACTCATCCACGAAGGAGAAGCTGGCCAGTGGGAGGAAGGAAGGAGATGGCACTGGAGGTGGTGGACCCGTACCCAGCCACCACTAATAGCAATATAAGAGGCCATAGAAATTACTCTCACTACGGAGGCTATATCTGGCATCAATAATATTCATACCTCAGAGCCTCCTCAGCAGCACACAGGTTAGTGTATCTTTTGCTTAAATTAACACAATGCAAATGTTGGAGCTTACATGTATTGTAACTCTAATTACATTATACAGGAACAGATAACATGTGATTTGGGCTCATATAACTGCATAATCCATTAACATTTCTTATGTTCAATAAATTGCATTATGGGATTTCTAGTCCAATGACAGCCTCAGAGGTTTTAGCATTTCAAAAGAATCCTAATTTAAATATTGTGTTCCAGTGTACTTACGTAACTACATACTTTAACATGCAATTCTGGCATCATGATTCTTGAAAGAAAAGAAGAAATTAGTGAGTTACAGAGTGTAGAGGTTTACACCTAAATATAAACTAAGTGTTATTTAAAATTACATACATAATAGTTACATTTATATGACATTTATTATACTGAGATAGAATACAACATTACAGAAGAACATTATGGTCACAATGTGGAACATGTAGCCGATCAGGAGTCTACCAATGATAATATGATTAAACCAATGGAGATCCCAAGACACCAATGCTGTCTGAAACAACTTTGCCTACAACAAGAGACATGCCTAGATCTAGGGCAGCTACACAAGATAGATCTAACTCTTTTACACCGAGACTCACAGGTCAAACATTCTTGCCATTCTGGCCACAGTTTCCAACCAGACCTGCTGATACAAGTACCACACCATCTAGATCAGAATTTGTGAAAATTGAAAAATCAATGTTAGACATTCAAACAAAATAATTGGATGCACTTAACATGCTTGCAAGAAACAAGAGTGAAGGCATGTCTGCTATGATTAATAGTATTGCCAATCTAAACAACGAATTCACTAGGATATTCTATTCTTTAGGAGACACAGCAACAAAAGAGAAAACACTGACACATTTGTATTTAAAATGCAGCATTTTGGAAAAAGTGTGGAAAAATTGGCAACTTGGCAACTGTGCTACTCAGTCGCTGCACCATACATATCCCACAACAAATGTCTCACTGTTTCAAAATGTAGCTAAAATGTTAGGGAAAATTACATTATGACTAGAATTTTTTCAAACAACCCAAACACATTTTAGTGGTACCACTGCCCCTGCTATAGAGAGTGAGGATGCTTCTAGCGCCAGTATTACCTCTATCTCTGATGCTATAAGATCTAGGTGTATACACAGTCAGGCTGCTGATTTAGAAGTGGATATGTTGGCAACTGACCCAGAGAGTGTTTTGTCAAATTCAAAACAGATATTTATTTTAGTTTACCAATGTACATTTAACCATGTTGTGAACATCAAAAGATTTATGCAATCCTTGTTGTGACTTTTCATATTTCCTGTGAAGAAACAGGGAAATAAAAATTACTTTACTGAATTCTGACTATAACTACCTTGTTAAATGTGTGGTTTACTTGAACTACGCTTACCTTAGAAATAATTGTAATGTAACTGTGTCTCTTCCTTCCATCTGCGTCTCTGTTGCTATCTTGGGATATGCTTGGAGATGAGTGGTCTTCCTCTTCATCAGAGCTGTCCTCTTCCGGCTACATTAGAAGTCACGTCCTTGTAGCTATATTGTGCAGCAGCGCCACAATCTTGCATGTCACTTGAGGTAAATACTGAAGGCCACCCCCACTCTTAAGATGGCGGCAAAACCTTGCCTTGCGCAGCCCAAAAGTACGCTCGATAACTGCTCTTGTCCACTTGAGGGCAATATCATAGTGGTGTTCAATTTTTTTAACTTGAATTGAAGTATGAGGTCAAAATCCATGTGCGTAGTGCATAAACACTGTCATCTAAGACAAAATGCAATACAATTAAATCTACTCCTATTTAGTATGGAATTATCATATATAAATGAGAAATGTAGAAATACCTAAAAGGTAAGCACCCCCAAACATAGCTGCTAAGTTTTCAGACTGCTTATTTGTAACATTGGCATGTTTTGCCTATGTTTATGTGTGACATTAAAATGCCTGAGTGAACATGTGGCTATGCTCATTTAATTTTGATAAATTTCAGAAAGGATGAAGTGACACTTTCCACCATTATTTGCTTTTCAGACAACCAAAAAAGTTGTATTCTGGGATTTGAAATTCTGTTCTTAAATATTTCTGGGGGATAAAAAAGCAGAGGAAGATGAAAGTGGCAGATATGACAGTAACCTCAATACATTTTTCCTGAACTTCCTGAACTCTAGGCCCAGTGTGTGAGAAGTTGGACTGGTATATGCTGTCCCCTAATTAAAGTGGGCACCTTGCACCAGTCCAAACGACCCTTATGATGTATGAGGTCAAAGATAACCTTTAGAAAGCTATCCTAGTGGTAGCTGTGGAGAGCAGCCTTCAGGCTTAATCTTGAAGTAATGTAAAGCAGCTTGTTTTACCAGAATATCACCTTCTATATTGACTAAATGAAAGGAGAACCGCACAGTAGTTATATAAAAATATGTATTTATTAATATAACACTCTCTACTATCCTCTACACAAGGATAGAACACAAAGTACACAATACAAGATCAATAGAACAGTTGTAAGTAGCACAATACACAGTGGGCTCCAGGGGGAGACCAAACCATATACTAAAATAGGGGTATAACAGTCACGACTGAGATCAAGACAAGGTCTGGAGCACATAGAATCGCTGGGACCCCAAGGAACCACCCAAGGTGAGTAGACAGGGACCCCACGGAGGCCGGGTGCAGTGTGGGAACACGCACCGCGGGCTCCGTACAATTCTATGGGGAAGTCGCGGTTACACTTTTAAAGTTTAAGGACCCTTCTAGGAGGACTTCGAGCGAACCCTTTGGAACTTAAGAGTTTGAAGAGCCACCCCACCCGTGGATACCGTAGTACTCAAGTTACCTATACCAGAGGAGCCAGGTGCATAGGTCTGGAGTGGCGTCGGAAACTGCCGTCGTTCTCAATGGAGGGCTGTGAAGAAGTACTGCTGCCGTGAAGGTGAAAAGGGTCCGGTGGAATCCAAGCCTGGATTCGGGAAGAAAGGAACCTGAAAGCAGAGGGGACAGAGTCTGGGTCACTTCAGAGTGACCAGGGGCTCGGTAGACGAATTCCCACCGATGTCGGTTGCTTCAGGTGCGAAGAAGGGATGCCTGACTCTGCAGCCACGAGGACCAGGAGATGTCGAGGACAACCAGGAGCCGGAGGTGAGCTGTCCCACGAAGGATGTCGAGTGCTGAGGGGTCGGTATCTGGCTGGAGCACCAACAAGCCTTGGCAAAAGCAACTCATGAAGGAAGGTCAAACAGGTTACGGTGTGAACCAGCAAGGTCCAGGGGACTCACCAAGCAATGGGGAGTCAGGGCACATCTGGAGCAACCAGGAAAGCCCAACAGAAATCAAGATGACCCTCAGAGAGACTCACAGGCCGAAGGACCAGGAGTCGCGAGGGGACCTTGGGCAAGATTGCAAAGTACCAGCCCACGGAGCACTCGGTGTGAGGAGGCCAGAGTTCTTTGGTGCAAATATTGCTCAGGGTCAGGACTACAGGGAGTCCAATGCACAAGCTCGGGAATTGACAACAAGCATATGCAATTGCAAATGGACGCAGTGCACAGGGGTTCGGGTTATGCAGTCCCCACAAGGGAAACTGGCCTCAAACTTGCTGAGAGGGCAGATCAACCTCAGGGACCTTAGAAAACCTACCTCCTGTGTTGCTGAAATCTTCGGAGTCCGCAGGAGCTCAGGAGCAGCAGACCAGTCAGCTGCGTTACGGTGCATGCTAGGGCAGGGGAGTGACTCCTTCACTCCAAGGGAGATTCTTCAGTTGTCCTTAGTGCACCACAGGTCCTGCACGGAGCCTGTATGGAGCAAGGGCACAGACAAAGCTTTGGACGGAGAGGGAGACGAAGTCGGGCCCAGTCGAAGTCCAGCGAAGTCCAGAGTGTCCAGACGGTCGAAGGTCAGTGGTTTCCTCTTGTAGAACCTTGTCCACGTAAAATCTAAAGTCTTACAGCCAGATAAGCCCTTATGTACCCACGGGAGAGCGTTGGACAGATTCAGGGGGACCCTCCTAGGGGAGGGTCAGGACAGAGGGGTGGTTACACCCATGTCCTTTGTTCAGTTTTGCGCCAGAGCAGGAGCCAATGGCTCCCAGAACTGGTTTGAGCTGGACTATGCACAGGGACACCAAATGTGCCCCGGGTGCAGACTTTCAGGCACTCTCAGAGTGCACCCACCCAGCCCCAATACACTAAATCCTGTCTGGGAGGTGGTCACACCTCCCTGTGACAGGATGCCTATTGTGCTGCCTTCCTCTGCTTGAGCTTGGCTCAGCAGCAGGAGGGCAGAAATGTGTCTCTGGTCGGCAGCATCCATTTTGTGCTGACCGGGTCGAGAAGGCTGGCACCGGATAGACCAGTGACCCCACGAAGCTTGCTTCAGAAGGGTGGAATCATACCTCCCACACCGGTTACCGGTGTGGAGGTATGATTCCAAGGTGTTTGATACCAAACACGATATGTTTCTATGCAGCCGTTTTCGAGATAGCATTTACCGCGAGGTTATAATGCACCTCTACCTATATGTCCGGCTGAGTCACAGACAACCCGGGAGAATAGTCTCCGAAGGCTGCAGAGAGGCTCTGCTCATGCAGGGGCACCCTCTCACTAAAAACCCAGCACCCTGCCTTAAGGATTGATAAGGTCTGCTATAGGGGTGACTTATAAGTTTTAAGTGTAGTGACCTATAGATATAGTGAACCTAAATCTAAAGTAAGTGGTGCAAGCACCATCTTACACAGGCTACTGTAGCAGACCTGGAGTTCCATTTTGCAAGGCCTCTCATGGGTGACATCATACATGCTTCAGCCCATGGGAGGCCTCTGGGGTACCTAAGCCCTGGGTATATGGGTACCATATACTAGCGACTTCAAAGGGTACCCCAGTATCCAATCTGGAGGGTACCAAAGTACATGTGTGACAATTTAGAGGAAAAAGCAGATAGACTGGGGTCCTGATTAGCAGGATCCCAGTCAGACGAGTCAAAAACAGTGCAACATCAAGCAAAAAGTGGGGGTAACCATAGGAAGCAGATCCTACTTTCCTACACAGTGAGCAGTGCAGGGGGAACTGCATCATGATGTTTTCTACTATACAAACTTAATTACGTACACACTGCTGAGTGCTTGTGAAGCCTACCAATCAACCCTTGCTGACTTTGTGCTCAAATTTATAAAGACCAAAAACAAGAACGCTCTAATTTTTTAACAACACTCTTTCGGGTTACTACTGCTGCTTAAGTTTGCATTTACAAATTATATTTATTCTTATTCACTATGCAGTGAACCTTTCAAGAATAGTTCCGTTTGCATGGCTGTGTCCAGATCTCTGTACATATATAAAAAAAAATGCTTCCAGCAGTGTGACATTCTTCTCACCTAAAAGAACTGTCAAACTTGATGTTGTGACAGAACCTAATTAAAATATATTATATTCAAATTTTGGACAGATAGAACAATTTACACATTAAAACGCAGTCACTAATGTGTGTTATTTGAAAGAGGCAATAACAAAACAGCAATTAACTTACTATCAGTGACTTAAATGCAGCAGAAGATGACAGTGAGACTGGTTCCAGTCCCCTCCACCCCTGAGAGCAAACCTCTAGCTGGCTGATACACTACTGTGCTGAAAGCTCCTAGAGCAATATGAAGGTAAAGAGAAGCTGCTGAATTAGCGTGACATTGCATTTCAGTGCAGTGATGTGCACTGCAATGTGTCAGTGTAACCCGAGATGCATGGCACTTCGCAGGACTGTCAAAGTCTCCTCTTGCAAGCCAATTGTATAGAGCACAGTGCCGAAATATGTAGGAGTCATTGGTGGAACCTGAAATTTTATTGGCAAGGTCAGCATTGCAAAGTATTTGAATGTTTAAGGAGTGCTGGCTCTTTCCATTCCTATACAAAACTCTGTAGCACTAGGAGGGCAAATTAAAACATGTGTCCCATCAACACAGCCCATAACCTGTAGGAAATGTGCCACACGAGCAAAATCAGTTTGGTTTGCTGAAATCTTGTTTTGAGCTGGGGAAAATTAATGTTAAGCAGCATTGCATCTATAAAATTGCTAAGGAAACATGAAAGAGCACTATGGCAAACCCCACTTGCTGTGACACCAACCCCTTGATAGCTTCTTGAGGCAAAGAGGTGTAGGCAGAAAAGTACCAGAAAGGGGGTTGGTATAGAAACACTACTGTGTGTGTCCATCCACAACACAGGGTCTAACTCCACAATTAAATCTAAAATAGCAGTGCTGCTGAGCCTATGCTTGCTATGTATCTCCTCCTCAGTATACTGAAACAAAGTCTCTCTGAATCTGAAAATGTGCTCCTGTGTTGGTGCTGAGCAAACAGCCTCATCCTCCTCGTTATATCATAGAGACGAGACATTGTGGAAAAAAACTCAAAGTTTCTACTTCTTTTTAGTTTGCACCTGATTACCACCTGCTCCCATTTGATGCTAATTTACGAGTGCAAAAATGTTTTTGTGATCATTCGTAATTAGCGAATCAATAGTACATTCCAAAATAAGAAACACATTGATAATCGCTAATAGGTAATCGCAAATTCCAGTTGGCAAAATAGTGAGTCGATAAGATTCGGTTTCCATCACAATTTTAGTGACTAGAGCCGAAAACCACATTGATACATTCCAAACTTACCTTTTACCAATCACTAACCTATTTGCGTCAGATTACTGATCTACACTCCGTTTGTGCATTTGGCCCAATATCTTTTGCCTGAATGGGTCCACAATCAAAATCATAGAATTAAGAGGGATTGAATCTGACTCCCTGTCTTCACTTGGTCTCTAAACCTTGAAACAGCCCAAAAACACACAAAAAGTCAAGAACATGGGTGCTATCTTTGAGGTTGAGCTCTCATTCATGCCCAAATCAATGCAGTGGTCAAAGGGGCTAATATGCTAATCTGCTCCTTTAAGGAAATTCTTCCTCATCCTCAAAGCAATCACAGTGTACCACGCACAAGCAAAGTGGTCATGGAATATCCTGAGTTCTGCTTTGTTATCTAGGCATTCAAGGTATCTAGGAAATCCTCCTAAATATCAACTCAAAAATAAATATCATCTGACCATATTATCGTAGTCAGAGTCTCACCACTACAAAAATATCATGGACCAAAGTATCGAAGGTAGTACATAATCTTTACTGTTTCGCTATAATATTGAAGTTTAAAATTGTGTTTACTTTAATATACTTTTCATTATGGTGTTTCATTGCATTGTAGTACATTTTTAGTTAATTATATGTTATTGCAAAATGTAATTTATATATGTTTATAAATATGCTTTAGTAATATATATTTTTCAATTAGATTGCTGGTTTTATTGGGGGAATCTGTGGGTAGTGTTTTTAAATTATGTATTAATTCATGTTAATGTTAATTGGCCAAATATCATGGCCTCCAAATAGTAGTTTGTGTATCTCACTGCTAGACCCCCTTTGATGTAATTTAAGATGTCATCAGTGATGTCAAAAATAATGTCATAGAACATGTCGTGAGTGATGTCACATCTGAGGTCATAAGCAGTGCATGGCGGGGGCGCAAGGCATAGTTAGTGCTGCTAACTATAACTGGTAGGTTTCTGTGTTTTTTTAGTTCAAAAAGTTAACGTTGTTACTGAGAAATTCACCTAACTCTAACGCTACTTCAACCTTTGTTTTTTTAGTGAATTTCTAGTTGTTTTTTTTTTTTAAAGTAAATTAATCATTTTTGTGAGTGTATGTATGATAGAATGACTGCATATTGTATGTTGTCTTTAGACATTATTTTAGTAAAATATTTTTTTATTATAACAAAATAGCATATGGTTTACAGTTTGCTAACTTCTTTGTAAAATGTGCATGAGTATTAAACAGATAAATATTTAATAGAAATTATTTATTTGTTCAGTTATTGTAACTCTGATAACAAGAAGTATCACCAGCAATCTTTTTTACAGGTGTCAAGAGGAGCGTGAGAAGCTTGCAGGAGACTCGCGAGATCACAAACTTCTAAATATTATTGTAATCTATTTTATATGATTCTTTATCATGCTTTCAGTTACTATTTAATGCTAATGTATAATAGTGTAGTGACTAAAAGGTGGTTGGCTTTTTCTTCATATTTTTTTTTAAAGTGCTGGCTCTCATGAGATGCTCATGGGAGGTGGACACACAATCCCCTCCAAGGGGGCTGTACTACCTGTTCGGCTCTCACAAACCACTCAGGAGATCGTAGATTTAGAATTAAGTTATTTACAGCGTTTGACTGTAATTTTGAATTAATAGAACATTAGACATGCTGTTTAAGTTAGAAAAAAGAATTGTGTACTTTTCTAGAAACGATATATAGGAAGTATATTTTTACGGTCTCTCGAGATGCCCGCAAGACACTATAGAGAGGCCCAGGAGAGGAACCACACCCTAAGGAAGGATTCTGATTAGTTCATATGGATGTCTTTATTTAGAAGAAGAAGATTCCATTCGTTTTGCTTTCTTTCACTATTGGGCTTTGGTGAGAGTAGACATATTTGACTTGCTCTCCTATCCTGTTTCCCTTTGACCAGAAAGATGTCTTCGTCTGATTCAAATGAACAGCCAGGGGCTTCTGGACCACCTCAGCCACCACAGCCACCCAAGGAATTCTTGGTGTGGCAATTCTTTGAAATTAGGCCAAGTGCCAAAAAGGTATTTGCAAAGAACATGACCTGTAAACTTTGCAGCAGAAAAATCAGCCGGGGGAGCAGAAATAAGCAATATAGTATGAATATCACAGGGATGGGGAGACACCTTAGATCCATGCATCCACAAAGGCTTGCAAGAGCAGAGTTGGATCATGCTGGGAAGCTACACAACTCTACAGGGGCTTCAATATATTTTGCTCTAGGAGATCATACTTTTTATAATGGACTTTGCATTTACACTGAATATATCCTGGTGTAGTACATATAATTTATATACACCAGAAAAATAATAGGGTGTGTAGTTTAGTGAAATGCAACCCATTATATAATTGTGGAGAATAATAATTCACTTTGAATTATTTAAAAAAAAAACTATTTTTATCTGCATTAGACGAACATTGGCACATATCACACACTAATATTATTTCTTTACATTAAGTCCATTTATTATTATTAGAAAAAGTTCAATCACTACTTCTTTTTACGATCCCGCGAGAGTCTCACGAGATCATAAACTTTTTTTAAAGGAAGAATATACACTTCTTTATTACAAAACGTATGCCTTATAGTCCCCATTAGTAGGTTGTGGGGAGAAAGTGTACTCTCAAATGAGACCTTTTCACAGTATAAAAACAGTAAATGGTAGGATGTAAAGAGGCACTGCAATCTCACTGAGACCTCTCCACAGTCTAACAGCTGTGTATAATAGAGTACTGGTAGAGACTGGCCTCTCCACTGACACCTTGCATGTAGATAACCAGTGTGAAGAGTAGGCTGTAAAGAGTGTAAAGAGACACTGCCTCTTCACTCATACCTTTTCCCAGGCTCACTAGTATGTAGGGTGGGTAAGATACTTACCTCACATGTAAGACCACACTATTCCATTGCTAGCATAACAAGTACTGGCCTGTCCAATGAGACCTCTCCCCCAAGGAAATAACCATATTTATGCTGACAGGTATAAATAGTAGGCTGTGGGGAAGAACTCCCTGTTTGCTGACAGATCTCTCTTGCATCATACGTCTCCATAGAACAGTGTGGCAAGAGACTGGCCCCTCTCCTGTGACCTGTCTCTTGGATGATGGATATCCAACTTAGAATGTGAAAAGGGGTTTAGCTCTCTGGTCACAGCTCTCTCCATTCTATTCCACTCCAGTGTATGCCACTCCACTCTACGTCACTCCATTCTACGCTATTCCATTGGATGCCACTCCACTGTATGCCACTTCACTGTATGCTATTACACTCTACCCCACTCCAGTCTACACCACTTATCTGTACACCGCTGCAGTTTACACTAATCCACTATACACTATTCCACTCTACGCCACTTTACTGTGCACCACTCCAATCTACGCTATACCACTATATGCCCCAACTCTACTCCACTCTATGCCACTCTAGATTTTACACCACTCCACTCTATGCCACTCCATTCTGCACTAGTCCATTGTTCGCCACTCCATTCTATGCCACTCCACTATATGCTATTCCACTCTATACCACTCCACTCTACGCCACTCCAGTCTACACCACTCCACTGTAGGCCACTCCGCTCTAAGCTATTCCACACTATGCTATTCCACTCTATGATATTCTGCTCTGTGCTATTCTACTACACGCCACTCCACTGTACTCCACTCCATTCTATTCCACTGTGCGCCACTTCACTCTACGCTATTACACTGTACGCAACTTCAATCTTTGCCACTATACTGTATGGTATTCCACTCTACCCCACTCCACTGTACACCACTCCACTGTATGCTGTTACACTTTACATCACCCCATAACACACCATTCCAGCCTACACCACTTCACTGTATGCCACTCCATTGTACGCTACTACACTATAACACTCTATGCACTCCATTGTATGCCACTCCAGTCTATGCTACTGCACTGTATGTCACTCCACTGTACACTACTCCATTCTAGGCTATTCCAGTGTACTCTCCTCCACTCTATATAACTCCACATTACAAAACTTAGCTATACTCTATGCCACTTTATTAGACTCTACTCCACTCTATCTCTGTACACTCAACTGTCCAAATTTGTACTCAACTCAATGCCATTTGTACTCTATTGTACAACACTCTTCTTCACGCTATGACAGTTTCCAACACAGTACAACACAGCACTCCACTCTACTGTATAAAAAGCCCCTCCAATTTATAACAGTTTCCACGACTCTATGCTACACTACTTCATTGTATGCCACTCCACTCTAAGCTAATCCACTGTACCCTACTCCACTCTACGCCACTCCACAGTACGCCACTCCACTCTACGCTATTCCTCTTTATGTCACTCCATTCTTCTGCCCTCCACTGTACAGAATTACACTGTAGGCTATTTCACTATATGCTACTCCACTTTACACAAATCCATGCAACGCCACTACAGTGTAAGCCACTCCACTCTACGCCGCTCCACTGTATGACACTCTTTTCCACTCTATATAACTCCTCTCTATAAACGTCTACCACACTTTATGGCACTCTACAACATTCTATGCCACTCTATCCTTGTACACTCCAATGTCCAACTCTATACTCCACTCTATGCCCTTACACTCCATTGTACAAAACTCTATTCTACTTTTCAACCCTTTTCTATAAAACACAGCACTTCACTCTACTGTACGAGACCCCACTCCAATTTATTACAGTTTATTACCTACTCTACGCTAACATACTCCACTCCATGCTACTCTTCTGTACAACACACCAATACATTCTATTATACTTTACTCCACACTACATTACGCCACTCAACTCTACTCCACTATACAAGACTTTGCCTCACTCTACACTACTATACAACAATCCGCTCTATGCAGCTCCGTTTGACACACTACTGTACTCTATCCAACTCCACTCTACAACACTCTAATACACTGTAGGACACTGTCTGAAACTTTACTCAATTCTATACCCCTACACTCCACTGTATAACACTATACTATACTATACTGAATCCTACTGTACAACACTCTACCCCACTCGGTTGTGCTCTACAATACTCTAGTCCACTATACAACACTGTACGCAACTTTTTGTATGGCACTGCACCCCATTTTACTCCACTCTATTCGATGGTAAGAACTCCACTCTTCTCCACTGTGCACCACTCCACTTTACGCCGCTTTACTTCATAAATCCACTATACCACACTCTGCAACCATATACTGTACTGTACACCAATCCAAACTACAGAACTCAACTACACCATCACTCTACTTTACTGTATTCTATATAACTTCCCAGTACTGTATGACATGCCACTACACTCTACTGTACAACACAGTACTCCAGTTTATGACACTTTACTCGACTGTATGCTACACCAGTACACCCTACTGCCCTCAACACCATTATGGTCTGCAACATGCCACTCCACTCTATGCCACTTTTCTCCACTCTACACTACCTCACTCCAGTCTATTTCACTCCACTATACGCCACACTACAACACGTTATCCCAGTCTACGCCACTGTACCATACTCTGCTCTATGCCGCTCCACTGTCTGACACTCTACTCCACTGTATGCAACTCCACTCCACAGCACTATACTACATTCTATGACACTCTACTCCACTTTATGCCCATCCACTGTACTACACTCGACTACACTACACTCAATTTCTCTCTACAATACGCCACTGCACTAGATGTAGGTGTTAACCTTTGAAAAATATTTTGGGGTACCGTAGTACTCCTGCACTACTCTGTAGTTTAAAAAATATATATATAGAAAGTTATAACTATTTTGCTGTACCTATTACCACTTTATTAAATGGTCATATTTAGGTTCAAATCTGTTTTATTTCATTTCAATAATCATAACAAGAAAGTGCTTCATCACCATCAGCGAAAGTTCACTCCAACAGTAAAGCAAATCAACATCAAAAGAACAAGTAAATCCCCCCTACCCAAACCCTCCCCCTGAGTAATCAGTTCAAGGCTCTATCTCTAAAAGATCCCAATGCCCCCTGCATGTCCATTTCAGGATCACTCCCCAGTCTTTCTCTGTGGTATCTAGGTACATCAGGCGTAGCAACCTAAGGTTGTGGGACAGGTCAGCTTACCGAATTCTGCAGAGAGAAGAGCAATGTAAGGGTACCAAAGCTCACTACAGGAGTCCCCTTGGTTAGTTAGGGCAAGGGTTAATCTCTCTATATCCAATATGTGCCATAACCTGTGAAGCTATCCAGTGTGGGATGGAAGTTTCTTCATGCCCCAGTTGGAGAGAATGTTTTGAAGGGCTGCTCCTAGGGCTAGGCCAATGTGGCGCCCCGACAAGATTTGAGTGATAATGTAAGGGCGTTTGGCAGACCAGGATAACATACGCAGGAAAGCAGGGTGGCTGCATGTCGAAGTGGGTGTCTATATCTGTCAATATGGTGTCTGACTAACGTTTGAGCTTTGGACAATTCCATAAGAGATGAAGCAAAACCCTAGGGGACACACAGTCTCTCCAACAGTCTGTGCTGCAGAAAGGATTACTCCTTTGGAGTCGAACTGGAGTGAGGTATCAATAGGTAACTATTTAGTAGTAGTCTCAATACTGGCAGTGTTGCGTGCTGTATGCCTTGTCCTGTAATAAATCTCATCCTATTCTTTATGTGTCAGCGTCCACCCCAATTCAAGCTCCCATCTCCTCTGCCCTGAGGTTTCAACCACAGGTTTGGCCTTTTGAAGAACAGCTTAGAGTTCAGTTATAAGGCAGCTGTCAGTGGTCTTAGACACAAGCAATTTTTCAAAGGATGTATGCGTGCGCTGTGCCTCTGTGAAGATGGTTGGATGGGTGACCCAATGGCGTACCTGAAGGTACCGCAACCTCTCCGTCTCTGGCAGTCCAAAGTCAATGTGACGCTGAACAAATGTGACAAGGTCAGCAGCGTCGAAGAGTTGCCCGATAGACGTGAATCCGGCAGTTTGCCATGGCAGAAAGGTGTTATGTTCCAACCCCAGTGTGAAGTCCACGTTGCCTATGATCGGGGGTCAGCGGGTCAGGGCTTTTCCCATAGTCACCTGGTCCCAAACTGCAAGAGTACCTTAGTGATGGGGGAGGAGTATAGGCCCCATGCTCCCTTCCCACGTTGCAGAAACAGAACTTTCCACAGGTGCTCGCCCGACATGGCTCTATCTATGAATAGCCAGTGTTTCTCAGATTCTTTGCTGCTCCATTCTACTAAGTAGCAAAGCTGTGCTGTCTGATAGTATAACTAATGTAGAAGATTGGGAACCCCCGGGTCGAGTGAAACTTTGTTCCCGGCTCATATGGGGTCTCTCCTTCGCCTAGACAAGATGGTTTAGTTCTCCTTGCAAGGATTCAAGCATACCCAAGGGGGACTCTATCTGAAGGGTCTGAAACTTCAACTAGTGCAGTATTCGGCAGCTAGATTATTACTTGTCTAAATGTAAGGTCCTTACTAGCTTCCAGTAGTAAAGAGGATTCAATTCAAGACTCTCACTCATATTCACAGAACTGTCTACCGCTCACCAGTGCTTAATTTGTAAAATATTAAGTGCCAGGGCTCTGACCAGGAGGCCACTGTAGCTTGCACCACCCATCACCCTTGACATCGCTGCCAAAACAACTACTAACCATCTCTCTCGCATGTAAATGCGAGAGTTTGATTATTCCAGGTCCCCAAAGCTAAAGGAATGGCTGGGGAGGCAGGTATTAGCAGTATTTTAATGTATATTGTATTCATAAACAACTGTTGTTCTGCTCATCTCTAAATTAAATGAGCAGCACCACCATGTGGTAGACTGTTCTAAATTATGGTGTTGACAATTAGGTGCCGGTGCCGAGCACCGGAAACCAATTAAGTGCCGGTGCTGAGCACCGGAAAGCACCGGCTCAAATTAAGCACTGTCGCTCACACTCACATAGATTCATTCTGACCAGATCCTTGAGATTTGCTACTTTTTTTAATTCCCCTCGTACATCCCAGCTAGGGGTTGTTCAGCTGCAGTGGCAGGTGCTAAATTATGGAACACATTCTCTCTTACTTGCACACGTTTCTTAAAAAATCTTAAAACCTTGCTCTTCAACAACTGTGCTTTCCATTATGATCGACTTTTTTTTCTTTCCAGATTGCTGATTTTTTTGTTCGTTCTTTTCGTTGCTCTGCTTTGCTTTATGTGGCGATTTTTGCGCCTTAAGGGCCACATGTATCAACATTTGTAATAGCGAATACTAATTGCGATTTTCTGCTAATCGCAATTAGGTAATCGGTATTATAAATGTATGAAACTCCAAGAGTTTCATATAGCGATTCATAGGGGGTCACAAATCAACCTACCTCATTAATATTAATGAGATAGGTCGCAATATGTGACCCCCTAGGAATCGCTAAAATCACAGGGGTGGTGGCCTGCTGGGGTCAGCAGACCACCATGTCCATGATTGCTTTTAAATAAAGCAATCTTTTTTTTTAATGCAGCCGGTTTTCCTTAAAGGAAAATGGGTTGCGTTTAGAAAAAAAAAATGAATAGTTCACTTTTCATTTTTTAAGAGCAGGCAGTGGTCCGTGGGATCACTGCCTGCTCTTAAAAAAAGTTTTTGCAATACATTCACAAAAGGGAAGGGGTCCCTTGGGGACCCCTTCCTGTTTGCGAATGGGTTACCACCAACTTGAAGTTGGTGGTAAAATGCGAATGTTTTGCGACCACATTCACAGTCACAAAACATTCATACATACCGCTGCGATTCGGTATTTGGAAGGGACGCCCTAAAGACACCCCTTCCAAATACCGAATTGGAAACCCATTTTACGATTCGGTAACAGGTTATCGAATTGCAAAATAGGGTTTGATACATGTGAAAAGCATTTTTTGCATTCGCAAACGTGCCGATTCTGAGAATCGGCACATGTGCGAACGCAAAAATGCCTGATACATGTGGCCCTTAAGATCTTGTTTGAACATAAGTTGCGATCTACAAATTCTAATTCTATCTTTAGAGAAGGCAAAAATCTGATTGAATACCACGCAAAATATGGGAATTTCAAACAAACGTGACCAACATAAAATTGCTATGCAGTGTACCAAATTGGGCTGATCAAAACCGAGATCAATGACTCGTGTGTTATGGCATTTTAGTGTGATTTAGGAAGTGTATCGTGCTTATGTAACAAAGGGACTGAAGAATTTTTTTTAGGAATTCAGTGGACAACCGATTTCCTCTTTTTATAAAGAAATGAAAAAAAAATTAATACTAGAATTTGTTACTAACGAATTTTCATGTGGACATTACTTCAATCGGAATGTTATTTTCGTTTTGACTTATAGGAATCTTTTTGCTTCCCCACAAAAGATTGTTAACTTTTTTAATACAATTGGGCTTCACCTCAGAGCCAATCATTATGGCCTGCCCAGGCTTCACTCATCAATACACCCTGTCCTTCCTAAGGGCCAGGTGTAGTTGTGCAATTTTGCTTGGCCATCAATGAGAGCTTGGGAGGAATGCGCAAATCATTCTCTTTACCCACCAGCCTTGCAGAGGTGAGGGGATTTTTTCTTGCCATACCTACATAAAAGCAAACTATACTGGTCTTGCCAAATGACAAAGATGATTAAATGATACTTCCCCCAATTGCCTTGGCATACAGGCTGGGGAGACATACATTAGGCCTTTCAACCCAGCAGCGGCTCCTCCGCTAAGGCTAAGGTCACTGGACCATGGTCAGAGCTCTAGGCTGGGGCGGCCTGGAGCGGGGGCTGCCGGGAAGCCCATTCCATTGAGTCCAAGGACCCAGGGACTGCTGTGCCATTGTAGGCCCTAAGGTTCATTGCTGGGGCTGTACCGCGCATCCTTCACCATGGTGGGGCCTACCTGGGTATGGACCCCGGATGCTTTGAAACTCCTGAAGCCGTGCACGGGGTGGGGATGGCCCCGCCGCTGAAGGTTGCTGGGTTGGTGTTGCGGCCTTGTCTGCATGTACTCCTTGTGTGGACGGCTCAGGGCCTCTTCTCCACCGCTCTACCTGGGCCGGATCCACTTCTGGTGACCGCATGGGACCTTGGGTGTGGCAGTGTGAGTGTGGGCTCCCCGGAGGCCGCCGCCAGCCCCCGGAGCAACAAGGATCCGTTGCTTTTTTCCCCCCTGGATGATGGCAAATGGGGAGTTGGCGCCAGTGAGCACCCTGCCCATGCAGGGGCCCCACCCATCATGACCCGGCTCCTTAACGATGGACTGCTTTTGGGGGCATCCGGCTGCACGTGCTGCCCACCCAACATTGTGGTAAGCGGGCCAGTGCGCACTTAGGTGCTACACCCTGGGGGCTGCATAAGGGCTGCACACAGAGGGTGTCCCTATATGGAAGTGTTTGTTACATAACAATAGGGTATACCCAGTATACAGCTGGACCTGGGCCAGTAGTAGTATGTACAACAAGTGGTCCAACTGACCGGTGAAGTTCTCTAGGAGAAAACAAATTAACGAAAACACCCAACAAATATTGAATAGAACAATTACCAGGATATCTTGGTTATGAAAAAGGTTTGTATTATGAATTAATCAAGAATTTGCAATTTCAATAGTTGCTCCAAAGTGAAAGGTGAGTAAAGTGCTCAAGGTAGTGCTCGTGAAGGATTGGGGATGTGACAGTAAAAGTAAAAAATAACAATATTTACAAAGATGAGAACGACCTGTCGAACAATGTATCAAAAGACTGACTAAATAACCCAAGCAATGAGATGCCATGAATGCATAATGAGTTCTCCGCTTCTGGGCTGAATGAGTAAGTACACGTCAGAATATAAGTAAAGTCGACGTTTCGACCCCTAAGACTGGAGGAAGGCAATTCATTCCTTACAACGGGGTCTTCATCAGGACCATTGGAGGAGCAACCTCAGTAAGGCACTGCCAAGTCGACAGTGGAAACAATTTATAGGCGATGGGGCTAAGTCGCTCCCGGTGCAGGAAAATGTAGGACAAAAACGCATACAGTGTTGAAAGGTTGAGGAATAGTACAGCAATTGGTGAAGGTAAGCCTTGGAAGTTACTCAGGCTTTGAGGATTGAATCCAACAGGAGTGAGTACACACTCCAACATACAACGTAGTGCAGAATAAATCAGCGTTTTCTGATTCCATGCAAATGATTCAGCCCGGGCATCTGGTGTCTGAATGGAAGTGGCCTGCTGAGTGTGCTGCCTGGGTTAAGCACTCGGTGCAAGCGGCCTGGAGCGCAGCCACCCTGATGGAAGTTCCATCCCTCGGGAAGACAGTCAGGACTGCTACGAGGCTCCCCCCTTTTTGGGCCTGTCCACCACCCAAACCCTACCATCCTTCAAGGGGCAGCTGGGGAAGGACAAGAAGGGGAGTCTCATTCCCAGCCCAAGATTGACCAGTTTGTCGGTCTGGTCAGCATCCAGAACCCACAGGAAACTGCCAAAGAGTCGACGAAGATAACTGTCTCAGTGGATACGGATGCCATCCTATTGGCCATTTGGTTGTCCAGAAAGGTGGTCAAAACTAAGATTGAGGAAGTGGGGGCGGATGTGATTTTGCTCCGACAAGACCTTCGTAACATGCCATCCAGAGTGACGGCGCAGGAGGACTGGATTTCTACATTTGAGGACCACGTCACCACCCTCAAGGTTTAACATAGCAAAGATGCTCTCCTTAACAGCCACCCTTGAGCCGAGGACTCATGATGCTGTAAACAGGTCGAAATAGAATAATCTCTGCATTCTCACAAGGAGATGATCGTGATCCTCTGACTCTGACACCAGAGATAGGTGCAATCACCGCAACATCTGGGAGGGAGCTGCCTCTCATGGGGAGAGTGCCATTGCGCCCCCGAGACTGGCACCCAAGGGACGATTCCACAGAGGGGCAGCCTATGGCCTGAGTTACTGGGCACTGTTAGAAATGAGGGTCTCTAGTTGGCATAGGTAGGTACCTTTGTCCAAATAGGGACCCTTGCTTCTAGTCAGGGTAAGGGGGACACACACTGTAGATAACCCCTGCTCACACCCTGGATAGCTTGGCACAAGCAGACAGACTTATCCCAAAGGCAATGTGTAAAGTTTTGCACTCAAAACACACAGTAATACAGTGATAACACCACAAATGGACACCACACCAGTTTAGAAAAATAAACTATCTTTATCTAGGTGAGCAGTCGAAATATCGAAAATAATATATCGATATACAATAATATCGAAGTTAAAATATCGAAGGGACAGAATATCGATGTGAAGAATATCGATGGACAGAATATCGACCCTAAGGTAAGTAATATCGAATTTTTTAATATCGATGTAAATAATATCGAAGTTAGTAATATCGAAATCAAATATATCGATGTTACTAATATCGATGTTACTAATATCGATATTTGTATTATTGTTATGTATTTTGTTATGTTTTTAATATGTATGTGTTATATGTGTTTTTGTTAAGTGTTCTACTTGTTTAAAAATATATGTATACAATTTTTATATGTTAATAAAAAAAATGTAAGTTAATTTTTTTTTTGTACTGTAGCGGGTTGTGGGTTTATAGGGGAATAGGGTGGGAAGTAATTTAATTATACTAAATTAATTATTAATTTTTAGGAATTATAAATTAATTTTAATTATTTTTGCGTTTAAGTTCTGTAGCGGGTTGTGGGTTTATAGGGGAATAGGGTGGGAAGTAATTTAATTGTAATTAAGTTATAATTTATTTTAATTAATTGGTATTGATAATTATATTATTGTTAATTAATAAAAAATTGGTAATTAATTAGTATTAATTGGTTATTAATTTTTATTAATTGATTAATTGATCATCATGTAATTTAAATGTAATTAACTTATAATGTATTTTAATTAATTGGTATTGATAATTATATTATTGTTAATTAATTGATAATTGGTAATCAATTATTATTAATTGGTAATTAATTATTATTAATTAGTTATTAATTTTTATTAATTTATTAATTGATCATTATGTTAAGTGTATTATTTTATCATTGGAGTGTGTTGTGCGTTTATAGGAGAATACTTTTGGAAGTAATTGAAATCTAATTAAGTAATTATTAAATTTATTTTTGGGTATTGATAATTAATTTATTGGATATTAATTATTAATAGGTAATTTTTTTAATTACAATTTTTTGGTTCTAAAAATTAATTTATTGTTGTTTTATCATTAATTGGTAATTAAATATTATTAAATATTATTTATTGATAAATTTAATTAATATATTAAGAATTATTTATTAATTGATAATTAATGTTTAATTATTATTATTATTGGTATAAGAAAGCATTTAATTGCCTAATATTAGTTAATTGATAATTAAGTTTGAATAATTTATATGTTTTTTGTTATTAAAAATATTTTATTGTTCAATATTTACTATTTAGTAATTAATATTTATTAATTATTATTTATTGGTATTTATTATTAATTTATTGTTAATAAATTTTCTATTGGTAATTATGTTTTTAATAATTATTTATTGGTATTGGTAGTTTTGAGTTATTTAATAATTCATTAATTATTTAAAAAAATTAATTTATTTATAAGTATGTTATTTGTAACTTCTACGCTATCCAACACTTCCCCTACTGTTGCACTCTCTGGAGTTGGAATAGTAATTTTTACCCCTACGCTATCCAACACTTTCCCTACTGTTGCACTCTCTGGGGTGGGAATAGTAATTTTTACCCCTACGCTATCCAACACTTTCCTTACTGTTGCAGTCTCTGGAGCGGGAATAGTAATTTTTACCCCTACGCTATCCAACACTTTCCCTACTGTTGCACTCACTGGAGTGGGAATAGTAATTTTTACCCTCACGCTATCCAACGCTTTCCCTACTGTTGCACTCCATGGAGTGGGAATAGTAATTTCTACCCCTACGCTATCCAACACTTTCCCTACTGTTGCACTCTCTGGAGTTGGAATAGTAATTTTTACCCCTACGCTATCCAACACTTTCCCTACTGTTGCACTCTCTGGAGTGGGAATAGTAATTTTTACCCCTACGCTATCCAACACTTTCCCTACTGTTGCACTCACTGCAGTGGGAATAGTAATTTTTACCCTCACGCTAACCAATGCTTTCCCTACTGTTGCACTCCCTGGAGTGGGAATAGTAATTTCTACCCCTACGCTATCCAACACTTTCCCTACTGTTGCACTCTCTGGAGTTGGAATAGTAATTTTTACCCCTACGCTATCCAACACTTTCACTACTGTTGCACTCTCTGGAGTGGGAATAGTAATTTTTACCCCTACGCTATCCAACATTTTCTTACTGTTGTTTTTTTGGGGGTTGTAATAGTAGTTTTATTCCCTAAGCGATTTAAATAAAATTGTATTATTTTAGTTAATATAGTATATAATTAATTTTAAAAATATTAAAAGTAAATTTAATTTTTTTAATTTGTTATACATAATTATGTAATTTTTATTTATGTTATTGTTTTATGTGTATAGATGTATTTGTAATTTATAATATTTTTTGATAATTTATTAAAATAATTATTCAAACTGATTATTAAGGTGTCCATTACGATGTCGTGCGGATAAAAATCCGCCATCAACCACAGTGGCGAAAATCCGCCCGCCTACACCGTCTGAATACCGACCGAGCAATTACGATGCCGCGAACCGAAAACCGCCGGAGGCGGAAAATAAACAGAAAAAACCGCCCGCCCATGTCCGAGTCCAAGTCCATCCGCCCGCCACGGACGGAAAGACGCACGACAAGCCAAAACCGCCCGCCCTGACGACCGAGACACCGCCCGTTAAATTAGGATCGTACCGACATGAGCGCGGGAAATCCACAAATACACCGCCCGCCAGCGCAAACAACAGTGACGAAAATGGACACGGCAGAAGCCCTGGCGGCCACGTCCATGCACAGAAACCATCCGCTGACTAAAACAAACACACACAACATGGCTAACAAGTCCACACAGCAACCCACACACAAAAACCCAAACACAGTACACATCCCTGAAACACCCCCCCCCCGGACAAACAAATCAACTACAAATCCCAGAACACCAGCCACAACACACCTGAAAACAACAGACCATCATGACATACCCACATAGGTAAGTACAAAACCAGCCCCTTCACAGACCACAACCCCCTGCAACATTACAAACTGAGGACGAAAGCACACAACACAGCGAGACAGAAAGGACAGCAGCACACCACAGACACGCACCTATCACACCCATCACCACCACCACCAGCACCAAACACCGGCAACACAAACCCCCTGCACATCACACACCACACACTGCACCAGCACCACAAACACCAAAACACACACCATGGCACCACACAGAATGCCCAAGTTCACTTCCACCGAGCTGACGGTCATGGTCGACGAGATCGTCAAGGTGCACCCACAAATCTATGGCAACCAGGTCCAACAGACACCACTATCCACCAGAAACCGGTTGTGGAGCAGGATCGTAGACCAGGTCAATGCAGTCGGGAACGTTCCACGCAACAGAGGAGAAATTAACAAAAGGTGGAACGACCTCAAAAGCGTGGTCAAGAAGAAGGAGACCAAAAATCGAGAGCTGGCTGCCAGGACTGGCGGAGGGAATCCCGCGCTATTCAAGACCTTCAAGGCGTGGGAGGAGAAGGTGCGAGTCATCATACATCCGGAGATCCTCACCGGATTACCAGGGGAGTGGAGGCTGGTAAGTACAAACAAACGTATACCAGCACACCGCTATGTAATCACATGCACTACCACCATGCCATAGCTCCTAGGGACAAACCCCCCATGTCCAGTACACAATACACAAGACATCACCCACACATGCAACAGACACTCACACACACTCAGCCCAAAGCTACCAACTAACAAAACCATGGGGGCATGTGTACAGTCAGCCAGCACCGCAACTCCCACCAGGTCCCCTTGTACTCCAGATGCGCCAGAATGAGCACTCCCCACACCCACATCCATGTGTCCGCCATAGCTGCACTGACCGACAAGTAACAGGTAAGTAGCCGGAACACAAAGACAGTGGGTCGGAGGGGGACAGCTGAAGTAAAACACCCACCAGTCCCCCACTACCACAGACCAGCAAGGTGGAGCACACCCCACATCCATGTGTCCGCCATAGCTGCACTGACCGACAAGTAACAGGTAAGTAGCCAGAACACAAAGACAGTGGGTCGGAGGGGGGACAGCTGAAGTAAAACACCCACCAGGCCCCCACTCCCACAGACCAGCAAGGTGGAGCACCCCTCCCTCCCAGTACCATGTGGCATCCATTGCATTGCGCACTCAGAAACAACCTGTAGGTGGGAAAATGTACAGGGCGGGCGTCTGTAGGCATGAGGACTGTACTACCACTGACACATGGGACATGTCACGTAGCAGAGGAACACGCAGCACTGCTCCCAGTCACAATCATGAGACCAATGTGCACACGGACATGTTCAACAGAGTCAAACCCCACATGACCCATCACAGATACAGCAACACCTAAGGAGCCACGTCTGCATGTACAAGTCCCACTGGAGCACAGACCCACACGGCAGGCACTGTGCCACCCATCACACACATCAGCAACACCATCGAAGTCCTGTCCATGTAGTTCTCACTGCCTGTCACCCACACATCGTACAACAACGCCCACGTAAGACAGACCGTACTAGAAGTAACAGCTTGGAACCACAATATTGCACACAAAGACAACTGGACCCATGAAACACACAGGCACACAATGCACATTCAACATATCATCCATCTCATCTCTCAGCCACAGTGTCATGAAAGGTATGACATCCGAACAGCTGGCCCTCATACAGTAGTAATGCAAAGATACCTGCCCATGACAAATCAAGTGCCTGCAGTGACTGAAGCGCACGTCACACTGCGAGTAACAACACACATAATATAGTCAACACCCCAAGAGCACAGCACTGATGCACATGTACCAGGGCAGCACACACACAAAGGAATTGGCCCATCTGCAATACGTCGTGTGGCACACAACAAGCACGAACTCACAACATTGCTACCAATGTGATGTCCATGAATGATAACAGTCAGCAGATATTCCGGCCATGTGAGACAGACACACACCTTTGTCTATGCACTGTCACGTTGCCAGAACACATGTCACGTTCTGCACCCATTACCCACAGTATGTACCCCAAAAGCATATTTCAACCCAAGAGCGTTTAGGGGCTGTACCCCCTTTTGGCATCAGCGTACCTAAGCGTTCCATCCTTCCCCCTAAACCATCGTTCAACCCAACATCGTCGATGGTCCTGGAGCACGCATACACACGAGCCACAAAATGTAGGAGCATAGCAACACACACCCATCGGCATTGCTAATCCGTCCCATGCCACATGTCCACATCACACAGACCCATTGCCTAGCCCACGCATACACACATCGTACATCCACACACACGCCACTGGGAAACCTGTGCACGACAGTGCACGAACTGTGAATGTCAGACAACCAATACATACTTTGCTAGGTGCAACACAATGACCCATCTCATCCTCCCCACAGGTGCCGAACTGCTGGATGCTGGAGATGGTGACAGCAGCCAGCACAGCCAGTCCGCAAGCCCCCGACCCGGACTCACGGATGTAGAGGAGCTGGACACCTCTCCGGACACGGACCACCCAGCAGGCCCATCTGGAGTGGCAGGGCACAACCGCTCCGCAGGGCCCCTCCTGCCCACCAACCCATCACCCAGGGCTGCTGACCAGTCACAGACCCCTGCTGCCACAGCCGTTGCGGCCACCACCACCGCCGCAACCACCGCCGCAACCACCACCACCACGCCATCCCTCGCCACAGCCCCTGCGCAAGGGTCGGCACGGCCGTCGGGCTCCACCCTGGGAGCCAGAGCGAGGACCGTGGTGAGCAATGTGGCTAGTGGGCAGGTCGGTGGCAGCAGTACTGGTAGGAGGAGCAGGGCCAGGCCAACACCAACTGTGCCTGGGAGCCAAGCCCTGCCGCCAATCGACAGAGTCCTTGGGGCCTATGAAGAGGCCCAAGGCGAATGGGCCAGGTCGGCAAGCGACACGCGGGAGGTCCTTGCGGTGTTGAGGTCCATGGACGCCCATATGGCCCAAATCGCGGCCCTCATGGGCCAGCTGGTGGTGGGGGGAGGGCACAAGCAAGGCCAGCAACACCACCTCCGCCACCACCTGCTGTGGCGCAGGCTCGTGCAGCATCGCGTTCCCCTGCGTCCACAGCGAGTGAGCACTCCTCAACCACCACCAGCGGAACATCAACACCCCCTACCAAACGTGGAAGGGGCCGTCCGAAGAGGAAACAGGTGTCCAGAGAGGACTTCGCACGCACCAAACGCCAGTGAGTCAGCCAGCCACCTTGACCACCTACTTCATTGACTTGTAATACGATCCTACCCCACACTGCCATGTGAATGGCATGTGTCTGTTGGACTGTGGACATAGAACTCCATGGGTACACCTTGACCATCACGCAGCCATGACCGTCAACTCATTGTCACAGCATGCACCACATTTGTCATCACCTTGCACACAATCACATGTCACCGCTGTTAATAAATACACCTTGATCACAATCGGCTTAATGTGTCCTGGGTTTATTCCACGATGTGCAATCGCCACCATGAGCAGAAATGCATCTGCTGTGTGGCATGTCGAGGGTACAGGAGAGGCTGCAGGGACCTAGGGGTGAAAAACAGAACAAGAGTACATTCAATGAGTGTGTCACACACTCATCACACAGTACTTGTCACCAACTACAAGCAATGCACACACATCTCACAGAGCAACAGGGCACAATGCTACAGCCACTGTCAGTGGCATACCAACCTGGACATGGACCATTGACACACAGCACTCAGTGAACAAAAGGCCCCCGTGACAGAGCACACATACACCTGCACAACTACAGCTACATCAGCCGTCGTACATGGTCACTCACCGTCAAGTGAAGTAGCGGGCGATGAGCTGCTGACGCACATTCACAGCTTCATCCTCTCCACTGTCCTCTTCACTAGAGCTGTCCTGGTCTGCAGGCTGGGGCCCTGGTTGATCTCCGTCATCCACAATTAGGGGGATCTGCTTGCGGATCGCCAGATTGTGCAGCATGCAGCAAGCCACAATTATCTGGCACACCTTCTGTGGGGAGTACGCCAGTGCGCCCCCGGTGCGGTCCAGGCATCTGAACCTGGACTTGAGGAGGCCAAAGGTCCGCTCAACCACACGCCTGGTCCTCCCATGTGCCTCATTGTAGCGGACATCAGCTGGGCTCCCAGGACGTCGCAATGGGCTGAGCAGCCAGGGCCCATTCGGGTAAGCAGAGTCACCTGGGTGTGAGGGACACAGAGAACCGTTGCAATTCCAACTGTACACAAGACAGCATCGCACAGCCAGCACGCTACACTACTCCACATACTCACCAACAATCCAGCCACTGTCATGTTGCAGATTGGTCATCAGTCATGGTAGGATGCTGTTGCGCATGATGTGCGCATCATGGGCCGATCCTGGGAATTTCGCACACACGTGTGTAATCACCATGTCCGCAAGGCACACCACTTGCACATTCAGGGAGTGCGTGTGCTTCCGGTTGCGGTAGAGGTGCTCAGTGGCCTGTGGTGCAACAAGGCCAACATGGGTGCAGTCTATTGCACCAACGACGTGGGGATTCGTCCAAGAGCATAGAATGCACCCTTCACTGCCGCCAATTCACGAGCCCTGGGGAAGCGGATGTATCTGTTCCTGTACAGCATCATGGCTGACAGTACATCCCTGAGCCCCATGCTGAACATGGGTTGGGACATCCCACCTCCACTGCCCACTGTGTGCTGAAATGACCCAGTGGTGAAGAAATGCAGTGCAGCCATCACCTTAGCCGTGGGGGTGAATGCTGTTGGATACACCCTGCGAGGACGGAGGTGGGGTTCCAACAAGGCACATAGACGATGCAGGGTGGGTCGGTCCAGACGATATTTGCGGATGACCTCCACATCCACCATGTCTGACAGCAATTGGTAGGGGCGATGAATGTTTGGTCTCCGCCTAGGAAAGATGGAAGTGGACACATGTCAAAGCAACACGCCACATGGCATATTCACATACACAAAACATAAATGACTGAGCAGGCAATTGAATGACAGAACGGCTGACAAGTAGGGACAGCACAGCCATAATACACTTACACAGGTCCCCTACCAATAGCAATGGGCAGTGACACACACCATTGCTATGAGCATGCACATGGGGAGTTAGGCCTTAACAACTTGTAATACAAAAGGGGATGATGGACGGAACGTTTGAGCCAATCAAACACTCACCCCCAGTCAACTGATCTGGGTTTAATCCATCATCATTCTTTAGCTCACTCCACCACCCCAGTTCAGACGGTTTCTGGCATTCCAGCCGTCATCAGCCAGGCTTGCTTGAATCCAGTGGCAAAGTGAGCAAGGGACCCACGTCTGGGCATACCCCCGCCAACTTAGGGCGAACAAAGCGATACAAAAGGGGATGATGGACGGAACGTTTGAGCCAATCAAACACTCACCCCCAGTCAATGCCCAGACGTGGGTCCCTTGCTCACTTTGCCGCTGGATTCAAGCAAGCCTGGCTGATGACGGCTGAAATGCCAGAAACTGGTCCTAGGATGCTTGTTTCCGGTCCAGGGAAGACATGGCTTGGCAGTTCGGGCTGGACTGTTCCCATGAGGCACAGGGTCAGACTGATTTGCATATGGCCATGTCTGAACTGGGGTGGTGGAGTGAGCTAAAGAATGATGATGGATTAAACCCAGATCAGTTGACTGGGGGTGAGTGTTTGATTGGCTCAAACGTTCCGTCCATCATCCCCTTTTGTATCGCTTTTGTCGCCCTAAGTTGGCGGGGGTATGCCCAGACGTGGGTCCCTTGCTCACTTTGCCACTGGATTCAAGCAAGCCTGGCTGATGACGGCTGAAATGCCAGAAACCGGTCCTAGGATCCTTGTTTCCGGTCCAGGGAAGACATGGCTTGGCAGTTCGGGCTGGACTGTTCTCATGAGGCACAGGGTCAGACTGATTTGCATACGGCCATGTCTGAACTGGGGTGGTGGAGTGAGCTAAAGAATGATTATGGATTAAACCCAGATCAGTTGACTGGGGGTGAGTGTTTGATTGGCTCAAACGTTCCGTCCATCATCCCCTTTTGTATCGCTTTTGTCGCCCCTAAGTTGGCGGGGGTATGCCCAGACGTGGGTCCCTTGCTCACTTTGCCACTGGATTCAAGCAAGCCTGGCTGATGACGGCTGAAATGCCAGAAACCGGTCCTAGGATGCTTGTTTCCGGTCCAGGGAAGACATGGCTTGGCAGTTCGGGCTGGACTGTTCCCATGAGGCACAGGGTCAGACTGATTTGCATATGGCCATGTCTGAACTGGGGTGGTGGAGTGAGCTAAAGAATGATGATGGATTAAACCCAGATCAGTTGACTGGGGGTGAGTGTTTGATTGGCTCAAACGTTCCGTCCATCATCCCCTTTTGTATCGCTTTTGTCGCCCTAAGTTGGCGGGGGTATGCCCAGACGTGGGTCCCTTGCTCACTTTGCCACTGGATTCAAGCAAGCCTGGCTGATGATGGCTGAAATGCCAGAAACCGGTCCTAGGATGCTTGTTTCCGGTCCAGGGAAGACATGGCTTGGCAGTTCGGGCTGGACTGTTCCCATGAGGCACAGGGTCAGACTGATTTGCATATGGCCATGTCTGAACTGGGGTGGTGGAGTGAGCTAAAGAATGATGATGGATTAAACCCAGATCAGTTGACTGGGGGTGAGTGTTTGATTGGCTCAAACGTTCCGTCCATCATCCCCTTTTGTATCGCTTTTGTCGCCCTAAGTTGGCGGGGGTATGCCCAGACGTGGGTCCCTTGCTCACTTTGCCACTGGATTCAAGCAAGCCTGGCTGATGACGGCTGAAATGCCAGAAACCGGTCCTAGGATGCTTGTTTCCGGTCCAGGGAAGACATGGCTTGGCAGTTCGGGCTGGACTGTTCCCATGAGGCACAGGGTCAGACTGATTTGCATATGGCCATGTCTGAACTGGGGTGGTGGAGTGAGCTAAAGAATGATGATGGATTAAACCCAGATCAGTTGACTGGGGGTGAGTGTTTGATTGGCTCAAACGTTCCGTCCATCATCCCCTTTTGTATCGCTTTGTCGCCCTAAGTTGGCGGGGGTATGCCCAGACGTGGGTCCCTTGCTCACTTTGCCACTGGATTCAAGCAAGCCTGGCTGATGATGGCTGAAATGCCAGAAACCGGTCCTAGGATGCTTGTTTCCGGTCCAGGGAAGACATGGCTTGGCAGTTCGGGCTGGACTGTTCCCATGAGGCACAGGGTCAGACTGATTTGCATATGGCCATGTCTGAACTGGGGTGGTGGAGTGAGCTAAAGAATGATGATGGATTAAACCCAGATCAGTTGACTGGGGGTGAGTGTTTGATTGGCTCAAACGTTCCGTCCATCATCCCCTTTTGTATCGCTTTTGTCGCCCTAAGTTGGCGGGGGTATGCCCAGACGTGGGTCCCTTGCTCACTTTGCCACTGGATTCAAGCAAGCCTGGCTGATGATGGCTGAAATGCCAGAAACCGGTCCTAGGATGCTTGTTTCCGGTCCAGGGAAGACATGGCTTGGCAGTTCGGGCTGGACTGTTCCCATGAGGCACAGGGTCAGACTGATTTGCATATGGCCATGTCTGAACTGGGGTGGTGGAGTGAGCTAAAGAATGATGATGGATTAAACCCAGATCAGTTGACTGGGGGTGAGTGTTTGATTGGCTCAAACGTTCCGTCCATCATCCCCTTTTGTATCGCTTTTGTCGCCCTAAGCTGGCGGGGGTATGCCCAGACGTGGGTCCCTTGCTCACTTTGCCACTGGATTCAAGCAAGCCTGGCTGATGACGGCTGAAATGCCAGAAACCGGTCCTAGGATGCTTGTTTCCGGTCCAGGGAAGACATGGCTTGGCAGTTCGGGCTGGACTGTTCCCATGAGGCACAGGATCAGACTGATTTGCATATGGCCATGTCTGAACTGGGGTGGTGGAGTGAGCTAAAGAATGATGATGGATTAAACCCAGATCAGTTGACTGGGGGTGAGTGTTTGATTGGCTCAAGCGTTCCGTCCATCATCCCCTTTTGTATCGCTTTTGTCGCCCTAAGTTGGCGGGGGTATGCCCAGACGTGGGTCCCTTGCTCACTTTGCCACTGGATTCAAGCAAGCCTGGCTGATGATGGCTGAAATGCCAGAAACCGGTCCTAGGATGCTTGTTTCCGGTCCAGGGAAGACATGGCTTGGCAGTTCGGGCTGGACTGTTCCCATGAGGCACAGGGACAGACTGATTTGCATATGGCCATGTCTGAACTGGGGTGGTGGAGTGAGCTAAAGAATGATGATGGATTAAACCCAGATCAGTTGACTGGGGGTGAGTGTTTGATTGGCTCAAACGTTCCGTCCATCATCCCCTTTTGTATCGCTTTTGTCGCCCTAAGTTGGCGGGGGTATGCCCAGACGTGGGTCCCTTGCTCACTTTGCCACTGGATTCAAGCAAGCCTGGCTGATGATGGCTGAAATGCCAGAAACCGGTCCTAGGATGCTTGTTTCCGGTCCAGGGAAGACATGGCTTGGCAGTTCGGGCTGGACTGTTCCCATGAGGCACAGGGTCAGACTGATTTGCATATGGCCATGTCTGAACTGGGGTGGTGGAGTGAGCTAAAGAATGATGATGGATTAAACCCAGATCAGTTGACTGGGGGTGAGTGTTTGATTGGCTCAAACGTTCCGTCCATCTTCCCCTTTTGTATCGCTTAACAACTTGTAAGGCATGCTGATGGTAACAGACTGCATATTCGGTAAGCTGCAACACCACGGCAACATAACTAGCTGCTGTGCATCACACTGCTTCCGAGGCTGGGTGTGTAGGGCACACACCAACAACGCTATGGACACAGGCTGAGCGGCCAAAACAAGTGGGACCTGTGGCACGAGGGGATATGAGACAGTCATTGATGTCCCTACTGCACCCTATGTACAGCACTGTACGGATCACACCTCCAGAAACATTGACAGGTGTACACATTGACAGCCCCATGCCAACACGGCTGTGTGCTTGCAACTACACATCACAAGTGACACGTAACTTTGCACGTGCCAAGTGGCAGATGTACATAGTGAAAGATGGCATGTGTGTGCATATGCATATCCCATGCTCCCATGCCAATGTGTACATGATGATGTGCCTACAGACATGTGGAGGCTGAGCACTGGCCGTCCCTGCCTATGCACACAGCATGTTGTGGCCCTGTCCATTGTGGACCTGCACCCACACGCAAATCATGGCCACACCTGCAGATGCATTGCGCACATTATACTGTGTGGTGCACATGGCATCAGCGGACTGTACCCGCCATGGGCCAGGCCCTTACGGCCAACTCCAATGACCCTCGCGGTTGCACCCTGCGTGTTCCACTGTGGAGGTAGGCGTCCATGGCCAGCTGGGAGCAGGCCAACGTCTGCAATTGAAGCTGCCAGACATGGTACACGAATTGCAGCAGCTTGTACCCACTGAAACTGCCCCAGGGGGTAATATGTGTGTGTGAGTGGGACAGGCATAACCACAGCTACCTGGCACTGCAGCCTGGCACCCCTCGACAACACCTGCTGCTGCCACCACTCCACCTACACGTGGATGACGCTGAGGACATGTCCAGGTCCACTCACCAGCGAGGAGCTGGAGAACCTGGATTCCGTGCTCCACGCACACTGCACATGGCTATTCCTTGCGAAAGTTGTGTGTGAGAGACAACTGCAGTGTGTGTGGGTGTGCATGTGGGGGACACACATGTCGTTGCTCCGCAGCACTATGAGTCAGAGCCTGTGGTGTACAAACATGCACTGCTCACCATGCTGGTTGCAGGTGGCATGGGTATGTGAGCTCTCGGGCGCTTTGACCTGTCTGTCCCTCCCGAGTGGTGGTACATGGCAACTTCATGTCAGACATCCAGTGACACAGACAATTGGCAATGCAGGTCTCAGTGCACTTGTTGGTCGTGTGGAAGTCAGGCTGGGGCCATGCTGCCCTTCTCAGTCCCAGCAGGCCTGGCCTGCACATTGACTGCACAATGCCAGTAGGTGCCGACACAGACTGCCTAGTGGGTTACATGTGTCTCCTGTTCAGGACCCCCGGATGAGCGCTTACTCTGCACTGTCGATTGGACACACCATGACTCGTGATAGGGATGTGTGTGAGAGATAGTGGCACTGAATGTGACCTTCGTTGCGGGGTGGGCCATGCACAGGGCGAGTACGCTGATGGTTGCGCAGTGTTGGTCACAGTGGGTACACCCACACAGATGTGTTGCCTTGTGATCTTTTTCTAGGTCAGCCTGACAATGGACAGTAGATGTGGGCAGGCTACACATTGCTCGATGTGCTGTCTATATGCATGTGCCTTCACACCAGGCACAACTGCCCCTGCACATGTGACCCCTGCTGCACTCAGTGCTGGGTCTGTTGAGCTGATGCACCATCTGTGCGTGGGGCAGACAGCTCTGCTCACTTCCGTCATTGCCCATGACATCACTTTGCCGCAGGTGACATGGATCATGGAGGGCCCACATGTACGCGTGGGTGGACTACACAAGACTGTCCAATGGTTGTCACCCCCAGTCAGTGCTTTGAATGGGTAGTATGTGGTGCTGGTACTCATTTTAATGTGTTGAGTGGGCGGGGCAGGGTGCGGGGCTACATGCAAGACATGGGTAGTTCATCGGCTGATCTACTAGTTGCAATACACACGAGACACGTCTTTTTCCCGACCACATCAGGGTCATTCCTTAAACTGGCTGAAAATCAAACAGTCAACTTTTGCACTGTCCTCATGGCCTCCCCTCGCTCGCCCCAATATGCGTTTGCACCTGAGCAGCTAGCGCATGCACAGGCAGCTCCAAGCTCGCCCCAGAGAGGCCAAGGAGTGTATGTGTGGGTCCAGTTGAACAAGTGGTCTGTCTCACGGTATTATAAGTGGTGGGATGCCGTCCACATGCGTGGTGCCCCGACTCGAGACCCGGGCAACATTGACAATGCATGACAGGCTCCGCAGTCCGGATACACCACCTGCAACACACAGAGGCTGTAGCTGCCCTAGCGGGCCAGGCCGCGTCCAACTGGAGCTCATGGCCCCACACATTCACTCTTTGGCCTCTCTGGGGCGAGCTTGGAGCTGCTTGTGCACGCGCTGGCTTCTCTGTTGCAATGGCATGTAACATGTGTGGGTGTATTGTCAATGGGTGGGATGGTGCGAGCCACCTTCCGTGACGTCACTCCTGCTTGTGATGTGTGCGTCCCCCACTACTTCCATTTGACTTGTGCCATACTACACATTGTGGATGTGTTGCCTGCGTGATGTGACCAGGATGAGCGCGCCATGACCTCTCACCCACCATGCTCTACTGCCATCCCGTGCCCTGGATTGCCTGTGCAAGTGGACAATGTTGGGGATACACCAGGTCGACAGGGGATGTGAGTGCCTGGGCAAGGGCCTGGCGGACGCGCAGCAGTATCCGGCATGTCCACGGAGGGTGGGCTGATGTCTACACTTAATGCGGCATTGATCGTGTGCCCGCCTGTTGTGCACACACGAGTTCACATTCATCACTAGACAGGTGGTCTTTACAGATTCCCAGGAGTGCGCCAATGTACTGTTCCTGAGTCCTCCCAACACAGCGTGTTTCAACTTTGCATGTGCGCACCTACCCGTCACACCCACCCACCTGACCCATGCGTAACTCCCGCTTCACATGACACATGTGTGTCTCCCACAGTTGTGCTACTCATTTGCGTTGACATCCAATGACAGTGGACTACATGGTCATCTCACGACTGCCGTGTACTTCACACACTCTCATCCTCTCTCATTCGTACTTGTGAAATGAATCAGCAGAGACACATTTTTGCTTCAAGCCATGTATTGGGACTTATGTCCTCTGTGATGCAGTATAGTGAACACTACTGGCAGCGAAATGCATATGGAGGATATACTCAGCATGATTACACATAGCATAGGGTGTAGGGGTACAGTGATTAGTTGTTGACTGTGGGATGTGGGCTTCAGAGTTACAACTGCTTAGCCGTTGGTGTGCTAATGTACATTTGCTAATTACTGTGGTGCTGCTGACTTTGACACAGACAGTATACATTTAGCCTACCAGTCCGCTTGTCATCATGGGCACAGTGCATCTCAGTTCCATGTTACAGGTTTGCTGCTATAGTTACTCATACACACGTGCATGGAGGTGACATCAGGGCATGGGCTTACGTGCATGCAACGGCGTCCCACTTGTTGTTGCGATGTGGTGGGTACTGGCCATGTCACAGTCACTGGGCTCATGTTGTTGGTGGATGCACTTGGTGTCCATGCAAAGCTCCTGGCACGGACGTTCAGAGGGAGGTGAGGTGACAGCTCTCACATACTACAGCAGGACGATTACTGTCCACTGACCGGTGCATATGTTCATGGGCGCAGGATCCATATCATGGCATGGTTGTACGTGCAGTTCTGTCCATGTGGTTGCCATACACAAATCCCATGCCTCTGCCTCCCCCTGTTCATGCAGAGTTACTGGATGTGATGAGGAACAGGGTGCATGTCCCGAAAAGTATCAGATGTCATGGCAGTGTAGTTGTTGATGTGGTGTCAGTTGCAGGTTGCATGGTATAGTTGTTGTACTGGTAACTGCCTAGTCCGTGCGGAAGCCAAGCATGGGTACGGTGTGGGACATCATTGCTCAATTGGGGGTATGGCGGCGGGGTCCGACGAATTGACAGGTTGTCAGGAATGCAATACCTTCCAGCAGGGCTTCCATGGCATTGGTGGTGGACATGGTTGCCATCCAATGTAGCGGATGGTGGCTGTCAAGGTGTTGGCCGTGAGTTGTCCCTTGTAGGAGCATGATGGGACATGTTGGATGGCATTCGATGTAACTGTAATCCATTATCCGTCGTGTGGAGGCACAGTGGTCCCATTGCAGTGTGGGTCCGATAGTCGCCACATACGCCATGCCCCCATAGGCTGAACAGACCCTGTCGTGGGCGTCCAGGGGTTGAATAGTTGTAGCAGGTCCGCCCTTGGACATGCCAGGTTGGAGAGACATAACTCCACAGGATAGTAGAAGGGACACCTCCGACAGTAGAAGACGGGGATGACGCAGCTGAACAATGCGATGCGGTAAGTTAGTCGGTAACTTACGTTCAGCAAGGCCAGATTGTCACATCCCAATATCTGTATCAGGTTATGTTTGTACAGCTTGATCTGTCCGGCGTAGTTGGGTAGGTGTGGTGCAAGTGCCATTTTGCTGCAGGGCGCTGTGGTGGCGTGCTCCGGCTGTCTGTGCAGTCTGCAGTGTGCAACCGCCGACGTTGCTGGGAATTCTGTAATGGTCGTAGGGAGGCAGGACTTGTGTTATGTTGGCTTGTGCGGAGGACACGGGCCCTCATCCCACATGCTTCTCTGAATGGTCAAGGTCAGTGGTGTCTGACTCCTTCCAGATAACTTGCATGTGAACCACATGGGGAGTGTTATCATTTCTTCTTTCCGTTGTGAATGTTCTTTGGTGTTATGCGCTATCTGCCCTGTGGCCGCTTCCCTCTGCATGCCTGTGTTGGGCTTTGTTTGGTGCAATGACTGTTGTCTCCGGCTTGTTTAGTCGGGATGTGGTTTCACAGTGGGAATGGAAGGTCATTCGGTGCTGTCTCCTCTCCTGTGTGTGGGCAGCAGGCTGCGTTTCCGCTATACGTTGGGCCTTGTGTTATAATTGGTCCCACCTGTTGTCTGTCCCCGGTATCTTTGATGTTACGTATTGCATGTCTTGTTATTGGGTGCAGGGTGGCATCGGTGTTTCTGTGTGGTACTGGCGTACCCTTTCCCGACGGGGTCCATATTCTGCTGGGTGATGTTGCCTCCGCTGTGTGCTTCGCCGTGTTTTGCACACAGGGGTGTGTCCTAATGTGGCGTGACGTCACTGACATGTTCGGGTCACTTGTGTGACGTCAGGTTGGCAACAGTGAATTGCCGGTTGGGGACATGACTGTGGCAGGGCTGTCACGTGACATGTGCGTTCTGGGTGGTGCTGGTGTGTGTGGTGTTTTGTTGTGACCCTGTGTTGTTTGTGTGCGGCGCATGCATTGCGCTGCCGTTGGCCTCTGCGTTGTGCGCATGTGTGGGTGCAGTGGTGGATGTGTCGTGTCCACGCAGGGTTGTCGGGGGGGCCATATACAGTTTTCCCGCCCTTGCACTGTGTGCGCTGTTTGCGTGCCCCTGTTGTGTGTCTGCCTACCTGCGTCGCCGCGGTGCGTTGACTCCTGGGTGCTGCATCAGGTAGAGCATGGGGAGGGCCTGCAGTGCTGGATTCATGCTCGGGGGTCCGCCTCTTTGCTATCCGTACTGTGCGTTCGGTTTTCCGCCTTGCTTTCACGTGCGGTGTCTCTTAGCCGGGGAACTGTTTGGTTCTGGCATCGTAATTTGTACGCCGGGCGGTACGTGATTTCGTCAGGCGTTGTGTCTCCATTAGGCCGCGCCGCTCCGTGGACGGGCGCACTTTGATGGCGGAGGGCGTAGCTGGCTTACGGGCGGTGTTTGGCTGTCTTTTCGCATCCTAATTGGGCGGGCGTGTGTGCTGTGGCGGGCGGACGGTAACTGGTGCTTTTTGCATCTGCCAGCACGGCGGTGGTGCTTCCGCCCGCCATCCTAATGGGCCCCTAAGTAAGTATATATATTATATATTATATGTATATGTTTAATTAATGTTTTATTTAATTATATATGTTACTTATTAATTTTTAAAATTATAAAATATTTTTAACTATGTTTATTTTAATTATAAGTATTATTTAGTTTATTTTACATATTATTTTTAACAAAAAAAAAACGATATTTTTGATAACGATATTTTTGACATCGATATTTTTTCTCGATATTTTTGTACTTACCATGTTGTAGATAGGATTTCGATATTATTGACATCGATATTTTTGTTGCGATATTTTTGTAGGTCGATTTTTTGACCTTCGATATTTTGTCAGTGATCCCTTTATCTAAACCCAACAAGACCAAAATGACAAAAATCCAACAAACAGGTAATAAGATATGACTTTAGAACAGTTATTGCAAAAATAAAGCTTGTAGAAAACAAATAGCTCCACCTGGGGCTATTGCAATGTCGTGACAGCAATAAATCCAAAGTACGGCGCCGACCACCGAGGTGCGCAGCGTTGGGCACAGAGTCACACGGATCCCCAAACAAACAGTACCTTGGAAACGAAGTCTATGACAATGCACAGCGTCGTGGAGGTGAGGCGTCGGTGCCGAGGTCGAGGCCGGCTCCCTGGCTGCCATAGAGGAGGCGAGGCTTTGGGTCTGCGAGGAGGCGACATGTTGTGCCCAGGACAGGGGAAGGCGGTTGCGTCAGCAGTGAGGCATCGGTTCTGGTGACGATGCAGAGTCGGCGAGTTCGTGGAGTCACCCTCAGCGCTTATTGGCGCCGCGATAACAGGATGCAGGAGCTGGACATGACTGAGTCGGTGCGAGTGCTGGCATCGGGCACGGCCGATAACTGCAGGCGTCGGCAGTCATCAGCAGGTGTCGGAGCTGCGGTGCGCCGTTCACTTCACGAGCAGTGCCCCAGGCCTTGGTGCAGGTTGCAGCGTCACAGCAGCATCGCTGACAGCATTGGAAACAGGTTTCTTCCAGCTCCCAACAGCAGGAACAACCTCCAGAGGCCCAAAACTGGAATATGCACCTCCTGGCAGGTCAGAACTCTCAGCAAGCGGGTTCAGGGGAGCTGGGGGTGACGCCCTTGTGTCCCTTAGACTTCAGAACAGGAGGCCAGCACACTGCAGGCCCTTGGAGATCTTCTTCAAGCGGGTTCAAAGCAAAGTTCCAGTCTTTGTCCTCTCCTTGGCAGAAACAGCAACTGCAGGCCAACCCCACACTGCACACAGCAAAGGGGCAGTACTCCTCCTCACAGCTCTTCAGCTTTTCTCATTGGCAAATGTTCCTCTTGAGTCCAGAAGTAATCTAAATTTCTGGGGTTTTAGGTCTAATACTTATACCACCAAATGTCTTTGTTCTCTTGGTGCAAGGGTCTCTGAGCCCAGTTCAAACCAGTTCTGTCCTCACTGGTGCAGTATGACCACAGGGGGTAGAGACAGCATTGTGCAAGGGAGACAGGCCCTATTCAGGTGCAATGAAATCTCCTCCCACTACTCTAAATGCAGCCAAGCCCCATTCAGCTCAGCTCTGAGTCATCCAGGAAGGGTCAGGCACACCTCAACCCCCCAGTGGCTATCTACAGTGAATGCACATCCCCAGCCCTTGTCACTTAAAATCCAGACAGTCAATATACAAACAGGCAGAGGCACACAGAATGGTTAAACAAGAAAATGCCTACTTTCTAAAAGTGCAAAAGAAACAATTGATGGACGGAATGCTGGACAATGCAAGCATTCACCCTCAGTCACAAGGATCTGGGTTAAATCCATCCATGGTGTGGTGAGCAAAAGAATGATGGATTAAACCCAGATCCTTGTGACTGGGGGTGAATGTTTGCATTGTCCAGCATTCCGTACATTAATTGTTTCTTTTGCATATGTTGCCGTAAGTGGGAAGGGTATGCCCAAACATGGGTCCCATGCTCACTACACCACTGGATTCAAGCTAGCCTGGCTGATGAAGGGCGATGCCCTGAAACCGGTCCCAGGATGCTTGTTTCTGGTCCAGGGAGGACCTGGCTTGGCAGTTCGGGCTGGGAACAGGGTCAAGACTGATTTGCATATGGCTGGGTCCAAACTGGGGTGGTGTGGTGAGCAAAAGAATGATGGATTAAACCCAGATCCTTGTGACTGGGGGTGAATGTTTGCCTTTCTAAAAGTGGCATTTTCAAACAGACAATTTAAAAGCCATCTTTACTAAAAGATCTGTTATTAAATTCTGAGTTCAGAAAGCCTAAACTTTATTTATCTTGTCCCAATGGGTAGTTATACTTGTAAGATGTTACAAAGCATTTCCCATTCTATCCTATCGGGCAAGATAGCCTTTCAATAATGAAAAACGAAATTGGCAGTATTTCACCATCAGGACATGTTACACACACCAGTACATGTCCTACCTTTCACATACACTGCACCCTGCCCAGCGGGTACCTTGGGCCTACAATAGGGGTGTCTTACATGTAAGAAAAGGGAAGGTTGGGGCCTGGCAAGTGGGTGCACTTGCCAGGTCAACATGGCATTTAACAAACAGCACACAGACACTGCAGTGGCAGGTCTGAGATACCTTTTCAGGGCTACTCATGTGGGTGGCATAATCAGTGCTGCAGTCCCAATAGTAGCATTTGATTTACAGGCCCTAGCACACACAGTGTACTTTACGAGGGGCTTACCAGTAAATCAAATATGTCAATCAGGGAGAACCAATTGTAATAACAATTTACACAGAGAGCATTTGCACTTTAGCACTGATTAGCAGTGGTAAAGTACCCAGAGTCCTATAGCCAACAACAACAGGTCAGGAAAAAATAGGAGGAAGAAGCAAAAAGTTTGGGGATAACCCTGCAAAAAGGGCCAAGTCCAACAGGCACTGTATGTTTTTTCTGTGTCTTCTGCATTGTTGATCCTTCTAGTTGAGGAGGTTCACATTACCCACCCCTCAATGGTTTAGTTTTGTTGTATTTGGGGAATGTTTGGGCAACAGATGCTTCTGGGAGGAGTTAGGGGGAAATGGAGTATTGTTGTTTGTTTATTGTTACTTGCCACCACCCTCGTTCGTGATCTGGCCAAATCCTTACTGGGAGACAGGGGTCACTCTTTCTCTGCCTATTTCTCAGGGACCCGACCACACTGGGGGGGGGGACCTCGTACAAGTACACTATTTATACATTTGTCTGCACCCACCTGAGGGAAGAAGCTGCTTATTATGTCATGGAATGTTAACGATCTCCTGGACCGCATTAAGTGACCATCGGTCCTCCAATACGCTAAAAGACACAGACCCCCTCATCCTTATGCTTCTAGAAACCCTTTTACTGGGGTACCACTGCCCTTTCCTGTGATGGTACAGCTATGATAGTGTGTACCATGCAGGGCTTGCCCGAAGTTTCTGGTGGGTGACGCTCCTTTTTCACAGAAGCTTGCCCCGGTCGGTAACTGTTACAATGACCGACCCCTTGGGTAGATACATAGGAGTGGAACGCCTTTTGGAGGGGAAAAATACAGCTTACTCACTGTATACATTCCAACCCAACTGCGTACGGAGACTCTGCCTGCCCTGACTCATGTTCTCTCCGTGATGTCTCAAGGCAAGACAGTCGTTGGAGGCGACTTTAACTCCACTCCAAGGCCCGAACTCAACATCTCAGGTACGACAGACCACCTGACGCAGACTGCTAAAGTAATGGACTGGGTGCAGGCTATGGACTTGTATTATAGCTGGAGTACCTGCATCCTTCTGGGAGGGAATATACGCAAAAATTGGCAGCACAAAAATCGCTTTCATGTATAGATCTCCTGCTCCTCCCAGGAACCTCCCTGCTGCAGGTCACCTCAGTGGACATACACCCTAGGGGGATATCAGGCCACTCTCTAGTGACGGTGGGGCTGGGGGTGGTGGTCAAGGTGTGCAGCCTATCTGGCACTTCAATACATTGTACCTCCAGAAGGAACAGTGCGCTGACCTCCTCTCTGCGGTATTAGACCACTATTTCGCATTCAATAAGTTTACAGAAGACTCTGAGCATCCTTTTGGGTGGCAGGCAAAGCCATCATTAGAGGGGTGGCCATGGGAGAGGTTTGAAAGGCTGACCGAGTGAAGGCGCGAGCCTTTGTTGCTCTTGAGACCCGCATACAGGCTCTCAAGCGCCGATGCTGCACCTGCCCGACCAAGTTACCTTAATCATCAGTTAACAATGGCACAAGAGGCCCTTCGTCAATTGGTGATGGAGGAGGTACACCGCTGTTGGATTGCTTCCACCCAGAGGGTCTATGAGAAAGGTGATAAGTCAGGGAAATTGCTGTACTGGCTAGTCATGGGGAGTATGGCGTCTCGTATAATTCTGGATTTCCGGGACAGGCCCCGCCCCCTGGCCACTACTTCCTGTGATATTGCCTCTGCCTTCACAGCATTCTATGGGTTGCTTTATGCTTGCCGGAAATGCCCCAACTGTGAATGCCAGCATACTATTATAAAGGATATTCCCCTTTCTACACTTTCCACTGCGGATCGGGCGGCTCATGATGGCCCACTTACATATGATGAAATTACAGCTGCAATCCATGACCTGTAATCTGGTGGGCCACCGAGTCTGATGGCTTCCCTACTGGATACCACCCTAGGTACTCTGCCCAATTGGCCCCTGCATCTCATCCATCTGTATCAACAGGTGGTGGAACGGGGGAAATTTTCCTCTGACATTGATATGGCCACCATCGTGGTCATACATAAATCGGGATGCCCCAGGGACCAATGTTCTTCATATAGGCTCATTTCTTTGATCAAGGTGGAGGTTAAAATATTTGCCAAGCTCCTAGCCATTAAAATCCACCCTTTCCTTCATAAACTGATTCACTGGATCAATGCGACTTAATGCCGGAACGCAGTACCAGGCACTGTATCCGTAGACTTCGCCTTCCCATGGCCCAATTGGGAGACCTACAGGGACCTGTGGCTCTTTTCCTTCTGGACTTTGAAAAGGCCTTCAACACAGTGGACTGGTCCTTCCTGGCTGCAGTGCTGAAGAGCATGGGGCTGGGTCTCAGGTTTGCCTGGTTTGTTGGCACACAACAAGCTGAGAAAGTCAGTCTACGACAGGGGTCTAGGTATGGCAGACTTCCAGCTTCATTACAGAGCAAGGCAACTCCTGGTTGTCAGTGATTGCCTAACCTGTGGATGGGACAACCCAGTTTATCAAACAGAACTCTTGCGTCTTGGACTAGACCAATTCATGGGGATCCTCTGCGACGACCCAATTCCTAACACTCTCCCTGAGGTCACTGCAGACCTGGTGAGAGACATCCTGGAGCATTGGGTGGAGGAAAATCTTGACACGCCAGACCCCGCTGTGGAAGGGCTTTCACCTTTCGCACACAGCCCAGCTGTCGGGTTTTGCCAAATGGAACAGGATCGGCATTACAACCCTTGGAAATGTGTGCATGGGCAGTGTAGTGGGCACTTTTCAGGATCTCCAGTCCAAACACACTTATACCTCTCTAAAACGCAGTTCCACAAGTATTTGCAGCAAAAGTAATCTCTACAGATCCTAGATCTCCACCCTTCCTGAACATAGCCCCCTGGCGGCCAAGGTACTGATGGGTGGATTGGAGAATGGGGGAATATCCCAACTTTACCATACATTAGTGATCAACGACCCAGACAGTTTCCTGTACCTAATGCGGAAGTGTGAGGGCTCGGTCCGGTAGATGGATGATACCGACTGGACCTTAGCACGACTGGCCCCTCGATAGATAGCAATATCCTCGAGACTCCAACTTATACAGCTCAACTATCTTACTACCATCTATCTCACACCTGTTCGGCTCTGGTGGGGCGGTAGGGTCCCGACACATGGTCTGGTGGTGCCCCCCCCCAAAGTGGTCTACTGCTGACGAATCATGACTGCCCTAACTCAGATACTAAATGCCCCAATCACTCTTACACCCACACAGGGACTTCTGGGCATCTTGGATGGGCTCGGGAGATCTCGGGGGGAACAATCTCTGATTGGAATGGCAGCGGTGGTAGCGAAGCGTGACATTGCCCGAAAATGGAGATCAGACGCATTGCCCTCCCTCAGGGAGTGGCGCAGGGAAATGGATAGGTGTGTGGAACTGGAAAAACCTATATACATTGCCAGGGGTTGCCCGCAGAAGCATTCCTGGATATGGGGCAAATGGGTGGATTTTTATGTTCTAGACTCTTTATCTCTCACATCTTCATTGCTACATGGCAGTGGGCCACATGGGGTACTGGTGCGTTCATTTGTGTTACTTGTTGTATTGTGTTAAATGCAATATGAAAATCAATAAAATTGTTTATCAAAACAAAATGAATATGTAGTAGTGTTAAAATTAGTTGAAACAACGATATTGCACATTTATGTCACTTCCATTGTATCCTAAGTGAGAACTTTTATACAGTTTTTTCTGTGCTTGTCATGATGAATTTGTGAAATAATTATTTTTGCTTTTTAAAATGCATACTTTGCAATCTGGGACACTGACACAGAATTACAATGGAAGGCCAGAACGAAATATGACAACATCCAACTGTCTGCTATTACATTAAAGCAAGTTGCAGGTTGTAAGAAATTGGGTTATTAGTTGTGTAGGAAGTAAGAACTGCCCACATAATAGGTCCACATGTGTCTCCTTACTGGGAACCAAGTAGGTCATTCTAGCACTTGATATTTGCTATGCACAGCAAGTACTGGGTGAAAAGTGTGGCCTTTGACACCGTCTACACCCTACACTCAGTCTTCATGCTAAAAGAAACCATATTGTACAATATTTGACCAGAGACAGAAGGCATGAGCAAAGAGGCTGGTATTCAGACATGAGTGCAGGAGTGGTTCAGTTTTGTCCAAGCTGGATTTCGACATGGTCTCCCTAAAACCAAAAGCAGGCAATGAGTTGGGCTTATTGTGGAGGGGGGGCGCTGATTTCAATGTTCATCTTTGTCCTACTATGCATCGGGATGCTTGTGGTCTCACATATATAGACGGTAACCCAATTTACACATCTCTCCTGATATGCTTGTCAATAACATAAATCATCAGATGATGAAATTCAACATGGGCTTCACTAATGAGTACAGTAGTATGAATAGTTCCTTCCCTAAAACTTTTGTGGTTAAGCGTGAGGGCTCAAGTATAGTCTTTATAATGTTATCTGCAAATTTAGCCAACATGGTAGGGGGCCATTTGTGACACAATCTGGCAATGAGTGACCATCTTCCCCAAAGTATAACTTTAGTATTCCTAAATGGCATGCAGTGCTCTGTTCAGATAGATGAGTTATAGACATTTCTACCCAAAGGAAAAAGGGGACTTGTATCAAATGAGAGTCTGTTGATGGAGCAGGGGAAACGAAATAATTTTGTACCCCTTGGAAGTTAACAACCCCATAATAATTAATGATACTAACCGTTTGAAACGCATGAACTAATCAACAAATACACTCTTTTTAGTAGACATTACACGTGGAAAAATGCTAAATGTTGCAAAATCTAATTTATTCACAAAAGTGACGCATAATAATATTAGTATTGTGATTTGCGTAGCAAGTAGAGTGAATTGCATGATTTGTGTTGCGTAATAGAATTGTATTGTGGCAAAGAATGCAGATGGTAAGTAAAATGGCTTTAAATGTCGCTTCTGCTAGGTAATATCTAACACGGGTCTTTAGAATGGCGGGTGGTAAACAGAAAGGCTTATTTTCCATATTTTAATTTCTATTGTGTTTGTTCTTATATTAGTTTCGTTCGGGCCTGCTAGGCCATGCTTCTAAAATGGCCGCTGGAAAGGACGAGATCGCGTGCGCTGAATAAGATGGCCCCCAAGCAGCCTCAGTACGAATGCTCCAGTCACGTGTATGCGGCCTGTGCTCGGAGTGAGAGATGTCAAGGCCAATCTGACCTGCAACGAGGAGCCTGCCAAGTGTTCAGCATATATGCCTGGGAACGGATGGGAAAAACAAGCGACAGGGAATGAACTAATGTGTGACCATCAAAAATTGCTACAAAATGGATGAACAAATTGGACTACTTTTGGATACCATGATCATGAGACTTATTGTGTGCTTTATTGTCCCCAAACCGGTTCGAACAAGGAGGGCGATGAGGTGACCATCACCACCCCTCCAATGGACCAATTAGCGTGATTCTTGCCCCTAAAGATTGCAACTTTTGAGTGTAGAGAGCCAGAAAGTAGTGTATAAGAGGGTCTGCTCTGATGATGTGAAAAAAGCTGCTTCTTTTATTCTATCCTGATGCTGCAAGAGACTCTGTCATTTTGGACTTTGAACTTTGACTAGGGAAGGAACGAGACCGTTGCGGGAATTTGCCCGGGAGGTGATTGCGTCCGAGGAGGTTAGCGGGACAGTCAGTTTGGGAGTCCTATCCTGTGATCTGCGGTTCATCTTCTTTTGGTGAACCATTCTTGTCATCGCCCTATGGCCGAGGGTAATTCATTATTTTTCCTTTCCTAAAAATCTTTCTTAAAAATGTTTATTGATATTTCTAAATGTTTTACTTAATAAAGAATATTACTTATTTGCTCGAAGAATTTAGATAAAATTATATTCTAACTCTAAAATGAGTCTGTGGTTCTTTAATAGATTTATGATTAATAAAAGTTAAAGGTTTTAATTGTGATTGAGCTGGTCTTAATCACCATCAACTGATTCTACTAGTTGGTCCATCGACCGAATAGTGGAGTACATTGATGTTTAGAACCGACAGGATCCGAAGTTAATGTATATAATGTATAGGTTATAATTCTGTCATTTTAATAAGGTATTCCGCTTGTCCAGCAACTCATTGTTCCTTAGGCGCTTGATCCAGAGAATTGAATGAATGTATGTATGCGGTGTTATGGGCCCCACCGACATAAGTTTCAAGTAATCAAAGTTTGTGTAGGTGTTTTCCTGGATCAGTGTCATAAGGAAAAATTTATATTAGCCGCGCTGGATCAGATTTCTTGGTAGCAGAGTTATGGTTACTATAGATTAGTTTGGTGATTATTGATTATTGATTTTTCGTGTCTAACACTCTATGTTGAGTTTGTATTATGTATGTGTAAGTCGACATTTTGAAGCTTCCAGGAAGTAGGAAGTGGACACGTGTGGCAAGAGAAGTCACACGGAAATGTGCATTGTCTGATTTCAAAATTGGTGATAACACAGGACTGTGTTATGTTAGGGAAATTTCACGTATAAATTGCATTTGAGTGAAATAGCAACAGGTTTTCTTGTGAAACTCTGGCCTTAATTCTCAGGAGCAGTGTAGTCTCCACATGTGTTTTATCCCCAGAGAAACGGGTTTACCTATGCTTGAGAGAAGGGTAAGGTAGAGAGAAGTGCTACACTTATCGAACGAAACAGTATTCTTGTAAGTGGGAATAAACTATCACTTTTGTTTAGAGAAACAGACAATGGAAATGTGTTTTACGTTGTAACTAATCGATTTTAGTTGAAAAAGAAAAGTTAAGAAAACTGCCGATAATTATTGTAAAGGAGGGGTCAGTAGAAGCAGGAGTAGAACTGACGTCAACAAAAACCGCGCTGGTATTGGCCAGTTGCGGAAGAACAAAGAGCTTCCTGATTGGTGCGTTAGTGTGAGACGCGCTGGGATAGGTTAGTGTGAGAGTGACGTAAAAGCTTTCTGATTGGTGCGTTGGTGTGAGACGCGCTGGGATAGGTCCGAATAGCCGAGTAGAAGAAAGAACAGAGTGGTGAAGAACTGCGTGAATTTGGTTTGGGAAAAAGGACAGTAAAATATGGCTTATTATAATGAGTATGGTAGAGAGAAACCGTCATGGTTTGCGAAGCTTAAAAATTTCTTTAAGAAAGATAAGAAGGTTGTGACGAGAGAAGGAGAAGTACTTCCTCCGCCGAAAACGCCAGCATCTCATATGATGTTGAAATGTGGCTATCATACTTGCATTTGGTTGGAAAATTGGGCAAAGTATACCAAAGACGATGGAGTATTGGCATTTCCAGAAAATGGATCGTTTAGCACAGCGGTACTTCGAAATTTGAGAGAAAAGATGATGAAACTTGAACCGAGACCTAGACCGACACAGTTCGAAGCCTTAGGTGAATGGGAAGGTGAGATGTATGAAAGGGAAAGACACAGAGGTGCAAAGAATTATAGTTTAGTTCATGGAAGAGTATGGGGTTTGAATCATGAAGACAGGATGAGACAATGGCGGTATGCTAACATGACGGATGGCTTGTTTCCTGTCAGAACAGTTGAAGAATTTACAGGGAGAAAGTGTACGGAGAAAAAGAAGCATGCAGTAACAGAGAGATATGGGTATGGAGGGAGTGACGTTGAGGATGAGTTGCTGGAGGACATTTTAAATAAAAGACCCCCTCCGTATCAACAGGATTCTGTGGTGGTGACACCGAATGCACCGCCAATGAGAACTGTAATAAATCAAAGCCCTGAACAAATGTCTGAAATAAATAGTCCATTTAATAAACTAGAAACACCACAGACTGTGAAACATGATAATGGTAATACAGCTGAATTAGCCAGAACCACAAGAGAGTTGACTGAAAAGATAAGAGAACTGACAAAGAATATGGAAGCTGTGACTGGGCCAGTAACTATAGGGCCAGTAATCCCAGTATTTGAAAATCAAAAGATAGATGAACACTCCTTAACAATTCCATTAAATTCCAGTATGCAAGGAGTAAGAGAAGGGATGATTCCAGAAAATAGAGAGAAAAAAGATTCTGTTGGTACATTTAGGTCAAGTCCACCTGTAAATTTGACAGTTAATGAGAGTCTGATAAATAGAATTCCTATGGGAGCCGAGTCAGCAACTGAAACCCCAGAGAGAAGTGCAAGTTGGGCAGAAGTAAATAAAACCCCTGTGGGTCCGACTGCAGAGGAATTAAATGATTGGGCGAGGAGCTTGCAGAAAAAAGATGCCGAACCACAACTTTTTAGGAGTAGATTTTGGAAAAATTAGAGGATTACAGAAACCGTACAGGGTAGATTTTAGTGAAAAGGACATAGAAAACCTGAACACTTCAGGACGACTAACACAGATAAAAGAATTGATTGTTTTATTGAGAAAATGGGGAGATGTAGACAAGTGGAGAAGTAGGTGGATAAGAAGAAAGGAGGGAACAACTGATAAAGCATCATTGGCTTTCCCAGTAAAAGAGAAAGAACCAACGGTAATGGAGTGTCCAATGAGAGAAACTCCAGGAGGAAGTTATGTACATGTCCCATGGTCCAGACAAGATATATTGTCATTTACAAATGACTTTCCAAGATTGAGGGAGAAACCTGTAGAATGGTATAGACAGGTAGAAAGGTTTGTAAAAGTTTAAAAAGTGTTGTGGGAAGATCTGGATGGATTGTTTGAGATTGTTGTTCCAGCAGATTTATGGACAGAGTGTAAGATTACAATTGACTGGCCGAAGGAAGAATATCCTAGAGATGCAAAAACAGGAGCCCCAGGTTCAGAAGTAATGAGAAAATATGAACAGGCAATCACGTTTTTGAAAAATAAAATCCCACCAAAAGAAACGGACTGGGTAAAGATTGATAGAACAACTCAGGAGAGTAAGGAATCTGTACATGCCTATTACGAGAGATTGCTTTTGGTCTTTAAGCAGTATAGTGGATATGAGAATTTGAGTGCGAAAGACATGAGTCATTTTGTGTATAGATTCGTGTATGGCTTGAGACCTGAAATAAGTGAAATGATTAAGCAGCATATGTTATGTTTGCAGAATAGCACAGTAGATGAGGTACAACGGTATGCAAAATATTGCAGTGATGATATTGAGTGTAGACAGCGTAAACTCAAGGAAAAGGCAATGTGGGCACAAGTAAAGGTTGCAGAAAAGCAAGAAGCTCAGATGAATAATCAGTCTAGTGATGCAGGACAGACCAAGTCCAAACCCAATATTGGTAAGGGAAAGGGTCAGATGAGTATAGAAGAAGCTAAAAAGAAATGGCCATGTCATAATTGCGGAAAATTAGGGCACTGGAGAAACGAGTGTAAATTTCCTCCGAAAATTAATACCGAAAATCAATCATTGAATTCACAGGTGCAGAATGAGGTGAGTTACCAACAACCGCAACAGCCGCAGGTAGTTACTCAACAGTGTCAGGTGCCGCAACCACCTCTTCCAAAGAGTGTAAATCCTCAAAGATACAGTACAGAGGCAGGATTCTACGGAGGAGAGCAGGTAACAAAATTGCCGCGCGCAGCTGCAATTTTGCAGTATTGGTTACGGCAGGATGGAGATGAATCGGATGAAAGCTTATGACGGTGCCTAGGAGATGAAGAAGAGTGCGTGCTTGGCGCAACTCTAGAGGTAGATCAGTCAGGTCCATTTGTGGATGGAAAATTGAATGGTGTAAATGTTACATTCCTTGTGGACACTGGTGCTACCCGTTCTACTGTTAGATCAGTGGAGATTCCAAAACTTCCTCTCTCAGGAGAATCTATCCAAATTGTAGGTGTTTCAAACAGGCAGATTAAAACCCCTATTACAAAACCAATAGAGGTGGAAATTGAACCATTCAAAGAGATGCATCGCTTTGTGGTGTGTGATTGTAGTCCTATAGATTTATTAGGACGCGATCTGCTTTGCAAAATGAATTGTACCATCTATTGTACCCCAGATGGTATTGCTTTCCAGACACCAGATGAGGATGTTCTGTATAAAATGACAATGGCAGAACTAGAACCGGGAGTGAATGATATGTTTCCTGTGTTTGATGCGGAGAAAATCCCTATTGAATTGAAAGGAATAGTCAGGTCTGATGTGTGGGATTTCACAGGTGAAGATATTGGACTAATGAGAGAAGTTGATCCTGTAAAAATTACTGTAAAAGAAGGAACGAATTACCCAAACACCCCGCAGTACAAACTGACGCCAGAAATTATTGAAGGAATAACACCTGTAATTAATAAGATGATTGAACAAGGGATTTTGAGAGAAATAAGGAGCAGCCCATGTAATTCTCCTATAATGGGATTGAAAAAGCCAAATGGAACATATAGGATAGTGCAAGACCTGAGAAAGGTAAACAAAATTGTTATTCCTTCCTGCCCAATTATGCCAAACCCTGCTGTAATACTGTATCAAATCCCACATGATGCAGAATGGTACACAGTTATTGATTTGTGCCATGCATTCTTTTCTATTCCATTGCACCCTGGCAGCCAGCCATTATTTGCGTTCTGGTTCGGAGAGCGTATTTTGGCATGGTGCCGAATTCCTCAAGGGTATACTGAAAGTCCTTCAATTTTTAATCAGATTCTAAAGAAATCCTTAGAAGATTTAAAAATGCCTGAAAAATCTGTGATGGTCCAATATATTGATGACCTATTAGTGGCATCAAAGACCAGAGAAGCATGTGTGTTACGGACACCATTGCTTTACTGAATCATTTGGCAGAAGGAGGACACAAGGTGTCCCCATCAAAACTGCAATTCTGTCAACAGGAAGTACAGTACTTAGGTCATAAGATTGAGAAAGGGATGCGAAAGGTGACAATAGAAAGGATAAGGATTATCAAAGGAATGAGAGCCTCAATGACACAAAGTGAGGTGAGAATGTTCCTTGGAATGGTTGGCTATTGCCGACAGTGGATAAGTGGGTTTTGATTGATTGCAAAACCTTTACAGAGATTGACAAAGAAGGGTGTCAGAGATCCGATTGCATTGTTTGAGGAGGAAATGAAGGCTTTCGAGGAACTGAGAACAAGTTTGTGTGAGGCACCAGCATTGGGAATGCCTGATTATGAGAAAGAATTTGAGCTGTATTGTAGCGAGAGAGACGGATGTGCACTTTCAGTATTAGTGCAAAGGCATGGAAAAATGAAACAACCAATAGCCTATTTTTCAGCTGTTTTAGACCCGGTAGCAAAGGCGTTGCCTGGATGTCTGAAAGCAGTAGCTGCTACTTGTGTGAGTCTGGAACAGAGTGAAGGCATTGTGATGGGATATCCTTTGAGAGTATATGTTCCACATTCGGTTGAAATCCTTCTGACCCGAACAAAAACCCAATTCATGACACATAGTCGGCTGACTAGGTATGAAAAGGTGATCTTGGGTGCAGACAATGTAACGATTGTAAGATGCACGAGTGTGAATCCTTCCACTTCACTGCCAGATGAAGTAAATGCAGAAGTCAAACATGATGTTGATCATAAGTGTTTGGATGTGCTTGAATTTTTCACAAAGCCTCGCCCTGATATCAGGGATGAACCTCTAAAGGAGTCAGATTATGTGATGTTTGGGGACGGGTCATGCCTGAGGACAGATGAGGGAGTTTTAAGTGCTGCGTATGCTGTATGTACGGTGGCAACCATAATGGAAGCATCTTGTTTGAGAGGAATACGTTCAGCCCAAGTTGCTGAGCTGATTGCTCTGATTTGAGCGTGCAAACTGGGAAAGAATTTCCGAATCACTGTGATCACGGACAGCCAGTACGGCTTCGGAGTGGTCCATGATTTTGGACAGATCTGGTCCCAGAGGGGATTTCTGACTTCTAGAGGGTCTCCTATTAGGAATGTTGAGTTTGTGAAGAAGTTGCTTGAGGCGATACAGCTGCCTAAACAGATTGCGGTGGTAAAATGCACTGCTCACAAAAATGGAACCGATTACATTGCAGTGGGAAACAAATTTGCTGACGAATTAGCTCAATATTGTGCCAGAGATATGACCTCAATGAATCGGAGAAGGGAAAAAGAAAATGTTTCATGTCCCTTGCTGTTTACTAGCCCAGTTGAAACATGGGATGAGGTAAGACAATTGCAGGAAGAGGCAAGTGATGAGGAAAAGGATATTTGGATAAAATCAAGTTGCAGACGGAGAGAAGAAGATGAAGTTTGGGTTTACAGGGATGAAAGACCAGTTATGCCTGATAGCATGATCTCTAACATGGCACAGATGTACCATGGACAGGCACACATAGGTAGAGATGCCATGATCAGACTTTTCAAACAGACCTGGTATAACCCAAAGTTTAGGGCTATAGCTGAAAGCCTTTGCCAAAGAGGCCTTATATGCCAACAGATAAATCCTGGAAGGAAGACAGTAGTGAGTTTGGGAGTAATAGGACGTGATGGAGGTCCTTTTACCAGAATGCAATTAGATTTCATTGAAATGCCCCCGAGTAACAGATTGAGGTATGTCCTGGTGGTCGTCTGTTTGTTTTCTCGTTGGGTGGAAGCCTATCCAACAAGAAGGAATGATGGAGTTACTGTAGCTAAGCTCCTGCTGAGAGAATTCATTTCTAGATATGGCTTTCCAGTAACGATAGAAACGGATAGAGGAACACATTTTCAGAACGAAATTATCCAACTGATATGCGAAGCACTAGACATTCAACAAAAGCTGCACTGTGCCTACAGACCAGAGGCTTCTGGAGTGGTAGAGCAAGTAAATGGCACCATAAAGAATAGGTGGGGTAAAATGTGTCAAGCCGCAGGACTCAAATGGCCCGATGCCTTACCATTGGTGCTAATGAGCACAAGAAGCATACCTGACAGAAAAACAGGTCTGAGTCCTCATGAAATAATCATGGGATGAGCAATGAGACAAGCATATGTACCTGTCAACAAACTGCTGACTATAACTGATGATCTCATACTGGACTTTTGCAAAGGATTGGATGATGTGGTGCATTCTGTGTTTCATCAGGTTGGACCGGATGCGACCACTCTTGAAAGAAATCCAGCTCATGATCTGAGTCCAAGAGACTGGGTCCGCATAAAAGTCCACAGAAGAAGAAATTGCTTGGTTCCACGCTGGGACAAGCCACATCAAGTGATTCTGGTGACAACGACTGCAGTAAAGTGTGCAGGTGTGAAAAATTGGATTCATGCCAGTCATACCATCAGAGTTCCAGATCCTGAAGCTCGACCTGTAAGTCGACATTTGGAAATATGAGACACCAGCTCGACATCTGAAGCAGAGACTGAAACAATAAGAGTTCCAGATCCTGAAGCTCGACCTGTAAGTCGACATCTGGAAAATTAGGTACCAGTTCGGCATCTGAAGCAGAGACTGAAACGATTAGAGTTCCAGATCCTGAAGATCGACATGTAAGTCGACATCTGGAAATATCAGATACCAGTTCGGCATCTGAAGCAGACCAACCTGAATGCAGTGAAAGACAAACAAAAGAATCCAAAACAAAAGAACTGATATTGAAACAGGAGAAACTGAACCAATAGACAGTGACGGCGAGCAGCCAAGTACAAGTTTTGGGGAAATTCCTCCGGAAATTGTAGAGGTAACTGAAGAAAATTTAGATTCAGATAGAGAGATTGAAGAAAATGCGGAAGAAACACGAGGAGGATTAGATTCAGAAATTGCGGAAGAAACACGAGGAGGAATAGATTCAGAAATTGCGGAAGAAACACGAGGAGGAATAGCTTCAAAATTACAAGCGGAAGAAACACGAGGAGGTTCAGATTCAGACAAAGAGACTGAGATCATAAAGTTTAAAGTTAGAGAAAGTGAAGTGAGATCTGAGACAGAATCTGAAGAAAGTGAAGACGAAAGAAGACAAAGAATAGGTACAAGAAAGAGAACTTGGAGAGTGGAACGAGGAGAAAAGGAAAGTGAACTGAAAAGGCCAAGAAAAGGAGACAATTGGCCCAACGAAATGAAAAGACTGAGATATAAGATAATAAATTTGAACAAAGACAATGCAGAACAAGTGAATGAAATAACAAGTCAAGAAAGACAAAGAAAAACCGATAAAAGACAATTGCAGAGACCCAAAAGAGTGAAAAGACCTAACTTGAAATATAAGTCACCTGAATGGGTATACATAGCACTGTCTGACATTAAAGAAGTGGATAGCAGTCACGAGGACCCAGACAAAGACTGTGAACAAGTGGGTGAGAGTGAACTGCACCAACCCTGAAAAGACAAAGAAAAGAAAACCGGACTAGACACACAAACTGATAAAGTCAAAGAAAATTTCTGAAAGACCGAAAGGTGCGACAAAAGGCAGTTGATCCTAGTCAACACTACGTCATTTGAGGTGTGGAAACACATTTCTGTACATATAATTAGATAATATTTCAACATGGTAGACACTGAGAATAGAATATCTAGATGTGAGTTTTTCCGTAGATGGTGTAAGATGTGTTTCTATTGTACAGGCTTTCTAATGCTTATTTGGTTAATTTTAACAATAATAATTCCACTTAGATTAATTGGAGAAAATACATCTGTAATCATGAATGCACGAATAGTGACAAGAAATCTAACTTAAAGAACACTGCAACACTGGTAGATAGTACTGATTTTCATAGGGACAAGTCAATAACTGATTTCTCCAAGAATGTCTTCAGGAACCTTTTGTACGAATACGTGGAGACAATGGATGTGAGAGATTGTTATGTATGTATGCAGTTACCTGCGTCTGTAACAGAAGGTGTGACGTACCATCACCTTCCTTTGACGTATGGAATAACTTGTAGTGTTTTAGCTAGCTTATTTTACAAAACAGGTAAATTAGAGTATTACTACACTGACACAGATGCTGTTTTCGCTAAAGTTCCCGTAGTCCCTGATCTAAATAAGGTGAAATTTGCAAAGATGTTTGGAGAATTTTTCTTAGAAACAAAAGAATTAACATTAGAATGTGCATTTAGACATAATCTTACTTGTGGGTTAAGAAAGGAAGAAAAGGTTTTCTTGGACATGGTAGAAGACAGAAGGGTTAAGTTTCAAAGAAAGGCAACAGGAGAAAAGACAAAAACCCCACCTTGGGCGTTTGAAGAGGGAAGTTATGACAAAGGCGAAACAAATGCAGCTATGGTTCTAGATTGGCCCCAACAGGGAAAATTGTGCATTAGTAGAGATAACACTTTATAGGATAACTATTTCGTGGGTTCTAGTGAGTGCCGAGATACATACAAAATTTTAGGGGGATGGGGATTCAAAGGAGGAAAAGATCCAGTATTTCCAGGGATCTATTATATTTGCGGAAATAGAGCATATTATAGGTTGCCGGACCATTGGTACGGAACATGCTATCTAGGCCTGGTCTTTCCAAAGATTTTTCACGTGGAAAGAGGAACGAAAGGAATTCACGAGATAGGTAAACCATTAACGCGAAGGAGGAGGGAAAGCTTCTCAGAAATAATAGGTGACATTTTTGGAGCATTGATACCAGTAGTGGGTATATCTTTGAATGCATACAAAATTCGGAAATTGTCTACAGTAGTAGATCGTTTATCAACGAATACTGCTGGAGGGTTCTTGATGGTAAATACCGAAATGGTTGCCATGAGAGCTATGGTGATGCAAAATCGACTTGCCCTTGACATTCTTTTGGCAAAAGAGGGTGGAGTCTGTGGAATGCTGAAGGTACAACATTGTTGCACTTACATTCCAGACAAAAGTCAGAATATACAGAAGTATATAAAGAACATTACTGATTTGCATAAAGAAATTGCCCCACTGGAGGTTGAAGGTGCTTGGGAGAGACTTGGTAAGAGTTTTTCCTCAATGAGGAAATGGTTCACCGAAATAGGTAGTTCTCTTATTGGGAAAATACTAATTCCAGTGATCTTAGTAATAGTGATAATATCAATATTGAGATTAGCATATGTGTGTGTTAAAAGAAGAAAAAGACAAAATAAAGTAAAAAGAGAAAATGAGAAAAATAAAGAAAGAGAACGGGAGATGGGAGAGATCGAATTGGAAGAGTTTAAAGAGAACATGTACAAAAGGTCTAAAAGACAGGATGAAAAGAACACGATTGTCTAAATTAACAAATGCAAGTGGACAAGAAACATTTATCTGATAAAGTATGTAGGGATAGGTTTTAGTGGTGATATTAAAAATCACCAAAGGGGGAATTGATGGAGCAGGGGAAACGAAATAATTTTGTACCCCTTGGAAGTTAACAACCCCATAATAATTAATGATAATAACCGTTTGAAATGCATGAACTAATCAACAAATACACTCTTTTTAGTAGACATTACACGTGGGAAAATGCTAAATATTGAAAAATCTAATTTATTCACAAATGTGACGCATAATAACATTAGTATTGTGATTTGCGTAGCAAGTAGAGTGAACTGCATGATTTGTGTTGCGTAATAGAATTGTATTGTGGCAAAGAATGCAGATGGTAAGTAAAATGGCTTTAAATGTCGCTTCTGCTAGGTAATATCTAACACGGGTCTTTAGAATGGCGGGTGGTAAACAGAAAGGCTTATTTTCCATATTTTAATTTCTATTGTGTTTGTTCTTATATTAGTTTCGTTCGGGCCTGCTAGGCCATGCTTCTAAAATGGCCACTGGAAAGGACGAGATCGCGTGCGCTGAATAAGATGGCCCCCACGCAGCCTCAGTACGAATGCTCCAGTCACGTGTATGCGGCCTGTGCTCGGAGTGAGAGATGTCAAGACCAATCTGACCTTCAACGAGGAGCGTGCCAAGTGTTCAGCATATATGCCTGGGAACGGATGGGAAAAACAAGTGACAGGGGATGAACTAATGTGTGACCATCAAAGATTGCTACAAAATGGATGAACAAATTGGACTACTTTTGGATACCATGATCATGAGACTTATTGTGTGCTTTATTGTCCCCAAACCGGTTCGAACAAGGAGGGCGATGAGGTGACCATCACCACCCCTCCAATGGACCAATTAGCGTGATTCTTGCCCCTAAAGATTGCAACTTTTGAGTGTAGAGAGCGAGAAAGTAGTGTATAAGAGGGTCTGCTCTGACGTTGTGAAAAAAGCTGCTTCTTTTATTCTATCCTGATGCTGCGAGAGACTCTGTCATTTTGGACTTTGAACTTTGACTAGGGAAGGAACGAGACCGTTGCGGGAATTTGCCCGGGAGGTGATTGCGTCCGAGGAGGTTAGCGGGACACTCAGTCAGTTTGGGAGTCCTATCCTGTGATCTGCGGTTCATCTTCTTTTGGTGAACCATTCTTGTCATCGCCCTATGGCCGAGGGTAATGAATAATTTTTCCTTTCCTAAAAATCTTTCTTAAAAATGTTTATTGATATTTCTAAATGTTTTACTTAATAAAGAATATTACTTATTTGCTCGAAGAATTTAGATAAAATTATATTCTAACTCTAAAATGAGTCTGTGGTTCTTTAATAGATTTATGATTAATAAAAGTTAAAGGTTTTAATTGTGATTGAGCTGGTCTTAATCACCATCAACTGATTCTACTAGTTGGTCCATCGACCGAATAGTGGAGTACATTGATGTTTAGAACCGACAGGATCCGAAGTTAATGTATATAATGTATAGGTTATAATTCTGTCATTTTAATAAGGTATTCCGCTTGTCCAGCAACTCATTGTTCCTTAGGCGCTTGATCCAGAGAATTGAATGAATGTATGTATGCGGTGTTATGGGCCCCACCGACATAAGTTTCAAGTAATCAAAGTTTGTGTAGGTGTTTTCCTGGATTAGTGTCATAAGGAAAAATTTATATTAGCCGCGCTGGATCACTGTAAATGCTGAGACATTTCTGTCTCAGCTGGTGAAAGATAACTGTACCTCATTTGATGTCTGTCTAGATGCAGAGGCCAAAGCGTGCATTTTATTACCCTATATAAGGCAGCTAAGGCAGCATTATTATGTCATCCAATGAGTGTTTAGCCAAGAGAAGTGGATGATTTGATGCAAGGTGCTCCAGATCCCAAAACGAACTAATGACTTCTCTACACAAAAAGCCTAGGTCAGCCCCTGAATTTGCATATTATAGGTAGGCCTATAAGAAGGCCATCACAGACTGGAAAATGCACTAAATTGAAGGCTTGAGAAGAGTTACAGGAAGCCAGTCGTAAGAATGATCAGAAAGCCTTTTGGGGTGTTATTAATCAACCATTTTTTAAAGAGCTTGAAGATCCCTTGATAGAAATCGCCATACACAGTCATGAATGGGCCTCCTTCTTTGGCAGTGTCTACTCCATTAGGGTGGGAAGGGAGGTGAAAGGGAGTTATCCTGTGTAGTAAAGGAACACTTCTACCCCAAGTACTTCCCTTCCTTGGAAGTTGATGCAGAGGCTATAAGATCTAGCCCCAGTGGGAAAGCATCTGACCCAGATGGGGTCCCTTTAGATCTATTCAAGAGTAATCTTGAATTATGGGCCCCATTGTTAAACAATGTTTTTAGAGTGGTAAACGCCTCTGCCAAAATTCCATCTGGTTCGACTTGCTAATTATCCTGATCTTTAAGAAGGGGAATCGAGAGGATCCTAGTTGTTATCGCCTAATATCTCTCTCTTGGACTCTGCGTTGAAGGTCTTGGGCTGTGCCTTACTCTCCTGCCTTGAGGTGTGGGCTGAGGAGACCAGCAACCTTTTGAACATTCAGTAATGGGTCAGGAGAGGGCTTGGGACAGAGGACCAATGTCTTAACCTGTCCATCGTGTTGGGGAAGTATACAGTTGCCAAGCGAGGTTTCCTCTTTTTGTGTTTCATGGATCTATTCAACGCATTGACTGTGTCTCCCATACTAAACTGTGGGATATTATGGAAGATCTTAGCGTGGACAGATCCATTATTAACATCATTTGGGAAATCTACAGCAATCCTAAAGTTGTAGTAAGGTTTGGATGGGGTGGGGAGTGTTCTGAGACGTTTGGAGTGAGATGGGGGTTTTAGGTAAGGTTGTGTCCTTGCGCCTTTCCTTTTCTCTCTTTATATTAACCATCTAGAGAGGGAGCTGGTGTTAACATGCACGGACATGCCCCAGGTTGGACACCATCCTATACCAGCATTATTATATGTGAACGATGCTGTCCTTATGGGCTGTACCACTGTAGGTCTTCTGTGACTACTGGACGCTTTCTGCTCCTTTAAGAGGGGCTAGATTTGAGGATCAATACAAACAAGACTTTTGTAATGTCATGTGGCTATAAAAGCAATTTGGATCCAACCTTCCAGCTATATGCTAACCCACTAAAACAGACTGGCAATTTTAGCTATCTATGAGTAACCTTTAACTGCAGAAGCTCGTGGCTTCCCCAACTGGAAGTTAGAAACAACCATCTAGCGATGAGCATCAAGGCCTTTTTCTCCTTTGCAGCCAAACTGGGCAAAAGATCGATCACACATATGCTTAATATTTATCAGGCAAAATGTACCAGTATGGTATCTTATGGTACAGGGGTATGAGGTATACAGGCGGCCCCGTCTATACAGGAAACTGAAAATAAATGTATTCCCTGTTTATTGTCTCTCCCGCCGAGTACTTCCACCTTTATTTGCCACAGGTAGCTAGGGTTAACCTACCTTGAGGATACTCTAAGGACATGCCCAATAATGCTCTGACGTAGGGTCTGGACTAACAAGACTTTGTCAATTGAATAGAATGATAATTGAGGATTGCTTGTCACTGTCACGTGGCTTAGAGATTCCTTGGCTGACGAGAGTTAGGGACATGGCTGTGGCTCTGGGTAGGCGGGATCTCTTTGAAGACCTATCCACATCTTTAATCTTGGTGGGTGAAAAGGCGCTCAGGGATATGTGTTACACCTTTTGGGAAAATATGAGGTGGGATAAGGCAATTATGTCTTCATCTGCCATCTAAGATATGCAGCTTAATCCAGTCAGGGGTACCGAGCCGTTTTGTTATTAGATGCACATCACTATCAGCACTTTATTTTACTTCGGTTTCGGCTTAACCTGGCTCATAGGTTAGCCACTTTTTCTGTGTGCAGTGACTGGACATACACTCTCTCACCCTGTCCCTGCAATTAGAAATCAGCACAGAGCACTTTGCACATAATGTTCTTTTGCACTTTCTATTCTAATTTCAGATCCCATACCACCAAGCCCCTTTTGATCAAACATTCCTTGCACCATTGCACAGAAGCACTGCACTTTTTGCAAACCTTGGCCTCAGATGATATTTTATTGACTTTGTATACTTTTTAAGGCTTGTGATCAAGGCTACAAAACCTCTAGGCTAGGTTCCGAAGTTTAATGCCATTTCAGGTTGTGCATCCGGTGATTTGCGGCCCCAATGAACTGTTGAATATGCCGAGGGGGGTCAGTTTCTCTTTTTATTTTGTTTGTTTTTAACTCTGTTGGGGATCTTATTTGGCATTTGCTTAGTTTATCATCAATTATTAAGGATTCCAACATGAAATTGTGCTGTTTTATGATATTTTTATCTTCAATTTGTTATCTACAGTATTTGTATTACACTTTTATGGTCTATATTTATTACGACCGAATAAAGTTTTTTTGAACTTGAACTTCTCAGTGCCTGATTTATTTTCTTTTTTTTTAAGTTAAAACAGGAATGAACCTTCACAAATCCCAGATTTTAAATCACATGGTCCTGTTAAAAGACGAATGTGCAATATAGTGGGCCAAGGATAACATTCAGTACTTTGGGAGTCACATTAGCACCTTCATTAGCCAAGACTGAATGCATAAACTACAGTCTCCTAATCAAACAACTAGAAAAGGGTATACAATCTTGGCATGCGTAGGAGCTCTCTTGGTTGGGAAAGCTTGTGGCCAACAAAATTACTGCCCTACTCAGTTTTCTGTATGTAGTACAGAACCTCCCCTCACATTACGCTGTGGAACTCTGGATGATGTACAAAAATGTTCACTAACTTTGTATGAGCAGGAAGGCACCCCCCGGGTAGCAAAGAACAACATGTACAAACTGGTGGAGGATAGTGGGATGGGTATGCTGAATATCCTAAAGTATTACTACACAGCACAACTACGGTACATAGTGGAGTGGCATCACAAGGAGAGTGAAAAGCACTAGTGCTTGATGGACTGGGGAGTTGTTGGCACACTATTTTGAAGAGCACTGTGCCTGGCTCAAACCCTGATGCCTACAGTCATCCCCTGTGATGAAGGTGACCTTGAAAGCATGAGACGCCGCGATAATTAGGGCGGGACTCTCCATGCTCCCCTTGCTGTTTACTTCCTTTGTAGGCAACCCAGACTTCCCTCCGGCAGCCAGACGTGTGGAGTTCTCAACATGTCAAAAACAGAACTGTCAACAAATAGGGGACTTGTATGACTTGGAGGGTATTACATCTTTCCAACAGATCAAGGCAGGCTTTTGCATACAGAGCAAGAAAGACACAGAAACCTTCAGTTCCAGCACTGGGTGTCCCACAGCTTTATTAAAAAGGTGGTGAGCTGCATTTTATTTCCTTTTGGAAAATGGCTGATAACTAAAAAAGGGAAAAACGCATACTTTTGGAAATTTACCCGCATCTGTTATACGGTTCCTATGAATTTAGTATGACTGAGTATCTGGATAACATAGACTTCAGAATATGGGAACTCAGTTCCCGACTACCATCAGAGAATGTTGGGCTAGTTCCTAGGTAGCTCACAGTGCCCCATCTGAACCCCTGACATACCTGGGTACCAGATGGTATCAGCAACCTTGAACATGACTAACTTTTATTCCTCAATGAAATTGTGGAAACAGATCTACCCTTTGGTTGTTTTACTTTCATGTGCTCAAGGTAAACACAAAAAGGTTTTAAATTGGTCTCAAACATTTATTGAAACAATCGTATTCTTGTATAGAAAGTGTGTGCTGCAATTATCAGGCAGAAGAAACAAAGCATTGTAACCAACATTACAAGAATAGTGAAAAAGATGAACAGTTCAACCATTATGACATTACTATGATTATACTCCTACCTAACACTACCTACACTATCAAATCATAGAGGGAGTACCCTCTGACAGATCTGTTGGTATAGCTTCACCCCCATACCCTAGCATGATGTATCAGGAAGTCGGACTGTGCAGAACAGGCTATCGTCCTTTGCAGGATAGAGGCCAGAGTTAGCAGGACCACATCTCAGCTACAGTGCGTCATGTTTCAGGACAATCCCAGCAGAAGTGCTCCTCTGCCAAATGTGATGCAGAGGCAGTTTACAAAATAAAAGCACTGTTCTAATTGCACTGTGTCACAGGTGCAGAGATGATTCAATGGTTAGTCTGTAGCTGTAAAACTGTCTATAACTGGAAAACCAAATACAAGGGCATCGTGATCCCTGTGCCTATCCATGGACAGCATGTATAAATAACATGATAATAATGCTTGCTAAGAAATGAACCGCATGTATAATTTCTCGATACATTATTGTGTAAGTGTAAAGCATGTTAAAAGTCACAATTAGAAAATGATGTCAAGCTAAAAGGTGAAACTAAAATGGAGACTGAGGTGGGCCCTGTAATACATCATAACACAACTACAGGGTGAGAATACAGAGGGGAAAACTCTGAGTCAACGGTGGTGGAAAGTGGAGTTGGGTGGAACACTTACCCAGAAGGAATACTCTTCCACCTTTCACAGGGCAAGAGTCTCCACAAAGAGTACTACCATTGAAGAAACACTTCATATTGGTACTACACCTCAGAGGTCACGTGCATGGGATATCTCTAGATCTAAGGAATGCTGGCAGTGTTGCAGGGGCACAGGCACACTACATCTGGTGTGGCACTGCCCCAAACTTAAAAAATACTAGCAGGACGTGCTAGCTGACCTTGATTCAATGTCAACAAACAAATTATTGAGACTCCCTAAATGGATAGTGCCAGGGGCGTAACACAAGCCCCTGCAGCCCCTGCAGCACCGGGGGTGGGGGCAGCCCTATAGGGGGCCCGAACCCTTCAAGGGGTCTTCCTTTCAGTCCAAGGCCAAGAAATGTCTTAAAGATGTGGGCGACTCAGTGGGCCCTCATCACTTTCTGCAGAGGGGACCCGTCATTTTGCGTTACACCACTCGAAGGTGCTAGGGGTGGCAGATACACTCTCCTTCCCTCTCGGACTCTGGGAGGGAGGGAATGGTAGAAGTACTTTTAGCCGCAACAAAACAAACAATCTTAGCTGCTTGTGTGACAGCTCAAGGCACCCCCCTATAGGGCCTGGATGCATAACAGGGTTTGTGATATCATCACCATGGAAAAAATAACCATGACATTAGAGCACAGGGGCAAAGAATTGAAACACACTGGGGGCCCTGCCAGTCCCTACTTTCAAGGGAATATAAAGAAATAATGTGCCCCAAATAGCCAAGGGTACTTACAATCTGGAAACAGACAACAGGAATAGTGGTGGGTCAATAACTAGAGGGACACACTGAAAAGACTTAACCTCGGAAGAAACGAAGGGGAATCTGTTGGAAACAAACGACAGCCACTCCAACATTCTTTTGTGCTTAAGGTGTGTATATGAAAAGCAATGCAAAGACTTTCGTGACTACTGACTGAGGAAGGCCAGGGCATACGGATAGGGCAGGGGGAATTGTGTTTTGTTGTGTTTAGATGTACTTGATAAATGCCTGCCAGCCAACGGTTGTAACGCAGGAGTAAGTGTATAATAACCTCTTAATAATAAAAATAATTCCTTAATACAGTTAAAACTGTGGTTCTAGAACTGTAAAGGATTTCTGGAATGTCTACCATTTTAAGATGCCATGTTCGCCATCATTTAGTTCAACACTTACTTTGCAAGTATTTTTATATTACTGATGTTTAATACAATAAATAGAAAAGTTTTCTTTACTGTCCCTGTTTCTTTTGTCCTTTTTTTGCAGCTCCGTGGGGCATAGCAAGCACCACAGAATGTTTGCGTTTTGCGAAGTGTCCAAAGGGACGTTTGCATTATGCAGCAGTTGGTCATCCATTCTGTTGCAGAATTTTTTAAGCTCCCTTTTTTCATGAACATCAGGAGGCTTACTTTTATGGAAAGTTTACCCCCGCTCAAATATGATGTACAATGCCTTGATGGCCATTTTTACAGGGGTTTGTTTTTTTGTTTCTTTTTAATGAAAAACTGCACATTTTCAAGTGTTTCTGCCTTTCTGTGAACAATTGCATATTTACAATAAAATGTGAGAAGAGCTCAATGACATAACTCAGACATTTTTCAGAGCCTGCCAGCCAATTATGTTGCTTATTTTTTTTTAGCCAGTAATTTCTTTACTCGGCTGTAACTTCTTGGTTTTCAAGCAGAACATCAGGTATATATTCACGAGCCGTATTCGGCTGCTAGATTTTATATTTCTCCCTAACGGCTTAATAAATGCATCAAACAGGGAAAATGCACCACATAGACCAAGCACTACATGCTTGCCAATACTGTGCGTTGTTATTCAATCATTTTTAGGTCGAGCCTGGGAAGCGCATGCGCTGCTCTGCAAGCCATGCTGTATTGGAGTATGAAATAGAAGTCCCGCCCACTCTCCGCCCATATTTGTCATTGTCTTGTGTCATTGTCCTTCGTAAATGCTGGCTTCTGATTCAATAATAGGCTTGTTAGTACCTCCTTAGTACTGCCTTGTCTTCATCCGTAACCTCCTATGAGGACTGGTCCTTTTACTTCGGTTGTTACACTGTGAGTCTTTTTAGGTCTCGCCTAGCGTTGCAGCGCGCATGCGCTGCTCGCTTTGCGAGGCATGGTGTATATACTATAGGGGGAAGCTTCGCGTAAGCTCCGCCCACTCTCCGCCCATTTTTTTTGTTTGGCTTACAGCCTAAATGCTGCCTCCTGATTGGTTTTCGTATTGTTAGTCCCTCCTCCTGTCGGCCATGGCGTAATTTGTATGCTTCCGAGGCTATTGGCCCCTTTACTTAACACCATTTTTCCCCTGTGGCCCCCCTCGCCCTCCTCACGCAGTCCGTGATTTTTCGCCAACCCCTCACCCCCCCACTCCCGTTCGTGCCTTCTTAGACGCACGCACTCACATTTGTAATGCAATATGTCTCGCGTAAATGCGAGTTGTATTGCATTGCAAATGCTTGTTTTAAGTAGTGCGCAGTCATTTACAGGCACGCCCCAGGAAGCCGTACTGCTGTACCGGAAGTGACATCCCTGCGGTGCACCGGAAAAGCGGCCCTGGTAAACCCCACCGTTCCCCCTTCCCTACTCTAGCTCCCCCTGAGGGCCGCGTGCAGCCCAGCGGCAGTTAGAGAGCGGGCGCAACGGAGAATGAAAGGGTAAATTCGAGAAATAAAGGAGCAAATTAGGAACAGTGAGGGCCAAATTAGAGATCGGCAGCCCCCCGTGTACAGACAACAACTGTATGGTTTGCTGGCAGGCGAGGGGCGGAGGAAGGCCCCTGTCTTGGAGCCGCGCTACAAAGCGGCCATTATCATAGGGATCTGAGAGAACACGGCAGCCGGGGCCGGGGGGCGCTGAGCCAGGGGAGCTCAGAGGGCCGGGCAAAGGCTGCAATAACAACTTTTGGGAGGGCTGCGGTGGAATGCTCCATTAATCATTCGTAAATTATTTCCGTGAACCTTAACTCTTACTTTCTGCCGCGTGTGTTTATGTTTGATGGAACCTGCCTGGCGCGCGTCACAGCCGGCAGAAGCAGACAGTTATTTTGTGATCCCTACAGCCCCTGCAGACATGACCGACAGCTGCAGAAGGTTTGTTTACTTAAAATATATTGACCCATCTCCTTTTAGCCAAAGATAATCTGGGTTAAAGGCCAGGTGGTAATTCATAGGCACGGTTGGCTCGGCTTTCTATTTACAACTTGCAGTTGTAGCGCTCTATTTGCACGTTGCAGTTGTAGCGCTAACCCGACCGGGAGGTATTGGAGCGCTTTACGTGAGCAGCGCTTCTGTTCCAGTGGCTGCTCGCAGCGCTTTGCTCCTCGGCTCACTTGACAAAAACCATGACTTCTACAAAGGGCTCTTACCCTCTTTTTTCTCGATTTGTTCCCCTGTGAAAGGGATCCAAAAAAACACTTTGGCTGCAAATGTCTTCAGACATTTTTCTTTTCTAACGTGCAGCCGTGGGTTTAGAAATGGAGTGGCAGTGGTGGCAGCAGCTCCTTTTCTCTCCCCTTCTCTCGCCCCACCCACGTAAACTTTTCCAGTCGCCAATGTTTTATGGAATGCGCACTGCCTCAAGAGACTTTCCTCTACATCAAGGCACAACGGGGAGGGAGGGATAGCTCGGGCAGCGCCACCCTTCACAATAAATATACCAACCAGTGGCGTACAGCGCCTCTGTAGATTAACCCCCACCCACTGTATTATGTGAATTTGGGAAAACAGGAGTTCGGGGTGGGGGTGCCCCTACAAGCATCAGAGGGAAGTCATCATTATAGTTCTGGGCAGCAGAAAAACCCACCCGACTACATGGCAGGCGTCCCTGGAAACGTATTAACCATTTCCCTGCCGGACCGCAAAGGAAACCTGTGTAAGAAGTGTTTCCAGACGCCGGTAGTAAGATCACTTCCTCGTGCAGACGGTGTCTGAGCGTCACCTGTGTGTGCCAGCAACCAGCTGAGCCACGCCACTCTTGGGAGCACTGCAGGTAGGTGGCAGCACCCCCGCGTCCCCCCATCCAAGTATGCGAGGACAAAGAGCAGCCACCAGAGCTGCGCCACTCTCGGGGGCACTGCAAGTAGGTGGAAGTACTCCCCTCCACCCCCCATAGTGTGCCAGGACAGAGAGCAGCCAGCAGAGTCGCTCCACTCTCATGGGTACAGCAGGTAGGTGGGCACGCTGCACCCTCCCAGTGTGGCAGCAGAGGTAGCAGGCATATGGGCTCTGCTACCTGAGGGCAGTGGGACACAGAGCTAATAGGACTAGAAAGGGACCTGTGTGATCCTCGACGGAAACCCAGCATTCTTCAACATCTCGACACTGGAGCTCTCGTCCTCTTCTTTTCACCTTTCTATTACTTCTCTTTTTGTTGGTTTCTCTTTGTCCCGCCCCCCACCAGCCCCCACCGTCTTATCCTGCATACTCAGTGTTTACTCTTTTTCTTTCGGGGTTTATTCGCTCTTTTTCTGCTCTCTCCTTTGTTGCTCCCTCTTGTTTATCCATCTTTACCTCACTATCAGCCGTAGTCCTCCTTCCCTCTCATTGCTTCTCTCTTCCTTTCACAAGCTCGTTTCCCACCATTTTGTCTCCTATATCGTTTTATACTATATCTTCCCCCATGTTGTTACCACGAGCCACTTTACCACTCCTTGCCTGAGGCCATCCCATGTTTTCATATAACTTTCGTCTGTCTTTTCCACTCCTCTCTCTTTACCCCTGTCAAAGCCACTACCTCAACTTCACTTTGATCCTGGCACCTTGAAGCAATATTTACGTGGCACACAGCGCCTAACAAACACCTATATAAATAATTAAATATACTTCCCTCTATCTGTGCTGAGTCTGTTCCATTGTATGTCTGTCTATAGGTGAATCCATCCGTACAGTCTCCAAAAACACCCATTGTTTGACAATAAAGAGGAACAAAGCACAGGACAAGAACATGATTTGCCTAGGATCACACATTGTGGGTCACGTAGGACAGCTGACCACACTTCTGCATTAGCAGAGCCAATAGCTCTGGCTAAACACTTAAAAGGTCCCAAAGGCGAGACCGATTGCATTGCAAATGCTTGTTTAGTCTGTAAGCACTATTTTTTTAAAATAGTTTCTCCTACTGGAGGCACGATATGCTTTCCTGCAACATTCAGTGCGCCTTGCGCACTTTCACTTTCTAAGCAGCCCGGGACAATTGCAGCCGCTTCTTTGAATAGGTCTCGCATTTATAAGAGTTTGAGCTATTGGCATTGTACATGACAATGCCTTTTATTTTTATTTTTTCATTTTTTTGAAACATACTTTATTGATTATTCCAGGCACTAATATTACAGTCATACACTTGATCAAGTTGCCTAGCTGAGCATAATAGGATGATGATTGTCACAGTATCTATGATCCAACAAAAAATTAGTCCTTTCTATATTAGACCATTTTTTAAATATATTTTGGCACATAGTTTTTAAGTAACACATAAAGCAGTAACATATCGAGCAAAGAAAGGGAACAACTCGTCCCTCCCTCCCACCACCCTTCCCTAAAATAGCTTGAGGAGTCAGTTGAGGTGTATTATTGAATTCTGGGGGGGAGAAGCCGCCCGGAGGGGCCTCGGTGCATGTGCAGTGTAACATGCGACTTATTGTGCGGCAGTTAGGGGGATAAGACAAACAATTTGCTATGTTTTTCAAGTATCAGATATGTACACCCGGAATTGTTCTAACAAGTGAGTCCAGTCCATCAAGATTGGGTTCTTACGGAGCGTTGACATATAAATAAAAGGCATTGGGCCAGATGTACCACCCACCAATTTGCGACTCGCAAATTGCGTTGCATTTGCGACTCGCAATTTGCGACTCGCAAATTGGGATGTACAACAGTGTCTCAGACACTGTTTGCAACTCCTAATGGGGTCGCAAATTGCATGCCTCATTAATATTAATGAGGCAGGAGCAATTTGCGACCCCATTAGGAATGGCTAGCACTCACAGGGATGGTGGCCTGCTGTGGTGAGCAGACCACCATGTCTGGGACTGCTTTTAAATAAAGCAGTTTTTTTTAATGCAGCCCGTTTTTCTTATAGGAAAACGGGATGCATTTAAAAAAAAGAAAAATGAAATTTTTCAGTTTCATTTTTTAAGGGCAGGCAGTGGTCCCTGGGACCACTGCCTGCCCTTAAAAATATTTTTTGACCCATTCACAAAGGGGAACCCTTCCCGTTTGCGAATGGTTTACCACCTACTTGATGTAGGTGGTTAATTGCGAGTGTTTTGCGACCGCAATTGTGGTTGCAAAACATTCATACATACGCCCCTTCCTACTAGCGAGTCGCAAACCTCATTTTGCCAATCGGTAAAATTTACCGATTCGCACAATGAGGTTTGTACATGGCCATGCCCTAAATTGCAGTCGCAAGCGGGCCGATTGCCCGTTTGTGACCTCAATTTAGGGTCGTACATCTGGCCCATTGTCATTTACAATGCCAATAGCTTAAACTCTCACAAATGTGAGACCTATTGCATTGCAAATGCTTTTTAGGTCTGGCCTGGGGACAGATTAGCTGTTTTGCCGGCCACTAGAAAAAGCATAAAAAAGACATACTTATTAAAATAAAGGGGCTTTCGCTTAACTTCCTCCCTTGGTCAGTTACACTCTAATTCGTATTATGACTCGTTCAACACAGCATACAGTAAGGGCCAATGGGTAAGCTCACACCAGTCATTGTCTCACTCGCTCTGTGAATGACAGAATTTGCACATTTTCACATCTACCTAAAAAGAAGTGCACCTTTGGGACAGGGCTGGTGCGCTAATACTGTACATCGTCAATAGATTTTGATTTCACTATTAGTCTTGTTTAATTTGTAGACACTTCTGTGTGTTTAAATTATGTATTCAGGTTACAGCAAGTCAAAGCCCATAGTACCTTTTCTTTGTGGTAAGCAAAATGAAATTTGTTTTGATGTGCAGTAAAGCTAAAAAACGGTTTCTCTAACTGTTGTAAGTGCAGGTGTAATGTTCTATTAAAATTATATGTGAAGGTTATTTATTTATTTATTAATTAAAGTTTTTTTTATGGCAGGCATGTAGCAAACACTTTTAGGTGATGGCATGTTTTCAATTTGTTGTTGTGGCACATCCTTACAGTCGTTTTTTTGTTTTTAAAATTACCGACTGTGCCAACTTTCCAAGGCCAGACCTATTGACTTTGCCATTTTACAGTGAAAGATCCCTATCAATGCTAACTTGAGAAAATGTAGTTTTGGGAGCTTCCCCCTTGGATTCCCTTTTAACCACTCTGCAGCAAATATGGCAAAATCCAAGGGAGTGTACTTTAGGCTGAGGTGTAATTTAACTTATGCTGGCATGATCTTTTGTAATTTCTGTAATTTACTTTATGATGGTAGGTGAAAAGCCTGAGATTATGCCATGGCACATAACCAACTTTGCGTTCAGGTAAAAAACCTAGGGGCCTATTTATGAGCTGGTTGTGCTGCTCTTGCACCACTCAATGTGGTGAAAGAGCGAAGCAAACCTTATATCTGATTTATGAAGCCATGCAAGGCCACTTTGCGTGGCCCTGAGTGGCTCCATAAAACTGGAGGAAGGCAACGCTTTGCAAATTGCTGTGTTGCCTTACTCTGGCCTGGGAAGGCATTCCATGAGCGATGCGTGGGTGTTCCCCTGCTACTCTAATATTCTTTCAAGCATTCATAGAGTTATCAGAACTGATAGACCTGGGAATGTGCCAAAAAGATACACCTTCTCAGGTGAGGCGTAACGAGGAGAAATATCTTTATGTCTCCTCGTTATTTCCTCTTCCTATGTGTGCTGCATTCTGCAGCACACCTACAAAGAGGAATATGCCTCTCAGATTTGCTTTGTACAGAAAACCATCCTTCATGCAATGCAGGTACCCTTGCAGCATGGTGCAAGTGTGCCTGCATTGGCACTAGATTGCCAAAAGGGCGCCAACGCAGGGCAAAAGGCGGGAATGTGCCGTATTGACTTAAATACGAGACATTCCTGCCCTTTCCCTGTCACGCAGTGCAGCACAGCTAGGTGACTTGTTGTGCTGCACTGCATGACATTCTCGTAAATAGGCCCTGTACTCTGTGTCGGCCGCCACAAATAAATGGTGTTGGGGTGGGTGGAGGGAGCGCATGGGTTAGAAATAATAGAAAAAAACTCTTCCTGGGTCCTGTAGTGTCCTAGGTCTAGGCCTGGTGCGGAGGACACATAGAGTCAACACAAGTGTGGGTCCGTTAGCAGCCAGTAACTCACTGACTCCGCCCAGCGTGACCTGGGCTATTTATTATCAACACACACGTGCTGGCCGAGCGTACGCTGGGCCAGCCCATTACATGACGCAGTGGTGGTGAATCGGGGCAACCACCCCTTACTAATATGGGCAATGTGGAGTGGTCCAACATGGACGACATTACATTCCTCCTTTACCCAAAATACAAACGAAACAAAACAAGTGAGAAACACCCCACAGTTATGAGCACCAAGATAACAAACAGGACATCTATGGAACAGTCTTACTTGGTCTGCCGACACCACCATGTCCTCGGCCTGGAGTTCGACAGCAGGCTACAAAGTCCTGATACTTCTGAGACGGCTTGGGGTAGGGCCGCAGGCAATACCGACCCTGGCTGTTCCTGTCAGGGGGGGTCCGCAAAGGTTCTGTAGGACTGCCATTGTCTCGTGTTGTTTGATCGCCCCTGAGTTCCTTGTCATGGGCCTTCTCGGGAGCTGGGGCGCTTCTGTCCTCATCCGCGGTGACGGCGGTGGGTCGGCCGTTCCCTCCCTGGGAATCGCGAGGAATGTCCGGTTCAGCCACCCTTAGCTCGTCGAGGGGTAGAAACTCCTCCGCGTCGTCAGCGGGAACTCTCCTGAAGAAAGATACATTGCGGGTAACACTTTCGGGCCCTCGTGATGCCGTCACCATCGTACCTTTGACTCCGGTCACTGTCCATGGATCCAGTTCAAACGGCAGCCTGAACTTTCCGCCGGGGTGGCGGTCACGCACCAGTACACGGTCGCCGACCGTGATCGGGCTCACCTGCGCACGCCTCCTCTGGGACGCCTCCTGGTTGGTCTTCATCCGCTTTGCCAAGGAGTGGTTTGGAGGGTTCGGGGACTCTGCCCACAGTGGATGGTGCGGGATGGTGTCTGTTACTGCTCGACCAAAACACAGGCGGCTCGGGGAGATGCCGGTGGTGCAATGGGGGGTGAGGCGATATTCGCGGAGAAAACTGTACAGTGCCTGTTCCAGGATGTGGCCGTCGGCTAGGGCTATTTGGATCGTCTTGTTCAGGGTCCGCATCAGGCGTTCTACTTCCCCATTCGCCTGGGGCCACCTTGGGGTTATCCGGCGGTGCTTGATCCGGTGGGAGGTCAGGTATTCGAGTAGCTCAGCACTGGTGAACGGCGGACCGTTGTCTGTCCGGAGCTCTCCAATCAGGCCATGGGTGGCCATAATCTTCTCAAGTTTGGGAATGACTTCTCCTGCTGACGTAGATGAGACGATTTCGATTTCTGGGTAGCGCGAGAAGTCATCCACTACTACCAGGATGTACTTCCCTCCCGGTAAGCTGCCGAAATCTGCGCTGGCTCTTTCCCAGGGAGCGTTGGGGCCTGCTTCGGTGATCACGGGCGCAGGTCTGCTGGGCAGGCTGGTTGCCAGGCAAACGGGGCAGCGTTGTATGATCGATTCAACTTGTTGATCTAGGCCAGGGAACCAGACTTTGCTCCTGAGGCGGTTCTTTGACTTTACAATTCCTTGGTGTGCTCCGTGTGCAAGGAGGGCTGCCTGATGAGTCAGGCGTTCAGGCAGGACGAGGCAAGGGCCTCGCAGGAGACAACCGTCTGCAGACACGGACAACTCGTGGCGCACTTGATGTAGAGCCTTTAACGTGGTTTGGGCTGTTGTCGTGCGGAACGGTGTTGGGTTTTGTAAACGCTTCCAGTCTCCCGAGGTGATTGCCTGGATGGCGATCTGGAGGCAGTCATCTTCTCTGGTGGCTTGTATCACTTCCTCCAACGAGATCGGGAGCGGTCTGGACCGTTCGATTATCATCCGCACGTAGTCTTCTGTTGCTGCCGCTTCAGCAGCTTCTGGCTTGGTGACAGGTCTGGCGTGCCTGGACAGGAAATCCGCTGGGTTTCGTGTGCCTGCTCGGTACTCTGCGGTGAACTGGAATTCTTGTAGCTGTAACACCCATTTTTCTAACCGTGGGGGAGGACGCGATGATGACCCTTGAAACAGCGGGACGAGTGGCTTGTGGTCAGTGACCACAGTGAACGGGTGCCCGTACAAGTAGATGTGGAAATGGCGGCACCCCCACAGGATCGCGATGGCTTCTTTCTCGATTTGAGAATAGCGCTGTTCCGTGGGCGTAAGTGTCCTGCTGGCGTAGGCCACCGGGGTCCATTCTCCACAGGTCTGCTGCTGGGCTAGGACCGCTCCTAAGCCTGTGGGGCTGGCATCCACTACCAGCTGGGACTCGTTTCGGGGGTCAAAATACACTAACGTAGTGTCAGCTGAGAGAGCAGCTTTCGTTTGGCGGAATGCCTCCTCTTGCTCCGCTTCCCACGTCCAGTGGCTGGAGGTTTTGGTGAGGTCACGGAGAGGCCCTGTCAGGTCTGAGAGGTTTTTGATGAAACGCCCGCAGTACGTGACCATGCCTAGGAAGCTGCGGACACCGGACACTGACGTCGGGGCGGGAGCATTCTGTATGTCCGTTACTTTGTCCGGGTCGGGGCCAACGCCTTTGTCGGAGAAACGGTATCCAAAAAAACTGATGTCCCTCCTCAAGAACTCGCACTTCTCACGGTGGAGGGTGAGTCCACTGTCTCGGATGCGGGATAGCACGGCCTGGAGACGCAGGAGGTGCTCTTCCAGCGTGGGTGCGTGCACCAGGATGTCATCGCTCACGTTGAGCACACCTTCCAGCCCCTGGAGGACGCTTTTGACGATATTTTGGAATACTTCAGCAGCGCTGGAGATGCCGAAGTTGAGGCGGGTGTAGCGCCAGAGTCCTGCATGGGTGGAGAACGTAGTGATGGGGCGAGAGTCTGGGTGGAGCGGGATCTGGTGATAGCCTGAGCGAAGGTCCATCTTTGAGAACCACTTGGAGCCAGCGAGTTCCCCGATGATGTCGTCTACTGTTGGAGTCAGGTGGCGCTCCCGCTTGATTGCGAGATTCGGGACCCTCATGTCCACACAGATGCGGACGGCTTCCGGTTGTTTCGGTTTCTTCGCGACGACAATGGGTGACACCCATGGGGTGGGGCCACGCACCCGTTCAATGATGCCCGCTCTCTCCAAAAGGCGTTGCTCTGCTTCTACTTTGGGGCGGAGGTGGAAGGCAATCCTTCTGTGGCGGAGGGCGATCGGAGCGAAGGACTTGTCGATGTGCAGTCGGACTGCTGGACCCTTCAGGCATCCAATCCCTTCGAATAGGGTTCCGAACCCTTGTAGCAGGCGGTCTAGATCGTTGGCATGCACGTTGAATGCAAAGTGGATCAGATTGAGATCCTGCGTGGTGCGGCAGCCAAGTAGGAATCCTGAACCTTCCTCCGATACATATACTTTGGCCTGTTGGTGTGCGGTCTCATGAGAGAGGCTGGCCTGGAATACGCCACACAGCGTGAGCGGAGAACGGGTGCCGAAGGCGTAGACTTGTACTCTGGTAGGGCGTAGCGTTGGAGGGTTGGGTAAACTCCGGTAGACGCTGGCAGCCATAAGATTGATGGTGGCACCTGTGTCGATGAGGGCAGCTATGGCATGTTCTTGCACTTTAACCTTACACATGGGTGTGGCGTGATGGGTGGCCGGCAGAGCATTCAGCATTCGGACTACGTGGACAGTGGCAGCATCGGCTTCATCGTCGTCCATGTCACTGTTGGGGGAACCTTCGGGGGGCGGCTCAATCACGTGAACTCGCCGTGGCGGGCCATTTTGCTTCCTCCTCTGCGTCGACCGGCATACTTTGGAGAAATGGTTCACTTTCCCACACGCGCTGCAGGTCTTGCCATGCGCGGGGCAGGCTCCTTCGTGGGGTAACAGGCCTCCGCACCACCCACATGGGCGACTACGGGAGTTCGGTTGGGAGGTCGTAGACTTCGGCCTCGTGGCTCTCTGTCGTGGCTCCTGAACGTCGGTGCGGATGGCGCATACCGGTTCTTCCTTGACAGTGGTGGCCGGCTTGGGGTCCATGTGCGCCGCGCGGGCCTTGGACAATTCTTTGGAGCGGCCAAGTGTCAGGATGTCCCTCATGGACATGTTGTGCTCTTGCAGGACCCGTTCGCGCAATTTGGAGGACGCGCAGCCTTGGATGAACTGGGCTCGGATTTCGTCGTCCTCGTCTGGGAGGGTGCAGGTGCTTGCCAGTTCTTTTAGCCTCGCGTAGAAGATATCTACAGACTCCTCCGGCTGTTGGCGTGCTTGGCGGAGCAGGAAACGCTCGTAGTCGGGGTTGGCAAAAGGCTCGAAATAGGCCGTGATGGCGTCGCGCATCGTGGCGTAGTTTCTTGGGGGTCCTGCTTCCCGCACGGTCTTCGATATCTTATGAATGTCCGCCCCTCCGAGGTGAAGAAGCATGGGCCTCCTCCGTGGAGCAGGGATGTCCGCCGCGTCGAAGTACGTCTCTAAGCGCTCAACCCATGCCTTCCAGCGTGCTGCTTGGGAGGGTGGGGGGCCGGTGATGGCGAACGGCTCCAGATGAGGCACAGACACCATGTGGGCGACGCAGTGGGCGCGGCTAGGGTGGCAGAGCACTCGTGGTAGGACACCAGCAGGCAGGGCTCGTGATCCGGCGCGGTGTCAAACGGGGCGCCTTAGGGTAGTGCAGGCAGCAAACTCTTGACGGCGGCAGTGAGGCTGCAAGGGGTGAAGCGTCGCAGGTAGGTGCGCACAGCCACCAGAGGGTGCTGCGGAGTGAGTCTCAGCAATCTGCGGCCTATACCCAGCGTGGCCGTGCTAGATGAGGGCGCGCTGTTCTGGGGCGCCACGTGCGGCCTGGCAGAGACGGCCCTGAATGCCCCTGATGCGAGGAGAAAAGAGAGAGAGTAAGGCCTAGCAGGGGCCGTGGCCGGAGGCACAGGCGTGGAGAGCGTCAGGCGGAGAGCGGCTGGGAGTGGGCAGCGTCACTCTTACCGCAAATCTGAGGGCCGCCAGAGGTTCGTAGCGGAGATGGCCGGGTGCCGGAGGGCACTGAAGGAATCCGCACGCATGCGCGGTCAGCAGGGCGGCTGTAGAGGCTTTCGAGATTGACGGCTGAGAGCCGCTCGGAAAACCAGCGCCGGGCTCCGTGACAGTGGCAGCAGGTGTGCGGTAGAGAGCACAGTGCGCCCGGCGGGGGATGCGGGAGACGCGGCTGGGGCGGTCTCGCTGCGGCGGTGCTGGCGGCAGGCACAACGGTGTGGTGAGTCACGGTGGGGTGGGGAGACCACCTCGTCGCCAGTGTAGTGTCCTAGGTCTAGGCCTGGTGCGGAGGACACATAGAGTCAACACAAGTGTGGGTCTGTTAGCAGCCAGTAACTCACTGACTCCGCCCAGCGTGACCTGGGCTATTTATTATCAACACACACGTGCTGGCCGAGCGTACGCTGGGCCAGCCCATTACATGACGCAGTGGTGGGGAATCGGGGCAACCACCCCTTACTAATATGGGCAATGTGGAGTGGTCCAACATGGACGACATTACAGGTCCCAACAGCTTCTGGGACAGACTCCCTCCAATCCCCGTGCTGCAGAGCAGCGTGAGGATTGGCTTGAGCGGGCTAGAAAGACGCCCTGCTCAAACCAGGGAGTCTCTGGGGGTTTTCCCAGCCCGGCTGCTAAACGCAGCCGGACTGGAGAAACCTAAGTGCTGATGTGTGTTTTGGTCGGCCTGAGACGGCCAGCCAAACATACATGAGCACTTACGGAGTAGGGTGCACATAGCACTCCTCCTTACCGCTCCCATGCCTAGGCTCCGCCCCTCCCTACACCACTGGCTAAGAGCCGGCAAATGCAAAATAAAACGATGCAAAAACATCGTTTTATTTTACATGTGCTGGCTCTGAGCCAGGCAGTGGGGCGACGCTCCTCCGCCATTGCTTAGGAGCCGCTGCTGCCCCTACTGCAAAAGCACAGGAAGGTGGCAAAAGAACACAACGCCTGTTGTTCGCATCACATGCAATTTTTCACAATTTTTTCATACGAAATGCGTCTTTGAGTTCAAAATGCCAGATCGGCAGTCATTTAAAAACACATGATTTCACTTAATTTTTGGGCATTTCTCCGAATTTCCGCGAAGGAAAATATGCCAGTTTTGTCCACGCCTACAACTGATTTGTGTAAATTCAGGTTTTAATTTAAATGCAACATGTGTCCTGCCAGTTTTTGCTCACATAGGGCACGAATCACAACTTGACAACTGGAACAATGTTTGCTAAGATGTGGAACGCGTGTGTTCTAGGGACACGTGGAAAATCCACTTTCACTTTAAGAAATGCATGTGTGGAGGTTCCAGCATCACCCCATGTGCGTCGTGCTGCGCTCGAGCCATTTTGTCTCTTCATCAGGAAAAAAAAACATTACACAGAGTAAAAGCACAATGGATGACTAATAACACTGCATAGTTAAAAGCTTCTGGCAGCTGTCAGTTGTTTCTATTCCTTTCAGCGGTTTCGCCTTTGTACACAATAAAGCAGTAATTCATAATGCGTGTGTTTACTGCATTGTGCACAGATCATATATCTCTATACATAGAGAATCAAACATGACTAAAGAAAGGAAAAACATAAAAGAATGCCGGCTCGTCTTCAGCAGAGAGGAACAAAAGATAGAATGACGTCTATCCTCCAGGAACTTCCAGCTGTGAGGACATGTAGCCTTAATCATTTACATATTATAGTATTCAAGATATTATGCACTTTTCTACTAAAAGCACACATGTGATTTAATATCAGGTTTAGCCAAGGTTGGTTTGTTTTATCTGTTTATGGTTACCATAGCTCCATAAATGGCAATTTTGTAGAAATATATGAAATAAATAAAAGGCCTGACTGAGATTAAATTACAGTCCCCAGATAGACATAAAGCAGGAAGACGTAAATTAAATTGATTCTGTGAAAGCAGTAAACAGAGACAATTAGTCACACATATCAAAGTAACAGGGTATACGTAGGAAAGTGAACAGTAGTGATTACTAGGGCTGGACTGGAAATCAAAATCAGTCCTGGTAAAAAAAATGTTCAAGCCAGCTCCACCTTGCAAAAGAGCACACTAGAATGGGGCCATGGTGGCATGATAAGGTCATGGCAGCCAATCTTGCATCGAAGCAGCTCCCTAGCCTGCAGACTATCAGGGAAAAAATAAACATCTGGAATCAAAAACAAGGGCCACATGTACTAATGTTTGAAATTGTGAGTTCCTAGTTGTGATTCCATGCGAATTGCAATTTGGAAATCTTAATTCCAAATGCACGAATCTCCATTGAGCTTCATCTGCGATTCCCACTGGGTTGCAAAGGACCTACCTCATTAATATTCATGAGGTAGGTCGCAATGAATTTGCGACCCATTGTTTCAAGTTTATTTAGTATTGCTTGGTTAATTAACACCTTTGCAACATTAAAACATTATAAAATATGGTTAAAACAATTCTAATAGCAGCAACACCATACATCAATTGCAGAGTTTGAATCAGCAATTTTCCAATTTAAATAAAAGTGCTTCATTGCCCGACATACATTTTAAGTTCATTTGTTTCTTAAAGTGCAAAATAACAGACCGTTACGGGTTGAACTTTTAACATGTTAGGAATGCAGATTCAAAGACAGTGGCGCCATAGGTCTATTGCAAATTTACCCTCAGTAGGTTATTATAAAATTGAAACGACAGCAATCAGTGCTTAATTTGAGCCGGTGCTTTCCGGTGCTGAGCACCAGCACTTAATTGGTTTCCGGTGCTCGGCACCGGCACCTAGTTGTCAATACCACACTTAGGGCAGACTGCCACATGGTGGCGCTGCTCATGTAATTTAGAGGTGAGCAGTATAAGAGTTGTTTAGAAAAACAATATACATTAAAAAATTGCTATACCTGCCTCCCCAGCTATTTCTTTAGCTTTGGGGACCTGGAATAATCTGAACTGTCGCATTTACATGCGAGAGAGATGGTTAGTAGTTGTTTTGGCAGCAATGACAAGGGCGATGGGTGGTGCAAGCTGCAGTGGCCTCCTGGTCAGAGCCCTGGCACTTAATATTTTACAAATTCAGCACTGGCTAACATGTATGAAATCCATGTCAATTCAGATGGTGCATGCTGATCGGTGCCCGCTCCCTGTCTTTCGTAGATGTACCGGCTGCATAATAGGGTGCGTATTAAATCTAAAGTGCGTGTTAAAAGTGCCTCCGTTCATAAGGTGGATGCTAAACTGTCCCCAGTGCATAGATGGAATAAAAATGCCGACTATAGAGTGAAAAGAAGTCTAAGATCTTAAAATGTGATCAAGGCAGTCTACGGTGCAACAGAACATTTTTGCGAGACTTTTAAAAGGGATGGGGAAGCATTTAAGTTGATCTATGTGCAAAGATAGCAGGTTGATTGGCCAAGGGGGATTTACCCCACCAATCGCTTTAAACAATGGTATTACATCACCCATGAAAAACTTTTCCATGGTACAACGATTGGGGTGAGCAGGATTAAAAACAGATTACATTCTACTGTTTAAGGCGTCCTATGTATAAAAGAGTAGGTTTTTCTAAGACATTCTAAGAATTGGAATGCAGTGGCATTTAAGGAGTCCCATGTGCAAAATGGTTATTCCAGCTGGGTGCGTGTGATCAGTTTGGCAGGAAATTTCTTTTCTGCCTTGATGAGGAATTTCACAAAGCGGCAATTCAGCTGTATGTCCACAGGCGTAAAGCAGGCCAATACCGCTTGTCTGCATCTTCTGAGTCCTCTTCTGTTAAAAAGTGGGCACAGCATGACTCTTTGCTCAGCCATCAACTCTTTGCAGGTACACACCAAGTGCACCATATCTTCTTTCCCTTTTCCATACAACCGACATTCGGTCGTGGCGGTGGTACATTTCCAGGGTGGTTAATGTAGGAGCGAACTTAGTATGTCCAATCGATATCTCGGAAATTTTTCTTTTACTGAGTTAGAGTACCCCTTGTGAAAATAGGGTTGGGATATTGCTTTATCGTAAGTGTGCAGCACAAGGCAGCCGTGGGCTCTGAAAGGTTTTGTTTACTAGCTTTTTGAAGCTGGAGTGGGTTGCAGAGGATTCCCAAATATCCTGTAGGCCAAGTTGGGTAACTGATTCATTAAGGTAAGCCTTGGCAGGAGAGCTGCTCCTGATCGTCAGTTCCAGCCATAAATGTGTGTTTAGATCTGCGTTCTTGATTTTATGCCAGCACTTGATATACACGCATCTCCTGGCGAGAGATTGTTTCTCCAATCTTATCTGAGCTGAGGAGGTGTATTTGGGCAGGCTGAAGATCATTCTGTAGGATCTGACCATGATTCCATCCAGAGTTGATGCGTCTCTCCTGTGCACTGGCACACTCCCGTAGGTTATTGTCTGGATCAATTTCAATTGTGTTAACTGGAGCAGTGGTGTTAGAGTTGGGCCAGCCTCTTTCTTCTTTAGGTTTCTTAGAGCCAGTGCTAGGGCATTCCCCTTCCATTTCAAAGCCTCTTTTTGTGGTTTGAATGAGCCCTTTTTATCTATCATAATACCTAAACATTTATATTCCGACACTGACTCCAGGCGTTGGGAGGCGATTTGCTAACTTAGTGCTTTTCATTTTGTGTTGTTCACTGTCATTGATTTTGTTTCTTCGAAGATGAACATTACTATTTTCTTTTGAATATGCGTGTGTGACGTGGCGGAGGTGCTGCAGGCTGACTGGGGTGTGACTTATTAGCACCAGGTTGTCTGCATAAACGAGGTTGAAAAGGTCTAATCCACCCAGCTTTGGGGTGTGAGAGTTGCAACAGTCCAGTTTTGTTGTTAGGTCAGCTAAGAAGAGATTGAACAGGGTAGGGGCGAGCGTGCAGCCCTGCTTTAGGCCTTTGGTGGTTGGAATACATCTTGAAAGATGCCTCCCCACTCCTAACTTAACCTCTACCCACATGTCTGTATGTAACAGAATCAGTAGCTTCAGGAGGGCAGGTGGAGCATTCCGACTAGCAAGTTTCATTCACATTTATCTTGATCAATATGATCAAAAGTGGCAGGAAAATCAATGAAGCAGAGGTATAATGACAGCTTTGTGCTTTTGGACCCATCTATTAATAGGGAAAGGGCCATGATATTGGTTATAGTTCCTATATGTTTGCAGACGTTGGTTTGGTTTAGTGGGATGACATGATGAGCCAAGGCCCAAAATGTTGGCTCCTCTAGAACAGTGTGTCGATAAGCGCCACAAACCAATAGTTTTTTGCTCTTATTGCCATGTTTATGGATCAGTAACATTATAGACCCTCTCCATGAGGCTGGGATTATGGCATCTGCTAATAGCTGCTGGAATATCAGCTCCAATTTGTCTGACCACTAGCTGGCATTCTGTTTGAACAGTGCAGGTGGAGTCCCATTTGGGCCTAGGGCTCCCTCCCATCTCCCATTGGTTATATGTTTCTTTATTTAGTTAGTATAAAGGAATCCATGATGGGGCCTTGAGGCGAGTGTTGGGCATATGCCACCCTCTCAGGTTCCTTTTTAGTTGTGTTGTTGAAAGAATAAAGTGAGATTTCTTCTAGCGCACTTGCGTAACATTGCCCCTCCTCCAGGTGGTTAAAGTGTTTGTGCAAGAACTGTGCCCAGGCTTCTTCGGTCAGATGGGAGCTAATCCCTTGGTGAGTCGGATGTTGTAGCATGTTTACTTTGCGCCAGAACTGTGCACGATCATTACTTTTTATGTCGAAGAGGAGTCTTGCCCAGAGCACCTGCCAACCTTCCCTTTTTACTGTCTATAATAGTTTTTTCAGTGATACTTTGTTCCGTCTCAGCTCTCGCTGCAGTTTGTCATCACACGGATTCCAGCGAAGTTTTCTAAGTGTTGATTTTATGGTTCTCCTTTGTGCCTTTACTTGCTGTAGTTGTGAGTGAGCGAAAGTGAGATGGACTTGACAGGACCCTTGCTGTGGTGTATTTCTTCTCGTCGTTGAGGTGGCAAATGTATCCCCTAGTGCTTTCATGGAGGCCTCCCATGCAATTACATTGTTTGTGAATCTTTCTTGCTGACCTTGTAGTATATTCTTAGTGGACCCCAAGAGTCGATCTATGGAAGTGATGTTACATTTAATTCTTTTGTAGTTCATGGTGCGTACAGAGCATGCTACTTCCGTAGGGTGGTAGGCATCTTCGGGGCTTACTCTAAGCGTGACCACCTGCGGAAGAGGATCACTGGAATCTCCCTCAGCGAGTTGGTATGAGGAGGCTTTATGGTACAGTAGTAGAGTAACAAATGTGTAGTCCAATGTTGAAGTGGCCGTCTCAGAGTGAAAATTTGCTGATAGTGAGTTGTCCTCCAGAAAGCGTCCATTTAGTGCCCGAAAGCTGAGATGCTCTAGCTCTCTCAGGAATTGCTTGCCTATTTTACTTTGCCTTCCCATTGTGTTTTCTCCCTCTATTGGGATATCCCATTGCGATGACTGGGCGGCTATAAGTTCTTCATCAGCCAGAGTGCCAAGTAGGTGTAGGTTAAACGCCCCTGATAGAATAAAGTTAGGAGTTTATTCTTTTCCTAGAAGCCTTTTGGTTTCACTGATCAGTAACTCTGAGCCTTTTGCCCTGTCTTTAGGGTTTAGGTATGCATTAATGATTACAGTCCGTAATTCTTTTCCCTCGAGCCGGACCGTTGCTCTGATTGCTTTTATTTCTATTTTTTCTGTTTACTTCACCTGTAGTTCCCTGACAGCACTGATGCTTGTTGTTGAGGTGTAGGTTGACAAGCCTCCCTTAGAGTGACCAAACCTGGCTCCTTTCAGGCCGGGAGATGATAACCCACAAAGCCTTGCATGTGGAATGGGTCTTCAAGCCAAGTTTCTTGTAGTGGGATGATATCAAATGCTTGTTAGAAAAGTAGTATATGGCCATCTGTTGTTTTGCTACCCAGGCCATTGATGTTCCAGGATCATATGCGTAGTGACCTTGATTTGGATAGTAGATTTTGGGTGACTTGTGAGCTTTGACATGGAGTGCTGTTTGCGCCATTTATTGCGCAGGATAGCCAGCTCCAGTTCAGGGATGATGCATTATTTGTTCGTACGTTTAAGCTGGGTTGGAGGTTTTGCTTGGTTCTTCCTATGGGGGAGGTACTCCTCGCCCCCTTTAGTATTGAAAAAGTAGCCTTTGAATTTTGTGAACCCGTTTTTGGCTGGTTCGGGACTAACAGGGGTGGAGGATAGCCGGGGGTATAGCAAGGTGTGAGTATAATTCCCCAGTCCTTGAAGAGTGCCTGTTCGCCCAGAATCTTCTAGGCTATCTCTACCATTGCCCATGTGGCGTTGGTAGCCTCATTTTCCATTATGCTACCTGTTTGAATACATTTGATGGCCACTAGGTCTAATGACTTTAGATGTTTCATACCGCCGATCGCTGCTAATAGGCACAGTAGGTTCCCCCTATTTAAATATATCTTATTGCCCTTGTGATTTGTATTCTGGTAGATAGACTGTAACGTTAGTGTCTGGCTCTTTCTTACATAAAGGTTTATAGTTGACTGGTGCACTGCTGTATTACTGAGTTAGCAGACTTGAGTTGTCCCTGATGTTTGTTTCACTATTTGAGGTAATCGGCGGGGCTAAGGGTGATGTTGCTAGTATTACGACTACTGGCTGAGTATATCTCAAGAGCCCCTCAGCTCTTGAGATATACTCAGGCTTCACGCAATTGTATGGATTCTGCTCCCCTCAGGGGGAGTGCTTGAGTATCCTAATTTATGGTTGTTGTTTGTGAGAGCCTTTGTCCCTGTTCCGAGACGCCCCTCTCCTGGTGGGGGCCAGCCTGTCACCCTTGGCTGAGTCTTTGCCAGTTGGCCCATCCTCAGACTAAGCTGTTGCTGTGCATGTATCCATTAAGTTGTCTTTCTTGTGGCTCCCTTGAGGGGATACTGGAAGTCGCGTCTGTTTAGTAATTTCATTCTTTCTGTTTCTGCCTTTTCTTCTTTGCGGGCTCCAGCAGTGTTCTGCTATTCTTTTTCCTGTGTCTCCCATTCTTGATTAGATTCAGGGTTATTTGTTGATAGCTCCTGTTTATCTGCATGGGAGGATGGGTGTTGGATGATACTATTCTTATTTGTCTCGATTATAACTTGGGCTTGATTGGCCATGCTACCTGTAACTTGGATCTCCGGTTGACATGCTGTGGAACCTGTGTCCAAGGGTCCGGGATGAGAGCTTTGTAGATCAGGGATGGTGGTCTTTCTGCAGCTTGTGTTTTGCTTTAAGGCTTTTAATAAGTTGCCCAGTTTGGTTGGCAGGGTGGTGAGTTTTTCCAGTACTGGGCCACAGGTGCAGCCTACTTGCATCAGCTGAGTGTCAGTTTGGGCTTACTTGATCAAGCTATTCAGTTCTGCAAGTTTCCCATCTATTCCAGAGACAAATATTGCTAATGAGGTGAGGAGTGATAACAGCATGTCCATTTTATCAGACTGATACTGTAGGGCGTTTACTGAGAGCTGCATGGTATTTAGGAGTGATGACCAAATAGTGTCTGTCTGTTGTTCCTTCTCCAAGTTGAGATCAATTTTGAGAGTGGCCCTGCTGTTTTCGTGAGGGGAATTCTGTATATAGGATGCTGCTACTTCTTCCCATTTTTGAGTTGCTAAATATGAAATGTTGTAGGAGAAATCTTGAGGCTCCTACGTTTGTTTTTGGTTACAGGTTCTGCTTGCAGGGCTGGGCCCATGAAGTTTGGTGTGGGTAGTAATGCAGTTGCTGATGTTTGATAGCAGGATGGGTTAATCCTGCAAACTAGTGCTGTTGACTAGCTCTTTCTGGGAGGCTCCCCGTGCTGTCACCTGACAGTTGAGACTTTCTGGGCTGCTTGCCTTGGAAGATTTGTGTCTGGGAGTTATTACGCCCATCTCTTCCGGGTCGCTTTGTTTCGTAAAAAGGTGTTGAGTTGTGAGGCCCCAAACTGCTTATGGAACTGCCGCCATTGCTCCTTCCATCTTTTTCTTGGTATGGGCTGTAGGGTGGGCTGTGATGTGCTCCCTTGGTCTCCTGTTGTCCGTAATTTCTGCTGTTTCTCCAGTAGATGTGAATGCTGAAGTGGCATTGGTGAAAGGCAAGGGTGCCCAGCCTGCAATCCCCTCAATAGTCAAGTAGATGACTCTGGGCTCTAGAAGTGATGGGAGCCCTTTGATCCCGTCATTGCTGGAATGTAGTACTGAGTCTTGGTGCTTTGGGAATTAATATTTTGTGTACATCTTTGGTTGATAGTTGCATGGGGAGACATTCATTACCACGCGGGCATTGCATCACAATGCCTTTACATCGCGGGTATTGCAATGCAAGTCGTTACAACGACTTGCGCTGGATGGTGCTCTAACCTAAGGAATAGTATGATTTACTATTCCAACACCTTCCCTACTGTACGTAGACTGGTGTTGGAATAGTAAATCATACTATTCCTAAGTCCAGCGCCCTCCAGCACAAGTCGTTGTAACGACTTGCGTTGTAAAAACTGCGATGTAACGTACCGCGATCATTTTGATCGCGTTGTAACGTCACATATTCAGTTGCATGACTTTGCCTTTGCTGCGTTCCCTTCCCCACTGGCTGAGCCTGCTCTGCTTTGTGTCTCTGCCTGTGGCTCCTGTATGGTTACAACTAGGGGTCTTCAGCGTTTTGTGGTCTTTTTGCAGTGGCAACTTTGGTGCTCTGTTGGTTTGTCTTCTTTTTGCTGGATACGATGGAGATTAGGCCTCTCTCCTTGCCAGACCCATTTGGTTATGTCTGGGGTTTAATATTCTGTGATTTTGCGACCCGTACTTGATGGTTGCTTATGCTATGTTCTGACTGTGGTGTAGCTGGTCTAATCAACCGAGGAGAAGAAGAAGCAGTGGTATTCCCTCTGTCCAACAAGACTGCTGCTGCTACTGCTGAGTGACCCAGCTTTAGTTGGTGCCTGATATCAGGTGCGCCGGGTGAGATCTGCAGGGCAGAGGCAAGTAGCCTGTGATGTGTTATTTGGTTGTCTATTGGTCCGCCGCTTATCCAGGTGGTCTGTGTTTTCCAGCTGACATCCCTCTTTGTGCCGCCTCTCATCTTGAGTGAAGACTGGCCTTAGACCTGGGGGGGTATGTGCACACACTTCTTGGCAGTCAGAGAGGGGGAGTGCAGAGCTGCAGGTGTCAAACCAGGAGGGTGCAGGGGCTGCACCACACCAAGATCTATCTTGGCCACCTTCGCAGTCATCAGCCCCTGACATGGCCCTTTACCGGGTGTGCCTGCTACGCAGGTTGACCTCTCTGACCTCACTGGCCAGTGTTTTCCTGATTTTTGGCATGTCTCTGGTGCAATGTCCCAGCTGCACGTTGGTGAAGTGCTTCTATCACTTCAAACTTGAAACCTGAAGCCCGGTAGCCACAACTTTCCTGAGTTGTGGTGAGCAATTCAGCAACTGATGGTGGCATCCACCACTCCGTGGTCCAGGCGTCTTCCTCCTCCTCACTCTCTGTGTATTCTCAGCCTTCAACTCTGTCGGAATCTGAATCCTTATCCACCTCTTGGTTCCTCCTCGCACGTTGGTCACCGGCTTCCTGCTTCCTCCCGTCTTCAGTGAACCGTGTCTTTTCTCCTAGTTTAATTTGTCTGCTCTTCTGCTTCCTTTCCCTGTGTCCTCTCACCTTCTCCCTTTCTCTGCGTCCTCTCTCCTTCTCCTGTGACCCATTAAAAATTGCTAAAAAAAACACAGGGGACAGCAGACCACCATGTGTGCATTTGCTTTTAAATAAAGCAACGTTTTTTTTAATGCAGCCCATTTTCATTAAAGGAAAATGGGATGCAGTTCAAACTAAAAATGAAAAGTGTTCTTTCCATTTTTTATGAGTAGGCAGTGGTCCATGGGACCACTGCCTGATTTAAAAAAACGTTTTCTCATGCAGTCACAAAGGGGAAGGGGTCAATTTAAATAGACTTTATTCGGGTAAATAGTAACCATAAAAGCACATACAAAATGATAAAAACAGTTCATTAGTACAATAGATAAAAACAAATAAAATACACAGTGCAAAATAAGAATGGAATGCACCAGGAAAAATGCTCTTGAAGCAGCTACCATATTGTAAAAAACAGAAGTCAGTGTGCTGACTCAAAACAACATATGGCTGATGCAAGGCACATTCAAATCGTACCCTCCATCATTCACACAAATCTACACAATCCATGGCGAATAGAAAAACATAAATATACTGTTAGTCTATGTTCTTTTAGAAAACAAAGTACAATATACCACAAGTTACTAAGTGAATTAAAATCTAAATCTAACAATCACAATCCATGAAAAACCTAATTATAGACTTTAAGCAAGCAATGATTTCATCTATTTTAAAAATATACCCACTTACAGACATTCAGCAGTGTTATTGCCATTTTGATCAGAGTATCTGGAGACAACTCTAAAAATCTGCTTTAAGTGAAGAATAGTCAGTAAATGCTGAATTAGTCCATGAAATTTGAAAACATATTTGCCCTTGCATACGTATCAGTAACTAAAATAGCAAAACACTACAACCTATTAATAGAATCCCCCTACTACCAAACACATGAATAGCAAATCTAATGGCTACTTTGAAAAAACGTAGGTTGGCAGACTGCACAGCTCTGATCACAGACACCAATCCAAGTATCATATATTTTACGACAGTACCAGGGAACAACAAGCAAAAACTAACAAAGGAGTGGAAAGGAGGCCCAATTTCTTTCAGGGAACATTAGGGCAAAGCCAATCCACACTATACAAATTTTTAGGAATTAAAAAAAGTCATGAGGAATTAAGAGTAGAACAACCCATAACCTAACTAAAACCTAACGTCTTAAAACAATCAAATGCCAATAAAACCTTGCAATGCAAGTCAAACTTTTTGTAACAATCAATGACTACCATACCTAGACTTCAAACCAAGGACACTACTCTAAAAACCATTTCCAATAAATAAACCATCAAATGTAACTTTCAACAGCAGAAAATTATTTTTTAATTCTATTTATTTATAAATATTATTTAAACAAGTTTTTTACAAATCAGTCTGAAATATATCATAAACATCATTAAACATAATCTAGGCAGGTGAATAGTAAAATATGTGTAAATAAACATTATTAAATAAATACATATTTAACATCATAAGTAACAACACTTAAAATCATAACACATAATTCAAAATGCAATGAGAAAAATACAATACATAAAAACAGTGATAATAATAAACCATTGCAATGCAATAGCATTTACTATCCTCTAAAAACATAAAATGAAATGTAACTCAATGTTTTGTAGCTGAAGGGACCAAACGCAACAATAATCCAAAAGAGAGAACCCCTCCAAAAATGGCCAAACGAATCCTCCAAATAATGCTAAAATAGCGATGACGAAATAATGTTTCCAATAAAAAAATAATAATTGATAGGCACCATCCAAAATCCCAAAAATAAAAATATAAAACAAATTCCCCATGATAACTGAAAAATCAAAGATATTGAAAATAAATATTGAAAAAAATATAACCAAATTTGTTTCCTTGAAAAAACACATAAAAAATCAGTAATTGCCAGGACCAAAACAAAATACCTATAAAATAAAAACAAGACAACCACCAATACAGCACATAAAAACCCATAAACAGCAAAATATGATAGCAAATCATTGCAAAAAACACATACAATCACTACATTTCTAACAAACATAATAACACAAGTACAATACAAAAAGGACTATCACACCATATACAATGTTTTTCTAACATTAACCAATACAATTCTAACAAATACTAACCTACAATGACTAAACTAATCCTAAACACATCCTTCAAACACTGAGAGGCTAATTAGGATGTCGGTCGGAAAGCCTCCAACCGCGGGTCGAAGGCTTTCTGACCGACATCCTTGGTTTGACTTCTGACCGCAATATTACAATTACGGCAGTCGGAATTTAAACCGGCCGGTCAATCCGGCTGACTTCCAACAGGCTCGAGAAGTCCGTCGGGCAGTTGGAAGGGCCGCATAATCCTGTGAGGAAGGCCTTTCTACCTTCGGGATTATGATGGCACTTTCCGAGAGCAAATCCATGTCGCCCTTTCCAACATGGATATGCTGTCAGAAAGGGTCGCCTTCCCCCCTGGCCCACCGGTTAGGGACTTGGGGGGCACCTATGGCGCCCCCCCCCTGTAAATCTCTGCACCGTGTGGCAGTCATCGTGAGGTGCCTGCCACATGGTGCAGGGATTTACACGGGCTCCCATTTCTCTATGGGAGCTTGTGCTACAGCCGGTTTACGGCCGTAGCACAAGCTCCCATGGAGAAATGGGAGTATGCGACTGCACCATGTGCGGTCGCATTGTAACTGCGGTGTCCGGAGGTCGGTAGGTCCCGAGACTGTCGGGCGTACTCACGTCTGCCTGACACTGTTGCGGTCTCGGGACCGACCGACCTCCGGTTGGCGGTCCTGACACCGCAATAAAATGCGACTGCACATGGTGCGGTCGCATACTCCCATTTCTCTATTGTACTCATGCCCTAAAACTCCCCAAATATAATTAAACGTAGTCTTATATGTTTGTATGTACGTTATGAAAAAAGTGTAGAACAATATTTTTTTAAATGTGAAAAATTATATGTAAATGAACATAGTTTGAAAACAGGTATTAAAATGTATGTTCAAATAAAACTACTAATGCTATTAAGTCTGAAAAATATATAACAAATGTAAAAACATTTTGTTACAAATATGATTATATGTCAAAAACAAAACTTGCATCAGAAAAACAATCTGCCATTCTTGTATCTTCAACATAATTTCAAAAATACAACGTAACGCATGTTAAAAATATTAAGTATGTTTGTACATTTATTACATCTACACAACTATAAACCATAACATAAAAATAAATAATTAGGGCCTTATTATGAGTACGGTGGTCCTGGGACCACAATACTCGCTGTGGCGGTCTGACCACCACCACCACAGCAGGTCCACCTGCCGAATTACGATGGTGGCAGTGGGACCTTCACAAGACCACCACCTCCATCGGGATCTAGGATCCCATTGTGGTGGTGGTGTGGAAAAGGACAGTAAATGCTGGGGGTGCCAATGCCGGCACCGCTGAGCATATTATGACCTGCTTTTCCACTGTGAAAGGGTGCTGGGAATGCAGGTAAGGGGGTCTTAACAGGCCCCCTGGATGCATCTGGCCATGGGGGTACATGCAGGGGGGCACATGTTGTGCCCCCCAGGAATTACACCTTTGTTTGTGCACGGTGTGGCATGCACAACATGGTGCATGCCACAATGTGCAGGAACCTGCAGTAGGTGCCGTCACGGCGTCACAGTGCCGGTCGGTTTGTTAGGCTCTTCTGTGAGCCTAACAGACCGCTGTCATGACACCGCTGCCACACCGCCCGCCAGCCCTGGATTCAACACGGAATCCAGCGGGCGGGTGCACCACGAGATTGGCAGTCTTCTTGGGACAGCCATGGTGGCATTCCCAGGCAAAGACCACCAAAGTCATTATAAGGCCCTAAGTGATTGTAAAATGCCCATTTAAAAACAAACAAAAAGTTATTGTTGAAACTGTTGGACTTTGAGGGATGTAGATTTACAATTCCCTATCAATCTAAGCCACTCTGAGGAAAGAGTTGTACTTTGAGGACTTTAGATTTCCTATTTCCACTCCAATCTAAGCCACATAGGTGAAACTGTTGGATTTTGGTGAGTGTAGATTTATTATTCTTACTGCAATATAAGCCACATTGGGGAAAGTTGTGGACTTTGAGAGATGATCATTTACTATTCCAACTCCAATTTAAGCCACACTGGGTAAATTGTGGGACTTTGAAGGCAGTAGATTTACTTTCCTCATTCGAATCCATGCCACACTGGGGGAATTATAGGACCTTGTAGACCTTCACTTACAATACTCACATCAATAATACATTTTATTTAAAACAAATAAGGTTTCAAATTACAATAAATGATGTAAACAAGCACATTAACCCCTTTAGTGTGGGGGTCAGCTAATGGCTGACACCCGTACTACCTCCCCAGTGAGTGAGCCAGCCATTGGCCGACACCGGGGAGGGCTGAAAAGGATCCTACTGTGCAAAGCACCGGAGGATTCTTTTTTTTGTTTTGTGTGTTTTTTACTGGCGGAGACATGGAATCACTTTTGCCTCTCTCCCCGCTCCCGCCCATCTGTGACATCAGCACACCCTTTCCAGGAAATCGTCGAGAGCTGTTAAGGTGGGAAATCCTGGTGCTGTTAAGAAAACTTATTGTAAATGTTTACCAAACGAACAGACTGTTTCCCTTTCATACTTCGAAGACTGACACCCAATAGTTCCCTAGAGTTTATGTCAAGGTTTTTGAGGGTTCATTGTAAATTAATGTTAGCCCAAATATCGGTCGGCCTATTGGTGATGGAAAGGCTTACACACTAAAATTTGTAAAGCCCACCCTGTGTACCACATTAGTGGCCCACATCTCTTGTGCAAGACATTTATCAAGCCGGTAAAGGTAATTCCCCCAGTCCTCACAATTTAGTTTAGACTTAAGGCTTGATTATGAGTTTGGCGGTCCAACCACCCGAGAACTGCGTCCGCACCCGCCAGTAGCCCACATATCTATAGACCGCGGTATTACGAGTTGACCACGGTGCCGGCGGTGTGGATGCAGGGAAATTGCGGCGGTGGTGAGTACTTTTTTCAAATATATCGATGCCTGTGTGTGCATTTCGACTGCATATGTGTCAGATGCAAACATCTGCATGATACATGCGGAAATATACCATCTACCCATTGCCGGAGTCTGGCCCATTTGTGGCCAGTCCCTGCAATGGGTGTATGGTACAAAAACCACTCGCCTGTAGATCATCGAAAACAGGGTCGTAATCCTCAGGGTGAAGATCCTGCTGTGAAGGGGGGACCTGAAGAAAGGGATCCACATCGGACTCTGCCTGGAAGACCAAGAAAGGGGTGAGTAAGCACCTCGAATCCTTTGTTTCTGCCACCTTGAAGCAGGCAGTCGGACCACCATGGTCAGCTCCTGGAAAAGGCAACTCATAATACAGACAGCGGTGCAGCTCCCCTGTACCGCCCTATGGCAGCTGCCTTTTCCTGACAGGCAAGCCCGGTGGGTGGTGGTCTGTTGGAGATCATGGCGGTTCAACCGTGGTCTTCACAAAGGCAATCCGTGCAACTCGTAATAAGGCGGTCGGACTGACGAGCTCTCCACGGTCGGACCGTCACCGCCATACGGCGATCTATGGACCACCAAACTCAAAAATAAGGCCCTTAATGTCTGCTATTTCCAGGACAGTATCTTTATTTTCCAGGTGGAGACAGGGAAAAGAGACTAAGTACATCATAGGGATTGCTTCCCCTCTTCACAACCCTCAATGGGGTTGATATATGAGTCTCTTACTACAGTTACACAGGAGCAAGCATCTTCCCTCATCAAGCTGCCCTTGTTGCTTCAGAGTGACAATCCCTCTACCCATCATGCGCTACCAACTCCAGCCCCCTTGGATAAGTCTTTCTCAAGTTGTCTTGAGCGTTATTGGTTTGGTTAGCAAACAGCCTGTTACACCCCAAGTCAGGTACCTCCTTCCTACTAGGTAGAGTATACTTAAATTGTATCTTAGAGCCATTGGGAGGTGAGATGCGTTGGTCTAAATTCACTAATACATCTCAAAGATTTACATTGGCTAGCTCAAGGATAATGTAGTCATAATCGTCGTCATAATGACACCATCTTGCGGCGACTATGTCTGGTCTTATAATGAAAAGACAGTGTCTAACCTGCCTGGTCGAATGGGTAACCCTGTTTATTAATATCTTGCCATTTTCTTTTGCTGAGGGGGACCTTTTAGGTACATTTACCATATACATTTTTGTTTCCACTTCCTTCTAGGTGATACTCAGGGCCTGTAGGAAAAATCCGCTGCATATACATAGTATGCTCCCTTAGGGACTGCCTTTCCACCTGAGGGTGCATCCTTGCCCTCCCACCCATTACCCTTAGAGAGTGAGAGTAGTATAATGGCGTCTTAATGCCCTCCTGTGAATAGCCTATACCAGGGCCTATGCAAAGGTTCCTAGCGCTGGACTCCATTGGGATGTTGGGAATCTCCCTAGTTGAAGCGCTCCTAGAGCTAGACAGCATGGGACCACTAGACGTGAGTTGAAGTGTTAGATCCAGACGTTTATTCGGACCTTCCACTGGGTCAAGCTGGTGTAGGATGTGTGTCCCAGTGATTCCTAAACTTGTGGTAGGCTGGGGCCTCCTGTTATCCTGGGATCTAAGAGCCTCGTTGCTTGATCCACATTGGCTTAGCCTATCAATTTTGACAGTGAGAGACCCCAGCTTGGCTCTTAAAAGGGAGAATTTGTTAACTAATTTTTTGATGGTTACCTGGAGCTGACTTAATTCATTCTGACACGTGCAATTAATACATACCTTGCTGTCCCCCATCGCCCTCTTGGCACCCACTCCCACTACATCAGAACTGCTTAGATTATCATTTACATTGCCAATACGTAAATGTGCCAGGGAATAAAATCGATTTGAACATGTAATTTCGGGTGCCAAAACTAAGTTCGGGGAAATCTCCCCAGTCTCACTGGTTAAAGTGTCGCACAGAAGCGCTGTGACAGTGTTGCTTATCCCAACATTATACCCTTCAGTAACTTCATGGTCCTCATCATTACCATCCACAGAAGCTGGCAGAGTAAGAGTGACTTTCCCATGTGCAAGTGGTTCAGGGGTTTTTTTCTTTTTTTTTTTTAATTGTCCGGAAATTTCTGACATAAAGCTCTCGGTTTGGAGGCGTTTCTTCCAGTAAGTAAAGTCCTCACCTCTTCAATTGTGTTATCAATGTCATTGACCACAAAGTTCTTGGCAGCACTGGGCACTGTCAGTTTAGCCATCTTTGAGGGTTATATGACGGAACCGCAAATGCCATTACCACGCATGCCTTTACAACATGGTCTAAACCATGAATATGCCTGAACCATGCACGTCTTTACCATGCATACCACTACCACACATACTCATAGAGATACATTAAAACTACCATTACCACACATACGTTTACCAGGCATACCTTTAACACGCATACTGTTACAACACAGCTTAATTGTGCATTTAAAATAAAGGTTTCTGCACTTAAATTTTCACCCAAAAGAATAAAAATGTTGACATTCTCTAAATTAAATAAAAATACAGCAGCACAGTAATATTACCTCAGAAAACCATTTTACCACTAAATATTACCAGTGAAAGCAAAATACAATACATCTATAACTTAGAGAAATATATCTGAAACAATACCGTTTCAACAGGAGACCTTCCTTTGTTTTAATGCTAATAATACAGACTGTTTAAAGCTAAAATGGCTGTCGTAGTATGTGCAGAGTCTAATTAACATTTTTTTTTAATCATCATAATTAAATACACGTTCTATCAGAATATAAAACACGTTAAAATGCAGATTTCAAAACATATTTTTGTTTGAAATTTGGTTTTCCCTTGAAAAAACGCATATATTGAGCCAACCTCCATTTTGTTACCAGTGGTACACTGACACTGCTCGTGACCACACGTCTCTCTGATTCTCAGAGGAAAGTGACAGAGACACTGCCATCTACCAGGCAAAGTAAGTGCAACGTTTAAACAAACCACATCCACAGTATGTCCAAATTATTCCGAAAGATAAATATTAATAATTTTTTTCCTTAGTTCATAGATTTTGGCATCTCATTAAAAAGAAATTATATTCTACTCTATTCAATTACCGTAATGTGAGTAATTATAAATTACATCTTTCCTGAAACTAAAATAAAAATGTACAAGCTTATTTTTAAAAATATTTTTTAATCTTTGTATTCAAAATCCACTGGGGCGTCCCTCAGGGCAGGTGCTGGACAGTGACTGGGGGTAAATGTACTATTTTAACTCCGCTGGGGGCATCCCTTAGGACAGGTGCTGGACAGTGACTGGGGGCAAAATTACTATTCTAACTCCACAGGGGGCATCACTCAGGGCAGGTGCTGGACAGGGACTGGGGGCAAAATTACTATTCTAACTCCACTGAGGGCTTCCCTCAGGGTAGATGCTGGACAGTTACTGGGGCAAATTTACTATTCTAGCTCTGCTGGGGTCATCCCTCAGGGCAAGTGCTGGACAGTGACTGGGAGCAAAATCCCTATTCTAACTCAGCTGGGGTCCCACAGAACAGGTGCAGGACAGTTACTGGGGGCAGATTTACTATTCTTACTCCACTGGGGGACGTCCCTCAGGGCATCTGCTGGTCAGTGCTTGGGGGCAAAATTACTATTTTAAGGGCCAGATGTATGACGGGCAAAATAGCGCCTCGCAAATTGCGAGTCTTTTGCGACTCGCAATTTGCGAGGTGCTATTTTGCATGTACAACAGTGTGTTTAACACTGTTTGCGATTCCCAATGGGGTCGTAAATTGCGAGGCTCATGAATATTAAAGAGCATCTCGCAATTAGCGAGCCCATTGGGAATGGCAGGCCCTCCCAGGTATGGTGGCATGCTGGGCTCAGCAGACCACCATGTCTGGCACTGCTTTTGAATAAAGCAGTTTTATTTTTTTGAATGCAGCCCGTTTTCCTTAAAGAAAAACGGGATGCATTTTTTTTTTTTTAAATGAAACGTTTTCGTTTCATTTTTTAAGGGCAGGTAGTGGTCCCTGGGACCACTGCCTGCCCTTAAAAAATATTTTCAGAGCCTGTCACAAAGGGGAAGGGGTCCCCTGGGGACCTCTTCTCATTTGCGACTCCATTACCACCCTCTTGAAGAGAGTGGTAATTTGTGAGTGTTTTGCGACCGCAAAACATTCGCACATGGGTTACAGAGTCGCTATTTGGAAGGGAACGCCCCTTCCAAATAGCGAGTCTCTTAACAATTTTTTGTGAGTCGCAATTCATTTGCGACTCACAAAATTGTGTTAGTACATGGCCATTCCAATTTTAGCATGCGCAAACGGGTCGCTAACCCGTTTGCGCATGCTAAAATTGGTCATACATCTGGCCCTAACTCCGCTGGGGGCGTCCCTCAGGGCAGGTTCTGGACAGTGACAGGGGGCAAATTTACTATTCAAACTCCGCTGGGGCAACCCTCAGGGCATGTGCTGGACAGTGAGTGGGGGTAAATTTACTATTCTAACTCCGCAGGGGTCATAACTCAGGGCAGGTTCTGGACAGTGAGAGGATGGGTGAATAAATTACTAGAAAAACAGAAGAGAAAAATGTTGTTTCTTTAATTGTCTTTCAGTGTTAAATAGATAGTCCAAATGCTGAGGAAAGAATGAAAATTCACACCTTCGCAAACAAAAAACATCAGGAGGCATCACAGAATTTGAAGTAAGTGAACATAAAAAAAAGAAGTCACCAACAAACCAAAACCTAACAATACAAAAGGATATAAAACAAATAACTTATTTTATGTTACTATCTCCACAACCAGAAAACCGACAACACTGAAAGTCCAAAAATCACAAAGTCAAAGCCAGAATTCGAAAATCGCAGTCCTCCTTCTAAATTACCAAGATAGACCATAGTGCAGGTAAATAAATCTCACCTCTACATTTCTCCTTTTCTAACAAAGTAAGTTTTTTCCTAGGTAAAACATGCTAATCAACAATGCAACATTTTCCACAGGGTATCTAATGTGTTCATTTGCTCCACAGAAAGGCAAAATTAACAAAACCATTTGCATATTTTTTCCAAATAGGCAAAGTAACAGAGTGCAAAAATGAAAACAATACCAAAAACACAGTTACTTACACTTCTTTCTGTTTCTTTTTTGTCAACAGATTTAACAATAATGGCTGCATCTAGACAAGCTATGTATGTAAAATCAAGAAGGTTTTAGGTTAAACAAACGTTTATTCAGACAATTGTGCATAAAACATACTAAAACAATGGAACAACTATACAATATAAAAACATCTAGCACCCCAAATCCCCCATAGCAGCATATTCTATTCAAACCCATTCTTAAAATTCAGTTTGATAGCTAATATAAAACGTGCAATTCCAAATGCCACATCAAAGTAACGCATTTCAGACTACAACTTCAATGATTCCAGCCTTTGAAATGTTTTGTATTTTAAAAACAAGTGTATTAAAAACGTGATACGAGCAGAAATGTAAATAACACAGTCCACAAGTACATGAGACAAAGAGCATTTTACATTCGTGGAGCATGTACAAAATCCATTACGGTCCCGAACAACACTGCCCCATTTCCGGGACGAGAAAACTAGGTTACACCCCACTCTGACTTTTAAAATTTTGTTCTGTAATCTGGGGTCGGGCATCTGGGCCCAGTAGGGGAAAACCGGGTCCTGGCCAAGAGTATTCATTGAGAAGCTAATGGAAAGTTTCTTCCTCAAAAAGGCCATGTCCAGAGAGTCATCAGCCTTTCTCACATAATCTTTCAAAGCTAATTTACTGGGAAAGGGAAAACAGTTTTTAATTATACCCCAAAGGGAATGCATTTTAAAAAAAATTTCTATCCTCCTTCCTTCATCCTTTGCCCTCCTTCGTTCACTACCACAAATTTATTTCCAACACAATTTAGACACCTTTGGAGTTTCATTATCCATAGTTACTTATTAAAGAATCTCACCACATGGGAAGTCACCTGCGAGTTCCAGGAAACCAGGTTCAATTCTCTTTTTATACCCTGAACCATGGTTCCTGGTGGTAGCAATAGGAGTCTCCTAAGGACTGCACCCTCCTTGGGGTCCCAATCGGAGGAGGGAATGAGAGCAAGTACCTCTTCCCAGTACAACCCTTGAGGGTGAATTTTCCCTTCATAAGCTTTCATTAGGGGTGTGAGGGCCAAACCCCCATGATTCCAATTAAATTAAACCAGGCACCCGGCTTGCAGCGTGGACCTCTGCTTAACACACCCCATACGAATATCCCATTTTAGATTCCTTTTGGATGACAGCCCAAAATATTCATTAAACTTCACAACTTCCACCTCCCGGGCATTCAAATACCATTTGAATTTATTAACTTTTTTCCCAAATATCACCACCTTAGTTTTTTCCAGATTAATTTTAAGTGAGTTCTGTATACTATATGCTGCTAAGGAATCTAATTTTCTCTGCAGACCAATGGGGGAGTAGTTCAGCAGAACCAAGTCATCCACATATAGTAAACAGGGAATGTGCTGTTTCCCAACCTTACGGGAGTATGAATGCGATAATTCTATGGCTGCTGGAAGGTCTGCCAAAAATAAACTAAATAGCAGGGGAGCTAATACACATCCTTGATGAAGACTGTTCTGAAATGGAATTTTTGTGATAGTCTGTCAGATTTATCCTGCTCGACCTGTGCCCAATTGTCTGTATGTAGTGCTTGTAGTGCACTAAGAAGGTCATTTGGGAGTTTCCAGGTCACAAGTTTCCCCCCTAGAAGTCCCATGTCTGTACTGTATCGAAGGCTGTTCGAAAATCGATAAAACAACAGCACAGCATTTGATTTACTTCCAGGGCCTTCCGTATGATGGCCCAGAGAGCAAAACAGTGGTCTATGGTATAGTGGCCCTACCGAAAACCTCCTTGCTCAATCAGTATCATCTTCTGCTTGTAAAACCCATACATCCAGCCGCGAGATTAAGATCTTTGAGAATACCTTCGCTGAGATGTCCAAAAGGCTAATTAATCTATAATTTGAAGGGTCGAAACCATTCCCCTTTTTCAGGATGGATTTCACTATTGAGCCCTTCCAGGGCAGGGGATAGTTACCCGTTGAGGCTATCCAGCAGAACAGGAGGGAAATCACCCTCGCCCACCAGGAGCTATTGAACTTAATTAGTACTGCCGGGATATTATCGGGACCAACGGCTCTTCATAGTTTAATCCACTTAATTACCACCTTTACTCATTCATTGAAAACCAGGAGAGAGGCAACTTCATAGAGGCGGTACAGATAACACTAGATAAGATTGGAGGGGTACCAGATAGACCATCTAAGTATGCTGCCCAGGTATCCTCAGCGATCATACATGTAAGTGTTCACCCATGGGGGTTGGAGAATTTGTTTTCTTTCGACCAGAACTCTTGTTGGTCCCCTAATTGTATAACCCTAATCATATCATCCCACTTATTGTGATGAAAAGAGACCGTTTTCTCTTTAACCAGCTGCCTATACAGGCCCTTTAACCTATACAGCACTTGATTTAAATCACCTTCTGGAGACTGCCTAACTTGTTTGGATGTCTTTCTCACCCAACTTTTCATTTGCTGACAAGTAAGATCAAACCAACCTTTCCCCTTAGCATGACAAGATGTCTGTGGCCCATATTCATTTATGTTTACATGTATACAATCCAGCACTTTGGCCAAGATCGCATTAAAACACACAATTTTATCCTCTTGGTTCAAGGAAAAAACCTTACTGTTATCTGTCAATTGATACGCGGCCAGGAGCTGAAGGTGGGTTGGGTCAAGGTGAGCAGTAAGCCTCCGGGGGAACGAAACCCTCAGGGGCAAAACCTTCTCTACTGCAACGGGTTCCTGAAAATTTAGGGGGGCTACTGGAGCTCAGTGATCACTTCCCCCATGTTTTGTCACTTTAAAATCTAAAAAAAGGACCAAATTGCCAGACTGGAGTGAACATATAATCAATTAGGCCCTCTAGATAACCCTGCCGAAACATAGCGGCTGCAGGGATGTCGTCTTTAAAAAGACAATTCAGAACATATCATGCCGTTATTCATCAGCTATTGACTCAGTGCCTTGGCCTCCCACTTTATTGAGCCAGGAGGAAAGGAGGCTAAAGGAACATTGTAACAGTCCAATACATCTTCCAACTGGGTACATTCCTGGCCTGGATACAATCAAGTATTAAAATCTCCAGCCATCACTATTATAGCTTCAGGGAATCTCCCTAAAATATCCTGTAAGGATTGATCGAGAAGTTCCACCCAGTCATTTATTCTACGGTATTCTTCTCTATGAATATATACATTTATCAATATGAAACACCTACAAACATTATTTTCAAACCAAGGTCTCCCACGGAGAGCTGTGTGCCGCTGGACAAGTTGATTACCTCCAGTGTTTTTTTTATTGCCTTGGTGGATATTAGGGTCACTACCCCAACCGAGGCTCTACCCTTACCTCGTTTGGAGCCTTTACTATTCATAACTACAAAGCCTTCTATTGTTTTATCCTCTTTCAGCCAAGATTCCTGGAGGAACACCACTTGGTAGGGCTTTAGTCTTTTCTTCAAGTTGCCAATCTTACTAAGACGCTCAAACCTGTGAATGTTCCCATACAGGGCTCACAAATTGGGAGAAGATTCCTCCCTCTATGGCTCTCGAGGTCAACCATCTCATTCCCATCCACTGGGGAGCTGCATCAGGGGAGAATATCTATTTCCCGGCTCCCAATCTGGAAGCCCCGTGCTCCATCAGTCTATCATTTGTAAATACCACCCTCAGATTGTTAGGGGCCTGACCAACCTGCCTCGCCCTCATATCAGTTTGCTGTAACCTTTCTGGGGGATAGGGAAAAGTCTGCTCCCACTGGCTGGGAACCAGCCCACCATGCATACTTAAAAAGAGGGAGGAATTTAAATCAGAGACTGAGCCAGACGCCTTACAATTCTCTCTGATTGGACCTCTAACTTCTGAGCCTTCCTTGGCTAAGTCCACTTCTGCTTTCACTACCAGTAGTGCGATGCAGGGGGAAATAAAATCCACTTTGGATAGTCATCTTTCCTGCAAACCCACCTGGAACCCCACTGAAAATAGGTCACCTGAGGATATCTCAATGAGCGAAGGAATTTGTTGGAATATGCTCAATGTTGTTGACCGATTTAGGGGATGTAATATTTTAGCTTTTTTCCCTCAGCGAATTATATCAAACAAGACATGAGAACTGGGATGAAGGACTGGTGGATTATCTGGGGTAGGAATTATTTCATTAGGGACTCTTTTATGTCCTGAAGGGTTAATGTCCTTTCCTCTGATTGTCGCTAGTGTGACTTTATGTGCTGCTACACCTACCTTTATTGGTCGGTGGCTCCTAACTGGCCAGCTACTGCCTTGTATTTTTGCCACAGCCTGAGTGGTAGTATCTAGGTCTGGTGATGTGCCACTATAGGTTGGGTGGGGACTGCGGACCGGGTATGACCTGAGAACCTTTTGTTGTGAGAGTGTTGTCCTTACCTTCAGTCTTACACTCTTCCCTTAACCCCCCTTTGGCTGTAAAGGTCTTACTACTCTTTTTATCCTTCTAAACCTCTGAGAGAGGAAATAGCTTGAGAAAAACTTAGGGGGACCAAAAATATGTTGCCTTTTCCTTACTAACATTGGGCATTTTGAGATTTATACAGGGCACCTTAAGTTTGGCAGAACTCCTCCCTCATTTGAAGTGCTTAGCCTTTGTCCCAAGACTGCCTCCGGGTGAAGTACCTTGGGTTCTATTCCCACACCTGCTACCTACATGCCCTTGTTATAATTACATAGGTCAGTCAAAATGTCTTTCAAATGTTTAGATTGTACCGCCTTGTTTGAACTAACAGCCACTAGAGTCTCTAGAATACCCTATAGCGTATTCTGCCTAAGCAACATGACATCCAACAAAGATGATGAACCAGATGGCTGGATGTCAATATACCCTCCCAGAGAGTCTTGAGTTACGTTGGACACCAGGGGCAGAGAGTCCTTCTGAAACAGTGAACCGCTCTAGTCCTGAGAAGCCCCATTACATACAGACCTGAAGGTTCCAGACCCTTCAACCACCAGAGGTGTCGGTGAGATATTAAGACAAGGTGAAGATGAAAGTCTGGGGCCCCTATCCTGAGTGGCGAGTAGGGGGACATCCAGGATATTCTCTGGCTGGCCATATATGTTGGCAGGAGCGGACCCCTCTTCTTCTAGACCTTGGGTTATAGGAGGCTGACTGACCACACTTGATGAGGAGAGAGAGCAGATGTTTAAATGTTTGGTGACAAATTTCCTTAATGAAGTAACTAAAGGTGAGAGCAGGGCTTTTTCATTAGATACTGATGGACCTTCTGAGATATAAGAGTTCAAATCAATCGGGTCCTTTGATATTTTTCCTCCCACCTTCCTCCTCTTGTAGGGCCTCTCATGTTCTTTTCCTTTGGACAAACTGAGCAAGGCCCTCTTATGGCACAGTACAAGTGGCGATACAGGACTCATAATGGATCCAAATATACCAAATGGCCACAAGCGGGACAACAACAGACTATAAAACTGGACAGAAAATGAAGAAATCACTTACCTCCTCCTTTGTCTCTCTACCAAACGTCCAGTGCTGCGGCCACCACCACACCTTACTCTGCTTAGCGCCTCATTAAAAGCTTTTAATTGGAGTCCACTATCACAAAAGGCAGCACACTTCATTAAAACAAAAGGCGGTACACTTTCAGATAATGTCTCCAGGCTGAATTTCTGGGCTAGTGGAGGGATGGAACTGGGGAGGTAAAAGTGGGGCCATCAGGCATAGGGGCACAAAACTTCATATGGGGCCCAGGATCAGGACCCAGGAGGTGCAAGACACCCCACCACCCTATCGCACGTCCAAACAGCCCGACTTACCGAGGGGTTAGAGCACAAAGGTGGAGAGATGAATGCTCCAGACATGGGTCCATCAACCCACAGGCTATATAGCCCCTATCAGAAACGTGTGCTCCGTACTGGTGGCTCCCCCTGGATTCTCCCCTTCCGCACTTCCCTTTTATTGGGTCCCGTGTTGTGTCGTCCACATTTGCGGCTAGTGTAACAGCCCCCTTTGATGTCCTTCCTACGGTTCCTGCACCCAAATGCAGTGTCCCGATGCAGCCTCTATGCGTTGGAGCAGTTAGAACAACGCTTCCATGGAGAAACAGAAAGCGAAGAGGTGGGTGGGCACAAGCACGGCTGGGACAGCGAACACCAAAGGAGGAGAGCCCTTAGGGTGGGCCACCCATGGAAGGATGTAAGTAAGTTAGCTGACCATGCACTTCCTAGACCTATTTGACAGCATATTGTTGCTAACTGTGTCAAATCAAGAAGGGGAAACCAACTTCTTAAATATGGTGGCTATCTTTATTGCATGAGTAGATTGACTGAGCCATGGAGTCATTGGAGATATGTGCACAATTTTTCTTCCCATTGTACAGGCATTGCGGTTACTCTAGGTGACTGTGTTGAAAGCACCTCTGAGCATAACCACTCTGCCTCTGCAATATAGATAGAAGTACGAGAAAACATCCAACAAATAAAATATCTTGCATCCATCTCCAATGATCCCTGTGGCGCAGTTTTGTGGGTAGTAGCACAAATCATTCCCATTCATGTAGCTAGTAGTATGCCCACAATTCCCAACCTTTGAAGGATGATCCAGAGACAAAACCAGGCAAGTAATCCCCAATGTATGACCCCACAGACCTTTTCCGATATTAATATTCTCCCAGAACCAACTATTCCTTTCACTAATGAAACTTTCCTACTGCATGAAAATGAAAACCCTCAAAAAGGAATACTAATTTTTGCAACATCCCATAACCTGGTAACACTTGAGAATAGTGATGTTTGGATGATGGATGGTACGTTTAAATCCACACCCCATTTATTTACCCATATTATACCGTACCATTAGTATACACTTTACTCCCAGACAAACAATCCTCAACATATACTTAATTTTTGACAGTGATAAAATCTTAAACCTTAAAGTCCTAGAAAAGTGATAATTGACTTCGAATTAACAATGATAAACACCATTTGTAAATTGTACCCCACCACCCAAATTCAAGGATGTTTTTCCACTTTTCTCAGGCATATTGGCAAATTAAAAAAACATCCTTAGTTGAGGATTATATGCCTGACAGTAAATTGCAATTTGAATTACGAAAACTTACTGCCATATGCTTTGTACCTACTGAGGGGCCGATTCCGATCTCGGCCGGTAGGGCTCCGAATCGGATTCGGCTTAACCGGATCCGATTCGGAGCCCTATTTCCCGACCGATTCGTACGCGCGTCCGGGCGAGCGAGTACGATGCGAAATCGCCGACCGACTCGTCCGGGCGTCCCGACCACTCCGACCGACTCGTTCCCGGGTCTAATCGCACCAACCAACTCGCTCGGACTCGACTCGCACCGCGCAATGGAGACGTTCCCCGGCCGGGTAAGTACGATGCGCGCCGCGAGCAGTCCGACCGAGCCGCGCACTCCGGCTCCAAAGAGCAGTCGGAGCCGTACTTTGGGGGTCCGTGTCGGACCCCCCTGTACGCGTAGCCGCGCGAGTCACACACAGGGGGGACCCATGGGTTCCCCCTACCTGTGCGTGTACGGCGCGAGTCGCTTCGCCGCGTACACGCTGTAGGGGGCGCCCTTGTCCGCCTCGCACCCATTGAGTCAATGGGAGCCCGCGTACGCGTTGTACGGCAGGCTCCCATTGACTTCAATGGGAGTCCGACCGAATCGAGTCCGATGGCATACGTGCGCATCGTACTCGTCCGGTCGGGCTGCACGGGTCCGATTCGGTCGGAAATCTCTCCGGGTCCGGCTCGGTCGGTGGGATTTCCGGCCCGAATCGGAATTGGCCCCTCTGTGTGTAGACGAACTCAACATATCAATTACTGAATCTGACTATTTTACACAAAACAATGAAAAATTGCCACCCTTAATAAATTATTTTGAAGACACTTGGATTGGCCATCTAAGCACGTTGGGTCACATGAGGAAGCCAAGGTTTCCTATTGACTGGTGGAACTGCTACGTGATCTGATTAGAGGGAGGTACGAAGACTAACAATGCCATTGAGGGAAGGCACTACTCCTTCAACAAATCTATTGGCAAACACCATCCAAAACTATATCACTTCCTGGAAATTTTGAAGAAAGAGCAAAGTTTCCAGGAAATGAGAATTGCTCAATCTTTTACAGGTAGTCTGAATCCCTGGGTATCTAAAAGAAGCAAAGAAATGTCAGAAAGACGATTGGCAAAGATCAAAGATTTTTCTTTGATGGGTGCATCAGACTACCTAGAAAATATTGCCTATATCTTACACTACTAACATTGTCTAACACCCTGTCCCATTACTTGCCTGTTTTAACAACACTCAAATTCAAATTGGCATTTTTGTAACCATTATTTTTCTAAAATGTAACATTTTTCTCCTACCTGAAGATGTCTTCTTTTTTCAACTCTTGGCAACGTTTTAACTCCATCTGTCACCAAGAGTCTTTCACGTTCCAACTATCCAAATGTGCATCGAACATCCAAACCCAAGGCCAAATCCGGAAGTATATGTTAAAATGAAAAACAAATTCCTTTTTCAATACAAAAATCCATCCAGTGTTTGAAAAAAGGATCATCCAAAAAGCCGTTTCCAAATGCTGTACCAAAAATGAAGTGTGCTCCATTCCCGTGAAGAAATCCGATGTTGATGTCCAAAACCAGAAATAAAAACATAATCCACGAAAGTCATTAAAAATGTTCCAACATGTACAAAATCCCAAACGGTTTCTTTTTTAAGGAAAACAAAATTCAAAAATGCAAAAAATCCCAAATGAACTCCGACCACGTGCTCTGGCCTGTTTCCACCAAGTACGTAATGCATGTTTCAAATACAAAAACACGATGAAAAAAATAAAAAAATTTGATTCTTTTTCAAAAACGTTTCAGAATGTACTTACTAATATACCATATCTCTTTTTTAAATGTATATTGATAAAAAACGCGCTCACTTACCAGCAGTCACTGCCGTGAGGGGAACGGCTCTGCCCCAGCCTTTCTTCTCCTTTTGCCGGCCGTGAGGGGAACGGCTTTTCTTCAGTCTTCTCTCTCCTCTTGCCAGCCGTGAGGGGAACGGCGCTAGAGGACTACATATCCCAGCAGGCGCAGGGAAGGACTCCCGCTGTCACCGTCACCGCGGCGCCAGGAGGCGCAATAAGTTGAGGCCCGGCCCTCTGCAGCGCGGGACGCGCTCACTTACCAGCAGTCACTGCCATGAGGGGAACGGCTCTGCCCCAGCCTTTCTTCTCCTTTTGCCGGCCATGAGGGGAACAGCTTTTCTTCAGTTTTCTCTCTCCTCTTGCCAGCCGTGAGGGGAACGGTGCTAGAGGACTACATATCCCAGCAGGCGCAGGGAAGGACGCCCGCTGTCACCGTCACCGCGGCGCCAGGAGGCGCAATAAGTTGAGGCCCGGCCCTCTGCAACGCGGGACGCCGCTCACTTACCAGCAGTCACTGCCATGAGGGGAACGGCTCTGCCCCAGCCTTTCTTCTCCTTTTGCCGGCCGTGAGGGGAACGGCTTTTCTTCAGTCTTCTCTCCTCTTGCCAGCCGTGAGGGGAACGGCGCTAGAGGACTACATATCCCAGCAGGCGCAGGGAAGGATGCCCGCTGTCACCGCCACCGCGGCGCCAGGAGGCGCAATAAGTTGAGGCCCGGCCCTCTGCAGCGCGGGACGCGCGCTGGCAGCGCCGGGCAAAGCCCGGGCCAAGGGCGGGCCCGTCCTTGCCCGTCAGTGTCCGACTGAGGCCGGGCTGGGCCATTTCTCTTTCGTTGGTGGCATTGACCTAGGTGAGCATTGCCTCTTGATCACCTGTATCCCGGCTGCTTAAATTTTTAAATATGGGGAAGAGAACTGATACAATACCCTCCCGCCCAGTTATTACAAGTATAGACAGTATGCTGGAAAGGGCGGTGAATATAGTCTCTAACGAGATTGATTTAACAGAGAGGAGACTATCCCTTGGCATTGAGGCTTTGCATGATGGTCCTATGTTAGGGCCTGAATTGGCTGATACAGTTGGCTCTCTCCTGCCCAGTAGTGCTCGGAATGCTCATCCGATGAGCTTACCAACTTCTGCCACCGGTTCTATGTCTGGACATGAAGCAATTTTGACACAGAGCCCAAAGGCTATCAGTACTATTACTGATCAGGATTCTCCCTTGACCTGTGCTATAGAGTGTGCGGGTGCAAAGAGGAAGAGGAAAATAGTAAAGCCCGCTCCTTTGAAGAGAAAACAACCACCTTGCACCGGTTCCACTCGTTCTGCTATGAGCACTTGGCTACATAAACCTTCACAGACTCAGTCTTTGAATCCTGAATCTGTTATCTCCCTTACTATGAAGAACTAAGGAACTCTGTTGGCACTCAGACGAGTATTATATTGCCCTCTTCTCCATATAACGGCTTGGGAGAGACTTTTATTGACACTGTTATTAATAGCATTTTTGGGCAAATTAAAGATCTGATTGATTCCAATTTCTGTGCTTTGTGGAAACGGCTTGATAGGCTGGATACTCTGTCAAATAAATTATGCTCCCAACTCAAGAATGTTAAACCTGCTCTAGTAGAGGGGGTGGAATCAAGACTGATAGTGGCTGATACTGTCCCTCAGTTACATGTCCCTGCTCCACTAGCCTCACTGTTACTACCACCTGGGACATGTCCCACTTGTGAGAAGGTAACAGGGTGCCCTATAGCAAAGAATATTGTTACACCAGGGAATATACCTGACACTGTAGGATTAAATATTTTGCCAGTTACAACTTTACACACACAACCTGATTTTAGTAGCACTATGTGTGCCACGACAGAGAGTTCAAACACAAGGGATCTTAATATACATGGGGGACTTTATCCCAAGTAAACAATATAGATACTCAAGCCAGTAAAGATATATTGAACCTTCCACCTGCATCCTGTCCATTTGTCTGCGTACTTGCAGGTGTACCTCCACTAAAGAAAAATCAAATTGAGACATGGTACCAACTTCGCAATAAGTGCGTTGATTGGTTAGCCAAACATAAGGGGTATAAGGTGGCTGATGCAAATAATATTATCATGGTACGAAGGATAAGCTGGGTTGGGCCCTCTGTTAAAAATATCGAGGGGGACTGTATCGTTGTTAATTTTCGTAACCCTGCATTGGTGAAATCCCTATTAAAGGTTCAGGAAGATACAGGTATGGGGCCCAGCAATATCTTTTGCTCCCATTGGGATATTTCTATAAACCAATTTTTAGCTCACAAATGAATGCTGGTGCCTTTCTATCGAGGCATAATAGGTTTTTGCCTCTGTCCTCTTTAGACACTCAAGATTGACTTGTACCCGCCCAGCCACCTATTGAAACTAATAGTTCAATTGATGAATGCCCTTTGGTAGGACATTTAAATCCAACTAGGTCTGGCATCAACTCTAAACTGAGTATACTTAGTTGGAATGTCGCCGGTCTGGCATCCAAAATGAATTTACCAGACTGGATTGAAATAGTTGAAAATCAGGACATCATAATGATGCAAGAAACCTGGGCCACTCGGGATTTCTACTTAGAAGGGTTCCAGTGTTTTAATAATGTTGTCCCGGTCCCCAAGGTAGGGCGACCATCTGGTGGGCTCTCGATTTGGGTGAATATTTTAACGGGTGGCAAAGTGAATGTTTTAGATACAAGAAATGATAACATACAGGCTTTGATTTTTACGAGGGGTATTTCCATATGTTTAATTAACTTTTACAACAATGATTTTTACTCTGTGCCAAATATCATGTTTAATAATTTGTTTAATTTTATTTTAACTCTACAAAACCTTAAGGTTTTTACTAATGTTGTCGCTATTTGTGTGGGGGGAGATTTTAATGCAAGGATTCCAATGAGTAATAATATACCAATATTTCCGACCACTTGTTTGTCTCGGTGTACGAAGGGTATAGAACTATCAGATTATTTATGTAATTATAATCTAATTAATACTTATTCTTTTGCGGTTTTTATTTTAAATTTGCAAAAGGATTCTTGATACCTTTTTTTAAATCACGTGCTATTTCCGACTTCAGGTTAGCCTACACGGAAGTGCTCAAATTGGCGGATGATGAATTAATTTTCCGTGTCGGATCATTCCTGAAGTCGGCCGTACGGTCATGTAGAACTATGTGTGCCCAATGAAGGCCGTTAGAAATGTATTTTATTGTATTGATATTTAAACTCTACCATTGATTGTTAATATATGATATATCATGTTATTTATGACCTATTTTAGTCATTGCTATTAATGTATTGTATCTTTTGTCATGAATATGTTGCCATCTATGAATTGTTTTATTGTGCTTTTATGGATATTTTTATATTCGAATAAAGATATTTTGATTGATTGATTGATAAAAATACAACCATCCCGACGCGAGCATTCTATCGCAACCAGTTTGGGAATGAAAATGAATTTAAAACAGAAATAATACAACATCATACATTCTTAGTATTATATACCTCCCCCCATCTATCCTTTAGCCACCTATATGCTTTTAAACAGTAAATAAAGTTGTTCTTACCTGATTGCAGCTCTTCCTTGCTTCCTATCTCCACCGCGATGCTCAATCGACTGTCGAAACAGACGCATAACCGTATACGTCATGGCTAAAAGTAAAAACTGATAAAGGACAATTTCTCCCATTGAAATAAATGGGAAACCATGGGAAAGTGACTTAAAAAATTATTTAAAAATTGTTACAACTGTTGTTTTCTTTTTTCAAATTAAATTATAAACATTCAATACATATTTATTAAATTGTTTGCAGATTTTAAACATTTTTTATAATAAATATTTTGCTACAAAATTGTTTTGCATTTGTTTTATTAAATAAATTAACAATAATTACAATTTTTCAGGATAGCATTCTACCATGTTAAAATATGTAAATAAATGAATTTGTAATATTTAACTGATTAAATAATAAATACTCAGGTATTTAAATAAATTCCTGAGTATTAATACACTTCCCCATTCAATACCCCATATCCCTTACATCCCGTTCAGTAAATTTTATTGTTACAAATTTCTAAGTACATATACATTAATTTTATTAGTAAGAATATTGTGGCATAAATGAATACTCAAGTATTAAAATTAATACCTGAGAATTAATACAGTTCCCCACCCTGAACCCCTATATCCCTTGCATCCCCTGCCTAATTCTCAGTGTTCAAAATTACTTATTACACATTAGAAAATTTTAATTTTATTTTAAATTACTGTATAAATTAATATGCAAGTAATTACATTAATACCTGAGTATTAATACACTTCCCCACCCAATAACCCATATCCCTTGCATGTCATGCCTAAATTATAATGTTACAAATTTCTAAGCACATGTATATTAATTTAATTAGTATTAATATTGTGGTGTAAATTAATACACAAGCATTAAAATTAATGCCTGTGAATTAATACACTCCCCCACCCTAAACCTTTATATCCCTTGCATCCTGTGCCTAATTCTCAATGTTAGAAATTACTTATTATATATTAAGACATTTTAATTTTATTTTAAAATACTGTATAAATTAATACTCAAGAAATTAAATCAATGCCTGAGTATTAATGCACTCCCCACCCAATACCCCTATATCTCTTGCATCATGTGCCTAAATTGCACTGATACAAATTATTCTTAACACATGTTTAAAAATTTTATTAGTATTTAGATTAGTCTATAAATGAATACTCAGATGTTTAAATAAATATCTGAGTATTAATACACTTCCCAACCCAATACCCCTATATCCCTTCCATCCTGTGCCTAAATGTTAGTGATACAAATTATTCTTACCACATGTTAAAAAATATTATTAATATTTACAATATTGTAAAAAATAATATTCAGGTATTTAAATACATATTAGAGTATTAATACACTAACATACCCAATACTCCTACAACCCTTGCATCCAGTTCCTAAATGTTACTGTTATAAATTTCAATAAATATCTGAGTATTAAAAGCTACCCCAACTATTTAAAAAATGAAACAAACTATCCCAAAATACTTACCAATATACTTACCTATATACTTACACATAAATGCGTGGTAATGATATGGTGGTAATGTTTTTGTGGTAAATGTATGTCATGGTAATGACTGTATGGCAAAGGCTGTTTCCTATATTTGAGGTTCCATGAGGACTCTCTTTTGCTTTCCTTTTATCCATGACAAAGGCGATGACTTATCCTGGGGTTTCCCTGGGACTCAAGTATCCAAGGATAAAGTGATCAGAGTCTTGAGGGCTGGGCAGGGGCAATGACAATAAATAATGTGGCCCTGCCTTGCCTCTTCCTGTCTCAGACGGGCTAAGACAGAATGGGTCCAACGCTTTTGAGCCCATCAGGTGGCCCCTCCTCTTTCCCTACTCATGCTGGGGGATGTAGTCCCACCCCAGCTGCACGGCAGAAAAGCGTTTCTGGACGGTTTGCGGGCCCAGAGAAACATCCAGTGAACAACCCGTGCTGCGAGACGGCTCCGGCTCTTTTGAGCCCGTCAGGTGGCCCTCCTTTTTCCCTGCACATGCTGGTGAACTTAGTCCCACCCCAGCGGCAGGGCAGAAAAGCATCTCTGAAAGGTTTGCGGGCCCAGGGAAACCTCCGGTAAACAACCCGCGCTGCAGGACTGCTCTGGCTCTTTTGAGCCCATCAGGTGGCCCCTCCTCTTTCCCTACTCATGCTGGGGGATGTAGTCCCACCCCAGCTGCATGGCAGAAAAGCGTTTCTGGACGGTTTGCGGGCCCAGAGAAACATCCAGTGAACAACACGCGATGCGAGACGGCGCCGGCTCTTTTGAGCCCGTCAGGTGGCCCTCCTTTTTCCCTGCACATGCTGGTGAACTTAGTCCCACCCCAGCTGCAGGGCAGAAAAGCATCTCTGAAAGGTTTGCAGGCCCAGGGAAACCTCCGGTAAACAACCCGCGCTGCAGGACTGCTCTGGCTCTTTTGAGCCCATCAGGTGGCCCCTCCTCTTTCCCTACTCATGCTGGGGGATGTAGTCCCACCCCAGCTGCATGGCAGAAAGCGTTTCTGGACGGTTTGCGGGCCCAGAGAAACATCCAGTGAACAACCCGCGATGCGAGACGGCGCCGGCTCTTTTGAGCCCGTCAGGTGGCCCTCCTTTTTCCCTGCACATGCTGGGGAACTTAGGGGCATATGTAGGAAGCTGTTTTGCGATCGCAAACACTGCGAATCGCAAAAATTAGGGTGTATGCGATCGCAAAACAGACCGTTCCAATGTAGGAAAGGTTTCCGCTGTGCAAAAATGGGAATCGCTAAATTAGCGATTACCTTTTTGCGTACCAATGATTCTGCGAATTATTTAGCGAATTCGCAATCAGCGTCACATCATTTGCGATATTCGCTACTACCGTTCTCGCTAAATGCGAATTCGCAAATTGAGATGTAGGTAAAAGTCGCAATTAGCGATTTCATGAAATTCGCAAATTTGCACTTCTCAATTACCACCAACTCTGAGCAGGTGGTAACCAGGTGCTACCTATTTAAACAGGCCCACAATGCCACTGGGATTTACAACCATGGCTGGGCTGTATGTGATAGCCAGGAGGCTGCGAATCAGAGATGCTACACAGAGAAGGAGACGCCAGGAAAGGATCTACAGAGCACGCATCACCCTCTTCCAGCTGACCGAGGAGGAGATCCATGTGAACTACAGGCTGCACCCAGACAGCATCCTGGAGTTAATAGAGGAGCTGAGGCCCATACTGGAACACCCCACACGCAGGGCACACACCATTCCCACCCATGTCCAGGTTCTGTGCTCACTGCACCTCCTGGCATCAGGGAGTTTTCAGGGGTGATAGCCACAGCAGGAGGGGTCTCACAGAGTGCACTTTCGCGCTTCTTCCACGCCTTCCTTGGTGCAATGGTTCAGAGGCTGCATCACCACATACAATTTCCCAGCACACAACAGGCACTAGATCAGACCAAGCAGGAATTCTACCAAATAGCCCAATTCCCCCACGTCATTGGCTGCGTAGATGGGACCCATGTCGCACTCACACCCCCATCACAGAATGAGTATGTGTTTAGGAACAGAAAGTCATATCATTCCCTGAACATCCAGGTAGTGTGCAACGCCAAACACATAATCACTGATATTGTGGCAAAATACCCAGGAAGCACACACGACTCATTCATGTTTCGCCACTGTGGATTAAATCGCAGACTCACAAATGGCGATTTTGGAGAGGGCTACCTGCTAGGTAATTGTATGGCTTACAAACACACAACCAGTAAAGGCTTGAACTGGCAGGACAGTATTGAACATAACTCTACTTATACCCAGCAGGTGACAGTGCGTACGCTGTACGTGACTACATCCTTACACCGTACCTGAATCCAGCCACTGCAGGTGAGCGGAGGTACAACAGTGCCCACAGAGCCACACGCTGTGCCATTGAGAGGACCTTCGGAATCCTTAAGAGCCGTTTCCGCTGCCTCCATAAGAGTGGAGGTGCGCTGCAGTACAGCCCTGAGACATGTTGCAAAATCGTGGTTGCCTGTGCAATACTACACAACATCGCTACCAAGAAAGGCACCCCAGTGGATCTGACAGATACAGACACATCAGATGAGGAGGGACCAGCTCCACGTCGCAGACCAGCAGGTGGGGCCGGGGCGGCTGCCGGGCGCCTGAGACGAGATGAGATCACACATAACTACTTCTAAGTGAGTAATGAGGACACAATGCCACAGAATGGTGCTTAACTGTGATGTTTATTTCCTTTGGTGCAGGAATACATCTGTCACACAGTGTGACTACATTGACATTGCTTGCACATGTTTGTGCCACAGTGCAAGTATTTCCATCAGCCAATAAGTCCATATGGTATGTGTTGCCTCACACATAGCCATTAGTCCCTGATGTTACTTCACCTCCTACGTGCACGCCCTCTTGCCCCTCGCTCAGGGTGCCCACTGCCCTCCCTGGAGTCATCATCTACTCTCCCCTGGCGCACACTCCGGCGTCTGTCCGTTGGAATTGGTGGGGTGATGCTGCTCCTGCTGGACTGTTCGTCCGTATCCAATGTGCTAAGTGGGCCTATGCCACCTGTCGCAGCTGCGCGCATCTGGTCCACGGCATGTGTGACCTGCACCAGGCCCCTGCCCACGTCCTGGCAGCAGTGAGCCATCTCATGCTGCATACTGACACATCTTCGGGCCAGCAGGGATGTGGCGGTTGACAGGCGGTTGACAGCTCTTGTGTATGTGTCCAGCCGGGTGTGAAGACGCTGTCTCTCCCTGCGCCTGGCTGCCCTGTCTCTCCTCATCTCCCTGCACAGTCCTTCCAGTGCACCTGTCATGGCCATTACACCAACCCGCATCTCTGTCATGTTATGATTGTGTGCAGACAATTGGCGCTGTATTGACCTTATCCCTTTGACTTGCAGGCGCTGTGCTTCCAGCATGCTGCCTTCAAGGCCCGAGAACACAGTGTCTTCGTCGGGAGGAGCAGTGCTGGTGGACGGCCGTGCCCTGCGTCTCGGCCCACTCCCTTCACTGGATTGTACAGGGGACTGTGTTGTCTGCTGTCCTGCACGCTGCCTCCGGACTGGCTGTGCCTCTCCTGCTGTGTCTGTTGCCTCTGCCTCCAGCTGTGGTAGTGGTGGCACTATGTTGCGCCGTCTGCATGGCGCAGGGTTTGATGGTCTCACTTCGCCCTGCTCATCCTGCCCTGCCTCGTCCTCATTTTCTGTTGTGTCCTCCCCTTCTGCCATGGGTTCTTGTGTTGTTGGTGGTGCTGTGAATTTAAATGCACACATTAATTCTGTGTTTTGTCTCGCATTTGTAATGCATTACAGTTTACAATTTTCAAATCATATGAGTACTATCTGTCTGTTGTCATCATTTCCTGAATGTCTCATCCCTATTCCACCTTGCTGTGTCTCACTGCTCCAGGTATCAGTGCATGTGACTACATCTCCCATAATGCATTTCTGGGTGTGCTTGTGGACATGTACTGGAGTTGCGCTCAGGTTGTGTGTCTGGGGGTGTGAGTGGGTTGGGTATGTATCAGGGGGTTTTGGCATGCATCTTACCTTGTCTGGTGTCTGGGTGTTCGGAGCTGTCCAGGTCAGCCACGCCACTCACACTCTCAGGTTGAAGGGTGCCCTCCACCAGCTCCTCCAGGGGCGTTGAGTCTGTTGCTGTGGACGTCCCACCACCGGTCTTTTGGCCTCAGCCAATCTTGTAGCCACCCTCTCCTTTGACCTTTGCCGCATGTCGTACCACCTTTTTCTTAGGTCTTCGACTGAGCGGTGTGTCACGCCAATTGCATTCACTTTCTCCTGTATGTCAGTCCATAATTTTCGTTTTCGTGCCTCTGGCACACGTAGTGACTGTTTACCAAATAGGAGGTCATGGCTGCTGACTATCTCCTGGGTGAGGACCTCCAGCTCCCTTTCTGTAAATTTTTGTTTCCTCTTTCTGGTATTCACTTCCTGCTGCTTCTCTGTCCCCTGGGACTCCATTTCTCCTGCTTTCAGTTGCTGAGCACAAATCTCCAACTCTCCTCACAGCCTCTCACTCAGCTTCTGGCAATCAGGTGCAGCATGGGCAGTCACACTTCCTGGTTGTGATGTCATCATTCTGCACCTGAATTGCAGATTCTCGGAATTGCGATTCCTTAATTGCGTTCTCGCAATTAAGGAATCGCAATTTCAGTAATCGCTATTTAATTCTGCGAATTTTTGGTAATCGCTATTTTTTTGCGATTTTTTACCTACATCGGAATTTGCGATTCTCTAAATGCGATTCGCGGAAAATCGCAATTTCAGAATCGCAAATATATTTTTATCTACATATGCCCCTTAGTCCCACCCCAGCTGCAGGGCAGAAAAGCATCTCTGAAAGGTTTGCGGGCCCAGGGAAACCTCCGGTAAAAAACCCGCGCTGCAGGACTGCTCTGGCTCTTTTGAGCCCATCAGGTGGCCCCTCCTCTTTCCCTGCGCATGCTGGGGACCTAGCCCCACCCCAGCTGCAGGGCAGGAAAGCGTCTCTGGAAGACTTGCAGGCCCAGGGAAGCCTCCGGTGAGTGTGGACTAGTGCCTGGCTGGCGGTGTGTGTGGACTGGCACGTGGCTGGCCGTGTGTGTTGACTGGCGCTTGGCTGGCGGTGTGTCAGTGTGTGTGGACTGGAGGTGTGTATGGTCTGGTGCTTGGCTGGCGGTGTGCGTGTACTGCCTCTTGGCTGGTGGTGTGCATGGACTGGCACTTGGTTGGCTGTGTGCGTGGACTGATGCTTCTCTGGCTGTGTGAGGGGATTGGCACTTGGTTGGTGATGTGCATGGACTGGTGCTTCGCAGGTGGTGTGTATGGACTGGTGCTTGTCTGGTGGTGTGTGTGGACTGACGCTTGCCTGGCAGTTTGCCTGGATTATCGCTTGGCTGGCAGTGTGTGTAGACTGGCACTTACCTGGTGGTGTGCATGGACTGGTGCTGGGCTGGTGGTGTGCGTAGACTGGCAGTGTGTTGGTGGCTGGTAGCCAGTATGTGTATTGACTTGCTTGAGGCGTGTTTGTCAGGTGTCTGGGACAAGGAGGCACTGGCAAACCACATGGAGGCCAGCACCAACCAAACCAAGGAGCTCTTCGCTATCGTCAGATAGTTCAGCTGCCCATCAGCCACCGAAAACTCGACCCCCCACAGAAATTCTGCAACACTCTAGCAGACCACTTCCACACCAAGATAGCCACCATATACAGAAACTTCGACCCCCAGCCCACCGACCTTCTCAGCCTCCCCACGCCCATGAAGACCACCACCAACTACCCGCTCGCCACTTGTGAACAGCTCAGCACACCAAACACCACTGCCTTAATCAACTCCAATCACTAGGTAGCACCCTCCGACCCATGCCCCATCAACTCTTCAACCTCAGAAGCGATCAGATCTGCCACCAGCTGACCACCATCCTCAACGCCTCCATCGCCACAGCCACCTTTCACGACACCTGGAAATACTCAGAGGTTAGACCCCTCCTCAGGAAAGCCTATGCAGATGCCAGCAAACTCCAAAACTATGGTCCCCATTTCGCTGGCTCCGTTTCCCACCAAAGTCCTGGAGAACACCATCAACCTCCAACTCACTGAACCCCTGGAGAGAAACAACCTGCTAGACCCCTCCCAATCAGGACTCAGAGCAAACCACAGCACAAAGACGGCCCTGATCGCCGCCACAGACTACATCTGCACCCTACTCGACAGAGGAGAATTGGCTGCCCTGAGCCTCGAGCGACACCAAGGAGCCCTCCTATGGGGCCGATATTGGCCTGGGGGACCCCATCCCCTGGGGCCTGCCCTTTATTTATTTTTGTAAATAAATGGGAGGGGGACCTCATCCCCCAGAGCCTGGCCACAATACTGGGAGCCCTGGTCCCACCCAGGGCACTCAGTTTCTCCTCACACAGGGGTCCGCGGGGGAGCCTGAAGGCCCCCATGGTCCCTGCCGGCTCCCCACATCCTGCGGGAGCCAGCATTGCTTTTGTAAAGAGGGAGCTGCTAAATATGCAGCTCCCTCTGTCCAAAAGCAATTCTGCTCCGCTTCTAGTAAGCAAGAGTATTTTTTCTGCTCTCGCTTACTAGAAGCAGAGCAGAATTTGCTATGATTTGGCGGGAGCGGTTTCACTATCACGATGGTCAGGAGACCACCCGACAGACAGGCGGTGATCTGACTGCCCAATAACGATTTGACTGCAGTGCTGGCAGTCGGAAAGGTGCACTATAACACTGCGGCTTGTGCTGTGGCCCAGGAAAAGGGCAGCAGCATTAGCCACAGTGTAAAAGAGCACTTTGTGCACATCCATGCACTGTGTGCCATGCACCATTAGGTGCATGGCCCACGGTGCATGGATTTGCTTGGGGGCACTACATGTGCCCGATGGGACACTTTGCAGTGGCCCACGATGGATGGGGGCCATATTTGGGGCCCCCAAAGTCCCTTTCTGACAGCCTTTTCATGGCGGTGGGACCGCCATGAAAAGGCTGCCAGAAAGGGACATCGTAATCTGGACGGCGTTGCCAGCCACGGCATCGCCTCTTGTCGAGACTACAATTCCGACAGCCGCCCCATCGGGATCAGATGATCCTGTCGGAGGCAGCGGTCTTTCCTCCCGACCTCTGTGGTCCGACCACCTGCATTGAAATACAACGGTCGGACCGAAGACCTGTCTGTCGGGCGGACCGCCACCAACGGCCTGTCGGTGGCGGTCCGCCAGACATCGTAATCAGGCCCTATTCGATTGAAAATGAACACCCTGAACAGCTGACCATGGGGAACATTAATCTTCTATACTCTCAGAATTAAGGAGTTAAAGTGGCTGACACCATTTTACTGATTTTACAAAGGTACAATTTCATATGCTTTTTAAACTTCTGGGCCCTTGTTACATAAAATTACCAGTAGTAGTAAAATACAGCTTTAATAGGACGAATGGTGTGCTGTCAATATTACTGGTTGAATTTGCAATTAAGCATTACCGCAGATGATGTGGAATTACAACTCCAATAAATCACATCTAGGCAATTACTGGAGGGCGGGTAGCACCTAATCAGAGGTTAAAGTTTACACCCAGCAAGCAACATACATATTTGGGAGGTGAAAATATCAGGGTAGGGATAGCACCTTTGCAAGAGAAAACTCTAGTGCAGCATTGCCTGAGCTTTTAGTGACCACATGTTACCAATGCTTCATGCTGCTGTATCTGGTCATGATTTTAATCATTTTTAAAACGACTTCCAAAGGATCGTATTTGGGCAGTAAATTCCATTGTTTAGGCAGCACTTTTTATTTTAATAAGGATTGCTGGCTTTTGCTATCTACAGTGTGGGGTAATTTTACATCCCAGGAAACAAGAGTAACGTTTACCACTATACAGTATTTTGCCCATCTGAAGTGAGCGATATTACCTCTAGCAGTAATTGGTGGTCGCCCAATTCTCATCATCTTCATATTTATTTATTTCTTGTGTACATGTATATGTAAATGGCACATGAATGTGCTGGTCCTAACTTTATTTTGCATTCCCTAAGTAGAGGGAACGCTAATGCATGACCTCATTTTACACAACAGTCTGACAAAAAATGACATATCAAAATGTGATTCTTTCTAGTGTAGGCAGCTACAAGACATTGTGTAGCCTTCGTAAAGGCAGTTCCTTTTTCTGAGACTCAGTAATTAAAAGAGTGGCTGCATTTTGAGATCTCGGTAGTGGGGATAGAATGGGATAGTTCACGGATTCAAAGGACCAGAGTTATCTAAAATCTAAAAAAATGCAGGAAAACATTTTCATCTCTCACCAAAGTCTATAGCAACTTTTGAGCAATACAATAAATCCTCATAATATGGGGGAGAGGATGTGGCCTAGCGGTTAGGGCGGTCGATCTCAAATCTGGGGAACCTGGTTCAAGTCTCCGCAATGATGCTCAGCATCCTGTGATTCTGGGAAAATCACTTAATCTCCCCATGCCTAACAAAAATGAATGTGTCCTTGTGTAATGCAACTGGTGCTCATGTAAAGTGTTCTGATACCTTTGGGTCAAGTACGCGCTATATAACAACTCAGAAAAAAAAACATTTTATGATGATAAGCACAACATTTATGCATGAGAGGATTAGGAGATAGGCCTCAATCTAATTCAATGACATCAACATTTTCATTAAGCTCATTTACCTACATAGCCTTCTGCACAATTAAAGATTCTGAACAAGTTGTGCTGCAATTTTACAAATGTGGACACTTTCATAGTATAAGTTCTCTTGGTGCCTCTTGATTTTTCTCTCTCACTAGGCATGTCATTTTAATTGATATTTTATATCTTTTGAAGCATTTGTCTACACAATCTTGAGGAATCAATATGTGTGAGAAATTGGGTTCTTCCTTGATTGGGGTGTGAGCCCTGGTCAAGCAACAGCCACAATCCCTTGCAGTGTGAACCACAAAAAATCACTAAATGAACATGTGCTTAACCCGGGGTAGCTTGGCTCAAAAAGCAGTCAGGCTTAACTTAAAGGCAATGTGTAAAGTATTTATGCAGCACACAAACAGTAATAAAGTGAAAACACAACGCAAGAAAAATCCCGAAACAATTTAGAAAAGTAGAATATATTATACTAAATTATTTGACACCAGAATGACAAAAATCCAATCAGTAGAACTGCAATTATGAATTTTTAAAGTATATAGTGAAAATTAAAGCCTACAAGATCAAAGAGCCAACCGCAGACATCTAGTCGCTCGAGACCCAGCTCAAAGTAAAAAATATGGCAAACCACAATGGATCGTGGTTCGGATTCGAGAAGTGGATTGGGCCTGGTCAGCGCTTACCTTCGAACTTCGAAAAAGTGCTGAGAAAAAGTGTCTGAGAAGGTAAAGTTCCGTGAGGCAGGGCTGCAGAAGGTGTACGAGGAGGGAGCGTCATTGTCAGATAGCCTAGGGTTGAACCCACGGTGAAGATTTCTATGTTCAGACTTAGTTTTTTAAATGAAGGCCGAATATCTATAGCGAGATGAGGCAGAGGACTGTAGCCAAAGACAGTTCCACAAGGCTGGATACCGCTTTGGCAAAGGACCACTGTAAAGGATTTGCTGCTGAGGAGAAGAACATAGCGGGAGAAGCCGGTAAGTCAATCCGACTGGTGATGCACCTCAGGCAGATAGTTGAGCAGGTTGGTCCCCATCTACTCCTGCTTCTCAGAGCACTTTTGAGCCAAAATTTGTCGAGGTCCTCAGTTTTGGATTATGGCTATCTGAGCACCTTCATCACCACTTCCATGTGTACAGGACTGGAGGGATACCAGGCTGGGTCCAGGTGTGGGTTCAAGTTGGAGGAAGCCTTATGTGTCTCTGTGTCTCTGAACAGGAGGACAGCAAACTAGCACTTGTGAGTCACTCTGGAGGTCCTGGGACAGATGAAGATCCAGTCCTTGTACCCAGGCAGAAGGAGGTGGATTAGCAGGGCAACAGGGCAGCAATCCAACAGGGCAGCAGTCCTTCAGAGCAGCAGTTCAGCAGAGTGGCAGTCCTCCCAGCAGCACAGCAGTCCTTCTTCCTGGCAGAGTATCCACAGATCCAGAAGTGTACTGGAGAGCTGGTGTCTGAGATTCCCATTTTACACCCAAGTGCCCTGGTTCTGGAAGGTGGAATAAGCTTCAAGACAGTGGCTGTGAAGTGCATGGAATTTCCTGACTCCCCTGCCCTAGCTCCAAGCTGGCTGTAGTTACAATGTGGGGTGTTAGGTCCTTTGTGTGGGGCAGAGCATACCCAGAGCTGTGTTTTAATCCAGAGGAAACTCAATTAAACTGCCGACTAACAAAGTATTTCGACATAGTGGCTAGCAGACTTAAGACTTAATAAAAAAGTGCAGGAAGAATAGCATGCAGCTATAACATTTTATTAATTACAGAGGCAGTCTGTCTAGAATTAGGCTCGTGAAAATTAAGAGCTGTACTCTGAAGCACATGCACTTTATTACCCTTGAAATGGACTGCACAGTAAATGAAATTGAGATCGATACGATTTTTTTATTCAGGAATGTAATCGTACAGAGATAAGGCTGAACATAATTTTAATATCAACGTTTAATGTTTTTTTATATTGTGAGTTTTAATTAACTGTACAATAAATTCTATTCTACCTATTCAGTTACAAGTGGGGCTGAGCTCAGCTCCACCCCATCCAGCCAGCAGATGGCCTATTGAGTCACACCTAATCCCTCTATTGCGTGACTGCCTGGGAGGAATTCACAAAGGCTAACTGTCAGTTCCACCCAGTCATGTGACCCAAGCATGGCTACAGGCACAAAAGGGCTAAACTTTCTAAAAAGGAGACTTTTAAAATTGTGATCAAAACCCAACTTTTTTTATTTATTTTTTTATTTGATTTTTCATTAATTCATACAACAAAATCCAATTTACAATAACAGTACAGACTTACATAAGATATTACATTGATAGTAAAGCAAGACATATGTGCTTTCATAGTCTACAACATTGTCCACGATAAAAAAGGCCCACATTACTGATTTTGCAGTATTCACATCCATCACTCAACATTACAGTCAGTAGGCGATGTTTCCACATTCGGAGTTGTTCGTAAATAGTCAGTTAGTGTTATCCAATAATCTCTTGGTCTAGATCGGGCGGGGAGTTCCTCCTCATATGTCTTAAGAGTGTCTCTACAATATGACATGTCCTGAAGCCATTGTTTGCTGCTTGGATAGTGTCTACCTCTCCAGCATATGGACACCCTTCTCTTCGCCAACAGTAATGCTATCATACAAAATTTGCGTTCAGTAGCGCGCAATCCTGTCACTAGTCCTAACAAGCATATACGAGGTGTGCATTCTATTCTTGTTCCCAGCATATCACTTAACATCTTTGTTATCTCTTCCCAATATGACGAAATGTTAGGGCACGTCCACGCCAGATGTAGGAAGTCTGCATTATCTGTATGACATCTTGTGCGTCGGGTCTAAGCCCACATTTATACATTTTTAATGGCGTGTGGTAGATTTGGTGTAGATATTTATAATGTGTGATACGTAGGTTCCCATTTGGGGTGAGCATATCGGTCAGTGCGCAGCATGTTGCCCAATCCTTGTCCGAGAGCTGTGTGTCTAATATTTTGTTCCATCTATCTAGTGCTTTAGAAGTGGTGTTGTTTATATCTTCTTGCAGGAGATGGTATAGTTTTGTGACGAGATGTATATTTTGGGGATTCGTGATAACCATTTGTAATGCCTGCAATACAGGTGGTTCAGCAGGAAATGTGGTGTATAGGTCCTTTATTGCACAGCGTAGTCGATGATATGTAAATTTAAATAGGAGGGTTTGATTACTAATATATTGTAGGCTTTCAGTATCTTTGAAGGTACCGTCCTTATATAGATCTTCCATTCGATTTATACCCACCCGGTGTAATAATTCCATTCCTACTTTTTCCTGGGTTACTGATATTGCTGGATGGTGTTGTAATGGCAATGCAGGCGCATATAGTGGGAGTTTATGCGCTAATTTTCCCATTTTCTGCCATGCTAGGTTCGTGGTATGAATTGTATTTATTTCCTGTTTAGTTACATGTTCGCGTGGGTGCAGAAGTATGGTGTGTAATGGGATTGGATGTGCGTCACCATCCTCAACCGCCAAATGTGGCATATATCGAGTAGGGTGGTACCAATGATGCGCATATTGTGCTTGTGCACATAGATAGTAGAGAAGAAAGTCTGGCACTTTAAAACCTCCTTTTGAGTAAGGCAGTGTGAGGGCACGCATCTCTATCCGGGCTTGTTTACCAGCCCAAATAAGCCTAGTTACTGTGGATGTTAATCTATGAAATACCACTGTTGGTGGTGTTAGGGGAATGTTATTGAAGAGGTATAGAAATTTAGGCAATATGACCATTTTGACTATTGCAGTTCTGTCTGCTAGTGATAATGGTAATTGGATCCACCTGTCCACTCTTTCTTCCAATTTGCACAGGGCTGTGCCATAATTTGTTCGTATGACCACTTCAGGGTCACTGTGATACCAAATTCCTAAGTATTTAATCGGATCAGCCTGCCATTCTAATGGAAATTCTATCGAGCAAGGCTTGGTTATTTCAGTTAGTGGAATGATTATTGACTTGCTCCAATTTATTTGGAGTCCTGATTGTCCACCAAATTTAATATATTCTCGTAATAGGGGAGGCAGGTTAATACTGGGGTTACGAACATATAATACCATGTCGTCAGCGTATAACGAAATGCTCAAGGGACGTTGGGGAAATTGCAGGGCCGTATGTTTGTGGCATTGCCTTATTTTACACGCCAGTGGTTCTAACGCAATGGCGAATAATAGGGGTGACAGGGGACATCCTTGTCTTGTCCCACGTGTTATTGGTATCGTGTCAGATACATACTGGTTCACTTTTATCCTCGCAACTGGTTCTGTATATAATATTTTGATCCATGTGAGAAATATTGGGGTAGCCCGATTTTTGTAGGACTGCAAACATATATGTCCATTCAACAGAGTCGAATGCTTTAGCTGCGTCTAATAGTACCGCGGCTGCCTGCATTCCTGGGTTTAATTGGTGCGATAATGCAAATAGAGTACGTATATTATGGGCCGTAGAGCGATGAGGTATAAACCCCGATTGATCCGGTAGTATAATATTGGACATTAAGGGCTGCAACCGCTTGGCTATTAGTTTCGCAATTATTTTTGTGTCTGTGTTTATCAATGAGAGTGGTCTATAGGATTCACAGAGTTCCGGGTCTTTCTCTGGTTTCAGTAACGCTATGATCATGGCTTCCCTCAATGTGGGTGGTAATATCTGTTTCTCGTGGGCATCGCCATACATTTCCAACATATGAGGGGCCAGCACATCGACATACTCCTTATAAAATTCACCCGTAAAGCCGTCTGGGCCCGGTGCTTTTCCATTGGGTAGTGTTTTAATCACTTCCGTTATTTCTTCCACTGTTACTGCCTGTGATAGGTATTCTCTTTGATTATCTGACAGCCACGCTAGTGCTATATCATCCAAATATTTTAGAATTTCTTGTGTATCCCTTGTATTCCGTGTGGTGTATAAGTCCCCATACGTGTCCATAAAGGCCTTCAATATTCCTTCTGTGTTATAGTGTATAGTGTTGTGTCGGTCTCTTATTTTAATGACTGCCTGTGTTTTGCGGCCTTGACATATTTTATTTGCTAATGCACGTCCCGGTCTACCCCCTTCACCATATGTTCTAGCCACACCTCTTTTGGAAATGTATTTAATTTCATCTTCAGCAAAATTTTGGTATTCAGACATTATCTTTCTAATGTCCCCCAGTATGGATGTATTGCGTGTTCGTTCATATTCCTGTTCTAGGGCTTTGAGTTTGGTTTCATGTTGTGTGATTTGTTTTCTAATATCTTTTAGTATGCCTGCGTTTGTGCTTATACATACGCCGCGTATGGTGGCCTTAAAGGCCTCCCATAATAAACTGGGGTCTTCTACCGAAGGTTTATTTAATAAAAAATATTCTTCAATTGCTTGTCTTATGGAGGTGTTGTAGAGTGGATCTAGCAGCGCCTTCGCATTGAATCTCCATACATATGGTGGAGGCACATAGTCAGGAGGCTCCATAATCAAAAGTACCGGCTTGTGGTCAGATAACGTTTTGGTAAGTTTTGTACATCTAATGTCCACATAGCCACCCTCTCAGTTGCTAGCCAATAATCTATGCGTGACCAACTATTGTGCATGGTTGAGTGGTGTGTTGCTGCCAGGCATTGTGGGTTTCTTAGGCGCCATATATCCAGCATTTGAAATTCCTTCATTCCCTCGATAACACTTTGCACCGCCCGCTTATGAGGCTCTTTTGTATTGCTCGATCTATCTAGTTCCTCATTGAGTGCCAGGTTTAAGTCTCCCCCATATTAATTCCATGTCTGGAAGTTCTCTAAGTTGTCGCCATATAGCTTGAAAGAACTCGGGGTCATCTGTGTTTGGGCCATATGTGTTGATTAGACCTATATATTTCCCCTAATATGACCAGTAACGATAATATAGCGCCCCATATCATCCGTAATAGTTTGGGCTATTTGAAATTGTACTCCTTTCCTCACCATTATGAGTACCCCTCTGGCATAGCTAGAGTACGAGGACATTATCACTGATTCGGCCCATTTCCTACCCAGTAAGCTGTTGTTGGTTTTTGCTAGGTGTGTCTCCTGCAACATCACTATGTCGATATTGTGTCTATTTAGGTATGCAAACATTTGTCTAATTTTTTTTGGGTTATTTAGGCCTCTAATATTCCAGGATAATAAGCGTATTTTCGTGGATTTCAGTTTAGTATCGATACTCTAACTGTAGGTGTTGTACATAATGTGGCTTGTAAGAAACAGTCTGCAACATAGCACATCAACATTACTGCATTCAAGGTTCTACCGTCTACAATCCCTGTCATGCTGTATGTGTACTTCGTAAGTCTGTAAAAACCCAAAACTTGACCCCTTATCCCCCCACCCACATCAGCAACCCAATCATGCCGAAGACATACCCTTTTAAACAACATCAATACTAACAGTTGCGGGGAGCACCCTCAGGGGGGTCGCTGAGTGCTCACATCTACACTCGTGCATACGAGTGTGGTCGGGGAGTATCTGATTATCTTGGTGAATACCCTGTATCTCGTTACCCTTTTTTTTTTTTTTTTCCCTTTTTCCCCTTCTCAAGAACAGGGGACATATGGGCAAGTAGTCTCGGTAGCATAAGTACACTTCCCATCCCAACAAACTTAGTGCATTAATAATCCTGTACAGCCTTCGTAATACGTGACCGAGGTATACAATTGTACACCTGCTTGTGATTGGACCATTCTGATATATTACAATGACAGGCCTGTTGGTTACACAACATAGACAACCTAGGTTAACGTGCATGTTTACCATAGCTCTACTTAATTTTTCGGCCCACTGACTTAACATTCCCACTGTACATTTCCGTCTCTGAAGCATCAAGACACGTTTTATATATTACTGCCTGCGGTATGTTTGACAGGCCGCAGCCGAGCAGGCAGGGCACGTGAGGTACATCATTTACCAGGTCTGAACCAACTTGCGTGTTTACAACAATAACATTTAAGCCTTGCGGCCTAGGTACTTAATTCTCCTAGTGTACATGTCCATTCCTGAGATAGTCAATTACAGTGTATACATTACCACCTGCAGAATGTTCGTCAGTCTGATTCAGGATCAGTGGTTCTATTGGTTTGTAGTTTTCGTCTCGATATAGGCTTTTTATGAAGTCTTGCGCTGCACGTGGTGTGGTTACCATTTTGGTTCGTCCATCATATGTTATGCGCAGCCGCGCTGGAGTACAGCATCGCGTATTCGATCCCCATTTCTCTCAATTTCTTTTTGGCGGGATTAAACTCTTTCCGCGCCGTCTGCACAGACATTGTGAAATCAGGATAAAAAGAGACATGATTGCCTTGATACGATATTTGTTGTTTTTCTCGCGCCATGCGTAATATCGCGTCTCTATCTCTGTAATTGAGAACGCGTGCTATGATGGGTCGTGGCGGGGCGCCCGGGACTGGTGCTTGGGCCAATGTTCTGTGGGCTCTTTCAATAACTAGCACTGAGGAGAAGTTTTCCGTCCCGAAAATGTCACCCAGCATGGTCTCCACATATGTTTCGAGTCATCCCGTATTTGTACTCTCCGGAACCCCCATAATGCGCACATTATTGCGGCGAGATCTCGCTTCCAAATCTTCATTTTTCTGTTGGATCACTTCCAGTATCTTTTCTATCTCTGAACATTTGTGTGTTGTCGTGTGAGATTCATCCTCAACTGCTGATATACGCACTTCCGCTTCTTTGATCCTCTCTCCTTGCTTGTCCAGTTTGGCTGAGATATTATCTACCCTCTGCGTAAGCGTGTCCAGTTTACCATTTATTGCCTGTAGACTTGCTTGTATGGCTTGCAAGGCAGCGTCCATATTTGATTGCTGCGTTTTGTCCGCGTCCAATTCAGTATCTGAGTGTGCTGTTGTCAGTTTTGTTGCACGGCGGGTGTCAAATGAGAGTTTTGGTTGCTGTCTATCAGTTTTTCCCATTCCCCTGGTGTTCCGTTTATATTAGGTGCAATCGATTTATCCTTGGATGTGCGATTCTTCTGATATACTCTATGGTATATCATACGCCTGTTGTTTCCAGCAGTATAACACAGTAAAGCCTTTATTTAGATACCCTTGTAGTTGCTGAGTTGACTTCCTGTCCGGGGTTGTAGTCGTCCGTTTCTGGCAGTTTGAGGTGCTATTTGCTGGTCTCTGGGACTTGGTTATAGGGCATTTCCACCATCACCCGAGCATGGGTTTACATAAGGGCAGGGGCACTACGACTGCCAGTGAAGCGGCACGTACGCTCAATATACACTATATCTCTCCGCCCACAGTTAAGGACGGGTATTATAGAGCCCGGCACAATTGCTGATATGGAACAGGTCTTTGCGTGCAATCAGGAGTTCGAAATGGTCGTATACCAATGAGGTATTCTATTTCACTACCATTCGCCGTCTATGGCTACACAAGGCAAGTATCCCTGAGCGTTCGGTATGGTATAACACGGCGACAGGCCTTTTTGTCTCTCCCCGTGCTCGCAGGTTCCGCGAGGGTATGGCTCAGTGCGTAGGGGCGGGGAGAGGCGGCGGGGGCACGCCACCTATCTTCCGGATTGTGCCGCAATCAAATCTTTGTGCTTCTCTGTGTGCCATATATTGTAAGCCAGGTCCTCACATGGCCACGACGTGATTCGAATTTTCGGGGCACACCCTGTTGTCGCGCTGCTGCGAATAGCTGCCCTCACAGCCCTCGATTCGGTGTATTACGCTGTTCCCAGGGCGGCAGCGCACCTCCCCCACAGTCCCACAGCCGGCGCACCAGAGTCTCCAGTCATGTGTTCACTTGCTCCCGTACAGCTTTCAAGGCACACGTCCTCGGTTTCTTATACCTGCGTTAATACCCCACAGCGCAGCGTCACACTTATCTCGCTTCTCTGATGTCTGGCCATATCTTTATATGAGCGCACTCCTGCACGTATCACGCACCTCCAAGTCGCCTGCAGCTTGGTACTCACTCGTCTGGTCCGCGTAGGTGCGTGGCGGGGTCCAGTCGATCGTTTGCGGTCGCATCAGTGTTCCGCTAATGGAGCCTCATCCTGGTATCCATTACATATACGCCACTGCATACAGCTCCGCCATTTTGTCTTCGGCCCGCTGTGCTAGGGGGCTCCCCTACGGATGCGGTTTTTCTACTTTACCACAGTGATTTTCACGCCCGTAATGCCGGCCAGCTCCCGGGCAGCAGTTCCGATATTGATAATTTTGTTCGGTTTTTGCAGGGGTCACCAAATGCTAGTGTTCTTATCTGATTATTGTCCCCGACCAGCGGAGCAGCACTAGCGTGCAGCCATCTCGCAGTGCGCCCTCTAGCGCCCCCCATCAAAACCCAACTTTACAACTAAATAGGGCTTATCACCACAATTCCAAAGACATCAAACATGACATATCTACTGACTCCCAATTGGAAATTATAACTTTTTAATGTAATAAGGAATCCCAAATGTTATCCTATGGAAGGTGGAGGAATCACAGCAGTGAAATACAAATTTAGTTTTTTTTTTCACTACCAGGACACGCAAAACTTAAAAGTACATGTTTAACCTTTTAATTACACAGCACCCTGCCCTATGGTCTACCTAGGGCCTGCCTTAGGGCCAACAAAAACGAATTCAGCAATAAAGTGAAGGGTACAGGCAAAATGTTTAGGGGTGACCCTGCAGAGAGGGCCAGGTCCAACATTATGCAAGCTCCTTTTTGATACAGGACACTTTATGACATAAACCATTCTACGTTATGTCTGTGTGTCAACCATTAAACAGGCTTGGTTTAAATGCCATCCAGTCTGAGGGTACAGCTTTACCATTTCTATGCTTCCCTGAGGTAAAGACACTGCCATAGAATGAAAATGCCATTTCATAGGAATAATATCATGGTTCTAGTATTTCTTACGTTTTCCGGTTACATCAGTCGTGTCTGTATTTTTTTTACCTGTCATTGCATTGGATATTCATGAATTGCATTCTCAGTAGGGGTGTGCGGAACCGGTGGAGTTTTACTCTGCTGTATTACCCAGAGTTACATAAAAACTCAGCGAGATTCCACAGACTTCCGCCCACCCCTAATTATGCCCGTACCTGATCCCTGGCCGCAGCCTTGGCCTACAAAGACTTGGCAGAAAGGAAATATCTCGAGCCGAGGGTGAATGTAAAACTAAATAAAACTGTGATTGTTAAGTTTAACAAATGCAGAACTTGTAGGCGAGTGACTGTGCTGTGTATATCAGAGCAGATGAGCCTGCTAGAGGCGGGGCCAGCAGGCAGAGACACTGATCGGCTGTTTGATAGGGGGTGGTGATTCGGGGGTGGAGGGATGGGGCAAAGATGCAAGTTTCAGATCATCCATTGCTGTTTTCAACTCGCATCATCTGAACTTTTCTAGCATAACGTGCACCCCACTGGCAGAGTGCGCAGCTCGGGCACATGAAAACGCCCATTCTGTACTGAAGGACCCAGAAAAAAACTGTTACAGACATCCATAGGCAGGAGTGAAAAGGAAGCCGACACCTGGAGTGTCTTGCTTTTCATTAAAGGGACACACAGTCTCAGTTCTTCAACTCGTAGTTACTGCAGTTACTCATTGTCTTGGGGTTGCGAGAAGGAGAGTAAAGAGTAAGGTTAATGTCAATTGTAAAACATTGATTTTAGATGCATGATTTAGTGCACATGGCAACTTAGATTCTACAAATTTGATTGAACGCCTCTATCTTTTGAACTTGTGGCAGTGCTCAGTGGCAACTCAAGATGTCTATTCATCTCTGAAAGGCGCACCTGCAGTAAGCCACGTGTCATGCAAGGCAGGATGTCAAATGTGCAATCGTTTTTCAAATTTTCCAGCAGTCATTAACAGACTGTATTAATTTCCCAGAAAAGCAAATACACAAGGAAGCAAGGAAAATACACAGAATTCTGATCACGCTCTAACAAACAAATTGTCTTTGACATTCAGTGTTCTATCTATGGAGCCATTGAATCCCACTGGCATATTTTGTGGCATAGTTACATGTGTTTATTAGTTCAATACTCTATATACTGAGAGTCTTTATGTCGTCGGTTTTAATGGTTTTCTTTGCACTGCAACCAACCCTTCCATCATGATTGCTACCATGGAAAGTTACTCCAATAAGCACGGTAACTCAGAAAGTAATAGGACAAGTGAGCAGCGCAGGTGCTCCGATCAGGAGTCGAAGGACAATCAAGAAGCTATTTGCTTCAACACAGAGTTTAATGAAAAGTAAATGAAAGTCGAAATAACAGAACCCCATATACCCTGTAATGTAGTGAACAATAAGTGGCATGACTATGAGAACAGGGAATTCCAGGCCTCCAAGCCTATTCTTATTAAGGTTCATCAGGGTAATGAATGTGACATTATTCATCATGGCTGCAGCAATACCCTTCTCCCTGCTGCTTCTGCTAAGGAGAGGACAAAGACTGGACTTAGTTGTGAAACCTGCCTGAGAAGAATCTCCAAGGGATTGTGTGAGCTTGCCTCCTGTACTGAAGTCTCAGGGACACAAAAAGACTTCACCTATAGCCTTCTTGAACTCCACTGCTGTGAATTCTGACCTGCCTGGTGGTGCCTATTCCAGTTCTGGGCCCCTGGAGGTTGTTCCTGCTACAGAAAACTGTGAAGAACTAAAGAGGTGTGAGGTGCGGCTGTTTTATTCAACGCTACACTGCTGTACGAGAGAAAATCCTGACGCACAGCCCCATGCGGCCTAAGAAATCAACGCAGAGCCTGCCCATGGCTCGAAAAAAACACTGCACACCGAGTCGTATGCACCAATCTCGAACATCCGAGAACACCGTATCGACTCCGACGCAGGCCCCGCTGTGTGGCTAAAAGAATCGATGCATTGCCTGTCAGCAGCTACAGAAATCAACGCAGGGCCTGGATCGCCGCCACATCGACCCGCAGCGACCGAATTTTCTCACACATCGCACCTGCGCATCAAATCTATGACGACGCTGGGCTTCCAGTAAGAACTGACGCATCACCTCCTCTCAGTAAGGAACCGACGCATCACCTCCCCTGCGTGGCAGTAAGGAACCGTCGCATCACCTCCCCTGGAGCAAGGAACCGACACTCCACCTTTCCTGTGCCAGTTTTGTTCCCGTATTTTTGACGCATTTGAGGTACTTTGTGCAAAATTCACGCATCCATAGTTTTCTATGGACAGAACTGTTTTCTACCTTTTAAGAATCATATTTTGAGTTCTGTATGTTGGATTTTTGTTGTTTTGGTCTTGTTTGGTTTAGAAAAAGATACTCTATTTTTCTAAACTGGAGTGGTTTCCATTTGTGGAGTTTTCACTGTGTTACTGTGGATTATATAGAAATGCTTTACACATTGCCTCTGTAGTTTAACCTGACCGCTCTGGGCCAAGCTGGTGAGCACATGCAAACTTAGGTGTGTACTTTACTCATCCTTACTAGAAAGAAGGGTCCCTACTTGGACAGGGTGTATACCACTGCCAAATAGAGACCCCCTTTCTAACACAAATGTTTCGAAAGAAATAGTTAAATGTGATTAATTCACACTAAAAAAACGAAGACATATACATGGAATTGTTTCCATAAACCATATGTTGACTGATGGTGATGGGTTCTGTTGGTGTATTTGAGATATTGATTGGGCATGTTACTCCTTCCACCTGATAGACCCCAGTGCTGTACCAGTTGACTCACCAACTGCAATAGAAGCAAAGCAGGAGACAAAGGCTTGGTCTGCACCTTTAAAATCAAGTTCCCATTATATTTGTGACAATGTATATTGTCCCCTTTGCATGGAGATAACATTTGCTAAAGAATCTTTTCTACACTGTCACATTCTAGTGTAGTAGGTAAGGTCAAGCTAATAGTGTCCAATCAGGATGAGACTTGCAGGAGGATTATGATGGAATATGGTGTAAGGAAGGAAGATAACTTCAGGGTATGAAAAGGAATGGACGTATGCATGGATCAGCCCTCCACATAAACAGACTTTGGATATCTTAGAAGTAGGGCAATAAATAATTAGAAAGAAAAGTACATTGCGGTGTTGTTCCTGTCACGAGCCAGTCACGACATACACTTGGTAGCTTTTTGTATGCCATAGAGAAGCTCATTTGAGAGCAACCGATGATCAATTACGATAAAAGTCAGCACATAATTACTCACACATCTTTTTAGGAAGTCTGTTAATTGGGTCATATCTCCTTAATGTAATTCTGCAGGCGACATGCCAAGCTGTAACCTATTCTCAGAGATTGTGCCCTACGACTTTAGATCATAATTGTAAGCAAAACTTGCATCTAAACATTGCTATTAAAAGGATGATACGTAGAAACTAGTGTTTTCTTATGGGTAGTAGCTGAGGAAATTGACATTTTGGCTACATTTGTTTTCTGTGCTGCAGTAATATAACAGAGGAAATAGAATGTTGACAGACCCGCCATGCCTTGGGGTGCACAATATTTTCTATGTAGTTACTACTGCCATCGAGGCTGTAACCAGTTTGGGAAAAATAGGTTGCCAAAATGGCAGCTAACACTATATGCAGAGGGCCTTCTGTGGATCTGGTGGCAGAGGCAGGCCTCTCACCTGCACTAGTCTATTGTGGCCAACCTGCCAGCCAAAGCAAAACAAACAATGTAGCCTTAAGAGAAATCACAGCAAAAACAAAATATGGAATAACCCTAGCTTATTCAATATTAAGATGTAGAGTCAATTAATAAATAGTGCTGTGGGAAGTTTTGACAATTTAAAACTATACGGGGCAGGAAGATATGGTTGGTATCTGAGTGTAGTGATGTTGGCCTCCGGTGCATGTCTGGCAAAATGTGTATTTATAAAAATAGAATTGGGTCTTTCATTACTAAGGGAAGAGGCTGAGTAACAGCATGAGGAAATGCTCTTTGGTGGCCATTTTATTCATTTTGGGCCTGATTCACATAGGCACTTAGACCTAAAGTCTAACTTTACTACTTTTTGGTAGTCAACAAGGTAAGTTACTACTAGTAATTTTATTAGTAGTAATTTTACGACTAGTAACTTTACTACTGGTAAGCTTACTAGTAGTAAACTTACAAGTAGTAACTTACCTTTGTGAATACCGAAAAGTAGTAAATTTAGACTTTTGGTCTAACTTTGCCTTTGTGAATCAGGCCCTAAGTTTAGACCTGAAGTCTAAAGTTAGACTTCAGGTCTAAAGTTAGACTTCAGGTCTAAGTTTGCCTCTGTGAATCGGACCCTAAGTGTGTTCCTTGCATTTCACTGAATCTTAATTAATTTCATATACGTGTGTATCTGCTGGAGGTTTTGTAAAGGTAGTCTGTTCATCACGATACACAATGCTTTAATTTTAAACAGAAATATATGAAGAAGTACCTGGTAAATGGAATAATCCCAATCCCAGATGGGTACGTCATTGGTACGTTCTCAGAGGCTAAACTAACTTGTCAGCTTTTAATGCCAGCATTTCATAAAAATACAGTAATACCATGAAATATTAGAACCTTTAAATCACTGCTAAACTGTTTACCAGCTTTTGTGTAAACATAATAAGGCAGCACCCATCTCTCTCAAACACTTTTGCTCATATTGTTTCTGTGCCCTGCACCTCACTAGCCAAATGTCAACACTTTCTACAATCAAACGCCTGACATCTCATTAGTCTTATTGCCACAATTTTATACGAATGAATAACTTAGGTGAATCTTAGCTCAAGCTGAAGGCCAGCTTATTTACAGTTATTGACTGAGTTAGTAATTTTAGAAATAGGAACAGCAGTTTCGCCAAGTTTCCAGATTACGTTGACTGCTCCTGATTTCCTACATTCAGCTCTCTTTCTATCGGAAAATAATGAAGGCGATAGCTCACGGTACTCGTTGAAGCCAGAGCTCCTCAAAAACCTGACTTTTAGGACTTAAAGATGGCTGTTCCTAGAACACTCATTTTTACCTGACATCTATAATCTCTTTCAATTGAGCCGGATAATTGGGTTGCCTTGCCTCGCTCACTCCCCTCAGCCACTTGCATTCTGCAATCGACTCTTGCGAAAACGTTTGATGGTTTTCTTTCGTTTTGGCAGCCTGCCATGCTGAATCTGCCAATCAGTTATTCAACTTCTCCCTAGCAAGAACAGAAATGGAACGAGCCACTGTTTACATTTTGTTAAGGTTATCAAAACGGAAAAGAATATGCCTTTTAATTTACAGCCCCCGTTGGTAAAAACAAAATACAACAAAATGCATTTTTCCCCACAAAGCAGTGTGAAAAATGTGCCTCTCGTGATGCATATATTCTTGATTTCTTTTAAGTGGCTTGTGTTATTTTTAAAGTCGAATTAAAAGTCTTACCATTGAACTTAACGTGTAAAACTACAGAAAGAGAATACCAGTTTTGAGTGCATTAAGAAAACGGAAGAGCTGGGGGCTCAGATGCTTTCCAGAACCGCCATGCTATTATGTCACTTACTCCTTAAGCATGGAATTCTTGCAAGCATTTTAAGAGGCTGACAGCCTCAGTTCATACGTCTCACTAGCAATAGACTAAGAAAGAAGTTCCTGGCGGTCACCGTGTCCTCATTGCTGCAATCTTGTATGCTTTTATATTTTGTTACTAAACAGTTCGAACTCTAGCCTTTTTCTGAACCGAACAAAGCTCTGAAAACTTTGTTTCTGATATGAACTGTTGTATAGCACACATTTGCATCCTGTAGTGATGTGGGCAAGGCGTAGTCAGTGTTTCTTTCCATTATTATGGTTATGTGGTTTCCTCCGTATGTTTGTGTGACGCATCTACTGTCAACCAGACTTTTCACTTAAGCTTCTCAAAATGGCAGATACACTTCCCCTACCTAAAAGAGTCTTCTGGAAGAAGGACTACCCTTGTACTCATTAACTTGATTCAAGCAATATCTTCTCCATATCCAGACTGTGAAATGGCTCTCTCAATATGGTGACTTCTTGTAAAGAATGCTGGTATTAGATATAGTTAAATATCAAAACTTTCAATTTTCAGTTTCAATTCTTTGTCAGTCCATCCTAACTTAAACTTGTCACACTGTGCCAAGTCTTTCAACTGACCAGAGTCACTTCTTCTCATAAATAGCATAGTATCAGTAAATATGTCTTCATTGCAGAATTTAATAGCCAGAGGATTGTTGACTAAAATCCGTAGTAAGAAGAATTTTCTGACATTTGTCAAGATCCTAATGAAGAACAACGAAACAGGAGTATCTGACAAATTATAAATATTTCCCCATGAGCTAAAGGGAAACGTCTATGGTTCATTTGAGATTGCTAAGTTTCGATATTAAAACAGACTGACCAGCTATTAATGACCATTTTTTAATATAACAGCCCAACATTGTTGATGTAAAACCGGTTGTCCCAATAAACCTTGCTATTTAGGAGAGCCAGGTTGTTTTTTGCATTTTCATCTTGCCCTGTTGTCGACCCATGGAAAGAGCAAGATCAGCCCTTGAAATGTGTTAAAATGTATTGATGCACAAAACATGACACATTTTCAATTATAAGCTTTGTTAGATGGGCATCTTAATCATGTTGGTTGTATAATACATAAATAAATTCTTCCCACATCAAGATGTTTGTAGAGGCATTTCAGAAGGCCTTGTTGTAAGGCATTATCAAAACTTGTCCGAAGTTCCTCCTGTTCAGTAAGAATCAGGAAGTCTTACCCCCATTATTTTACAATTATTTGTAACTGTATCATTTCCTGGGCTCTTGCTCTTCTTCAGTGCTCCATAGCTTCCGAGCTAGGTTGGCGCAATACTTATTTACAAAAATACATACATAACAAGATGAAGTATTTTATTCAGTATACCAGAAAAGAAACACATTATTTTTAAGAGCAATTTGAAACAGCTAACTTACTGCCGCTACAAGAAATATTTAAAGTTTTTTTCAGTGTCCACTGTATGTAGCTGGGGGTGCTGTTAATAGTCAAGGGCAGAGTTGTTGGTTTTGCGTGTGCTTTCATATAAATCCTGTTGAAATGGTTAGTAGTCTCGCTGGAAAGCAATACGTTGCACAATATGTGGCCCTTGGTGCTAAGTTTGTTACCTGAGGGCAGAGCCGGACTGGGAACCGAAACCGGCCCTGGCAAACTGCTCGGCCAGCCCCCTTGGGGAGAAGGGTGGGGTGCGGCCGAGCTGTTTGCTAGGTCCGGTTTCCGCTGATTTTGTTACATGGGACCGATAATGTTGGTCCCCTGTAACAAAAAGGCCCCCAGGGGCCCAAAACAGGCCGCCATCCCGGCGGCCCACCGGAGAAACGCCCGGTGCCCACTACGGCCAGTCCGGCCCTGCCTGAGGGTATTGAGGTTGTTTTTATTAGAGCTCACTGCGGCAGAGAACGTGAGTGTTATGATGTCAAATAAAATTATAGTAGCTTGCACACAAGGTTTGCCAGGGTGGCTTATTATAATCACTACCCCACAATACATTCTCAGCTCAAATCACATCTTGGCTAGACTATTGCAATGCTTTATATTTGAACATCAATAAGTCCTCGCTAAATAGACTACAAGTCATTCAGAATGCGGCAGCCTGCCTGGTTCTGAATGTGCCTAAACATCTCTTGGTGAGGGAAGGCATTCACTCCCTTCACTGGCTGCCAGTCAGAAAGTGGGTGATATATAAAGCTCTCCGCATGGTCTATCTGGCTCTTCACCATCAAGGTCCGGTGCCTTTCAGATTAGAATTCCACTGGTACACCCGAAAAAGACTACTCAGATCAACCTCTCTCAGAAAGGCGACCAACCACAGAGTCCGCAAAACTAGGTGGGGCGGCCGCTCCTTCTCTGTAGCAGTGGCTAAATTATGGAACAATTTGCCTATACAGATTGCGACTTTAGGCTCTTTTTTGGTGTTCCGTAAGCAACTTAAAACCTGGCTATTTTCCCTTCTGTAAATGTAGACCCTGGTCTCCATGGATGCTTCCCTACCGGTCCTAGCACTTTGAAGCTGATAAAGTTTAATTAAAAACTGACATTTGACTTACAAACCACGTTAGAATTTTACATTTAGAATGCATTATAGTTGCTGCAGAAATGTTTTTATTGAAAAATGGCTCATAGAAAAATTTGCCCATGCTGAGAAATCCTTTCAAATGTATAATTAAATATGTGATGACTTATTAATAATGAAATAATGTAGGCAAAATGTACATTAGTGTGTAGATAATGAGTATATGTGTAGAATTGTTTGTATCACACAATTATTCTTAAACGTGTTCATTTAGTTTAGGCCTTAGAAATGCCTATTCATATAAATTCTTGCTCATAGCTTCATAGACATCCATTTAGAGCATTTGTCTAGCATCAGCATCTTGCTACGAATTGCTGCTAAGAATTGCTGACTCCGATAATGTGATTTAGTTTACTTCCTCACCTCATATTAGATCCTTCACTTTAACAATTAGATGTGCTGCATTTGTTATATTAAATAATTATTTAGACATTTTATGTATGCTTCATCAGAATATATTGCTAGTTTGTCTCCACTTCTAAACAGGCCTTTTGTCCTTACACTGAAGCACATAGAGCATCCTTTAGCTTAGGTGAGAAGGTTTTATGAGAACTTTCCTTCATGTATCTGTTTAGGCAACAGTGTTATACTAATGTACCAGCGTGAACGTTTACTGTGAGAATTGAGGGAAGAAACGCCGGAAACATGACAACACCATTGAATGGAAGAATATCATTGGATTATAAGGATCGACTCACTAATTATGTTGTTACAATATTTCCCAGTTTACATCAATCATTGTCCATAGATAGGTAGAGCAGCAGAGAAGAAGATGCAGATTTCGAATGCTGTACTGATAGATCCACCATTCTTGCGACTCTTTCTCCTGAGGAGTTGTGTTTTTCTTAAGGTACTGACAGCTTCTGCTAAAGGTAACTTGCTTTCATACTTAAATATTTTCCTTAGATCAATGCTACTGCAGAGATCATTTTCATGCTGACGGTTGCTACTGCAACTGTGAGGGAACTCACTGAGTTTCCAGAATGACCCTTCATGGGAAGTTCCATCTTAGTTCTATTTGCTCTTTTCCAAACTGAATTCTTTATGGGTTCTACTTAAGGTAGGGCAGGTCCTTTAGTTAGTTTAGTGACTATTTTCCTTTATGGAACCCTGAGTATTGATTTATGATGTCACTAAATCAATTTCTTTTTATTGATTTCTATAATTGACTAATCTGAATAAAACAACAAAAGCAATTACTAATCTTCAAAGATAAATAAAGGTGTTGGAATCTTTTGAAACTTTTCATCATTAACTGAACATCTAAAATTCCGATTGTCGATGATATATGTCTGATTCATATTTTATTATACCTCCAATTCACCTAACGGTGGAAAAGGTCTGTTGACCTTATTTAAAGTCATCAGGATTTCTTAAGGACGAAATCTGTAAGTTGGATGTTAAGTTTTGAAACCATTCTTGGAAATCCGCAGACTTTCCAGCAACGCCTTCAGGTTTAGAGCGCTTAACAAATCTCATTCTATTCCAAGTGTTTTAAAGAGTTAGGCTTAAGCCATTTAAATGTCCTGTGTTATATACGGAGCTTTATGCCCCGTCAGATTGCTAAAAAATGATTTGTTGGATGCAGGAAAGTGAAGTATTGCTGCTTCTTAGAATTTAAGCTGTGATAGATAAAGCCACGTATTGCTTACTGGTACAGGTGTTTTATGCTGTGTAGTATTCTGCTTGTCACATGCATGGGCTATTGGAGGCAAGCATTTTGTCTGCTTGGTGCCCTTAGTTCTGTGTAGTTCGTGTTGCAATATAGTGGCTATATGTAATAATGTGGTGCAGAAATTGCATTAAGTACATTATTGTTGGTGGATTGTCGTTGATGTGTGAACCCTATGGTTTTGAATATCACACAGCAAGTGTTACAGCAGTGTTGCGGACTTTATTTACTAAGTCACATCATTCTCGGTACAATAGCTAAACCACTTTGGCCCTTGTGGTGAATGCGTCCCACTAATTTTAAATCAGGCAAAAATTGATTTCTTTGCCCACTTCCGAGGGTCCAGGACTGGGGAGGCGCCACTTTGCAGGGTAGGACTCACAGATGGCAGCGTCCAGGTGCTGGGTTCAAGGTTATAGTTATAAGTAAAGGGTAGACCCAAATAAGTCACTGGGACCTGGGTATGTAGCAGTACATTGAGAAAGAGGTCCCAGTGCGCAATCGTTACAGACAGTGAAAATTTCTACCAAATATAACAAAATAACTCTAATGCATAGCAGATTATTCAGTTCAATGTTGTTTAATCACATTGAACAATCCTCAGTACTGGTTAGTCAGCATATGATTCAAGAAATATATTTACACAAGTGCCCCACAGCGGTGGGAGAAAAAGAAGGGGAGGTAAGAGTGCATGAAGTGGGGTCGTAAAGGTGTAAGGGAAAGGTGGTGACATCGTTATTATCACAAAATAAGTTACAGCGGCAGTGGCTTGTATTTGCTACAAGGTCTCGTGTTCATTTTCGACATTGCCATGCTTAAAAGTCCATACAATATCACAGTTGCAAATCACTGTTGGTAAGGGCTGGCATAGAACAGAACAAAAGTCGACGTTTCAACCCCAATATAGTGTAGGCTGTTGTGATCCTTACAGCGGGGTCTTCCTCAGGACTAGAGAAAGGGGGGGAACCATACACCACCCTTGGCATGAGGTGGTTCAGTTGGGTGAAGGCCCGTAGGCTCACAAGGACACAGAGCGGAGGATAGGCACTTGAATTGGGTGGAATCTGCAAGAGTATTTAATCATTAATAATTGTTCAGAAGGCAAGGACCCAGAGGTTCATCTATCGATTCAGATAATTCTGCAGTCTGTCGGGCGGGTCCGTCTCCATGTGTGGCACGGAGACGGACCCGCCCGACAGACTGCAGAATTATCTGAATCGATAGATGGTGGTGTATGGGCCTTCACCCAACTGAACCACCTCATGCCAAGGGTGGTGTATGGTGCTCCCCCTTTCTCTAGTCCTGAGGAAGACCCCGCTGTAAGGATCACAACAGCCTACACTATATTGGGGTCGAAACGTCGACATGTTCTGTTCTATGCCAGCCCTTACCAACAGTGATTTGCAACTGTGATATTGTATGGACTTTTAAGCATGGCAATGTTGAAAATGAACACGATACCTTGTGGCAAATACAAGCCACTGCTGCTGTAACTTATTTTGTGATAATAACGATGTCACCACCTTTCCCTTACACCTTTACGACCCCACTTCATGCACTCTTACCTCCCCTTCTTTTTCTCCCACCGCTGTGGGGCACTTGTGTAAATATATTTCTTGAATCATATGCTGACTAACCAGTACTGAGGATTGTTCAATGTGATTAAACAACATTGAACTGAATAATCTGCTATGCATTAGAGTTATTTTGTTATATTTGGTAGAAATTTTCACTGTCTGTAACGATTGCGCACTGGGACCTCTTTCTCAATGTACTGGTTCAAGGTTATGGCAGCCTCTGTCCCTCAGGCTCTAGTCAGGAGGCCAGCCGACTAGCCCTTGGAGTCAATCTTGGGTTCTGGATTTAAAGATGCATGTCCAGAACTTCTCACCCCCACAAGAGGACAGCAGGCAGCAGGTCAGCATACAAGGGCAGCAGTCCTTCGGAGGAGCAGTCCAGCAGAGTGGCAGTCCTTTCAGCAGCACAGCAGTCCTTTTTCCTGGCAGAGTATTCACAGGCCCAAAAGTGTACTGAAGAGTTGGTGTATAAGCTCCAAAATTTAAACCTGGGGCTACCTTTGAAGTAATAGGAGCTTCTACAGGTTTTCATTTGCAGTGCACAGGTTTCCTCCCTTCCCTTCCCTGACTCCAGACTAACTATAGGAGATATGCAGCCATTTGCGTGGAGGCAGGATACAGCCTGGTCAGGTGTAAGTAGGGCTATGCCCGGCTCTGCCCTCCAATCCTGCCAGTGATGGCTCATCCAGACACACCTAAGCTCTCTATTGTGGCTGTCTAGGAAGAATACACAAAACCCAACTGTCAGCTATACCCAGTCATGTGGCCCAGAGAGGCTGCAGGCACTAAATGGCTAATGCAGGAAAATACCAATGTTCTAAAGGTGGAATTTTCAAAATTGTAATTCAAAATCTGACTTCACAATAAGAGAGGAATTTTCATTACAGTTCCAAAGACATCAAACATGGACTAGTATCCTGTTTCCATTTGGAAGTTACAGCTTATTAAATGTAATAAGGTAACTCCAATGGTATCCTCTGAGAGAGGTAGGCCTAATAGTAGTGAAAAAACGAATGCAAGAGTTTTTCACTACCAGGACATGTAAAACGTAGAAGTACATGTCCTCGTTTATAAATACATTGAACCCTGCCCTCTGGGCTGTTCAGGGCCTACTCTAGGGGTAACCTATATACATAAAAAAGGAAGGTTTAGGTCTAGGAAATAGTTCATTTTGCCAGGTCAAAATGGCAGCTTAAAACTGTCCACACAGGCTGCAATGGCAGGCCTGAGGAATGTTTAAAGGGCTACTGAAGTGGGTGGCACAATCAGTGCTGCTCGCCGACTAGTATCATTTAATTTACAGGCCCTGGGGACCGGCAGTGCCAATTTACTAGGGATTTATAAGGTAACTAAATATGCCAATTGGGTGTGAGCCAGTTTTACCATGTTTTAAGGAGTGAGCACAAGCACCTTAGCACTGGTTACCAGTGGTAAAGTGCGCAGAGCCCTAAAGCCAGCAAAAAAGGAGTCAGCTAAACAGGAGAGTTGAAGGCAAAAGTTAGGGGGAAAACCATGCCAAGGATGCCAGGTCTAACATACAAGGACTGAAATTTTACCCCAAGCTTGAAATCAGAGTCTATGTTTGTATGAATGCCATGTCAGAATGGATGCTGGTGACCTGACTAAAACTGTATCACATATGCTAATGTTGGGGAGATGAAGATGGGTCGGAAAGTTCTGTTCAGTTTTCATGGACCATCTATTTTATTCTCAGTAGCAAGCAGTCTCTATGTTCCATTTCCACTATGTTGATAAGATCTTCTTTCAACACATGAAGCTACTGTGCAAGACCTTCTTCTTGCTTTTCCCTTACCTTGCAAACTTGAAGTAAGCATGGGAGCCTCATTTGACCTTGAACGCAGCAACTGCTTTCAAGTTAAAGTTCAAGTTGAAGGAGCAAGAATAATTTTGCTCTTTCATAAGCTAATGTTGTGGTCAGAAAGATGGAAAAGGGGGGTTTCATTGGTTGAAAAATATATTTGTGCTAGGTGTATGTGTGGAGCCATTCGAACCACCCTATGAACTTTCACATTTTTAATTGATTTGTTGGGGTATTTTACAGGGTATTTACAAGTCGAATACAATAGCTCAGACTGTGTTTTTTTAGAAAGGTTTAATTGCACTGAAGAAAGTTATATGCTTTTGGAAGAATATTATTTTTCAAAAAGTAGATCCTTGTGGCATTTGGTTTTCTGGACTTAGCAGCAAATGATATTCAAGCTCGGAAATCGTAAGCTGAATTGAGTCTGTTACGTCTTGGGTTGTATACGTTTGATCTTGAGTTCATTAGGTTCTCATCAGTGATCCAAAGGTGCACAGTCGATTTCACTGTCCTAAGGTAGTGAGAAAGGAACCCTTACTGTGGTCATCTGGTGAGCACAATAAGAAGAATATTATCAGAGATGGCGGACTACTTGCCATAGGTCGATCTGTGTCAAAGTGCATGGAGAATGTTCTGTTTGCCAGCTTTAGAATAAAACTGTGTCATAACTGTGTGCAACAGTATTTTGTGTTGAAAAGTCTGTAATATCTTTAGAATACATGGAATTTTGTAATCCCTGTATAAAGGCCTGACTCTAATTTCTTTATAATCGGCGACTTGTAATGCATCCACTCTCTGATTATAAAGAAAAGACATAAGAACTCAACTATTATAAGTTATTACAATCGAGTTCTGACCTTACACTGCCTGATATGAGAAATAAACCAGTGTGCCGTTCCTAAGTGTGTGGGAGTGTTCAGGTCTGTTATGAAGTGCCCTCACACATCCCGAGGGATGTCATGCTTCATCATTGGGCCTGCTCCTCATCGGGCCGGCACTACAATGCCCGACAGCCACCTGCAGAGGGGCTCTTTGGCGGAGATCTTTTTTTGATGAAGCCATTGGGTGTGTGAGGGTTTGTGGAGTGTGCAGTGTAATTTAAAATAGGTCTAGGGCTGCCCTTTTCAATAATTTTATTCCCAGGGTGCACTAACCTAATTAAAACTGAAAGCCCTGTCTGGAGATAATGATCCTACAGGGTCTGTGTGGTGCATGGGGTCGACATGTTTCTTGCCTAAAGAAGCACCTAACGGGTCTAGTGGCAATTCATCAGGACCGTGATATATAGGAGAATATAATCTCAACTCTTACACTACCGCAAAACTGGTTCTTGATGTATTGTAGTAACCAGCGTTGCTGTTGAACACCAGGTCAATTTTCCTGGTGTAATGAGACCCCTGTTGTTTGAGGTCAGAGATGACGGGGGGTGTCAGCAGAGCACTTGGTTGCTCGTACCGTAGGGTGGCGCGGCAACTAGCTGTGATCCTACCCTTGCTCCGGTCCCCGTGGGAGCAAGGGTAGTTTTTAGTTAGGTTAGGTTAGTGCACCCTGGGAATGAAATTATTGAAAAGGGCAGCCCTAGACCTATTTTAAATTACACTGCACACTCACGACACTACATAACAGACCTGAACACTCCCACACACTTAGGAACTGCACACTGGTTTATTTCTCATATTACGTCTTAAGAGTACGTGTGCAGGACCTGGTTAAAAAGCTCCTGGTTCCTATTATTTAAGAGACTTACACTGCCTGATGCCAGAGCTAGCAGCAAGGTGAAAGGCAGGTCAGGTCTGAGAACATAATTGAAGCAGCTGTTAAAAGCAACAAAAAGCAACAAAAAGGGAACATTGCTTTTCTTTCTTCTGCTGTATTTTCTGGCTTACAAGGACAAGCAGAGAGAGCATGTTTATGTTTTTTGCACTCTTTGGATAGTTAGTGAAAAGCCAGAATCTTTCTGCATGTTTTTGCACATTTCGAGCTTCTGCAGCTTTTATTTTTTAAAAAGTGACTTGTATTAAACTGATTCTAAAATCTGTTTGCAAATTTCTAACAGTCTTTTTCATGTGTTCGATTTTGCACTAGAGGTTATATTTTTTCTTTGTATATTACATGGGATAAAGTACCCCCTAGCGTACATGTTAAGGAAATTGCAAGTCATCGCGGAGTTCCATAACCTTGAAAAGGAACTCACCTTCAGCCTCGTTCCTCTATATGGTGATGGAACTCCTAGGTGACTTGCAATATCCTTATAATGTACGGCAGGCAGTACTTTATTCCATACATATTGCACAATGTAATTATAATGGCTTTGTTCAGCAATATGATTCATGCACAAGAGGTGCTACATAAAACGTCTGAGGAAAAGTGAGAAAAACCAAAAAGTGATGGGTGGATTACTTGGATTAATACCAGCCACAAGTAACTACTCAGAACCGCAATCTAGTCTTTGAATTATTTGACCACCATGCCATAATGGCATGTCAGACAGGAACCAACCAGATGTGAATCTGGAAAAGGAAGATGACATGTCTAGCTTGAGCTGGGATAGTGTTCTAGATGCTGGGTGCTTATCTGCAAACGTTTTAGAATGTGTTTATTCTTTCTTGCAGTTCCTCACTTCAAGTTAGGAGATGTTGTTCATGCTTTACCTGTCAATCTTGGTTTTGAGGTGTGGCTGGGTGTCAGGTCGATCGCTATGTAGGCCATGTTAAATGTAATGCATGCTTGCAGAGAAAGCATAATGTTGTTTTCTTAGTGTTGAGGTAATTCGGTCACATTTGGAAGGCCTTTGATCAGACTTGCAACTGCATGAAGACCTCTCTTCAGTAGAGGCAGGAAGGCTTCTGGGATACCGAAGAGCAAGGCAGTACCACCATTGAGATGAGCCAAGACCAACACCTTTCCAGCTGTCCTGAATTCAGTTTCTGGAAGGAAGGGCTTCATTTTGTGAGTTGCATACGTTGGTAGTAGGCAGTTTTTGTTCTATGTGTGAGGTGGTCCATGCAGCTGTGGTTTGTGTTGATTGGTAGCCTGGGGGCTTTTCAGAGATGAAGGGTCATGGAGAGAATCAGTCCAGACTCTTCTTCAAGAGCCATTAATAACTTGCTTGCTGTTTATGCTGTTTGCAGTCATGAGTTATGAGTGCAAATTCACTTTTGTTCAGGTTGAGTGCCAGGAAGGATTTGGACATTTATACATGGATGGTGTATATTGAAATACAAAGAATAATTGCTTTAGAGACTCTAACTGCAGCATCAGCGATATAGATTTAGTGAAAAACAAAGCCGCTCCAAAAGATACTCTCATACTCTCGCTCTCTTTCTAAATTATATATAAATATATATAAATTCACTGAAAAAACCATAGGTTTCAGGGGCGTTATAGTTAGTTGGACATTTCACTCATACAAAACCATAGAAATTCCCCCGTTATAGTTAGTTCAGCTAACTATAACTCGCGCGCTCCGCAATGCACTGCTGATGACGTCACATATTACATCACTCATGACATGGTCAGTGACATCACTGATGACATCATCCAGTGAATGTGTGTTTTTCTGAAATTTAAATATGTTTTATATATGTATATCTCAAGGTCGATGGAAGAATAAATGGGTATATGAGTGTCTAAATGGATGATTTTGTTTTGCAAAATTGATTGTATAACTGACTAAGTGTATCTTAGTGAATACATGGGTTAGTGAGTAATGTTTAAATATGAAAATATCTGTATCAGTCTCTCAACGAATTTTGTTGTAAAGGTATGTATGGTAAATGACCATGTGTTCTAAAAAACATGTAGACGATCCATGTCGTTGTAAGGAAACAGAGGCTGTTCTGTTTCCTCACAATGACGTGCACCGCCCCTCAGAGATGACGTGAAGCAGGAACCACGAGGAGAGAGGAACCAAGAGGAATGAGAGGTAAGGGGGATTGGACATGGGGTGGGGGTTTCTTTTCTAGGGTTTAGGGTAGTGCAGTGGTGTTTGGGTGGTGTAGGGGGTCGTGCTTGGGGTAGTGTTTTAGGGTTTAGGGTAGTGCAGTGGTGTTTGGGTAGTGTAGGGGGTCGTGCTGGGGGTAGTGGTTTAGGGTTTAGGGTAGTGCAGTAGTGTAGGGGGACTTGCTGGGGGTAGTGTTTTAGGGTTTAGGGTAGTGCAGTGGTGTATGGGTAGTGTAGGGGGTCGTGCTGGGGTAGTGTTGTAGGGTTTAGGGTAGTGCAGTGGTGTTTGAGTAGTGTAGGGGGTCATGCTGGTGTTAGTGTTTTAGGGTTTAGGGTAGTGCAGTGGTGTTTGTGTAGTGTAGGGGGTCATGCTGGGGGTAGTGTTTTATGGTTTAGGGTAGTGCAGTTGTGTTTGGGTAGTGTAGGGGGTCGTGCTGGGGGTAGATTTAGGGTTTAGGGTAGTGCAGTGGTGTTTGGGTAGTGTAGGAGTCGTGCTGGGGGTAGTGTTTTAGGGTTTAGGGTAGTGCAGTGGTGTTTGTGTAGTGTAGGGGGTTGTGCTGGGGTAGTGTTTTAGGGTTTATGTTAGTGCAGTGGGGTTTAGGGTAGTGCAGTCATGTTTGTGTAGTGTAGGGGGTCATGTTTTGGGGTATAGGGTAGTGCAGTGGTGTTTGGGTAGTGTAGGGGGTCATGCTGGGGTTAGTGTTTTAGGGTTTAGGGTAGTGCAGTGGTGTTTGGGTAGTGTAGGGGATCGTGCTCAGGGTAGTGTTTTAGGGTTTAGGGTAGTGCAGTGGTGTTTGTGTAGTGTGGGAGGTCATGCTGGGGGTATATTTAGGGTTTAGTGTAGTGCAGTGGTGTTTGGGTAGTGTAGGGAGTCGTGCTGGGGGTAGTGTTTTAGGGTTTAGGGTAGTGCAGTGGTGTTTGGATAGTGTAGGAGTCGTGCTGGTGGTAGTGTTTTAGGGTTTAGGGTAGTGCAGTTATGTTTGGGTAGTGTAGGGTGTCGTGCTGGGGGTAGTGTTTTAGGGTTTAGGGTAGTGCAGTGGTGTTTGGGTAGTGGAGGGGGTAGTGTTTTAGGGTTTAGGGTAGTGCGCCCAACCAGCCACAATATCCGTGGACAACGGGGATCCTGACTCTTTGGAACGCTCCATCAATTGAATAATTTGGGTCAAGGGCCCTACCACGTCCAAGACCTATCAAATCCTTTCTTGGGATCCCTCATATACTTGGAGAAAAAGGTACATAGTTTCTCATCAATTTCAGGCGTGTGTGCCACCTTCCCCTTCAGTGAGGGCCTGGGGCATTCTCCCTCATCCTATTCCTGACCTCCCTTTCAAGGGGTTGATGGATTTTCCCCACCACATACTCTGCCACTTTGGCATCAGGTGTCCACTCTGCCGACCTAGGATGGTAAATTTGGGTAGGCTCGAACATGTCCGAGTGGACCCTGTCCCCAACCGGGGACTAAGAGGAGTGGGCCTCTGGACGCCAGGGACGCCCCGAGTCCTTATCCTCATCGGAGGAGAAATCGTCCTCCGATACACCCTCTCCCTCTAAGGGAAACCCGCCGTCGGGGTCTACAATAGTGGTGACAGTGTCGCAATTTTCTCCGGGCCCCTCCTCCTCCCGGCAGGGTGCATGTTTTAGCATTTGCGCACTCTTGAGGAAGGTCTCCGTAAGTTTATCAAATCCTTCCAAGTGCCCCGCGTTATGCTTAACGGCCCTTTTATTCCCCATCTGGGAGTTACTTGGACCCGCCACCACCAGATCTGGGTCACTGAAAACCCCAGGGATGCTTTTCGTCAGCTTATCAACTTGATCCCTAAGAGGAGCCAGCGCCCTAGAAATAGCCAGAGAGAGGGCTTGGTCCACTGCTGGAGGGAGAAGTTGGGGGGCCATTCCTCCTCCACTTCCTGGTAGGAGGAGTAAAAATGGTCTTCTGGAGAAGACATGATAGCAGAGGGTGTGAGCACAGAACAAATGCCCTTAAAATCCTTAAGACAGCCCCCTCGCCGGTGCTCCAACAGCTGGGCTTTCCCGAAGCTGTTATAAGAATAGACTGACGCGCAATACCAATTACCACCACCAGGTGGCGCTGGTCACTAACGTGGCCGTGTGGGGAAATCACCGCGTAGCGGTGTCAAAATTAGGCGAGGTTGGTCGGGAATCAAGCGGACACTAAAGGAGTGACCGGATTCCCAAACACGCGTAAAGACCAGCGGGAGCGCTCGGCGGAGCTGCCTCGCTCGGACCAGACGCGCCTGACAGGATCTCACCGCGCGCAGAGCACACAGCGGGAGAAACTGCGAGGGGAGAATGGGCTCGGGCAAGAGCCTGCTGCGCAGGGAATATGAAACAATACCAAGGCAATAATGCTAATAACGTGCACAAGAAACCGCTATACAAACAGCAACAACGTCAGATTAAGCCAAGAATGTAAGGAATGTACTTAACTGACGAGCAGTGAAGAAAGAGGAAGCGGAAGGGACGTCACGATATTATATACGATGGACTGTGATATGATTGGACTATAGTTGCCTTGGAGACTACCCCCTAATGGTTCATGGGTTGTGTAGTCTTTTGTTTAATGATTGTTGTGTTACGTTTTCTTTGAACTGCTATGCAAATAAAGTGAGGAAAGATATGCATAATCCTCGCCTCCGTCCTGCCATAGAATTCATTAAACTTTATTTGATCTGATTTAGAAACATAGATCATAAAAGTGTACATAAAAACAGTAAATCCTCTTTCCTAATACAATACAGTGAGAATTAATTAAAACCAGTAGGTAAAAATGGGTGTTACAAAGCCCGGTTCAGAGCAACTTCAGGTTAACAGAATCGTAAAGTTCAATGTTTCGCAAGATCAATCTCATGTACTTCGTGCAAAATACGCAATAAGGGGTCCAAGTAAGATGTAACGCTCCAATACCTGACCAGTTTGCACTATATGAAACTGCAGAAAAACTAAAAATAAAAAGTGTTTTGCACACTTCTGTCATTGGGCTATATGTGGGCTACATCTGGGTGATATTTGTGCTACATTTGGGCTCTTTTTTCTCTGGTGACCATCTTGGGAGACTTATTTGTTATGAAGTTTCCTAATTTCGTCATTTACTGCAGTCTCCTCAGTAGGAAATGCTTTCAGTTTTTTACTTTGATTCCATCAAGAAGGCATTCAGATGTGTCACACATTTGCCATAAATTCAGAATGTTAGCACTCTAGTTGTTCATTAGATCACTGTAGTAAAGCTACTGCTCACCAGAGAGTTAACTGGAAGTCTACTGCTGGTATTGAAAGTGATTGTTTCAGTCTGCATGTCAGAATTTTCTAATGAAATAGAAGAGGATTTGAGATCTCACTTAAAACATGCCCTAAATTTTCTTTCTGCAGCACTAACCATAATTTCTATGGCAAAATGAACCCCCTCATTTTGTTCCTTTTTAAATTAAATGTTTTAAGTGTTACCAGTTTATTCCAATCAAGATGGCTTCAGGTGTGCCATACTTTTGACATAAGTAAGACTGTTAGCGCTCTAGTTGTTCTTTAGAACACTCTGGGAAGCTGCAGTAGAACACAAAGGCATCAACTGACAGGCTGCTCCTGTTGAAATATAACAGGAAGATATTTGAGATCTCACTTAAAACATGTCCTAATTTTTCTTTCTACAGCACTAACCATAATTTCTATGACAAAATGAACCCCCTCATTTTGTTCCTTTTTAAATTAAATGTTTTAAGAGTTACCAGTTTAATCCAATCAAGATGGCTTCAGGTGTGCCATAATTTTGTCATAAGTAAGACTGTTAGCGCTCTAGTTGTTCTTTAGAACACTCTGGGAAGCTGCAGTAGAACACAAAGGCATCAACTGACAGGCTGCTCCTGTTGAAATATAACAGGAAGATATTTGAGATCTCACTTAAAACATGTCCTAATTTTTCTTTCTACAGCACTAACCATAATTTTTATGGCAAAATGAACCCCCTCATTTTGTTCCTTTTTAAATTAAATGTTTTAAGTGTTACCAGTTTATTCCAACCAAGATGGCTTCAGGTGTGCCATACTTTTGTCATAAGTAAGACTGTTGGCTCTCTAGTTGTTCTTTAGAACACTCTGGGAAGCTGCAGTAGAACACAAAGGCATCAACTGACAGGCTGCTCCTGTTGAAATATAACAGGAAGATATTTGAGATCTCACTTAAAACTTGTCCTAATTTTTCTTTCTACAGCACTAACCATAATTTCTATGACAAAATTAACCCCATCATTTTGTTCCTTTTTAAATTAAATGTTTTTAGTGTTACCAGTTTATTCCAATCAAGATGGTTTCAGGTGTGCCATACTTTTGTCATAAGTAAGGCTGTTAGCACTCTAGTTGTTATTTAGAACACTCTGGGAAGCTGCAGTAGAACACAAAGGAATCAACTGACAGTCTCTGCCCTTGTTGGATGTACATGTTTTACTGAGAATGTCAGACTTCATTCTCACATGACTGAGAAAGATAATGTGAATTTACAGAAAATATGCTCTCATATTAGCTTCTGGAGCACCTTCCAAAACTGTATGGGACAAGCATGTGAAAATAGTTTTCTCTCAAACATGATTCATGATATCCCAGCAGAAGGTTTTTCACAGGGTAAAATCACCTTAGAACACACCACAATTCATGAAATTAGTATGGTACCATCAACAAATGAATTCTAATGTAACTAAAGTCTGTTATCACCCTTTATAGCTCTCCTTTTGGTAACCCTCAAAATCTTCGATTCACTACAATGCATTTCAATGGGGTACTATCATTTATATTGGTCCCAAGATGGCTGCCAGCAATTCCAGGATGAAGTGCTGACAGCCAATCAGATCTCACGATGACATGTGTGGTTAGGCTCCGCCCAGATATATATGTGTTTTCTTTTTCAAATTTCTCAGGAACTACTGAACGGATTTACACCATTTAACCAAAAGGCACGACTCTGAACCAAGGGCTACCTTTTTGCCAAATTTGGTGTAATTCCGTTCAGCAGTTCGGGCTGTAGCTGCGACTAAAGGTTCCTATGGAAAATTGAATGGGGAAAACATGTTTTGGGACCCCCCTTTTTTATCGGCCCCCACTTGACGAATCACCCCGAGACTTTCAGAATTGGAGCGGACCGGAGCGTCCCACGAGTTTTGAAAATTTCGCGAAGATTCATTAACCGGCGTCAAAGTTATTGGAAATAGAATGTTGTGAATTTCCTATGGAAAATAGGTCCTAACTATAACTACCTACTGGCGACCGCCAGTAGGTAATATATATATATATATTCACTGAAAAAACCATAGGTTTTAGGGACAGTTATAGTTAGTTGGACATTGCACTCGTACAAAACCCGTGAAATTCCCCCGTTATAGTTAGTTCAGCTAACTATAACTTTCGCGCCCGCAATGCACTGCTGATGACATCACATATTACATCACTCATGACATGGTCAGTGACATCACTGATGACATCACTGATGACATCTCAAATGACATCACTGATGACATCATGCAGTGACTGTGTGTTTCTGTAAAGTTTAAATATTTTTAATATATATAGGGAAAGGCGTATTGAAGAATGAGTGGGTGTATAAGTGTCTGTATGGATGATTTAGTAGGTGCGTGACTAACTCTATAAGTGAGTGATTAAACGTATCTTACTGAATGCATGGGTTAGTGACTAAACTGGGTGAATGTCTGAATCCGTCTGTCTGTTGCTGTGTAAGTCGCTGCATGGGTTTGTGAATAGCTACATGAGTGTCTATATGAGTTATTGATTGGTTGTCTGAGTATCTGTATGGGTGCCTGAGTGTTTGTGTGGGTGGGGTGTGTGCGACTCTGTGCATAGATGTGTGAGTGGGTGATTCACTGGGTGGATGGTTTCAAGAGTGCATCTGTGATAGACTGTATGGGTGGGTAAGAGTGTGTAAGAGTGTGTTAGTGAGTGAATGTATGTCCCAGTGGTACATGTGTGAGTAACTACATATGTGAAAGGCAGTATATATGAGTGTTGGAGTATATAAATAGCTATAAGCGAGAGTGGGTGATTGTGACGGTGACTGTATGGATGAGTGTGTGCTTGTATCAGTGATTTTATAAGAGCGTAAGAATGTGCTAGTATTTGTATGAGTAAGTGAGCTGGTGTGTGTATAACTGTATAGGTGAGTAAATGGCAGTGTGTTTAATTATTTGCATGACTGACTAGGTGTGTGAGTACCTCTATGGATGAGTGGCGGTGTTTGAGTGTCTATATAGGAGTATGAGTGCATATGATAGTCCTGTACTGAGTGACCGTAAGTATGAGTGACTGTACGAGTGAGTGAGTGGATGTGTGTGTAGACCTAAGAATCAGTGAGTGGGTATGTAGTTATTGGTGTTGGAGTGTCTATGGTTTTGCGAATGGCAGTCTGTAATTTAGAGTGGGTGTATCAAAGGTTATATTAGGGTGTGAGGTGGTGCATCAGATTATCACGTGGATGATGTCATCAGTGATGTCATTTGAGATGTCATCAGTGATGTCATCGGTGATGTCACTGACCATGTCATGAGTGATGTAATATGTGACGTCATCAGCAGTGCATTGCGGGGCGCGAGTTATAGTTAGCTGAACTAACTATAACGGGGAATTTCACGGGTTTTGTACGAGTGCAATGTCCAGCTAACTATAACTGTCCCTAAAACCTATGGTTTTTTCAGTGAATTTGTAAGGTTTTTAAATGCTAATTTCTAACTATAACGTGCCTGAAACCTATGGTTTTTTCAGTGAATTTCAAAGGTTTTTAAATGCTAATTCCTAACTATAACATGTCTGAAACCTATGGTTTTTTTCAGTGAATTTCAAAGGTTTTGTAAATGCCAATTTTTAAATGTATTAATTGTTATATTTATTTTTTGATACTGATTTACTACATTTTTTAAAACTATTTATTTTTAGATATTTTATTTTTAAATTACATTGTAATTACATTATACATTACATTACAAAATATACTTTCTCAGAATGAATGACTTTAGTTTAAATACTTTGCAAATAGGCAATAGACTTTTAAGTACAGTAGTTACAGTTGTTGCAATGGGCAACACAATTTCAAACACAATGCAACATTGAGCTCAATGTGAATTTCTAGCTAAATGCAATTAGTTACTTTATGGATTACTTTCCTAACCACAGGACTGGATCCTAGATTCAGTCCTGGGACATCTCCTGTAAACAGTTGAGTAAAAGCGTTTTGGTTACAGTAGTGATTTTTAAGGAATATTATTGTATTTTAAAAGTTGACACTTAGAAACTTTTTCACATAGAATCACCAATGTTATCCTGTGGGAGGAAATTCACTTAGCAGGTAAGTAGTGTTAATGTTACTTTTTCTTACTCAGTGGTGGATCCTGGATCCAGCACTGGTGCATCTCCTGTAAACAGGTGAAAGAATGCGTTTAAGTTATACAGGCGATTTTTAAGGAATATTTGTAGTTTGTGAAAATCGACACTTTGAAACTTTTCTGCTGAAAACCAGACAATGGATTCCTATGGAAGGAAATATAAGTTTCTGGTAAGTACGGTTAGAATTACTTTTCAGGGTCAGTGCTGGGCTAAAAGATGCAGCACTGGGTTACCTCCTGATAACAGGTGAGTAAATCGGAATTCGTTGTTCGGATGATTTTAGGTGAATATTTTAAAGTTCCAAAACTCCACACAAACTTTTCCAGCAAAAAGCAGGCAATGATATCCTATGGAAGGAAATTCAAGTTACTGGTAAGTACGGTTAGAATTACTTTTCAGGATCTGTACTGGGCTCAAAGATGCAGCACTGAGGTCTCTCGTGATAACAGGTGAGTAAATCGGAATTCGTAGTTCGGCTGATTTTAGAGGAATATTATAAAGTTCCAAAACTCCACACTTAGAAGAATTTCCAAGTGAAACCAGTCAATGTTAGCCTATGGAAGGAAATTCAAGTTACTGGTAAGTACGGTTAGAATTACTTTTCAGGATCGGTACTGGGCGCAAAGATGCAGCACTGAGGTCTCTCCTGATAACAGGTGAGTAAATCGGAATTCGTAGTTCTGCTGATTTTAGAGGAATATTTGTAAGTTTCAAAAATCGACACTTAGAAACTTTTTCAGCAAAAAGCAGGCAATGATATCCTATGGAAGGAAATTCAAGTTACTGGTAAGTACGGTTAAAATTACTTTTCAGGATCAGTACTGGGTTCAAAGATGCAGCACTGAGGTCTCTCCTGATAACAGGTGAGTAAATCGGAATTCGTAGTTTGGCTGATTTTAGAGGAATATTAGCACAATGGTGAATAAAGGGGTGGGGCCTGAGGATACATGTCTGCAAACACGCCCTGTGGCACATTTTAAGTTGGAGAATTAATTCCTCCTCAATCCCGAGGGTCCCTAGGGGCCAACTAGCCCACCAGGTACCTCCAGTATGCGCCAGAGAGCTGCATTGCAGAGAGGTGTTCAGAGGCCATGCCCCTTTTTACAACACTCTGCAACGCAGCTCCGTGGCGCTTACTGGAGGTACCTGGTGGGCTAGTTGGCCTCAGAGACCCTCAGGATTGAAGAGGATTTAATTCCCCATCTTAAAACACGCCACGGGACCTGTTTGCACACATGTCACCTGAAGCCCCGCCCCTCCCTTCACCACTGTGCAAACGCGCCCCGTGGCGCGTTTTAAGTTGGGGGATTAAGTCCCCTTGAATCCTGAGGGTCCCTGGAGTCCAAGTAGCCCACCATGTACCTCCAAAGCGCCACAGAGCTGCGTTGCAGAGAGGTATAAAAGGGGCATGGCCTCTATACACCTCTCTGCAACGCAGCCCCTGGCGCATACTGGAGGTTCCTGGTGGGCTAGTTGGCCCCCAGGGACCCCCAGTATTTAAGGGGATCGTTCCCCATCTGCAAACGCGCCCGGGCGCATTTGCAGAGTGGTAAAGGAAGAGGCGGGGCCTGCGGCCCAATCGTTTTTTTCCCCGAAGAGGGGCTGTGTGGCCCCCTTCCTTTTCCTATTTTTGGGCCCTGGGGACCCCATCCCCCAGGGCCTTACCCTTTTAAAAAATATTAAACAGGAATTTTTAAGGAGGGGGGCTGCGTGGCCCCCCTCCTCAGGCCTCCTTTTGCCCCGGGGACCCCATCCCCCGGGGCAGGCCTTTATTTTTTATTTTACAAAAAATGTTTTAATGATTTTTGGGGAGGGGGGCCGCGTGGCCCCCCTCCCGGGCCACTACTTACCCGGGGACCCCATCCCCCGGGGCTGGCCCTATCCTTTGGGGTCCGTGGGGGGACCCCAACTCCCCCACGGACCATGCCGGCTCCCCGCCTCCTGCAGGAGCCGGCATTGCTTTTCCACATGGGGAGCTGCTAACATGCAGCTCCCCATGTGGAAAAGCAATTTGCTTTGGATATTGGAAGCGAGAGCAGGTTTCCTTCTCTCGCTTCCAATATCCAAAGCAGTTTGCTATGACAGGACGGGAGCCGCGAGGCTCCCGTCCTGTCATAGCAAACTACAGTGTCCCAGGGGTAGGCACCCTGGGACACTGCAGGAGCCGGCCCTGGGGAGTGGCGGTCCCCAGGGCCATTACAGGCTCCAGGAGGGGGGCCGCGCGGCCCCCCTCCCTCCATTGACAAAACTCCAGGGAGGTGGTGGTCCCCGGGGCTCTGGGGGTCCGTAATGAACCCCCATATTGAAATTTTTAGTGCCCCGGGGAGGTGGCGGTCCCGGGGCATGTGGGGAGCTCGAGCCCCCCACACAGGTAATTTTTTTTAAATAAAAAGAAGCCCCGGGGGTGGCGGTCCCTGGGGCTGCGGGAGGGCCAAGAGCCCTCCCGCACCATTATTTTTTAAATCCCCGGGGGGTGGCGGTCCCCGGGGCTTGGGGGGCCTTCGAGGCCCCCTAAATTAAATATAAACCCACCCCCGCATGCCCCCGGGACTTGGCCCACCCGGGGCAAAATAGCATCGAGCGCGGGAGACCGCGCTCGATTTTTATCGGCGGGATCCACGCACCCTAAGCGCATCCCGCCGATTTTTTTATTTTTTTTAAATGCTTTTTTCTGCCCAGGGGTCCTTGTGGGACCCCTGAGCACACCTAGGGGGTCAGGGTGTTTCTACCCTGCCCCCTTTGTGCGCTTTGCGCACTTGTTTCTGTCCCTCGGTTCTACCGAGGGACAAAATGGCTGCCAACACTTCCTGATTTAGAGTGTTGACAGCCACTTGACAGCCAATTAGCATGCAGCTCGTGATCGGGACGGTGCGCGCAGGGTGCGCTCAGGGTACGCGGACCCTACTCGGCCATAGATATATATGTGACTTTACTTATGATTTTCTCAGAAACTACTGAGCGGATTTACACCATTTAAGCAAAAGGCACAACACTGAACCAAGGGCTACCTCTTTGCCTAATTTGGTGTAATTCCGTTCAGCAGTTCGGGCTGTAGCTGCGATGAAAGGTTCCTATGGAAAAATGAATGGGGAAAACGCGTTTTGGGACCCCCCTTTTTTCTCGGCCCCCGCTTGACGAATCACCCGAGACTTTCAGGATAGGAGCGGACCGGAGCGCCCGAACAAGTTGGAAGCTTTCGCGAAGATTCGTCAACCGGCGCCAACGTTATTGCAAATAGAATGTTGCGGATTTCCTATGGAAAATAGGTCCTAGCTATAACTATCTACTGGCGACCGCCAGTAGATAATAATGTGTAACTATATATATATATTTTTTTTTTTCAGCAAACAGTGGTAGATCAGCTGCCTCCTAATCACTGGGGGTGCACGCAAAGACAGTTGAATTTGAGTGTCTAAATCTGCAACTCTTTCCTCCCAACAAACAGGAAAAGTGAGGCGCTCGAGAGCAGCAATTAAATCCTCCTTTATTGTAACAAATGAGGAAAAAACACACAAACGTCACGTGTCAACATGCTTCGCGTGAATCGCCTTGGTCACGATTCTGACTGTCATTGTTTTCATTCTTTTAAACATTACAGACATAAACAACAGACTAGCCTGGATTTAGAAAATCCGGTACCATCTTTAAATGGACTGATACCTTATAACAATCTTTCCATCGTATCAACTAAACCATAACAAATCTCCAACACAAATGATGATAATAAAGAAAAAGTAAGATTTGTTAAAAAAATATAAATAATTTCATTGGAAAGAAAGCCATAAGTCCAGTAATTAGGAACTTGCTTATTATGTAGACACTGCTGAATCAATATAGAATATGACAACATCCCTCTAACAAAAATCCTCATATTGATCAATATGAATTCATTATTCATAACTGTGATGCAATCAAGCATCAAGTGGGCTCTTTCTTCTAACAAAAAGCATTTTTCACAGTATTAAGTCACCATCACTTGTTTGTCAAATGGAAAATATACCTCCTGCTTTGAAACAAAACATTACACAATGAACAGAAATTATTATAACACAACTTAATTCAACTGAAGTTTTTATGGCATTGGATGACAGGTCCAATGTCTTTATTTACACCTATTGTATAGAATTAGCTCTCACATACAGCCCAAGTGGGCATGTTCCGTGTAAAAATTATTCCACAACTTATCCTGATGTGTCTCCTGCCATCTCCCTTTTTTTTATCGATTTCTCATGAATATGTAGTCCTGCCACTTTCTTCTCCCAGGCTGTATTTCTGTAAACATAAACAAGACTTAGGATTGCACAAAAATCAGCAGTCAATCTTATCACTACAAATAGCTCAAACAGGGGCAGCATTTATAAATCTGTGTAAGTCTCTTCATTAATATTCAACAAATGGGGTTCTACATTATCCATTACTAATATATACCTGGATTCCAACCTCTTTAGTTGTTTCTCTCTATCTCTTCCTCTCACTGTCTTCAGAACACAATCTATTACACTATTCTGTAATCCACTATGATCTCCCTCATGGAATTCCTGGAAGTGGTGTGCTATTGGATAATTAACACCTTTGTTCTTAATTGCCCTAAGATGTTAAAGGACTCTCTTATGCACTGGTAAAATGGTACTGCCTACACGTTTTGAGGCAAGGGCAGAACAAGGCATAAAGTGCAAACTCTGTCTTGCAATGCAAAACTGTTCCTATCTTGATCTTTCTTTTAAAATTTGTGACTATCTCTGTGATATTTACTCCGTGCACATGCTTTAAATTTGTTACATTTTTTCAATCCATTCTGTGGTTTTAAGCCACTGTTCCTTCCTTGTGGTTACCTCTCTTTTAAATAATCTATCTCTCATGGATATTGCCTTCCTGAATGTAACCTGTGGTTTCCTGGTCTCCTCGTTAACAATAATCAGGTAATTTCTAATGAGATACCAATGCCTTCATAAAGCTCCCCTTATTTTATCATGTTGATTGTGGTGTGTCGTGATAAACCTACATATTTGATATTTTCCTTTACTTGGTTTTGTCTTGCTTAAAAACAACATCTTCCCTTCTGCGTTTTGTTAGTCTGCTTTTTGCTGTAGACAAGATTTCATCTGAGTAACCCCTTGCCTTCAGTCTGGTTATCATTTCATCCTGTACTTTTTCAAAATGTGCTTCCATACTGCAAATACTTTTTGCACACATGAGTTCCTCATATGGGAACTCATGCACCCACCTCCCCATTATTGAGAGGTTTCGACCCCCAGGTGTGGACTCCCAGAGCTTATAATGGCTCAGAGAGGGGGTCCTGCAGCCCCCTCTCCTTAATTAATAAAATCAGCCCCGGGGATGGGATCTCCAGGGACTTTGTGCCTCCCTCCCAATATGGATTGCAGCCACTGGAGTGGGCTCCCTGGGGCCATTAATTGCTCAGGGAGATGGGCCGCATGCTCGCTACCTTTAATTAAATAATGCAGCCCTGGGGGTTGGCCGCCATTTTATTTGGGTCTTTTTCGATCCCGCGGGAGGCCCACAGGAAATTGCTAATTTCTTATGTATTTTGGGGCTGGGAAGTCCCTCTAGATCCCCCCCATGGGGCTAAAGGGCAGGGTATCCCTACCGTGCCCCCTTATATCACTTTGTTTTTTACTTCAGAACAGGGGACTTAGTCCTCGAGTCATATAATGGCTGCCAGCAAAGTTTTTCTGATGTTGCTGGCAGCCAATCAGAGCGCTCACTCCCGTGGGAGTCTAACTCCCACGGGAGCAAGTTGGTCAAAGGGAAATAATGCTCGCTGGGACAATCAACATGCTCAATTTTTGAACTGGCGATCCCGAGAGAGGCTCGAGACCCAACCGTCCAGATATACAAATATATTTGAACCTTAATTTCTAAAAAACTACTGAATGGATTTACACCAAATCACAAAAGGTCTAGAAAGTAATAAAGTCCCTTCTGCTTGAATCATTAAGAAAGGCTGCAGAATCTGCTTTTAGACCAATAGATTTATGGAAAATAGTTGCAAACATGCACAGGCATACTGGATAACATAAAGACAGCTTGGGATCGTAAAAGACCCAAATAAAATGGCGACCAACCCCCAAGGCTGCATTATTTATTTAAAGGTAGGGAGCTTGCGGCCAACCTCCATGAGCAAATAATGGCCCCAGGGAGTCCACTCCAGTGGCCACATTCCATATTGGGAGGGGGTCACATGGCCCCCTCCCCAAGCCATTATAGGCCCTAGGGAGCCGACCCTTGGGGCCGAAAAGTGTAGAAATGGGGAGGGAGCCTCGCTGCCTCCCTCCCTGAGCCTCCAAAGGCCCTGGAGACCCATCCCTAACTTTTGACAGGAGTGAGCTAAAATAATAATTCAAGGTATGAAAACAATAGTTACAATAAATTCTGCAACTTGCCAAAGTTGAATTTATTATAACTACTGCAGGAAAGTAGTTTTAGAACTGCTTTCCTAAAGCTACCTAAAATCAGCCCTGTAGCAGCCTCTGCTGATTGGCCAGCCGTTAACAGGCTGAGCCAAGCTGCCTTACTGAGTTGTAAAGTGGACTTGGCTGAGACAAAGGAGACATATCGTGAGAGGAGATCTGCAGCAGTAGATGCCAGGACAGGAAGGAGGCTGTGTAGCTAAACTGGACTTCAAATGGAAAAAGACAGTGAGAACAGGAACCAGGCCCACCCCCACTTCCTGCACCTCCAACCACGTTGGAGCCCTTGTAATTGAATTCGGAGAGGGGCTGGAAGGGGAGTGTAGGGAAAAGTCAGCCACACTCATGGGTTGGGTTAGCCAGACCTGAACAATTAGGAGAGATTTTCTCCATTTTGATTTTTGTGGAACAGTGCTTTCTGGGACAAGAAAATGCCACACTTCTAAGAAAGTGGTCTTCACAGAGGGTGGCACCGTGCACACCATTGGCCAGGAGTAACCCCCTTCTTGCCACCCCAGAAACCTGGATAAATATGGGAGAGCTGCTCAGCAACTTCGATCCCTGCCTGGAAACATTAAGAGAAGAAGGACTGCCCTGCTGAACCCCGGGTCTGCACCAAGAGAAGAATGCACTCTGAAGGAGTGCACCTGCTGCACACTCTGGGCAAGAGGCTGGCAGCCAATGCCAGACAAAGTGGTTTTTTTTAGATCTGTGTTAGACAAGACTTTTTCATTTTACTAAAATATGTAAAATGTAGTTACTTTTAGGGGTTTTCAGACAGACTTAGGGGTCGATTCCGATCTCGGGCGGAGGCGCACCTAACACCATTTGTCCGGAAAAAAACCGAGCCGAACGCGTGTTTCCCGACCGATTCGAACAGACGTACGAACGAGCAAGTACGATGCGCATTACTGCCCAGATCCTGACCCAGCCGTACTTACCCAATCCAGCTCCTGTTCCACGTCCGAGCCGGATCCGTAAACGCTGAATCGAGTCGCACGGAAGCCAAAACACAGCACCTTCCGGCCGGACCAGTACGATGCGCACTCCGTACGCGCCGAACCCGTCGCTACGTCCGGCACGTATGAGCATCCGGGAGAGCCGCACATAAGCCCCGATTCGCACCACCAGACGATCCACGGCTACGAGACGAACACGCCAGCGACGAGTACGAGTCGAAGCAACGAGAAAGCCGAACGAGATGAACCAACCATGAATCCCATCGCGCAGGTCCTACCAATACTCTACATCTATTACCGGAACTGGTACGGAGGCGTACGGCGCAGAAGGTAAGTCAAACACCCACAACACAAACAAACGACACGTACCCGACACATAACACACACACATAGGGATGCAGAAATGACTTACACCAGCAACAGCAGAACCATAGGGGCGAGATGGCTATCACCAATGCCATATACACCCATAGGGGACTTGATGCCTACCACTACCACCTCCCCTACTCAGGGGGGGCTGGATGCCTACCACTACCACCACCCCTACTCAGGGGGGGCTGGATGCCTGTCACTACTACCATCCCCACACATAGGGGAATTGATGCCTACCACTACCACCACCCCTACTCAGGGGGGCTGGATGCCTACCACTACCACCACCCCTACTCAGGGGGGGCTGGATGCCTACCACTACCACCACCCTACTCAGGGGGGGCTGGATGCCTACCACTACCACCACCCCTACTCAGGGGGGGCTGGATGCCTGTCACTACTACCATCCCCACACATAGGGGAATTGATGCCTACCACTACCACCACCCCTACTCATGGGATGCTGGATGCCTGTCACTACCATCCCCACACATAGGGGAATTGATGCCTACCACTACCACCACCCCTACTCAGGGGGGGCTGGATGCCTACCACTACCACCACCCGTACTCAGGGGGGCTGGATGCCTACCACTACCACCACCCCTACTCAGGGGGGGCTGGATGCCTACCACTACCACCACCCCTACTCAGGGGGGGCTGGATGCCTGTCACTACTACCATCCCCACACATAGGGGAATTGATGCCTACCACTACCACCACCCCTACTAATGGGATGCTGGATGCCTGTCACTACTACCATCCCCACCCCTAGGGGAATTGATGCCCACCACTACCACCACCCCTACTCAGGGGGGGCTGGATGCCTGTCACTACTACCATCCCCACACATAGGGGAATTGATGCCTACCACTACCACCACCCCTACTCATGGGATGCTGGATGCCTTTCACTACTACCATCCCCACACATAGAGGAATTGATGCCTACCACTACCACCACCCCTACTCAGGGGGGGCTGGATGCCTGTCACTACTACCATCCCCACACATAGGGGAATTGATGCCTACCACTACCACCACCCCTATTCAGGGGGGGCTGGATGCCTGTCACCACTACCACCACCCCTACTCAGGGGGGGCTGGATGCCTACCACTACCACCACCCCTACTCAGAGGACGGGTAATGCATGACACAACCAGCATACTCCAACATAAGGAATGTCAGAAAAACACATCCCCCCAACACCATGACAAGCGTGTGTAGACTGTGTCAAATGCCTACAACACTGAACATGACATTGAACATACAATGTGACCCCCTATCACATGTGACACACATAAATGTGTGTGGCCTCCACAATGCAAGCAGACCATGACCACTGTGGCAATGGGGTCTAACCCCCCATCATCACAGTGACCAAAAGGTAAGTGTGGGGTCCATAGCTGAAGCACATTTTGAACATTGTGGCAATGGGGTCTAAACCCCCATCATCACAGTGACCAAAAGGTAAGAGTGGGGTCCATAGCTGGGGCACATTTTGAACATTGTGGCAATGGGGTCTAAACCCCCATCATCACAGTGACCAAAAGGTAAGTGTGGGGTCCATAGCTGAAGCACATTTCGAACATTGTGGCAATGGGGTCTAAACCCCCATCATCACAGTGACCAAAAGGTAAGTGTGGGGTCCATAGCTGAAGCACATTTCGAACATTGTGGCAATGGGGTCTAAACCCCCATTATCACAGTGACCAAAATGAAAGTGTGGACATGGAAAAAGATGCAAATGCAAAACAGCATGGATGATTCCTGGTCACAGAACAACAAACACATCTGTGGCATAGTAGTGCTTGTGTCCCATAGCAACATAGATTTGGTGAGGCAAACAGTGCAGTGCAAATAAGACATACCTTTGGCCATGTGCAGACAAACATCACCCATGGGGGCTGACATTGTCAACATTCATCAATTACACAATGACAGAAGTGACCATCATAAATCAGACCCACATATCTGCACCAATGGGCACACAAATGTAGATATCCTGTGGAGACTGTAGATGTGAGGTGAACAAATACCATACCATGGCAGAAATGGGACATACAAACCATGATCATTGTGCTGACTGATGACCTAGGAGTCCCAGGGACAGCAGGGGAAACCCACCAAACAACATACAGCCAATGGCACACTAAAAATATGCCAATGCAGTGGTGCAGATGCACAAACACAAACAGGCAGCCCCACACTGCATATCAAACACAACAGGTGATGGGGAGGTGTGCCAGTGTCCCCAGGCAACCACACAACACATGAGGGGGCCTGACTACCAATTACACAGATGTGCATACAGTGCCACACAAAAGTAACTCATGGATCGGATTCCCCTATGTGGGCAATCAGGCATTGTAAGATGAGAGGGAGCACAAATTACACATGTCACACATGCTTGTAGGAACAGCAACTAACACAGCAAGACACAGACCCACCACAGCACTACCCCCAGGGACCCCACATTGTGGTGACACTGGCCTGCATGATAATCCCACTGTGATGACAAAGCTAGATGTCGTCCACACTGTGAACCACAGTCATGTGTCCTGAGCAACAAACTACCATCACACCTACACATGCACAAATCAATCAGCACGGCCTGTCAGCCAAGGCCAATATGGAGGCAGGGGTCTAGCCGTGAAACAACTCTCATTTGCACACACTCAACACCACACACCTTGATCTCCACCAATGTGCAGCAGTGAAGCTCACATGGACTGCTGACATTGCATATGCACCCATGACAATCCCAGGGGTGGTGGTGGGAACTAAGGTGCAGAAACACATCAGACATGGCCAGTCAACATGACTCCTGAATGTCTGACACACTGCACAGTATGCCGTACATGGGCATGACGTCAAATCCACACCAACCAATGGGATCCCAGCCACAGTCACACACCAATGAAGAAGCCAAGGTCACCCACAAAGAACACACATAGACAACTTCCAACATTGCAGCTCTGACCCTGAGGAGTGGCAGCAGTCACACACACACAACGTGTCACAATCACTGAAAGCTACCACAAACTGTGAATTACATGACTTGTGTAACCAACAAGTGCCAAGGGGAATCCTGACTGTGTCTCATCTGCGTTTGACCACAAACTCAGCCCTGACATCAAACACACCTATGGGTGACACCCTGATGACCAGTAATGTGCCATGCACCCACATCCCAGAGAACCCAGGGAGAAGACTTTGTGGGAACATAGGTCAACTCAGCAAGCATCACAAACAGGAACATCACTAGGGATCCCAGCCTGCCTAGCAAAATGGAAGTGAACACACACAGACATGCTCACACAACACACAACTTGGGCTCAGGCAATGTCACGGAATTACATACTGCCATGAGGGGATTCCACTCCTCTGTAAGGAAAGCTGTGCCATACGTTGTCTCTGTAGGGCTCTATCATGTCAGCAGAACACTTGGTCACACAGTCAACAATTTGCACAAAATGAAGGCCCCCGTCATATCAGCCTGGTCATGGGAGTGTCACCTAACTCAACTGCACAGATCCAACACACATGTATAGCAAGTTGCACTGATAACACAGATGAGTCCTTCCCCATTGATGCCCAAACTTGCATGTCCAGTGGAGATGGTCACACGGTCAGGGAAATAGACAAATTGAACAATGGCAAGCACAACAGATGTGCAGGGGTGTAAGCCACAGATGTGCTATTGCAAATTAAAGTTGGAAATCCCATTGCCAAATATTGAAAACATGACACCCTCATATTGCTGCAAAGGATGACATGGATACACACCAGGATAGGACACATTCCCCCTGGACCACATGGGGTCCTGCACAGTAACACTTCATATTCCTGATATCAAAAATCACCATCACTGCAGCAAGGGCATGGTTAGCATCATCAACATCATGTACATCTGAAGCAAAACCACTAGAGAACAGAAAGTAGCTTTATTCAGCTTATGTGGCTTTTAAATTTAAAGTCCAGCAAAAACACAAAGGCCAATGGCCAGTCCATTACAATTGTCCAAACAGGGTGACAATGGCAGATGTCACCCTTTGCAAGCCTGCACTGATGCACAATAGGGACATTCCCCTCGGAGGGGCATATGGGGGGGAAGGCCAGGCACCGCAGGGACAGGATCAGGGCTCACCAGATGGAGGCAGGGAAGGGGTGGTGGGTGCTGGAGAGTCACCGACAACTGCAGTGGAGGTGTCTGACATGGTGTGTGCCGGCACAACTGGGGGGCGTGAGTCAGATGGTGTGGGTGCCTGCACGACTGCAGTGGGTTGGGCAGGTGGAGTGGACAGGTTCCCCACTGCAGTGCCCAAGTCAGACGGGGTGGTAGTGGACTCCATTGCAGTGCCCATCTCCAGGGGAGTAGAATGGGGTTCAGGTAAGGTGGGCAGGGCAGAGGGGAGGACACGGTCTCCACACCAGTGGCACAAACATGCGCAGCGGGGGGTGTGGTGCTGGAAGAGCAAGTGGGAGGGGAGAAGGCCTGATCATTTTGGGGATGGTGTATCTGTGGGTGGGGGAACCTGGGGCAGGGTGTGGTGGGGGAACCTGTGGAGTGGGGGCCTGAGGGATGGAGGAAGGAGACTTGATGGCTGAGCTGCAGGGCGGTGGTGGGGTCTTGCTCTTCCGGGTCCAGGGGGACTTGCGGATGGGGGCCTCAGTCTGTCTGTGCCTGGGGGAGGGTGTCCGGGGGTGAGGGGCACTCCCCTCTGTGTGGGTGGACTTCCTCTTCCCCCTGTATGCTGGATCAGCTGGATTGGAGGGGAAGAGGCCGAGGTCACAGAAGAGCTGCTTTGTAGGTGGGGTTGCAGGTGAGGCAAGGGAAGGGGCCTTGGAGGGAGAGGTATCGGAGGACTGCGGAGTGACTGTGGATGCCTGTGTGTGTATCTGGTCCCCATCCCCTGTGGGTGTGGTATCAGTCCCCTGAGGATGCTTGCGTGCACATTTTGTTTTTGATTTGGGTGTTCCTGTGCTGCTCGTGTCTGTGTGTTTGGGTGATTGTGCAGGTGTGCATGTGCTTGGGACAGGTAGGGTGCCAGGAAGTGTGGATGGGGCAGAGGTAGGAGGGGTGAGGGACTGTTGGAGGAGGGACACTGCTGCCGTCAGGGAGGAGTCCATGGACCTATTGCTCCTCTGTAGGGCAGACATGCCCGATGAGATGCCCTCCATGAACGACACAAGCTGTGTCAACAGAGTGGTGTGGGCATGGAGGACCCTCAGCATTGCTGTCTGCCCTACATGGAGCTGGCGAAGTAGGTACACAGACTCCTCACTCAGGGCAGCAGGGGACACAGGGGCAGGAGGTGCGGTGCCTGGCACGAAGGAGACATGCTCCCGAACACGGGAGCCTCCACGGACCTCTGGAATGGGAGCCGATGGGAGGGCGGTGGTGGTGGTGGTGGGGGGAAAGCAACACTAGCTGGGGTGTGGTGGCTGCTGACACCTGCCTCCACAAGGGAGTCATCCTCCAAGCTGCTGTGGTCCTCAGCTGAGGTGGATGGTGCTGAGGACTCCTTGGTGTGGCTCCCCTCGCCCTCCGTGCCACTGGGTCCCTCCGACCACTCATCGGCTGCTGACCCAGTCTGGCTCTGCGGCTCCTCCTGGTCCGTGGAGCTGTCCCCTCCTGTGGCCGTGGATGTATCTGCAAACAATTAGGGAAACAGACAAACATCAGTCACCTGCACTGACCGCACACACCACAGTTAGTACAGCACATTACAGAGCAAACCCTGGCATCCTTAGTTGAACATTGCCAAAACTGCTCAAACAGATTAGGAGAAGCCAATTGTCAGTCTGATGGTCAACCATGGCACTCACTTCCCTCCTGGCCTTGCACCCATCTGTCTGGTGCCTGTCGGATGGTAATACCCCAGTGTGGACACATGCACCACCTACACAGTAGTTGGACATTGCAGAGAACACGGTGAAGCATGTGAACATGCACACATCACTTCTCTTGCCACTGAGTCAGTACAGGTGTCCAGATGAAGGGATGGCCAGAGTCTATTTTGAAATGCATGTGATGCATACCAGCACCAGACACCATGATGAACCCAGGTCCTGATAGTCAATGCCACAATGGGGTGCATGTAGCACATGTCACCCACCTGCAGGATCACTCTTAGGGAGTTTAATGCCATGGCACAGGCATGCCTGCAAAGTCATACATCACTGTCTCCAGTCACATGGGCAGGGCAGCCAGCCAACAACAGTCTGCACTGTGTCACAATCCTAGGTCATGGGGAATGCAAGTTCTGTAGCTGACAAGTGCACATGTCCATCCCCCACAAACCACATCATCTGAACTCTTATCTGTCCACGTCATAAGAATTGGACATATGGGAGACATGAAACACAACCCTCTGAACCTGAGAACCTCACAATCTGCTGTGAATGGGAAACAGCTGCCTGAACTTCACAGTCGCATACCCCAGTCTGCACAGTCAAGTGATCAAACACCTATATGTCACACAAGTATCGTCTCCTATGGTCACATCTCAGGTGGCATGCTGAGCCCTCACCGATAAACACCCCAGTAGTCCTGACAACGGAGCCACAGCACAATGACACAGAGGCAGACACCTGAGGGAACATTTCACTGAGCACAACATGTCAGCTGATACACGGGAGTGGGAGTACAGAGTGTATTGTATGGCCTGGAGTAGGCATGACTGTCCTGCTCCACGTGAAAGAGGGATGAGCCCTGGACAGTAGGCAGGTGGCTAAGTATGTGTGACACACTTGATATACATACTCCAGAGGCCCAAACATTGTTCCCACCCGCAGCATGGGTGTGTGCCAAATACCCCAGGCACATGTGGTGAGTCAGATCAGCAATTGGACCACATATCAAAGTTACACGCAGATTACATGTCAGAACTCAGGCATTGTGTAAGCAATTGACCCACTCATGAAGCCCACCACAAAGTTAAGGGAACAAATGCTGTCCCCCACCCCGAGCTAAGCAAAATGCAAGGATACAGTACCCAAGTGACACAATTTCCTGACTGAAAGGGCCACACCTGGGTATCAGATGAGGAGTGGGCATGTCACAATTGAGGGACATGGGTCCTGGACCACAAGACTGATGTACTGTGGAAGTTTAACCAGGCCAGAGGAGAGCACATAGCATGTCAGACAAAGTTCACAGTGCAGTCATGGACCCACCCCCTCCTTGCTGCTGTCTGGCCTTCAGCTGCCCATCCAGGTCAGGGAAGACCACCACCAGGATCCTGAGCATGTGGGGGGTCAGGGTCCGGTGTCCGCCCCTCCTGCGAGGAGGCGACAGCTTCAGCTGGACCCTTGCGATCCTCCGGGTCCAGCCCCGAAGGTCCTGCCACCTCTTCTGGCAGTTGAGGATACGGCGCTTGTAGACCCCCACGGATCTCACTGCCCGGACGATGGTCAGCCATATCTTCTGCTTCTGGTGGGCATCAACCTGTGAGGATGACAAAGTGAAAAGGCCATTACTACACATGCAACATATCCGTGCATCACACATTTGGATATACATGTCTCAATGACAGGGGCACATGATGTACACAGGCAGTGTGACGATGGCTATGGACAGTGTGCCAGCAGTTACTACATGGTATCATTGCCTGGGAAGTAAAAGCATGTTGGAATGCACTGTTACTGCACTATACCTGTTCAGTGCATGTAACTACGCACTTTGGGGGGTGACAACTACTCAGTGAGCATGCTAGCCAGTGGCGTGCACACTGTAAGTCTTGCTAGTCAGACAACATGCACATTTAGTAAGGCAGTCGACAGCACACTCACCTGCTCCCCTGGTTTCCCATACAGCTTGCTGTACTGTGGAAGGAGGATGTCCAGCAGGGCCTGGTTCTCCTCAGTGCTGAAGGCAGGGGCTCTCTCCACAGTACGTGCCATTGCAGTAGCCAGGGGATGCAGAGACAGCAGCAGTGGTGGTGGCAGATGTCGTCCTGGAGCATGTAGTGCAGGCAAGTGAGCTCTCAGGGGAACAGCCAGCATTATATGTGTGCTGCAGAGGCAGATACAGTCCCATGTGTCCAAAGTGATAGGTCCAAGTCATTTGCATCTTCTGAATCTGGCCAATCCATGGAATTGCACCACTCATACACGCCCACAGCACCCTTCAAAACTTCAACTTCATGACACCCATGTTTTTGCAACATTGTTGTGGGTGGCCAACTGAATTCACTTCATCAGACTCATTAAAGGTTTGAAAACGCGTCCGTTGCCATGACAGGCCATAGCCAATGCGTGTGCACCGATCGGTCCATTGCTGTACAACGCGTACCCGTTCACATCATATGCAATGGCCAATGCGTGCGCACCGATCGGTCCATTGCTGTACAACGCGTATCCCGTTCACATCATATGCAATGGCCAATGCGTGCGCACCGATCGGTCCATTGCTGTACAACGCGTACCCGTTCACATCATATGCAATGGCCAATGCGTGCGCACCGATTGGTCCATTGTTGTACAACGCGTACCCGTTCACATCATATGCAATGGCCAATGCGTGTGCACCGATCGGTCCATTGCTGTACAACGCGTATCCCGTTCACATCATATGCAATGGCCAATGCGTGCGCACCGATCGGTCCATTGCTGTACAACGCGTACCCGTTCACATCATATGCAATGGCCAATGCGTGCGCACCGATCGGTCCATTGCTGTACAACGCGTATCCCGTTCACATCATATGCAATGGCCAATGCGTGCGCACCGATCGGTCCATTGCTGTACAACGCGTACCCGTTCACATCATATGCAATGGCCAATGCGTGCGCACTGATCGGTCCATTGCTGTACAACGCGTATTTCTGACCACATCATATGCAATGGCCAATGCGTGCGCACCGATCGGTCCATTGCTGTACAACGCGTACCCGTTCACATCATATGCAATGGCCAATGCGTGCGCACCGATCGGTCCATTGCTGTACAACGCGTACTCCGTGACACATCATATGCAATGGCCAATGCGTGCGCACCGATCGGTCCATTGCTGAACAACGCGTATTTCTGAAAACATCATATGCAATGGCCAATGCGTGCACACCGATCGGTCCATTGCTGTACAACACGTCCCTGTACAAATCCCTCGCATATGTCACCATGGCTGTCACTGGTGAACGTATGCCAGCCACAATTACTTGCCAGGGACTCAGGGGCACACCTACAACACCACAGCCTGTCCACACTGTATCCTAAGGCATGTAAGGCTGCATTACCTGTGTGTGTATGGGGGTCAACCTGTGTTTCTTTTGGTGGCACTTGTGGGTAGCCACTCCCAGGCCGTGCACGTGTTCATGGGGACAGATTACTTTGTGTGTTGTGCACATGACCACAGTGATGTGCACCTGTTCAGTTCAGGGCATGTTGCATGGTCACATTTCCAGGTTGTGTATGTCACATACACCCTGAGTCCCATGTGGGAAGGTATGTACGTCACAGGGTGACCCATTGCCACATTAGTGATGGCCCTCCACAGTCTGTGTGCATGTTGTGTTTTAGATGTCTCTGATTCAATGTGCACAATGGGAGACAGTCTCCACATCCACGTTGTTTGTGCATCGACTTTGTTGTTGTGCGTGTGTGTCACAGACGTCCATGTCTGTCCTGCAGAGGCAACAGGGGCCACTACCTGTGTGAGTCATGGTTTTATTGCTGATGTGTACATGATACGCCATGTTATGCCAATGTCCATGTGGCAATACAGGGTCCCTGGGAATCTACCTGTCAATGAGCTGTGATGCCTGTGGCACATCTGTCCTCACCTGTCACTGTGGTGTGTGTTTTGAACGTGACAGCAGTACATGGGTACTGTGACACAGCCTAATGATTTCCCATAGCACGAGCTGGAACTTGTTGTCAAAACATGTTGTGCTGTGATGTTTGATGTTGGCCATGTAGGTGCCATATATGTCCATACAGAACGGCACACACATCAAGTACTTGTGTCTTGTAATGATGTATCATGTGATATTGAGTATGGTCAATGCCACATATGTGGGGTGACTGACAATCTTTCTTTTTTCACCTATGCACTGCAGGGCACCAGCTGTCCATAGACCATACCCTGACCTTGCAACAATGGTTGAACGTGACTGCATCCGACGGTACCGCTTCAACAGGCCGCTGATTGAGGAATTGACGGTGCGGTTGGCCCCACATTTGCAACCTGGCCGGACATACCCTGCAGCGCTGACCCCCAAGGTGAAGGTGATGGCAGCCCTACACTTCTTTGCCACCGGTACCTTTCAACACACTGTGGCGTCTGCTGGTGGGATGTCACAGACCATGTTCAGCCGTGTGCTACGCGATGTTTTGGAGGCAATGTTGAGATACCTGAACCAGTACATCTATTTCCCTAAACGTCAACAACTCACTGATGTCAAGAGTGACTTCTATGCCCTGGGGAGGATGCCACATGTCATTGGCTCCATTGATGGGACACATGTGGCTTTGGTACCACCACAGGCACATGAGCAGGCATACACGAACCGTAAGCATTACCATTCTATCAATGCTCTGGTAGTATGTCTTGCAGATATGACCATCTCACATGTGTGTGCACGTTTCCCCGGTTCTGCACACGATGCCTACGTGATGAGGAGTAGTCGCATCCCGAGGATGATGTCACAGATGCCGAACCAGCGTGCCTGGTTTGTCGGTGGGTGCTGACTTTGTACCAGTGTGTGTGTTCTGCAATGTTGTATTCCACCCTCTTTTCCAACTCAGCTAATGTGCAATTGTCTGTATGTATGTGACTCCGGATACCCCAACATGCCGTGGTTGCTGACACCCCTCAGGAACCCTGTGACACTAGCCCAGATGTGCTACAATGAGGCACATGGTCGGACCAGGAGAGTGATCGAGCGGACATTTGGTCTCCTGAAGAGCCGCTTCCGCTGCCTGGAGAAGACAGGAGGGGCCCTCCCATATGCCCCAGCAAAGGTGTGCAAGATTTTCATCGTCTGCTGCATGCTACACAACTTGGCAGTGCGGAAGGAGTTGCCTCTCATCCTGGATGACGATGACCAACATCCGCCACCTGTGGAGGATCCTGGCCTGGGCCACGATGCCAGTGATGATGATGATGATGATGGTGATGTCCGCACACAGCTCATCACCAACTTCTTCAGCTGAATGTGAGTATCCAGAGATGTCATGTCAATGATTTGAGTTTGCATGATATGTGTTGGTGGTGCTCTGTTGCTGTTTGAGTGTGGCCATGTGCTACTTGACTGGATGCGTGCAGCGGTGTGTCCTTACAGGTATTCTGTACTCCCCAACAGTGTTGACATGCTAACTTGGTTTTGTGTAGGTATCTTGTGACATGTATTGGGCATGAGTATTGCAGTTCTGTCCTGTTCTTCAATGCTTTTGACTGTGTGTCATGTCTGTCCTTCACAGGGTGCTTTCAGAGTTGTTTGGTCCACTCGGATCCCCCGACACCATGGTTCAACTTCCAGGGTGGAAGCAGTAGTTTCCCTACAGGTGATGTGCCCCACACCCCTGGACTTTATTTCTTCTACAATTGTTGACTGTGTGGCCACAGCCACGTAGGATTACCTTGCAACTGTAGTGGAAACAACATGTTGCAAATGTGTAATATACCTGTGCTTCACTTTGGGATGTGCTTTGTCTGTGGTCACACATCTGACTGACATTTGCTTACTGCACCTGTGGGCTAGTTGACACAGACTGTGAATAGGTGTGGTGTCTGTGCATTCCACTGTATTTCCTGGCAACATCAGTGTAGGCAATGAGTCAGATGGCCCTGGTGTGTATGTGCTATGTAGCCCTAGTGGTGTGTCTCCCTCATATGTGTCACGTCGCCATGACTCACATGACGGTGTTGAACTTGCTGTAGTCGTTCAGCATGCACAGTGTCATTTAGCAGATCATCATCTCCATGATAAAAACAACGTTGGAATCACAACAGAGGCAAGAATGGTGTATTAGTGATTTTATTTACATACATGTGCGGGGACAGTGCACAGGATGGTGGGTGCTGGACATTGGGATTGAAATCCAAAGTTCCCAGATGAGTTGGAAGTGTTGGTAGCAGGAATGTCCGGAGTAAAGTCCACAGTCATCTGATACATTGGTCCAACTTAAACTCCCCATGTCATGTGAGAGAGTTGTGTTGCATTCGACAAGGTGAACAGTTTGCACACAAAGGTGGATTTCCAGAACAGGTGTTGGGTTCCTGGGGGATGTACATGGCCATCGGCCTCTCAGTTCTCCTTCCTCGGATGACCCCTCTTCTTTGGGGGGGGACCCTCACGTGCAGGCTGTTGCGGTGCGGAGGACTCTCCGCCAGAGTCATCCTCCCTCCCTGTGGCAGTTGCAGTTGTTGCGGCACCAGATGTTGTGGGCACACAGGGAGGTGTGGCCATGTTGGTGCTAATCTGGCGGAGGCATGTCAATATGTCCCTATGCACCGCTGTCAGTTCTTGCAATGTGTCCCACTTGAACTCCATGCCAGCCATGTGTGTCTCCACACAGGACATGTGTGTCTCCACACGGGACATGTGTGTCTCCCAAGCGGGCATGATGGGCAGCCTGCTGCTGTTGAATGTCCTTGAGGATCCCAACTACCTGGCTGACCTCTCCGGTGCTGTTCTGGTACGCATCAGCAATGCGTGCCAGTTGTGGGTCATCATGCAGTCCAGACCCCTCTGCAAACAGCGACCTCTGCCTAACACCCCTCCCACCAGCCCTGGCCACACGTTCGGGACCAGCGGTGGCACACACAGGTGAGCCTAGGCCCCCTTGGGGGTTGTTAATGGGGTTGTTGTCCGTTGCTTCACGGTGGGCCGGGGTCCCTGTGCTGTTGTCATTGGTGGTCCTTGGTCTGTCCGTGTTGGCGGGGGTGGTCTGTGTGTTGGCAGATGTTGGAGGAGTGGGTGCAGGGGGTGCAGATGGTGGTCCTGCTGGTGCTGCATGATGACTCACACCGGAGGTGCCAGGTAGGTCTTCGCCATCCGAGGAGGGCAGAGGCTGTTCAACACCAGAGAGCTCAGGGTCCCCGGAGCCTGGGACAGGGACTCCTCTTCGTCTGCTGCTGTGTCCCCATCATCACCTGTTTTTGGAAGAGACACACAATGTATGTTATGTTTCTACAGGCATCAATGGTTCTGACACCTGACAGTTGTGACTGTACCTCTGGATGCGGGCCTGTACATTGCATTGTCCTAAGTTGTCACAGTCAGGGGTTGGTATTGGTGTAGCACATTGTCCTGCCAACCTGAAGCATGTCAATGTGAATGTTGAGGTGTGTGCATGGCCAGCATTGGTGGTATTTGGTTGACATCCGGCCCTCCTTCTCCCCCAGCCCAGTTATCCAACCATGAAGCATGCCACCGTTGCAGTGGGTGCAGGTTGACTCTCAGGATGTCAGTCAGTGGTGTCCTGCTGTTGGTTGGTGCCCAGTTCCCAGCAGGGCCTTATGCTCCCCACAACAGAGCACCATTGTCAGACATCTTTGAAGTGGCTTTTCACTCCCTGTGAGGTGTGCATGCTTCAGTGTGAGCTTGCTGGGCCATGCGGGTGGGGGATGTTGAGCTGTGACTACCACTGCCATCATGCTATTGCCTACACCCCCTTCCCAGCATGCCCATACTTCCTTCCTTTTGACTCTGCTTCCCTGTGGGGTAGTGTGCCTGTGCTGACAGGATGGCTGACAGTGTTGTCCTGGCGTTAGTTTGGCTGCAAGTCCCAAAGTGTCCCTGTGCTTCACACAGCATAACCCAGGGTGGTGGTTCTTTGTGGGATATTTAATCAGAGTGTGAGGCAATGCATTCTCCCAGGTGAGTTGTGTGGAGTTTGTGTTAAGGGTGTGTGTGAGGAGAGCTGCTGGTAACTATGGTCAGTGCTGTCAGTCCTCCTTCCCACCCAGACAGATATCCCACCATGGAACGTGCTTCCATTGCAGGGAGTGCAAGTTTGCTTTCAGGATGTCAGTCAGTGGTGTCCTGCTGTTGGTTGGTGCCCAGTTCCCAGCAGGGCCTTGTGCTCCCCACAGCAGTACCCAGTGTCAGCCATCTTGTCAGTTCTTTTCCACTCCCTGTGATGTGAGCATGTTTCAGAGTGGTGTTGATGGGCCAATTGTGAGGCTGACCAATATCTGTGACTACCACTCCCATCATGCTATTGCCTACACCCCCCTTCCCAGCATGCCCATACTTCCTTCCTTTTGAGTGGACTTCACTGTGTGTGAGTGTGACAGCAATGGCAAGATGGCTGACAGTGGTGTCCTGTTGTTTGTTGGTGCACAGTTCCCAGCAGGGCCTTGTGCTCCCCACAACAGAGCACCATTGTCAGACATCTTTGAAGTGGCTTTTCACTCCCTGTGAGGTGTGCATGCTTCAGTGTGAGCTTGCTGGGCCATGTGGGTGGGGGATGTTGAGCTGTGACTACCACTCCCATCATGCTATTGCCTCCACCCCCCTTCCCAGCATGCCCATACTTCTTTCCTTTTGAGTGGACTTCACTGTGTGTGAGTGTAACAGCAATGGCAAGATGGCTGACAGTGGTGTCCTGTTGTTGGTTGGTGCCCAGTTCCCAGCAGGGCCTTGTGCTCCCCACAACAGAGCACCAGTGTCAGACATCTTTGAAGTGGATTTTCACTCCCTGTGAGGTGTGCATGCTTGAGTGTGAGCTTGCCGGGCCATGCGGGTGGGGGATGTTGAGCTGTGACTACCACTCCCATCATGCTATTGCCTCCACCCCTCTTCCCAGCATGCCCATACTTCCTTCATTCTGACTCTGCTTCCCTGTGGGGTAGTGTGCCTGTGCTGCCAGGATGGCTGACAGTGTTGTCCTGGCGTTAGTTTGGCTACAGGTCCCAAAAGTGTCCCTGTGCTTCACACAGCATGACCCAGGGTGGTTGTTCTTTGTGGGATATTTAATCAGAGTGTGAGGCAATGCATTCTCCCAGGTGAGTTTTGTGGAGTTTGTGTTAAGGGGGTGTGTGAGAAGAGCTGCTGGTAACTATGGTCAGTGCTGTCAGTCCTCCTTCCCACCCAGCCAGACATCCCACCATGGAACGTGCTTCCATTGCAGGGAGTGCAAGTTTGCTTTCAGGATGTCAGTCAGTGGTGTCCTGCTGTTGGTTGGTGCACAGTTCCCAGCAGGGCCTTGTGCTCCCCACAGCAGTACCCAGTGTCAACCATCTTGTCAGTTCTTTTCCACTCCCTGTGATGTGAGCATGGTTCACAGTGGTGTTGATGGGCCAATTGTGAGGGTGAGCAATATCTGTGACTACAACTCCCATGATGCTATTGGCTACACTGACTTCACCAGCATACACAGAATTCCTTCCTTTCAGTGAGCTTCCGTGTGAGGTGGTGTTCTGGTGGTGGGAAAATGTCTGACAGTGTTTGTTGGTAAGATTTGTGCGGCTGCCTTGCTCTATTTGTTGTTGGGTTGGTACATGTGATGACACAGTTACATTTAACTTTGGGATGGCAGGTATTGTGTTTGTCTAACTAACATACACATCTTGGGATGATTCTGGTTTGGTTACTGTGGCTTTACTGACGGTGCATGGTTTGCCTATCCCCTTGACAGTGATGGGTGTGTATTGTCACAGGATATTGGGTATATTGGTTGTGTACTTACCAGGCTCTGGGATGTTTGCTAGTCCATGTACGCTCTCTGGTGGTAGGATGGCCCGCACCTTCTCCTCCCAGGGCCTGAGGTATACTGGTTTGGCAGAAGGGCCACTGCTGGTGTGCTGGCTCAAGGCGTAATCCTTCTTGAGTAGGGCCTTGACCCTCCTGCGCACATCATACCACCTGTTCTGGATGTCTTCCTTTGTGCACAAACATGGTGATTGTGCGTTCACCCTGTCGACGATCCTCTCCCACATCTTGGTTTTCTGCGACATGGGGGTCTGTTGGACCAGTGTACCAAACAATTGTGGCTCTACCCTGAGGATTTCATCTACCAACACTTCCAATTCACTGTCTAGGAACTTTGGATTCTTGTTTGGGGGCATGGTGATGGGTGGTGGTGGGGATTGATGTGTGTGTGAGTGTGCAAGTGGGGGTAGGTGAGTGTCAGTTTTGCTGGGTGTATGTGAGGGTGCTATTGGGGAGGTGCTAATGGTGTGTGGCTTGTGTGATGGATGAGTTGTGTGTCTGTGGTTGCTGTCTGATGGTGTTCTGTGCTGGCAGGTCATTTGGATTTGCAAAGGATCATGGTAGGGATTTGTGGCCTTTATATGGGTGGAGTTGTGGGTGTGTCTTTGTTCCATTTCCTCCCCCCCAGTATTTATTGACTTTGCCATTGCTTGTTTGGCCCTTTTTTGTGTTTATTCCTTTGTAGTTTTGGGGCATGTAGGAGACGTTCTCCTGACCGAGTCGGACGCTGCATTTGGCTTGTGCGAGCTTATCCGAGTCTTTCACGCTGTGTTCCTGATGGATTTCATGTGCGGCATACGCATCGGTCGCGGAGTATTGAGTTGCTTCGGCTCGGTTTTGTATGCGTGTCGGTCGTACGGCTTGGGCTCTGTGCGACTCGGTCTGGTTTCCCACGCATTGCATCGTACTGCGCGGGTCGGAGTTCGCGGGTACGTTTCTGTCGGGTTCATTCCTGGATCGTGTCGGTCGGTTCGATTCGCGTGGTTTTCCGGCCGGATGGCTGGTTTCCGTGCGCTTCGGTCGCTCGGCTTGTGTTCCGTCCGAGTCGGTCGTGATTCACATGCATTGCATCGTACTCGGCGGGTCGTGCAGCGCCGGTACGTGTCGGTCGGACTAAATTCCCGTACCGAGTCGGTCGGTACGTTTTCCGGCCTGAATCGGAATCGGCCCCTTAGTCTGTGATTGTGTCATTCACATTTCTTTTCCACCCACTTAAGCATGCATTGAAGGGCAATGTGTCAGCCCACTTCAGCCATTCACTGATTTCACTATGAGTTACAGCATGCTCCCCTTTCACAGGAAGCACATCCACACAAAAAAGTAGTTCCCTTCAGTGCCAGGGAGTACAATGGTAATGTGCAAATATTTTGAGACGAGAAAAACATTTATGCCATTACCCAATGTTTTTTTGAAGAGTTGATGAAAGCCCGGTAGCTTCTTGAACAATAAAATTTGCAAAAACCATGACAAGATAAAAGGCAGGCAGCCAATGCCAGACCTATTGGCTTTGCCAATGCTTGTTTCTTTTGAGAATGTATTGGTTCCGTTTTTCCAGAAAATCAGCTTAAGTCACCAGTTCCACTTAATCATTATTGCATTCTCTTGGGCATGTTCTACCCTGTCCATTGCTGTTTCCTTGCCATATATTTGGTCTAATTTTAACAAGTTTGGTTGCGCGAACTTCAATCTCTGCTTTTTTATGTTGCAGGAGTTGACCAAGGTAAGGTTAAGGGTTTTTGTTTGCATTCGTCCTTTCTTTTTTGCCTTTAATTATTTTTTTCCTTCTTTCTTATTTTTCCTACTTTCCTTTCTTCCTTACATCTTTCCTTCCTTGTTTCCTTGCTTCCTTCTTTCCTTCCCTCCTTCCATCCTTCTTTCCTTTTTGCTATAATTTTTTTGCCTTCTTTCTATTTACCTTCTTCTTATCTTGCCTTATTCCATTTTCCTGTTATTCTTACCTTTCTTTCATTTATAAAAGCAACTGGCATGTATGTATTTATGTATGTGGTATTTGTCAAGCGCATACCTAGCCGAAAGGCAGCTGATAACTGTATAGGATCAAAGGCAAAAACACAGTCCATGTGTGATTGGAGTTATAGCTGGTTGTGAAGAACAAAAGTGGACAGTTACCAAATGCATCATGATGTTGTGTTCTTTGAAGAGATGCACCCTCACTTATTTCCTAAATTGGAGTACCGTTGAAGCGGTTCTGATGGATTTGGGGATGCAATGATTTTCCAGATTCAGTGTACATATGTAGAAAACTGCTGTTGCCTTGTATGTTTTTTTTGCTCGTCTTCATTTTCAGTCTAATGGTGTACTGTGGTTGTGCAGACAGCCTCTCAAGATGGTGAGTTTGTTAGCCAGATTGGCTGAGGTGCTTATCGTGCTAGTTTTGTAGGTGATGCAACTAGTTTAGAAGCTGGTGTGGGTTGGCAAGAAAAGGTGGTGATGATAGTCAGTCTTACTTCAAGCCTCCCAGAGGGAGATGCTGTTAGGGTCTCAGAGGAGTTATTTTTCTATTGCTAGTATTACAGCCATTTTAAAATTCTCTTAGAAGTTTGAGGTTGTGTTGCTGATGCATTCTCTTGGCTCTTTAAATTATTGTACATTGCGATATCTACCTGCCTGGAATGTTGGTTCGCTCTTCCCTCGCCAGGCATGCTCTGTTCCCATTTCCAATGAGGGCAGCAGTGCCAGTCCCTGCTGTGTGCTGTTTCAAGAGAGGGCCTTGCCTGAACTGCTTCTCTGTAGCTAGGGGCGTCTCCATGGCGTCCGATGTTAACGGCATCAGGGTGCTTCGGGAAGCTCCAAAATGAATATGAATTCTCATAGCAGTCGTATTTCCCCTTAAATAACCTTAGAAATGAAAATGCGAAAACTTGAGATAACGGCGTGAGGAACTGATGAAGATCCTCTTCACTCTGCTCTCTGCTGCCATTTCCCCCAAACCTCCTGATTGTTCTATTGTGAAGGAGAACATGATGTGGTTCCAGAGGCATTCACATCGAGTTGCATAACACTGAAGAGTTTCACTGGCATGTCAGGGACAGAAGCGAATAAAAGGAATAGAGAGTTCTGAATACATCACCAGTTATCTTGAAGCCCCTTTATTTGCAATAACAACATGAAAAATGACTTTAGTAAATACAGATAATTGTGCTTCTCTACGTGTGCCCATGAAATAATATAGGCTGGGAATGTACATTAAACGCCATATTGACTAAAGTAATTTACTTTTCTGTGATTATGTTCGGCTCCTTTAAGCTTTACAGATGCCTCACTGGGGAGCTAACATACTTATTTCCGTCTATCATCCGTGGCCAACCACCGGCAGAGTCTGTGACACAAATTACTTTATTTTGTTCCATAGGCGCACATATGTCACGTGGTTCCAATTGCTGGTTTCCAGGCAGCAAACCACACTCGACGGCCTCCAAACATGCTGCCAAGTGAAGTTACATTGTGCCGTGCTTCTGATAGTTTGGGAGAAATTGGATAATTGTCATTAAAGTAATTGTTTAATTGCCCCCTTTGAAGCCATTTTAAAGGGCTTTCAGATGCTAGTGCTGCTCTCAGAATTTATCACCTGCTCCTCTTTGACTTCAGTGAAGTGCACTTTTATTTAAAAACTGCTGAAAAAGTTTGTAGCGCTGTCTCTAGCAACACAGGGGTATCCCTTGTGGCCGCATGTTACCGCGCACACACATTAGTATACAAAAAGCCAAACACTATTATAATGCATATTTCAGTAATGATGCTTTAGTTAACACTGAGCAGTGGCTTATTAACATAATTGATTATTATCACTCAGCAATGAAAAACAAACACTCGAATTTTTGCTTCTTTCAGACTCAGGGGGCAGTTTGCTAGTTGCGTGCCTTTAATGCTAGAAATGAAAAAATAACACAAAATTTGAAATAAGGGTCTTGGATCTCACTATGGATTGAGATTTGTTCATATATTTTTTTTTTAATGCAGGCGTTAACTCTATTTCATACATAGTTGTAAATGTTTTGTGTTACGTGTTCTTTAGAGGTCGGTGGTAACGCGACATTCGCCAAAAAGTGAAGGATGTCCTGCCTGGCCACCTGTTGGTTCCCCCACCACCTCTAGAGGTCGAGAATGAAGGTTTCCCCATGAAGGTGCTACTGGTTTCTCATTCACTGGAATGACTGTTGCATGAGCCAACGTGACGGAGAATGACGTGGGAGGAGCCATCCCAACGGAGAAGCCAATCTAATGCAGTGTCCAAAATCAATTTTCCGTTGCAGGACTGTGATGTTCCTCTGCAATCATCATTCACTCATTGGTGGTCCCAGATAGAAAAAGTCCACAAATATTGCCATGTGTTGGGATAAAACGCCGTGAGCATGGGAGACATAGGTTTTGCTTTAAAAAAAAATATATGCCCAATTTGTTGTTCTTTCTTTGGGAAAAAACAAACGCAATGATAGGTACCCAATGTCCTCATGACATGGCGGACTTGCTGCCACAGTGATTGTTCCCCTGTGGAGGCTCCCACCATAGATGAGGAAGATGCTCTGGAAAAACGTGGAAGTCAAAGGCTCAATAAACTATATATTTGGAGCGCTGACCACAGCGGTGTGATGGAAGCAGTGCCTTCACCATCCCAACCATATGATGTACAACCTGTCAATCCAGAAGTGATCCCAAATAATGAGGGACTTTCTCCACACACAAACAGCAGTCTGTGTTCCTAATGGCACAATGTCAGACGAGTCCGCTACAGGTTCAGTAGGCTATGTGTACTGAGTTAAGACTTTGCTCACCAACTATATTGCAATACCTCCATGTCCATCTTTTTCCTCCAATTCCTTAGTTTTTAGGTGGATTCCACACAGCGCTAAACCAGTGCTACGAGACGGGTCAGCCATCTAAGAAGCTTCTTGTTTTTTGCTGCCTCCATTTGGAGATGGGTGACTTTATGATCCTGGTCTCTGCTGGACTTGTGTCTCGCTTTACCTCCTTGATGTTGCCCCTTGCAAAAGGCAGGAGATGATTTAAAGGTACATCAATTTATGGATCTTCTTAGATGTTTACTGAGGACATGGCAGTGCGCAAGATGAAAAATACACATGAAATGTACAAAGGCAATGATCAACATGTGAGGTTTAAAACAATCTGGCTGCACATAATGAGCAATGAGAAGGATCGCCAAGGGTTTATGTGCGTCCAACAAGGTCCTGCAAATGACCACGGTGAAGTATAGATTTGGATACGTGAGCTTTTCAACCCGATCCATACTGAGGATTTCAACAGGACAAAGGATTATAAGGACATTTTGAGTTAAGAATGAAATGTCATAAAATCAAATTAAAGATGTCTGATTCCATCATACCAGTGTCTAAGTACTGCAAGGTGAGAATGAGAGAAAGTTTACTCAACAACCAAATAAAGTATAAATGATCAGATGAGGTCTACATGGATTGTCATGGTCGAAAAAAGAGGGTGTGAAGTTTAAATTATCTATGTGAGATAATAATAAAATACATTGCTTTCGAAAAGGAATTGCATAAATGTTTTAAATGCTTCATTACAATTATATATGCATGCATAACAACATAACTGGCAGTTCTTGTGGGTATGATCTTATTGAAGTATATGGTTAGCCTAATTTGGCTGAAGATGTGTGGAAAAGGCTTGACAAGTATATCATTGCAAACGCAGAAATTGACGGATGGTGAATACAACAAGACATCTTTTAACACACAAGCCAGAGAGCTGACAATCAGTGAATCATCAACATTACCAGTTATACATTCAGGATTTTTGTTCATCCCATTACTGACTGCCTTCAGTTTTTCTATCCAGTTGGACTCCCCTACAACAGTGCATTCATGTTTTGGTTTGACTCCCCAGCGAATCAATTCTAAACAAACTGCTCTGCTGCTAGGAGTACAAAAGGCTCAGACACAGCACAAGAGTTGACGGGAGGAGTTCGCCTTGCGCCTCCATCTGAGATAGACCGAAAACACCTTTTTCTCTTTCAGAGAACAGGCTAAGGTAGATTAAGTTTGTCCTCTACCTTATGGGAGGCATTTAACCGTTGCTATTTAGGATAGTTATATTCCTTTATAATTTACTTACTTCATTGTTGGAGTTGGGAAGCAGAGGCAAACTCATTCTGGGGAGCTCTGGGAAATATTTTGTTCCAAAGGCAAAAAAAATCACACCTGTCTAAAACTAGGAATGGGAAACACAGTAGTATTAATTAGAATGTTGATTAAAGGATTTCCACCTATAAAGTAGAACCACTAAAATGGAAATTGGCAGAAGCCTAATACGTTTTTGCTGTTTCTTAAAGAGCAATAAAGATTTTCCTTGCCAGAGACCCATAAGTACAATTGTGTACCATCTTGCTTTAAAGTTCTACACTCAGTACTGGTATTAGAAAATGGGATGAACATTTGGACCAATTCAGGGTTGGTGAAATTTGTTCCAAGAAGGAAGAGGTGTTCTGGAGCTGAATGAGGTGCTTGTGCTGAAAAGCATGAATGCTATGGGACTGAAAAGACCCTGACACCAGAGGGGAACAGCTAATCAGAGAGACTGAAAAAATATATTAGGCTCAGTGAAACTAGCCGTGAAGAAATCTTAAAACTGCACTAGGATTTGTATAACTATTCATCTTACCGCCTGGATCACTGATTGCGACAACAGAGTCACCCCCATCAAGCCCACAAATCCAAAGAGGCCCTCCAAGCAGGCCAGCTGGAACACCACAGAACTAAGATCAACAAAGCGCAACTGTAAGAAGCTGGAGAGAAGGTGGTGAACCAGCATGGACACCACAGAGTGAGCATTCTAAAAAGGTATGAGGATTTAATTTCTTTTTTTTTAAAATGCCAATAACGATTGTTCAGCTCTAATGTCAACAGTTGTGCCCATCTGCTGAAACTCCGTACTTGCGCTCACTAAACATTACATGGTGCGCACTCGTGATATGAATTTCCTCACGCCGATCACTCGTGCCGCTCTCGTGGCATTAATTCCTTCGCGCCAAGCCTTCGCGCTGCACTGTATCCATGGAAACGCTTTCCTCTTAACAAAATTAAACCGCCGTGCCTCTCCTTTGATCCTTTAATGCCCAACACAAAATTAATGTAACAGTACCTTGCGGGCCCGATCCTCCCGCACTCTTGAGCAAAGAATAGACTCGGTATGAATTCTTCTGAACTCGTTTCTTTGCACGACCATCAGTGGCACAGACAGCACTCTTCAACAGCAAACGTAATCCTTAAAAACTTTGACCTGATGTTGAGGTGCTTCCTCTCAGCCGATCCCTCACTCGTCGCCAGTAAAAGATCCATACAATGAAGAGCTCTTACTCAGAAATGTGGTCCAAGAAGAGGTTTATTATAAGCACCTCAACCATCAAAACTTGGTCAGCAACTGCCAGAAAGACTTCAGCATTGTTCACATTCTAAGTTCTATATTCCATAGAACTGACATCATGCATGAGTAATGAAGATAGACATCAAACTTCGCTCAACCAATACCATCAACTCCTGAGAAAGACGGAAAGGAGCGCTCTTACCAACCTCATTGAGGCCAGCACAACCACAGTAAAAAACGATTCAACATTGTCAGAGAGTTTGCCGACACTTCAGCTTCTGAGAACATCATCACACCCGCCCAAGAACTCTGCAACACCCTGGTGGACTTCTTCCAAGACAAGATCTCTGACATCTACAAACACTTCGAGCCACAACCTACCTCTGCCAACATCCTAAGCCTCATCGCCCCCACAGAGGAAAACCACGACCACCTGCTAACCACCTGGGACCAGCTCACGCACCACTCAAAACACCACTGCCATCATGAACTCCATTCACTCAGGAGCTCCAATGGACCCTTGTCCCCATTACATCTCCAACCTTGGGAGCAAGTCAATCAGCAACAAACTCACCACCATGTTCAATGTATCCATCACCACAACCACCTTCCCAGAGGTATGGAAACATGCCGAAGTCAAGCCCCTTGAAACCGCCCACCAACCCCAGCGAACTAAGGAACTTACATCCCATTCTTTTGCTGCCCTTCCCTGCCAAGGTCCTCGAAAAGCCATCAACTGCCAATTCACCAAACACCTGGAGAACAACAACCTTCTGTACATCTCTCACTGCCAATTCCACACCAACCACAGCATTGAAACCACCCTCATCGCCACTACAGACAACATCAGACCCCTCCTTGACTGAGGGGAATTTGCAGCCTTGATTGTCCTAGACCTCTCAGCAGCGTTTTAGACATTTCCAACCACATCCTTATCAAGAGACTCCAACACAATGGAATTCAAAGAGATGCCCTCAGATGGATCGCCTCATTTTTTACCAGAAGAACTCAGAGAATTCACCTGTCTCCCCACACCTCTGAACACAAGATCATCATCTGTGGCGTCCCTCATGGCTCATCCCTTAGCCCCACTCTGTTCAACACCTACATGACCCTCCCTTGCCAACATCGTCAGAACCCATTGCCTAAACATAATTTCCTATGCCGACGATACTCAGCTCATCCTCTTGCTGTCAGAAGAGAACTCCACCACAAGGGTCAACTTCTACAGGTGTATGGCGAACATCTCCGAGTGGATGAAAGACAACTGCCTGAAACTCAACACAGAAAAAACTAAAGAACTGATTTTCGGGGACAACACCTCCCCGTGGAATGACTCATGGTGGCCTGCAGAACTAGGACCTCACCCACATCTACAGACTGTGCCCGCAACCTCAGCATCATCCTGGAAAGCATGCTCACCATGAAAAATCAGATCAACGCATTCTCAACCGTCTGTTTCCTCACTCTTTGTATGCTCTGCAAGATCTTCAAATGGCTACCTAACAACACCAGACGTACCATTACCCAAGCCCTAGTCACAACTGGCTGAACTACCGCAATGCACTTTAAGAAGGAATCACCTTGCACCTCCTGAAGTGACTCCAGACCAGATCATACAGAACTCTGAAGCCAGACTCATCCTCGGCCTTCCAAAGTGGACACACATCACTCCTCACCTCAGGAATCTCCACTGGCTCCCCATTCAGAAGAGATGCCACTTCAAGAAGCTGATCCACACCTACAAAGCCCTGCACAACCAAGGACCAGCATACATCAACCACCGTCTGAACTTACACCAACCCTCTAGACTCCTGCGCTCTGCCTCCCTTCACCTCTCTCACAGCCCTTGCATACATCAAAGCCACAGCGGAGGTTGTTCCGTTCTCTTACCCCTCAGCCAGGGCCTGGACAACCTTCCGCTACACCTATGGTTACTCACCCTCACCGCTGGAATTTAGGAAAGGACTCAAGACCTGGCTGTTTGACTGAGCTGCCGTAGCAAGAATCCTCAGCACCAAGATACCCTCATGGGTGATAAGCCATGCTTTTCAAGTCTTGTTTAATTTGATTTGATGACTTGATAACCGAGTTCCCAAATTTCTAAGACCCTTTGCATTCAATCCTTGGGGTCAAGCTGTGCGAACCAAACTAGCCTAAAGTTGCCACTACAAGATGTACCCACGCATGGCTGCATATCGCAGCATCAGTCCTGAGGCTTCAAGATATCTGCATTCATGTTCAAATCTGCTTTGATTAGCAACCCCTCGTAGTACATCATCAAAATGCCTGAACATGGATATCCCTAGCCATTTTGAGATAGAAACTCAGCAAAAATCTTTGCATTTCATTTCCCTTTACAAAGCATGACATCCACAAATCAGCCACTCTACTTTTTCAGTTGGAATTTCAGTACCTTCAACCTGCTGTCTTTTAGCTGTTGACCCACTTCACAAAGAATTCAATATAGTTTCTAAGGGAGACACAGTAACTCTGCTTGGTGGATTCAAACTGTATTTTTGCCCCTACTGAATTATGTATTAATAGATTCTTTGGTAGCTGTTGGCTAATTTGCCCTAGTGTATGACTTTATTTTTTTAACATGTATCTCTCCTCCTCCAGGGCGAGGCAGACTCCTTCCCTCACTCATTAGGCAGGTAAGTTTCTAGATTTGTCAGACAGATCCACTGCTCCTGGTACCCTCACCTCTGGGAGACTGGCTGTCAGATAGGCAGTGTGACACCAAACCTGGCTGCACAGCACTTCTTTGAATAATCTGCAGAGCACTCTCTGGTCATAAAGGACTTGGAACTGGAACAAAGTGGATGGTTTGGGTCACACTTTCATGCACAACTTTAAAACAGCGATGTGGATTCACTGTCTCAAACTTCAGTACTGGTTCGGAGTGATTCTTCTTTCAAGTGTCATTCTCAGGCTGCTCTCTGGGCACAACCTTTGTGCAGAGTGATGTTTCTCACAGCAGGAAGCCCCGGGGCTGTATACAACTTGGAGCACCTACATAAGATGCACAATGAATTATAAGGTTTCTGCACCTGGTTGTCATCGCTCCAACAAAAAGAGTAATCATAAAAGGGCAAAAGGCACCTAGAAACTTCCTCACTTCACACAAGAGAAACTGCAGTCCCTCCACTCACCCATGCCATCCGCTAAATAGCAGTGCTCAGGAAGACCTGTCAGCAGCTCCTTGCCAACAGAAGGCTAATGGAATTTCTATAAAATAGCACTGTCTCCAACCTCTGCACCTCATTATCTGGTTCTCCTCCCTCCATTTCCAGAAATGCAAGCAATACATGTCCACTGTATGGGAGAACAGTGCTCAACCTTCATGATGTGCTATGCCAGGTCAGGAGCATCAAAAATGGATAACAGTGGCCTCCATTACTCAGGTTCACTCACACACAGTTTATCACCACACATTTTACACATGTTGCACATGAGTATACACTCAACATATACATGGGATGCTAGCACAAGGATCTGGGCATACACATAATAGCCAAATATTATTCAAGTGAGCCAGTAGGCCTCACTCCCTGGAAAAATGTTTGGTTATTCTAATGATCTTTTCTAAAAACATATTATACTGCCACCACCTCTTTATGAGCTATAACTAGCTCAGGCATAGTAGTCCACTGCCCTTAATGAGGGGACACTTGGCTCACCCCTCCAGATCACAGGACAGTACCAGGGCCTCACAAAGTCAGGGAGAGGCCTAGCCCTCTGCTTGATGCCAAGGTTAAAATAAAAGTAATGATACAAGAAACACATGCAGTTGGGCACTCAGGGCAGGCTAATATTCCCATCTCAAAACTCCCATATTTATGAGGAAACTATCTTCTAGCACTATTTCATAAAGTGAGCTCTTACATTATTCTCTTGGTAAAGGGAAACATCACAATTCAGGAAATCATTAACAGTATATAATTTCACAATGATATACCACAGTTTATTCCTCTTGACTATATTAAATGTTCTATCAAAATCCAAAAAAGCTAGGTATAATTTTTGCTTTCACATAAGCAATTAGTTTTGCTCATACCAGACACATCTTGAGGCAATGTTCAATCAAGCCAACTACTACTTTATTTAATTTAATGTAGTACTTTGTAATAAACATCATACAAAACAGAATTTACACTCAGACATCAATCAAGTTTACGGCAGTAGACAGTTCCGTCTTGCATCAAGTACATAAATATAGCATGTTACAGGAAATTCCATTTACAACGGGGGCTGTGCCAGACGTGCCATTTCAGCCCAAGAGGAACAATGTTTGCCTGAATCATGCATATGCCTTTACCGCTGATCCAGCGCGACACTTAATCAGGGATCAATACTCATCAATATTACATACAATGGCCCATACACATTCACCCAAATCCCTGATGCGCTGGGGGTCAAGTTTTAAAGATGGGAAATCGTTTCCTTCACGAATTCATGTTCAATTATACTAAATACATAACTAAACCAATATATCAACTCTCTTTCCTCTCGGTCGATGGACCAATTAGTTGAGAAGTTGATGGTAATAATAGAACTAACTGACTATCTAACCAGCTAAATAATCACAGACTCTCTGTAAGTTTTAAAAGGTTTATCTCAAATAAATGGTTTATGCTCATCGTATACAGGTCGTAATGCAAACAATGAATCTCACACAAGGGAGAGAAAATCAATCAGCAATGCAAACAGTATCACACTCATCAACAATTAACAATATGCATATGAGAGAGTGGATAGATGAAGAGACATAAGTTTCAGCAAAAATAATGCGAAACAATATACTTATGACGGAGTGGATAGATGAAGAGACATAAGTTTCAGAGACAAAATTACGTTGCAAATGATTATGCAAATTTCAAGTCGGAAGATAATACAAACCCAAAGATCAATGAAATACCACCCCCCTGGCCAAGGGAGTAGTGGGGGTCTCCTGAAGTAGAGTCAGGAAACAAAGATTTCAGGAACAGGACAGGACAAGGACAGGAACAGATAGGCCTCTCTGCAAACCGACGAACAGCGACGCATCTCCCCTCTCAATCTCCTACCGCTGCCACAACAACTCCCTAACCACACCCCCAAAGTCACCCCAGTTATACCCTAAAACCTACATGTCCAACCCACATTAATTGAAACATTGCACAGAATTCGACTGCTCATTGGATGCTCGGGGAGGTGGTGCATCACACCACCGTGATTTCATTCAAAATTGTTCATATTCATTGTTCTACTTCCTTTCCCATCGCGTAATGACTGACTAGTCCATGCATTTTTATTCTTGTTACATTTCACTAAGTTCTCAGCCACGTCTGCGAAAGAAGTCGTGGGTCCCACGGCCAGTCTCATCTTTTTGGCAGGCAATCAATGTTCTCTGTGCTGCATTAGCCTTGAACTAGTGTTCATCATCCGCAGCGCTCAGCACTTCTGTCGGCTTGTCATTTTATTCATTCTCCAGCCCCTCATCTATCTGGACAACTTAAGAGATTTCAGGCTCATTTGACTCACTACCGAAATAGAACATAAACATTTATTAATTACATGATAAAGCATTTTTCACTGTGTACCACCCACTTTTGCACTATTCACTGTTAATATTCTTCCTAGCATAAGCTTCATGCAAAGCGGCATTATTTATTATCGTTTTTAAAGCAAAATGCAAATGCGAGATGTGGCCTAAACATGCATTAGTCTCGTTTCTTTTGAAACGCAATGTAAAATGCGGCCTAGTTCTTTCATGCATTAGTTCACATTAGTGCACGCATGCGCAAAGCGGTTTCCCACGTGTTTATGTGATTTGCTCTGTTAATTTTACACCGCACACTGTTAGTAAGGATTATGGGGGTGTTAATCCGAGCAGGTTTCTTTTGCGAAATCCTGCTCCATCAATCCCCCCTCTGATGGCTTCATGGAGCCATCATAAAATACCCACCATACCAAGTGCCATCTTTATCTATCTAAAGATCAGTGTTCTTTTCTCTTTTCATCATCTTTTCATCTAACTCCTTCATCTCATCATAGTAATCTCCTTTCATATCTTCTAGTTCTATTTCATCTCTTTTTCTCTTCCTTGCTTTTCGTTTGTTATCCGTTCCTGTCATCTCTTTTCTTTCACACTTACACTTGTAACATTTATATATTGTTATTATTACTAATGCTACTCCAGCTACTGAAATCATTGTCATTATTATTTTTCCTAATAAACTACTTCCAAAGGTAGAAAACCATTTACCTACAGAAGAGAAACTCTTACCAAGTCTCTCCCAGACACCGTCAACCTCCAGCTGGGTCAAGTCTTCATGTAATTTCGTAATATTCTTAATATATCCCTCAATACCTTTACTTTTGTCTGGTATATAAGTACAACAGTGTTGAATTTTCAACATGCCACAGACTCCACCCTCTTTTGCCAATAAGATATCAAGGGCAAGTCGATTTTGCAAAACCATTGATCTGATCGCAACCATTTCGGTGTCAATCATCAAGAAGCCACCAGCAGTATCCGTCGATAAACGATCAACCACTGTGGACAATTTTCGAATTTTATGCGATTTTAGAACGACTCAAACTGAGGGTACCAGTGCACCAAAAATATCACCTACTATTTCTGAAAAACTAGCTCTCTTTTTTCGTGTTAGTCCTTGCTTTATTTCATTGATTCTGTCATTACCTTTGTCTACATGATAAACCTTTGGGAAAACAATTGCAAAATAACAACTACCATACCAATGTGCAGGCAACCTGTAGTAGGCTTTCTTACCACACACATAATAAACTCCAGGGAAAACAGGATCAGTTCCACCCTTCAAACCTCAACCTCCAGAAATTTGGTAGGTATGCTCACATTCACTAGAACCAATGAAGTAATTATTATAGTTAGTTTTCATTCTAAGCAAACAAATTTCCCCCTTTTTATACCAGTCCAGGGACATTGCAGCATATGTCTCGCCCTTCTCATAATTTCCTTCTCTAAACGCCCATGGTGGTATCTGTGACTTCTGTTCAGCAGCTTTCTTTTGGAAACTTTCTCTTCTATACTCTACTATATCTATGAACACTTTTTCTTCAACCCGTAAACTACATGTTAGATTGTTTTTGTAAGCATATCCTATATCTAGTGCCTTAGTAATATGGAAGAATTCTCCCATATAACGTGCATTTTTACTACTCACAACCTTGTTTAGTTCCTTTATAATAGGTATCTCTGAAAATACTAAATCTATATTAGAATAATGATACTCCAGCTTTCCCGTCACGTAGAATAGGCTGGTTAAGACACTGCAAGACACCCTTTCTGAGACAGACGAAGGTAATTGCATGCACACATAACAATTACTCACACTCATTGTATTAACATATTCATACAGCAATTTAATAAACACATTTAATGAGAAATCACTAATTGATTTATCATGAAGGAGAATGCTTCCATCCATCTGTTCTATGTTAGTATTAGTGGTTTCTTTAGTAACATCACTCATTCTTTCACTTATTACGCCATTAGTTTTGTTTCCATTTTTAGTAACCATTAGAATAGGTACAATGACAGTTAATAATATCCACATAAATGTCAGTAAAAAGACACTACATAAGCAAGCTTTAATACATCTACGTTTAGGCTAGATTTTGGATGTTCAGTCACTTTTGCTTTGGTCATTTTGTATTCTGATATAAATCTAAATCTATAAAAAATTATAAATTTACAAAAAAATCAGTCTCTGAAAAAATAGCGTAATCCTACACTTCAAGACTTTCTTCATTTACCCCTTTCTTTTATTTGCTTTTTCTTTAAATCTTCTGAGTCTTTCCATTCATTTCGTCTGGCAAGGTTTCTCCTTAAAATTTTTCACTGTTCTTTTAAGGTGGTCTTAATTTGCTTTCATCCACTTGCTCCGTGTCAGTACCGTCTTTTTCTTCACTTGGATCTGAGCTTTCAATTTCTTCCAAGATCACATACGTCCATTCCGGTGCTGTGTACTTTCTGCTTGGAATTCTTACTCTCCTTGTCTTTCGTACTGACTCTTCTTCTGACTCTTCTTGTTCTGTTTGACTTGTGACCTCATTGATTTGCTCTGGTCTTCTCTTTGACTTTCTCCTCACAAGAGTGCATTTCAGTCTTTTCATGCCGCTTGGCCAATTGTCACCTTTTCTTGGCCTTTTAACTTGAACTACTTTTTCACCTTCTCCATCTGATTCACAAGTTCTCTTGTTTGACCTTTTTTCTATCTGTTCTACTTCTTGACCTTCAGTAACTTCTCCTTCTTCTGGTTCAACAGCAGTCCCGTGAGACCCAGTAACTGGTGCCCACTCTACTTGACTTGTGCTTGGCTGTTCATCATCCATTTGTTCTTCAGAATCTGTTATTCTAGATTCTTCAGCTTCACGGACTTCAGCTTCTGGTCTTTGGCTTTGGTTTACCAGTTGCTGCTCTTCTAGTCTTTCAAGGGGACTTGGGACTCGTCTGGTATGGCTGGCATGGATCCAATTTGGCAAACCACCACACTTCACTGCTATTGTCGTCACCAGAATCACCTGGTAGGGACCGTTCCACCTCAGTTCTAAACACGATTTCCTCACGTGTTTCTTGACAAGAACCCACTCACCAGGACTCAGATCATGAGCTTGATTCGGCTGTGTCGTAGTAGCATCTTCTCCAACCTGGCGAGACACAGAACTCACCAGATCAGCTAATCCTCTGCAATAATCAAGCACTAGATCATCAGATGTATTCATCAGTTTGTTTGCTGGTATAAATGCTTGTCTCATTGCTCTTCCCATCAGGACTTCATGTGGACTCAAACCCGTCTTTTTGTCAGGAATGCTTTTAAGACTCATTAATACAAGGGGTAAAGCATAAGGCCATTTCAGTGTTGTGGATGCACACACTTTTCCTAACCTAGATTTTATTGGGCCATTTAACTGCTCAACCACTCCAGATGCTTCGGGTCAATAGGCACAATGCAGCTTCTGTTCAATTTGTAATGCTGCACAAATCATCCGAATTATCTCATTGTTAAAATGGTTTCCTCTATCTGTTTCCAACGTGACTGGAAATCCAAATCTAGGAATCAGTTCTCTTAGAAGCAGCTTTGCGACAGTTAGGCTGTCATTCCTTCTTGTTGGATAGGCTTCCACCCTGCGAGAAAACAAGCAGACAACAACAAACACATATTTCAGCCCATTACACGGGGGGAGTTCAATAAAATCCAACTGGAGCCGGGTGAATAGTCCTGCTGCTTTTCCAATTCTTCCCCAACTAACAACTGTCTTTCTGCCTGGATTTTGCAGCTGACAGGTGACACACCTCTGGCAGAGACTCTCTGCAATGACCCTGAACTTTGGGTTATACCATGATTGCTTGAAGAGCCTGATCATTGCATCTCTTACAACATGTGCAATTCCATGGTATACCCTTGCCATTTGGGATAGTAAACCGTCTGGCATGACTGGCCTTTCATCTATATAGACCCACGTCCTCTGCTCTCTTTCTGCAGCCTGAATTTATCCAAATTTCTTTTTCCTCATCACTTGCCTCTTCCTGTAACTGCCTAATCTCGTCCCAAGTTTCAAAATATGAAGAAAACATAAGATGGCAATTGGTATTTTCCTTTTCAATCCCTCTGTTTAGGGCAATTAAATTTTGTGCACAGAATCGCGCTACTTGATCTGCGTATCTGTTGCCCCTCGTCACATAGTCATCTCCTGACTTATGTGCGGAACATTTGACCACTGCAATTCTTTTGGGCATTTGTAAAGCATCCAATAAATCTTTTACAGTTTTGCTGTTTCTTATAGGGGAACCTGAAGAAGTCAGAAATCCCCTTTGCATCCATAGCTGACCGAAGTCATGGACAACCCCAAAACCATATTGTCTATCAGTAAATATGGTTACCCTCAGGCTTTTGGCAATTTTGCACGCTCTAATCAGAGCTATCAATTCAGCAATTTGAGCAGAGTTTACCCCTTTTAGACAGTATGCTTCTAAAACTCCCGCTATGGTGCAAACAGCATAGGCAGAACACAATTCTCCTTTTTCATTTCTTAAACATGATCCATCAACGAACATCTCACAATCTGATTCTTCTAGTGGAATGTCCTCAATGTCGGGCCGGGGCTTCATGCACAATTCTGTCACATCCAGACAATCATGATCCGCCTCCTCTCTCACTTCCTCACAATATGAATTCAGCAACAGAGTTGCTGGATTCACTGTAGTGCACCTTACCACAGTCACATTTTCAGCACCCAAAATCACTCTTTCGTACTTAGTCAGCCGACTAGAGGTCATGTATTGGGTCCTCGTACGTTTCAAAAGGATCTCAACTGAATGTGGCACATACACCTTGACTGGATGTCCCATCACAATTGCTTCACTCTGTTCCAGACTCACACAAGTAGCAGCTACTGCTTTCAAACAGCCTGGCAACGCTGCAGCCTCTGAATCCAAAGTAGCAGAAAAATATGCTACTGGACGTCGTGCCATTCCATGTCTTTGAGTTAAGATTGAAAGTGCACACCCATCTCTTTCACAACAATACAAAGCAAAATCCTTTGCATAATCTGGCATTCCCAATGCAGGTGCTCGACAAAGACTGTTTCGCAGTTTAGTAAAAGCTTCCATACTTTCATCATCCAACACAATCGGATCTTTCACATCTTTTCATGTTAACCTTTGCAGAGGTTTTGCAATCAGTGAAAAACCACTGATCCACTGCCTACAATATCCAACCATTCCCAAAAACATTCGGACTTCTTTCTGAGTGGTAGGTGGGCTCATCTGTTTAATCACACTAATTCTTTCTGGTGTCACCTTTCTGTCTCCTTTTTCTATTTTGTTTCCTAGGTATTGGACTTCCTGTTTACAAAATTGTAATTTTGCTGGTGACACTTTGTGTCCTCCTTCTGCCAAATGGTTCAGTAAGGCAATGGTATCTGTCACACATGCCTCTCGGGTCTTTGATGCCACAAGTAGGTCATCAATGTACTGAACCAAAACTGAATTTCCTGGCATGACCAAGGTCTCCAGACACCTTTTCAGAATCTGATTAAAGATTGAAGGACTCTCTGTGTACCCTTGAGGAACTCAACACCATGCCAAAACACGGTCTCCGAACCGGAATGCAAACAAATACTGGCTTTCCGGATGTAAAGGAATCGAGAAAAATGCTTGGCACAGATCAATCACTGTGTACCATTCTGAATCGCATGGAATTCGGTAAAGGATTACTGCTGGATTCGGTACTACTGGACAACAGGGTACTACAATTTTATTAATCTTTCTTAAATCCTGTACTATTCCTTATTTTCCACTGGGCTTTTTAATTCCTATAATAGGCGGATTACAAGGACTACTCATTATTTCTTTCAAAATTCCCTGTTCTATCATTTGATCACTCACAGGAGTGACTCCTGCAATTACTTCTGGACTCATTCTGTACTGTGGTGTGTTTGGATACACAGCACCCTCTTTCACTGTAACCTGAATCGGATCTACATTTGTCATTAGGCCAATCTCTTTTCCCGTAAAGTCCCATACATCCGACCTCACTGTACTTTTTAATTCTTCGGGCAAACTTTCTTCTGTGAGAAGTGAAAACAACTCATCCACTTCTGTCCCTTGCTTTGCTAACATCATCTTGAATTCAACATCCTCATCAGGTGTCTGAAACGCAATACCATCTGGCGTACAATAGATTGTACAATTCATTTTGCACAATAAATCTCTTCCCAGGAGATTTACTGGACTTGAGTCACATACTACGAAACGATGCATGTCTCTGAAACTCCCAATATGAACTTCTATTGGATTTGTGACTGGTGTTCTAATATACTTATTTGAGACTCCTACAACTTGGATAGTTTCTCCCGAGAGGGGTAGGTTTGGAATTTCTGCTGCTCTCACAGTAGAATGGGTAGCACCAGTGTCCACCAGGAATGTAATATCATTACCTTCCACCTTTCCGTCAACAAATGGACCTGACTGATCTACCGCTAAAGATGCGCCAAGTACGCACTCTTCCTCCCCCCTCAGGCACCGTCATTGAGATGAGTCTGAATCATTCCCATTGCACTGCAACCAATATTGCGGAACCATTTGCACATTTTGATTCTTACCAACTTGATCACCTCCGTGAAATCCAGTGTTCGCACCGTACCTCTGTACTTGAGCATTCACATTATTGGGCATGGGAGCTTGTGGCACCTGTAACTGTGGAGCAACTACCTGCTGCTGCTGTTGATTCACACCCACCTCATTCTGCATCTGTGGATTTAAATTTTGATTTACCCCATTATTCTTTTGAGCGGATCTACACTCGTTCTTCCAATGTCTATACTTTCCGCACGCATGACAAGGACATTTCTTCCTAGCCTCTTCTTTACTCAATTTCCCTCTACCTCTACCTCCACTGGGTACCTGACTATTTTGATTCTGACCATTCATCTGGTAACCTGTCTGAGAATTATTATTTACTTCTTGTTGCTCTGCTACCTTCACTTGTGCCCACATCATTTTCTCCTTTAACTTTTTATGCCTTGATTCAATGTCATCACTACAATACTTCGCATACCTCAAAATTTCGTCAATGGTTCTGCTCTGCCAACAAATTAAATGTTGCTGAATCATAATACTTATCTCCGGTTTCAAACCAAACACAAAACGATACACAAAATGTCCCATATCTTTGTCTCCAATATTCTCAAATCCGCTGTACTGTTTAAATACCTGCAACAACCTTTCATAATAGGCATGTACTGACTCTTTCGTTTCTTGGGTCGTTCTGTCTATCTTAACCCAATCTGTTTCCTTTGGAGAAATTTTTCCCTTCAAAAAGGTGATTACCTGATTATACTTTCTCATCACCTCATCAGATGGTGCGCCTGTTTTAGAATCCCTAGGATATTCTTCTTTTGGTCAATCGACAGTAATTTTACATTCTGTCCACAAATCAGCTGGTACAACAATCTCAAACAAACCATCTAAATCCTTTTATCAAAACCTTTGAAACTTTCACAAACCTCTCTACCTGTTTATACCATTCAACCGGTTTCTCTCTTAATCTGGGAAAATCATTTGTAAAGGACAATATATCCTGTCTTGTCCAGGGAACGTGCACATATCCACCACCTGTAACTTCTCTCAACGGACACGCCCTTTCAACTTGTTCTGTCTCTCTTAACTGAAACATTGACGTTCCTTTGCCAGCTGCCTCTTCTTTCTTTTTCGTCCATCTACCTTTCCACCGTTCAACATCTCCCCATTTTTTCAGAATATTCATCAACTCTTTTATCTGCAATCTTTTTCCTGACGCATTCAAACTCTCCAAATCCTTTTCAGTAAAGGCCAATCTGTACGATTTCTGCAACACCTTTGACTTCTCTATATCTATTCAATATTCACTAGCAGCCTCTGATATTTTCTCATGAAGATTCCTCGCTCTCCAAGTAATACTTTTACACAAAAACAACAGCTCTTCATCTCGGTAAGTCCCTAATCTATCTGGACTTATCGTACCAATAATCATCTCTTCCAAATCTACTTTCAATTGGCTCACGTTTATACTCTGAGGTTGAGGTTTTTGCCTTTCCATTCCCTTTATCCAATCATTCAATTCCTCTGGTGAAGGACCTGCTGAACTCCCTGTCGCTGAAATAACATTCAGCCCTATTCTCCTTGGATCTATTTGTACACTTCTTCTAGGGGTTTCTGTTATCATTTCACAAACTGGAAGATCTAACAATGTAGTACTTGTGTCAGCCTGTCCATCCTCATTCACTACCGTCACCATTCCACTCCTGTCGCTGCTCCTTGGAACTGCCAATGTATGTATTTTTGATGCATTCTATTTTTCTCCATACAATGGAACTACGGGACCAATTGTTACCGGTACCGTCAATGCTTCTGCATTTAGACTCAACTGATTTATTTTCTGGATCTGCTCTATTCTTGCCTTATTTAGCATGCCCAATTCTTTTTCTCGCACTACTCTAGCCATGTCCGCAATCTGTGGGGTTAATGGATTTCCCATAAAGGGTGCATTCGGAGTCACCTCAACTGAATTTTCTTGATATGGCGGAGGTCTTTTGGTCATAATATCCTCTAACAACTCATCATCAGAATCGTTTGCATCGTCTCTTAAACTTGAAGTTTCTACATTTTTCTTTTTCTCTTTACATTTGCCTCCTGTCTGGTCGTCAGCAACTAAAACTGGGTGCAAACCGTCAGTTACCACAGCTCTCCTCCATCGTTTCATTGTGTCCTCTCTTCTCTCAAAAGGGTATTTAGTCATTACATTTCTGTATCTCCTACCCCCTCGATAATTCTCTCTTTTGAATGCTTCTACTTCCCATTCCTCTAACGCTTCATACTGTGTAGGTCTGGGATTTGGCTCTAATAAATTCATTTGATTTCTCAAATTCTGCAAAAACCTTAAACTAGCATAATAAACTTACACAAGCCACACCACTCTGGGAACCAGATTTCTTGGGTCATCTCCGCACCTGTCCTGGGTTTGATAAATGGGACCTTATTGGCATCTCCACGGTGGGGGATATGTGGATCTCGGGGAGATTGGCCACCTTCGCAGACCTCCAGAAAAAATACCAACTCACACAGACCGAAACATTTCGATATCTACAAATCAGTCATGCAATCAGGGCGGTGCTGCCCAGGGATGACCCACTGCCTGAGGCCTCTCCACTGGAAGACAGGCTATTACTTAACCCCATGAACAAGAAAGCCATATCCCTCAAGTATAAAAAGTTACTAAATAACCGCCCGGACCCCTTGGTACGCCTGCGGCAATATTGGGAAACGGACCTGGGCGAACTCGATGATGATGACTGGCGAGATGCACTGGCCTCTCCCAGAGAGGTGGCTATCCCCATGAGATTACGCCTGGTCCAATTGAAGATCCTACACCGCGTTTACCTAGATGCGGGGGTCTTAGTCAAAATGGGTAGAAGGGTGGACCATCTGTGTCTTAGACAATGTCACTAAAAGGGAACTTTTTCCACATCATCTGGGATTGCCCATCTGTGCGAACATACTGGGATGATGTCACCAAGCAAATGGAAAGGGCGGGGGTAAGACTCTGAAGACCTCCCCACAGCTCTGCCTATTAAAAGTATGGGACGCCACTGATCTTACGCAAACTGAGAAAACATGGGCCTCATTGGGATGGGCCATTGCAAAACGGAATATTGCACAGAAATGGGGGGTGGGGGTAATCTCTACTGTTCGCGACTGGGCAGTTGATATGGATAGAGCAATGGTAGCAGAAAAAGACTTCTTTAAATACAGGGGATGCCCCAGAAAATGGGATCGCAAGTGGGGTGGGTGGAACAAATATAGGGGGGACATATGCCTGTCTCCGACAGTTGAATTGCGACGTGAACGACTCAAACTGGTGGACGTATCTGATATTGACAATGTGATTTTGCGTGGGGATATGTAATGTGATTGCCTGAATGTCGACCAACTCATGACATTTATATGTATACCGTGACCTTGGTGCACTGCTGCTTTATGTTTTCTTTTGATCAATAAAAAGTTTAACAACAACAAAAAAAAAAAACCTTATACTAAACGAACCATGCTGTGGAAAAGCTATAACACCATCATCCTTTGTGTATTCCACCCAATTCTCTAACCAAGTACACGTATGGTATCCTCGCTCTAGCATCATATAGGAAGCAGGCGTTCCTGGAGGGGGAATAAGAATTCCCTCTCTAGTCACTATTGGTTTGTCCTTTTTAAAGAAATTCTTTATTTTCTTTAGCAACTTCATTTTACTAACTCTTTACACTAGTGTCTCACAATAAAACAACAAGGAACCCTTCCGTAATTCTACTTATTCTATTTGTCAGTTCTCAACCAATACCAGCGCGACTCACACCAACCGTCCAATCACAACTCTCTACGTATCTACTATCTCAACCAATACCAGCGCGGCTCACACCAACAGACCAATCAGAGCTTACTTTTCGCTCGCTGCCTGACCAATGCCAGCGCGGCCTTTTTGTGACATCAGTATTACTCCTTCTACTGACCCTCCCTTTACACAATAATACGGCAATGGATTTCTAAATCTTCTTAATCAAAATCCTTGTTAGTAACAACATAAAACAATGCTACCTTGCCTGTTCCTCTAAATAAATAGATAGTTCTTCACTTCAAACGAGAAATTCTTTTACTTCGAGTAAAATAATGACCAGCGTTACTTCACACCCAAACAAGCTACAGGTGGACTCGGTACTCCTCTAGGGATAAGGCCAAAGTTTTGCAAGAGGACTTTTTGCTGTAAAAGAGGTCTTGGTACTCCTCTGGGGATAAGGCCAGAGTTTCGAAAGTGGACCCTTCATAATTTCAGATACTCTTCTCTCATACGAAATTGTCCCTAAGTATAACACCTACAGCCTTCCGCCGTATAGTATTATAACAACAGACAAAGTACTTCTGCAGTGTGATTTATTTATCCACACTCTTCTTCTGCCTACTTCAGGCTAAATTTCCATTCCTGGGATTTCCTCAGATACCTCCGTACCTGTACTTCTAGACAACATAGAACAGGACACTAACTTTTTCTTGTTAAAAACATATAATCAATCATCAATAATTATTACCAAACTAATCAATAATTAAACCATCCTCTGCTACCAGAAAACTGATCCAGCGTGACACTTAATCAGGGATCAATAAATCAATATTGCATACAATAGCCCATACACATTCACCCAAATCCCTGATGCGCTGGGGGTCAAGTTTTAAAGATGGGAAATCGTTTCCTTCACGAATTCATGTTCAATTATTCTAAATACATAACTAAACCAATATATCAACTCTCTTTCCTCTCGGTCGATGGACCAATTAGTTGAAAAGTTGATGGTAATAATAGAACTAACTGACTATCTAACCAGCTAAATAATCACAGACTCTCGGTAAGTTTTAAAAGGTTTATCTCAAATAAATGGTTTATGCTCATCGTATACTGGTCGTAATGCAAACAATCAATCTCACACAAGAGAGAGAAAATCAATCAGCAATGCAAACAGTATCAAACTCATCAACAATTAACAATATGCATATGAGGGAGTGGATAGATGAAGAGACATAAGTTTCAGCAAAAATAATGAGAAACAATATACTTATGACGGAGTGGATAGATGAAGAGACATAAGTTTCTGAGACAAAATTACGTTGCAAATGATTATGCAAATTTCAAGTCGGAAGATAATACAAACCCAAAGATCAATGAAATACCACCCCCCTGGCCAAGGGAGTAGTGGGGGTCTCCTGAAGAAGAGTCAGGAAACAAAGATTTCAGGAACAGGACAGGACAAGGACAGGAACAGATAGGCCTCTCTGCAAACCGACGAACAGCGACTCATCTCCCCTCTCAATCTCCTACCGCTGCCGCAACAACTCCCTAACCACACCCCCAAAGTCACCCCAGTTATACCCTAAAACCTACATGTCCAACCCACATTAATTGAAACATTGCACAGAATTCGACTGCTCATTGGATGCTCGGGGAGGTGGTGCATCACACCACCGTGATTTCATTCAAAATTGTTCATATTCATTGTTCTACTTCCTTTCCCATCGCGTAATGACTGACTAGTCCATGCATTTTTATTCTTGTTAGATTTCACTAAGTTCTCAGCCACGTCTGCGAAAGAAGTCGTGGGTCCCACGGCCAGTCTCATCTTTTTGGCAGGCAATCAATGTTCTCTGTGCTGCATTAGCCTTGAACTAGTGTTCATCATCCGCAGCGCTCAGCACTTCTGTCGGCTTGTCATTTTATTCATTCTCCAGCCCCTCATCTATCTGGACCACTTAAGAGATTTCAGGCCCATTTGACTCACTACGGCAAATAGAACATAAACATTTATTAATTACATGATAAAGCATTTTTCACTGTGAACCACCCACTTTTGCACTATTTCCTGTTAATATTCTTCCTAGCATAAGCTTCACGCTAAGCGGCATTATTTATTATCGTTTTTAAAGCAAAATGCAAATGCGAGATGTGGCCTTAACATGCATTAGTCTTGTTTCTTTTGAAATGCATTGTAAAATGCAAACCTAGTTCTTTCATGCATTAGTTCACATTAGTGCACGCATGCGCAAAGCAGTTTCCCATGTGTTTATGTGATTTGCTCTGTTAATTTTACACCGCACACTGTTAGTAAGTATTATGGGGGTGTTAATCCGAGCAGGTTTCTTTTGCGAAATCCTGCTCCATCACCACGCATATGCCTTAACTACGCATATGCGTGGTTAAGGCAGTCAGCGGTCTAGATGCAGGGCAGATGGGCGGGGAAAGGAACAGGAAGGATCGGGAGAGGGAGGACCGGGACATGGCTTGGTAATTGAGGGTGGGGCCAGGTTTTGGGGGTCTTAGTTCTTAGGGCTGGGGCCGGTTTTAGGGTTGAGGGCGAGGGTCAGGGTAGTTTTTAGGACTGGGTGGGGGGAAGGGGTGGTTTTCAGGGCTGGGGTTAGTTTTTGGGCTCAGAGCGGGGGGTGGGGTCAGGGTAGTTTTTTGGGCAGGGGCTGGGTTGTAGGGCTCAGGGTGAGGAGTCAGGTAGTTTCTAGGGCTGGGGCGGGGTGGTTTGCAGGGCTGGAGTATCAGGTTTTAGGGTTCAGGGCAGGGGGGGCTGGGGTGTGATCTTTACCATGCATATCCCTTTACCAATCATGCCTTTACAATGAAATTTGTTGTAAAGGGATGCATGGTAAAGGCATGCGTGGTAAAGACGCAGTCGTGGTTCAAACTGCGTTGATTAGGCATGCATGGTTAAGGCCAAGGGGATGTGAATCTCACATTTCCCAACTAAACAAGTGGGAACAACATAAACTAAACAAGTGGGAACAACTAAACAACATAGGCGGAGCAGATCCAATTCTGGACCCCCATACCCAACTACAAAGCCAAGACTGCATTTATTTGGGGGGAGGGAGCACGCTCCAAACACCCCCGCCCCGAAGCTACGCCCCTGCTTGAAAGTCAAAAGGGCTGAGTGTAAGTCAGGTTTGACCACCTCATTGATATCCATTGCAGGTCAGCCCTCAAGTACTTTCATTTTTGTTTCTAACATCTGGAGATGGGTGCATATTGCTTTCAGTAGACCAGCTTGTTTAACAATACAGGTTCCCTTAATAAATGGTTTAGTCACCTCCCATACAAGGCATATAGGTCCACAGTTGCAGTATTAAGTTTAAAATACTCATGTATTGCATTCGTTATTTCTGCTTTGAAGACGGTATCCAAGGGCACACGGGATGGGAACCTCCAGGGTTCCCATTGCCCTGCAGCACCCAAAGCAGTCACCTGCCAGAACACTGGTGAAAAGTCTATCCTGGAAGAGGAGTCAGGAATGGTAGAGTAATATGATATACATGCTTCTCACCATATCTGGCACGCCAAATATCATGTACATCTAGGAGTTCCATTTCATACTTTAAAGCATCTGGGATAACCCTGGAGGTAGAGTGGATATGCCTAGATGTAGCTTGCATCTCATCCAACACAAAGTTAAAGTCTTCACCGCAAATAATCAAACAAGGAGAATTTTCTAACATAGTTCAGCAAGTATGTAGAACATATACATGCATTCACTATTGGGCCCATAAGCATTTATATTGATCACAGGATAATGCATCAGAGAGCCCACAACTACCACATATCTCCCCTTGGGTCCCAGAAATCAGCTTTGTGTTTTTAGTCAAGATTGTTACGAATCGTGGTGGCCACCACACTGGATTAGGAGCTTACTGATGCTAGGTAGAACCAGCTACCATGTTTCCCAGTAAATCTGCCTGGATCCTCATCTCACAGGTGTTTCTTCTGTAATAAGGCTACAGAGACATTATGTCTATCCAGGTATGCCTGGACCAGTCTAGGTTTTTTTGACTATTCAGACCATGGACGGAGTGTGATATATGAAGTCAGCAACAAAAACCATCCATAGGCCTCTGTTAAGCATTAGTAGAGTAAACATGATGTAAATGTGTATGGCGTACAATGTATGGCATTCTATAATGAGGTGTTGAGTCTAAACAATAACTGTAACATCTAACGTAAACCCCTTTAAAAAATAAATCCAATCCTACCCCACACTGAGCTGGCACACCAACAGTGTCACGCCCACAATGATCAGCCCACCTGTCAGAGAACCACCCACCTAGCCAAACCAAATAACATTAGAAAAGCAACAACAAGTATTGCACAGGTGAGCGTGATCTAGCACGTCTCAACTCAGTGAGAATATTGCTGAAAGCCAGCCCTGGTGAAAGCCAGCAGAGGCAAAGGACAAAATTTAAATGATAATAAAACATTTTTATTATCATTTTATTTTTAGCCCTGCAGGCTGTGAGCCGAGGGAGGGGCGTGGCCTCCCATACTGACACTGCAGCACCAGGGAGGAGGGTGGAGTGGTGGGCACTGCCAAGTGCGCATGAAGGTTTGGCCGGCTCTCTGGGCTTGGATAAACCCTCATGCGCACTTAGCCTTTCTCCACCTGAGCTGTGTTGTACAGCTGGGTGGAGAAACCAACAAAGGCTCCAAGTCTATGTCTAAGTGCCGAATCGAGGCGCTCAGACAAATCCCAGTGCTGCTCGCATGCTGGAAATAGTATTCCCAGCAAGTGAGCAGCGCTGGGATTGGGAGCTGGGAGCCTGCGCAGTGTGCAGCAGTTCCTGGATGAGACGTGAGGATCAGGAGCAGGGCGGCAGCCGTTGGAGCAGGTAAGTTTTATTTTCTTTATTTATACTTCTGTTTTTATTTTGTATAGCAAGAGAATTGAATGACCCCTCTTAGACAGGGGTTACAACCAACCTGCTGCTGAACACATCACAGACTATTGATCATTCCTGTTTTACTACGTCAAAAAGGTACCCCCTACAACTCAATTTGTAGGTCTGGGATGAGGGGGAAAAACAATTAAACAAAGGAGAAATCCCACTTGACCTGTATTTCTTCTGTTATGACTGAATAGTACTGTGTGTTCTGACCATGAAGACACTACACCGCATTATACTTTATATGAAAACTTTTTTTATTTAAAAGTATTTTGTCATTTTTATTCTATTTAGTATTATAAATCCATGTATTATTTTCATAAATCCATTGATTTTATAATATTTACTCATCAGCGCATCAATATTTGAAATGTAGCATTTGTTTAACAAAGACTAAACAAAAAACACAATACATACTACAAGAAAGTTACTTCGAATCCCCATCCTGCACTCACTCATGCATACTGCAAATATGCCTATCATACTATCCTTGCATACCCCATCCCAGCACTATCACACATACACAAAGCGAGAAAGACAACAAGGAAAGTGTTTCTCTTTTAGTCGTTGTTGTGTTGTGGGCTAGGACCACTTCTAAAAATGGAAATCATTCCTATCCTTAATCATGACAATCACTTCATGAGTGTTACAGCAACAAAGAAATGTATGAGTGTTGAATCCTTTTTTTTTTTTTTGAAAGCTTTTAAAAAATACTTTATTCTTCAAGTTTTGCAGTGTGAAAAAACAGAAAGGAACAGTACAATTATCAGCAGAATCTTGCAATTACATATTACGACCTTAGTACATCAAGTGACGAAATGAAAAAACTGGCAATACACATTATCCCGTACATCACGTAGTCAGAGTGTATAATTTGGCTGTTAGTGGAACTCTCTGGCGCCCTATAAAGGGAGCAGTGCATCATACATGCATTGTATCGAGATGTCGTTCGACTAGACCCTCTCCGACTCTGCCCCAGCAGTCCCCTCTACAGGCCCCCCTGAGGTGTCAACTTCGTCGTCTGCAGCGGCCGTGCGCTCAAGAGTGTTGAATCCTTACATGCATTCCTTAAAAAACACCTTTTTGCTCTTACCTTTATGTTTTCTGTCTCTTGACAAATATCTGTGACTAACCCAACGGGATATGTGCTTCTAGAGGCATGGAATGTGTTGCACCTATCATGTGGCTATGCTAAGTACCATTTCGACATCACATTCACACAACCATCAACAGGCATACTCAGAGAGTATGCACACAAAGAAAACATACACAAGAATCAAACAACAATGTTAGCCATTGATTGGGATTTGGCGCTAGCGATAATCCCAGTGCACTCCTCACAGTTTTACTAAACCTTAAGAGTAATCAGGTCAGAATAAAGAAAAAAGTGTGTAATCTGGAGTGCGAACCAGTGCACCCCTTGCCACCCCAAGGGGTATATTCACAAGAACGTGTGATAACTACCGCAAGAGTAGCGTAACGCAACTTTCAATATCGCAGCCTATCGTGGGAAAATAACCCTGTGTCAACGTGGAATTCACAACAAGGCGGTAGCATGCGATAGTCTGCCGAAACCGTGGACAATGTCCGCGATACAACCACCACAACGGAGATAAAAACACAAACCACAACACCAAAAAACACGCGATGGGCCAAAGCGCGATGAGGAAATCAGCGACAAGCAGCGCCAGGCCTGCAACACACACCTGGCAGGCGTCAAAATTCACCATAAAAGTAGAAAAAACACCCACACACAAACTGACCAACACACAAGCACCATGGAGGCAGCAGGAGCAGGCGCAGAGGACGAGCGCAACCCCACAAGCACCCCGGACGACCAGCCTGGGACCTCGGGGACAGGGAAGGGCAAGGACAAGAAGACGAGGAAGACCAAGTTCAGTCCGCAGGCGAACAGGATCATAGTCACGGAGGTGATGGAACACCATAAACAACTCTTCGTCACCTCCAACGTGTCATTGGGCACCAAAACTGGAATATGGCGGGACATCGTCGACAAGGTGAATGCCGTCGGAGAGCACAAGCGGACAATGGACGAGGTCAAGAGGCGATGGAATGACATCAAGCGGAAGACCAAGGAGAAACTCTCCGCCAACCTGAAGGCAGCAAAGCAGACCGGAGGTGGGGGCCCAGTGCCACAGCTGGAGCTGGATGACATGGAGGAGCTGGTGTCGACAGTCATCAGTGTGGAGACTGTGGCTGGAGTCGGGGGACCGGACACTGCTCGACAGGACACAACACAACCGCAACAGGGTGAGTGACCACCAGGTACTGGGGGGACGGGTGGAGATGGCCACAATGGCACACATGCACAAGCAAGCAGGGCACAGTGCACACCCACAATCACTCTGGGTCCTCGCCCAGACCCACAGACTGTTACAATGTACAATGCCATGCTGTCTGAATGTCAACCTGTACCATGCAGCTACATACATGTGGACACATTGTAATACAACATCTCCCCTTCACATCGCAGGGGCATCGTCAACACCTCCTGCAGAGCAGTCACAGCCACTCTTCACTGATGACGAGGAGGAGGACAACACCAGCATCGACACCCAAACCATCCAAGACCTCATTGACCTCATCCGCCACTCACCTCCAGGATCAGGGCAGCCCAGCTACATCGATGAGACCCCACCCACCACCCAAACCACCCAGCAGGAGGCACCCACAGCCCCGGCACCCTCCGAAGTCCCCCAGGAACAACAAATGGCCTTCCAACGCCGTGTGCTGGAGGGCCAGAGGGAGACTGCCGAGCAGGTGCGGGTGGGGTTCGAGCTCATGGCTACCAAACTGGACGCCATCCTTGGGTGTCTATGTCCGCCCCATGGTCTCCAACGAGCCCTGACTGACATCGCTGGAGTCATGACGCAGAGGGAAGAATACCTGTCCGCTCAGAGTGGCCCCAGCGATGCCAGCCGTGAGCTGGCACACATGCGAAGGCTCATGGAGGACATGGTGCGGATGGAGGCGGAAAGGATGGCAGCCACCCCTGCACATCAGCAAAATGTAGCTGGGATCTACCAGGCCCTGCATGTCCTCATCATGGCATTGCTGCCACAAGGCGTGGCGATGATGAATGCTGCTGCCCCCACACCATCCACATCTCCGCCCCCTGGTGTGTCAGTGCCTCCCAGTGCGGCAGGCGTATCCTCCTCCGGCCCCTGATGTGTCAGTGGCACACAGTGCCGCAGCCGGTACTGCAACACCCACAGGTGGGGCAGGGCACACACCCGGGGATGAGGACGTGGATGGGACTGTGGTCAGGAGGGCCAGGCACTAGCATCCATTTCCGCCAACTTGCCTGTTTCTGCTTGGTGCCGCACATGGCTGCATCGTCACTGACCCATGATACACTCCGATGCACTCACCTTGGACAGCGACATGGACTGCCACATCCTGTTTGACGACCAATGACACGGCGGACAGACTGCGGACTGTACCCTTCCTCTTCCGCAGTACAGGTCATCCCCGGATGGACACTGGCTGGCCCTCCACGTGCCCATATTGTGTAGTGTGCTCGGCATTGCCCTGTACCGCTCCAGCTTCATGACTGCACTGGATGTGGAAATAAACATCCAGTGACGCACTGCTGTGTAATGTCTTACGTTATTCATGTATGGATGTGTGGATGAATGTGGGGACAGTGCCTTCCCTTGCGTCAATGATGTGCATCCTGTGGGATGCCAGTCAGAGGGTGCGAAATTGCATTTTGTGTACCGGGTCCCGTGAACACTACAACAGGGACACACGCATCAGTCACTTCCTTGTCCGGACATGGACTGGACCACGCCCAGAGCCCACGAGTCATTGTTGCAAGCCCTGCGCTGGTCCGGCGTACGGCAGGCCAGACCACTCCGCTAACGCCCCAAGGGGGGGCCCTCATTGCTACCCGTCGCAGCCGTACTCGCTGGTGGTGTGCAGGTCACTGGTCTAGTTGTCAGCATGTCACAGCCACTCCCTGAGGGCAGGTTTTCACACACACCACACCCATCCGGCACAGGGGTCACAGGCCATGTGACTCCGCCAACATAAGGGGCCGACGACGTCACATTCCCCTCTTCCTGTGGTGACTGGATGACGGACGCTCCACGGTTCTCACTCATGTAGGGCCCATGAGTTGTTGCGCACAGGGTTAGTGGCATCCGAGGCCTTGAGTACGGCACGGGCCTACCACCACGTGGCACAGACTGGGGTTGCACAGGGTTAGTGGCATCCGAGGTCTTGCAGACGGCACAGGCCAACCACCACGTGGCGCAGACTGGGGTTGCACAGGCTTAGTGGCATCCGAGGCCTTGCGGATGGCACAGGCACCCGGCCACGGGACGGTGACTTTGGGTGCACTGAGTCAAGTGGCACCTTGAGCTGCTGAGCGGGTATGCAGCCTGCGATGATGCCCCGTCCCGGCGGTCCGGACAGCTCAGGTTTTGTGTGCCCTGCTGGACCGCAGTGTAGGCCAGAGCCAGCGGGCAGCGCGGGCCTACCGCCACGTGGCGTCGCTTCCGGGATCCCAGAGTTGGTGGCACCCATTGGGCTGAGCGGGTGTGCAGCCTGCGATGGTGCCGGGTGCACTGGTATGTCCTATGCCATGGAGTAATCAAGACCCAGCACCAAACGTGAGACCTGGTGGCCTGCGGTACGGGTCTGCATGATGTGGAGGGTGCCATGTCCGCGGGCCCCGGGCTTTTGGCTTGCAGCGGCACGTGGTGGGACCTCCTGTCTACGCGCCGGTGGCGGAAGGTGAGCATTGAGGCCTGGGTGTGCATGGGCGGGCATGCTCAGATGGGCGGCGGGAGGGGTTGGGGTGCCTCTGCCTGGGCGTGCATGGGCGGGCAGGCGATGTTGACTTGTGCAAGTGTGTGTACTGTGCCAGTCATGTTTCTGGACTCTGTTTCAGCTGACGGATCTGACTCAGATGTGTGACCTGGTGTCCTGCTATACATACCGGCACGTGGTTGGAGACACACCGGTGGCAGCAGGTGAGCAGTGTGGCCTGGGTTCGCAGGGGGGGCACGTTCTCTCTCTCTCTCCCTCTCTTCCTCTCTCTCTCCTCTTCTCTCTCTCTCTCTCTCCTCTTCTCTCTCTCTCTCTCTCTCTCTCCCTCTCTTCCTCTCTCTCTCCTCTTCTCTCTCTCTCTCCCTCTCTTCCTCTCTCTCTCCTCTTCTCTCTCTCTCTCTCTCTCCCTTTCTTCCTCTCTCTCCCTCTCTTCCTCTCTCTCTCCTTCGCTCTCTCTCTGTCCTCTGATGTGCGCAGGACACACCTTCTCATCATGTTTTTTGTCTTACAGGCTGTGACCTACGTATTGTCCCGAGGGGAGCGGCCATGTGTCTTCATTTCATTTCAGTGTTCATTTTAATAAAGTTTCATTTGTAGCTTCGTAAGTGGATGTGTGCTGCTCATTTCTGTGACGACACATGCATGTCACCAGTTGTGATTGTGCGACATCAAGAGGAATATTTTGTACATGTTTAGGTGTGGCATGTCTTTGGTCGGGGGGGTGCCAGGGAGGGGTGGTCCTAGGGGTGGTGGGTGTTGTGGCCCTCTTGGGTGTCCGGGCCGCATGATGGGTGGCTCCATGGCATCTGTTGCCCTTCCGATGTGGCCCTGGGCTGTGCTCCCTTTTGGTTTGCAGGCTGCCGTCCGACTTTACACCAGGTCAGAGCAGGTGTAGATTTCCTGGTGCTAACGCGCCTTATCGCCTGTTTTGTGTTTTTATCGCCGATGTGGCTGGTCGTTGTGAATGTTGAGGTGTGATGTTGTCTCGGCTTTTGGCACGGGAACGCCTACTCTGCATCTCATTAGCGATATTTGCGGGGGTCCTCTGTGGCGATGTTTTTGAGGCTGCTATCGCGGGTAAACTGGTGCTGTGGGCTGTTAACACCGGCTTGTGAATGGGGTGGTAAATTTATCACGACTTTGGCTGCGATAAAGTGCCGTTAATTCGGCGATAGCTCCTTGTGAATATGCCCCCAAGTGATTTATAAAAGGCTAAACAATGTCCAGAACCCACCAAAATGTTCAAGAAAATGAATCCACAGTAACACACATTTTGTTTTTCAATAGACTTTGTTAAGGCCAAGTAAACAGTAGTATCGTTACGAAAACCTACATGGGTTAATATTCAGTTCACACCTTCACAACGATCCCCAGCAGACAGCTGAGGAACAATGGATGACTGGTAAAAGATAAAGCTGCCATGTGTGCAACTAGAAATGCACAGTACACATCCATGAAGCAGCCCCTGCCATTGTGATTGATTGAATCTTGTTGGAGTGTCTTTTGTGGTATTGGTGCATTTTCTGTGCTGAGATAGCTGAAGTGCCACATAAGTGCAACTGATTGTACCTAGCACCCAAGGAAATATTCTAATTTCTTGACAACTGTTGCCTCACCTGCAATGAGTGTAGCATGGTGAAGTACTGCTGCACTTGATTGGTGACGCAGCTCAACAACTGTTGCAACCACTGGAATTGTCTGGCCTTCTGAAATGGCAACTGGCCTTCTGAAATGGTAACTGTGTTGCCATAAACGCTTTTTAATTATCCCTCAGCCAAAAAGTAGAGCGTTGTCAGTGCTTTGACATGGGTGAAAATGGCAGGGGAGCAGCTGTAGGTGAATTGAGATTCTGCTCCCATTCTGCAACCCTGTCCGGGATCAGATAAGGGAGAAAGTGTTACCTTCCCTTTACCTCTTCCACAGACATATCAAAGAGGGTGATCCTCTGCCTAATGACCCTTTTTCTCCTCCTCAGTTAATTGTTCTTCAACATTAAGGTGTTGGACCTGACTTCTTTTGCAGGGTTATCCCAAATCTTTTTGCCTTCCTCCTGTATTTTTTCTGACCTGTTTTTGTTGGTTTTATGACTCTGGGCACTTTATCACTGCTGATCAGTGCTAAAAGGCATGTGCTCTCTCCTGTAAACTTGGTAACATTGGTCTACTCATGTTTGGCATATTTAATTTTCCTGTAAGTCCTTTGTACAGTGGTATCCAATATACCCAGGGCCTGTAATTAAATGCTACTAGTGGGCCTGCAGCGCTGCTTGCACCACCCACTGAAGAAGCCTTTCAAACCTGTCTCAGGCCTCTGCCACTGCAGGGCCTGCGTGCGCAGTTTACTGCCACAGTGACTTGGCATTTAAAGTGCTTGCCAAGTCTGGAACTCCCCTTTTACTACATATAGGTCAACCCTGAAGTAGGCCCTGGGTAGCCCTATTGGCAGGGTGCTGTCTAGGTAAAAGGTAGGACACGTGCCTTTGTTGTGTGGCATGTCCTGGTAGTGACAAACAGCCTATTTGGTTTGCCAGCTCTTGTGAGGCTGTTCCTCTCATAGGTTTACATTGGGAGTTCCCTGATATGTGTTTCAGTGGTAATATCTAATATGAAAGAAGTAGCGTTGCCATGTTTGGTATGTTTAGAATAGTTGTGATAAATCCTGCATATTCGTGAAAGCGGATTTGTTATTACTACTATAGAAATGCCACTTTTAGAAGTGGGCATTTCTGTGTGCTTATGACTCTTTGTGCTTTGCAGCCTGACTCAACGTCTGGTTTAGACTGACAGGGGCCTGTTTTGTGCATTCGCTCTAGACAGTCACAAAGGGAGTTGAGGTGTGCCTCGCATATCCTGATGAGTTTTCCTGGGCTAAAGTGGTGGGAGGAGTTGTCACCTCCGCCTGAATAGAGCTGTGCCTGCCTTTCACAATGCTGTCTCCTCCCCCTGTAGTGTGTCTGGAGCCAGGGCTGGGGATTGAATTGGGGTGTTGTGCACTTCGAAAGTTGTTTGAAGTTACCTCCAGATTGGGGGGCGCTAGGCTTCACGTCTGTGAGGCACAAGCAAGATGGCTGCACGTCTGTGAGGCTCCCGCGGACCGGGCCACAAATCCGTCAATATCCTGCCCGTACACCCATGTTTAAATGCTGGCAAGACATCAAAATGCCCCAGTAAGCCGAGGCTTGGCTTGTAGTGGCTGCTGCAAGGACAAAATCCGCACCGTGAGCCTTATCGAGGGCCTGGTAGAATCATCGCAGCGTAATCAGGCACAACGGAGCCCTGGAGGAGGGGCTTTCCCCTGTGGCTGACAGGCGGGAAAGACTGCGGCGGACCGTCGCTGTCATCACAGCCCATGAAGTGAGGAGGTCGAGAGACGGCCCATAAGTGGAAATACCGGGGGCCCCCGGCAGAGAGTGTGTGAAGCAGAGTACGAGCCAGCTGCTGCAGGAGGATACGGCGGCTGATGCAGAGGCGAACCGGGACTGGGGGAGAAATTTCTGTGGTGCCCGCGGAGACGCTCCGGCAGCGAGGTCGAGTGGAGCAAAGACGATGGACCGATGTGGCTGCCCTGCACGGGTGAGGTGCTGCGAGTGCGAGGCAAAGCATGTGTGTGGCAGCACGACAGGGAGTGTTGCAGATGAGAGTGCGGACACAGCAGGACACCCGAAGTCGTTACAGAGAGATCGAGGATACGGAGACGGGCGGCCTGATCTCCCACTGTGCAACACACCAGCACTGGTCACAGGAAGGTGAGAGGTGCCAGAGTCCCTCATGGGATTCACGGAGAACTCTGCTAGTTGGGGAAAGGTAATAAATTGAAAGGAAGCATAACGAGAGAAGGAAAGCTGCCAGGACAGTATTAGCTGTGCACAGAGGCATACAGAAGATCGAGGCAGGATAACAAGGCCTCACACTGGTAGCTGCTACTCAGAGGCATCGTGGGGGCCCAGGCCTCAGCAAATATGGAGGGGATAAAGACAACAGGCCCAGAGTTATATAGAGCCATGGACCGAAAACTTAGAGCCACGTTGAAGAGACAACCTGCTAAGGCGAGGCGCACGGCGACTGCAAGAGGGACAGTGCCCCGGGGCAACTAGTGTGGACTATCCCGCTACGGACCCCTGCTCTTTGTGAGGGCCACACTCATGAGTTCTTTGGCCTTTGAGGTGGAGGGGACCGACTGATTCAGCACAGAGCGAGAGGCCCCCCATGGCTGGCATAACGGAGAGGTAGGGAACCAATATGGGCAGAACAGAGGGCAACAGTCCAGGTTGTCCTTTGAACCCCAAACAGTGGCAAGGTCCCAATCAAGGGATACAGAAGGGGAGATGGCGGAGGGGCCCCAGGTACCCAAGACCCTGCAGATGATGATGTGAAGTCCCTCTTGCGGACCATGAAGCAGAACTTCACGTCCATAGAAACCAAGATGGACTCGATATGCACACGGGTCGATTTTCTGGCTGAAAAACTGGAAAAACATGATGGCAGGCTACAAGAAGCAGAGCATAGAATCTCTGAACTAGAGGACACATCAGATGGCAGAAAGGGACAACTATTTAAAATGGAGCCCCTCTTAAAAGGTATCACCGCCAAGAATGCAGACTTAGAAGCACTCTCACGGCCGAACAATGTGCGCATAATGGGGGTACCGGTGAGCACCAACTCGGGACGAATGGAGGACTATGTGGAACGGATGCTGAAAACCCTGTTTGGAGTAGATGCCTTTTCCGCACAGTTGGTGGTTGAGAGAGCGCATCGCTCGCTGGGCCCCCGACCCCCTCCAGGAGCGCCCCCACGGACAATAATCGCTGGGATCCTTAACTACCGAGACTGGGATGTGGCCCTCCGCCTGTCCAGAAAGAAGAAGCAACTTGAATTTGAGGGGAATGGTGTAGCATTCTACCCTGATTTCACAATGACGGTGCAGGAGGCAAAAAAAAAATGTAAGTAAGGCCAGGAAGAAGTTCCTACCAGTAAATAAGAAGTTGCAGCAGGCCCAAATAGATTACGCAATGCTGTATCTGGCGTGCCTTCGGGTCACTCATCAAGGAAATCAATTCTTTTACACCAACCCACAGCAGGTGGAAGACAATCTGAATTGTGCTGGCAGAGCCTCGAATGGCAGAGACACTGAGAAATCACTGAGGTGGTGGTCATCTCCCCTGTCAGAGCAGGGGTAAAAATTTTCTCGGTGGGAAGGAGTGGGCAACACCCCGGACCCTGGCGGAGCGATTGGAGTAAACCTGGATTGAGAATCCCATAATTGCAGCAGAGAACAGTGCAATTGCTGGTAATAGACTGAAAGATGCCAAACTTCACTAAAGGACATAGTGCTAGATTACAGAGTGGTAATGGGACACCAATGACACTATACCCGGGCATCCCACTTCTGTGGAGCGGTAAGGGGTTGGTGGCTGTGCCCCCCTAGGGGGCACAACCCCAGAAGGAGGTCCCTATTGGACTTTTGTGAGAACCCCTTAATACTCTGCTGTTTCTACTTCTCTTTATTCTCTCCCTTTTCTTTCTCTCCTCTTTTTCTTCTCCTCTTTCTTCTTAAGTGGTAGCTCACTACTGTTATATTAGTTCTAGTTTTCAAAACTGCTAAGTTTTTGCTTCTATACTAACCTCACATTGCAGGACATGAGGAGCCTAATTCAGACATATGCAAATGTGGAATATAGGATTGGTATGTCCTTACGGCACCTGTCCGATGTCTCAGACCCAGAGAGAATGGGATGTGAGGGGCTCCAGAAGCTGACTACATGTTTAATAGGGGCACTAGTTTCTGGGGAGGGGGGTTTCTTTGTCCTCGACAAGTTGGGGTTGTCGTTGTGGGAGGGAGGGGAAATGCATATTCTCAATTGTATGGTACATGACTTCAAATGGAAGCTATTAGCTGTCAGGTGTGTCAAGGCCTCAGGGGATGGCTGTCTTTCGCTAAATAATACAATATACTCTCTCCTCTTTGTATGACGGGACAGCAGGATAATATAGGATTAAACCTCCTAACCTGGAATGTCTGGGGGTTGGGGAACCTGTGTAAACGTAGGCAAGTCCTGGCCTACCTGGATAGGCACAATATTCACATAGCCATGTTGGAGGAAACGCACCTTGTGGCCCGGACAGATCTTGCATTTGCCTCCCGTTGGCGACACATAGATGTTTTTCAATGTACTCTACGTACGCTAGAGGCACAGCAAAACTGATAAAGAAGAGCACACCATATGTGACAATGGGGTCGATGTATGATGCACAAGGACGCTACAGCATTATGTGGAGAAGATTGGCTACATACTCTATCACATTGGTGTGCTGTTATGGTCCACATATAGACATCTCGTCATTTTTCAATGTCCTCTGGGGAAGGTGTTGGATGTAGGATCCAAATATGTGTTGTGGGGAGGAGACCTAAATACGACTGTGGAACCTCACAAGGACAGATCAAATCCCCAGCCCCACATAGACAGGTACAACCGATAATTGCAGACCATTATCTCATAGACGCATGGAGACATTTACACCCCCAGTTGGAGGAAGGTACCCACTACGCCGCACTACACTCTACCTGGTCCAGACTTGACTACTGGTTTGTAACCAGAGGGATGGGAACCTGGGTAACACAAGCTCAGCACCTGACTCGTACCCTGTCAGACCACTCCCCTGTTCGGATCGCACTTCTCCCCCTGGTGGACTGTATGTCTCACGCCACCTGGCGACAAAATCAAATGACCTTACTAGAATCCTCTTTTAGGACAGAGGTGGGGCAAGAGATACAAGACTTTTTTAAACGTAACCTCGGGTCAGTCCTCTGCCTAACCACCGTGTGGGAGGAGTTCAAGGTCACTATCCGGGGCATATCTATCGCAAAAGGGGGCGAAGTACTGCGAGACATACGCAATACCCTCACCCGTCTAGAGACGGACCTTAAAAGTCTGGAAAAAAAGCTCTCAGAGTCCCCCACTGGAGCTACACAAATTGCCCTCAGGGATAAACTGATGGAGTACAAGGAAATGGCAGAAAGGGAATGCATGTTTCGTGGCCGGTACTTCAGAGCTCGCAGATATGGAGAAGGGGAGAGACCTGGGAAGGCATTAGCTGACCAAATCCGCTGCCCTAGATTCTCTAATTATATACTTGAGATACAAGACATGGATGACAACGCACACAAGGACACAACCAATATCTTACGAACCTTTACTGCATTCTACTCATCTCTGTACTCTTCCAGGGGGAAACAGTCTATTTCCTTAGCAACATATTTGGAAGATGTGGCTTTGGGGTGGATTGAAGAGGTACAACGGGAGTTCCTGGCTGCGGAGATCGAGGAGGATGAGATTAGAGCGGCAGTGATGCAGCTACGCTGTGGTAAGGTGCCTGGCTCGGACGGCCTACCGGCCGACTTTTATAACACATATGTGGACTATCTGACTCCTATCCTTAAGATGGTATATGATGAGGCTAGGGAGGTGGGAGTTCTTCATAAGTCCATGAGAGAATCACAATTGTCTCACTGTTAAAACCAGGAAAGTCGGGTGATAAGTGCGAATCATACAGACCACTATCCCTCATAAATTGTAATTTTAAAATCTCGGCCAAGGTACTTGCGAACAGGTTGAGTCTCCTCATGAGCTCTCTTGTGCGGCCTGATCAGGCAGGGTTTATTCCTGGGTGGTCAACCTCGCATATTTGCGTACACTATTTTTGCTCCTACAGGATGTGGACCCGGACATAGAAGCGGTGGCGGTCTTCTTAGACGCTACCAAAGCGTTTGATTCAGTGGAGTGGGGGTATCTATTGGGAGTGCTGGGACGTATGGGGATGCCTTCTGGTTTCCTTTACCGGATAACGCTGCTGTACCAACAGCCACAGGCAAGAGCGCTGGTTAATGGTGTAAGCTCTGCCTCCTTTCCAGTCTCCCGGGGAACGAGGCAGGGATGCCCGCTCTCGCCCCTACTATTTGCATTGGATGTGGAACCACTTGCAGCCAAGCTGCGTCAAAAATTTCGGGAACATGCGATTCGATATCCCACCAGGCAAATCTTGGTATCCCTCTACGCGGATGATATCACGCTATATGTCCGTAATCCACAAATTAGTCTTAACCCCATATTATGGGATTTTACTGCTTTCAGAGGGATCTTGGGAATCAAAATTAACTTGGAAAAGATGCAGATCTTTCAGCTAACGGAAGCAACTCACCCACACTCTCTAGATTACCCTATAGTATAGTGCCAGGCAGAGGTGAAGTATTTAGGGATAACAATCTCTAGGGACAGGACGGATCTTATGCTGGCTAATTATGGATGGGCCCTGACATCTCTGATGGACATGACAATGCGCTGGATAGCATTGCCCTCTCCATGGTGGGGCGCATATAACTGATCAAAATGATAATTTTGCCCAAACTATTGTGCCTTTTTTTAAACATACCATATAAACCTGGTTGAATTTTTTTTTAAATGCTCCAATCACAACTGATCGGCCTGGCGTTGGGGGGGAGACAACCCAGACTTCAATGGGATACAATAATGCGTCCCTTTGCACAGGGTAGATTTGAAGCCCCTGACATGAAATTTATTATTTATGCGCTCAGGCACACTACGCAACGTATTGGTTTCATCCTCCCCAATATATGCCACACCTTGCCGTTGAGCAGGGGTATATGGACCCCACCCCACTAGCAGGCTTTATTGCACATAAACCCAAGTGCAGAGACTTGTATCCCACCACGGTAGACTGTACTATTGCGGCATAGAGGGGAATCGCTAATAGACTAGAGATACCGATGCTATACTCACCTAGATTAAAACTTTCACATTATCCGGCTCTTGAAGTGACACGAGAAGTGGGTTGCTGACAAAAGCTACAAAAATTCAAAATAAACACGTGGGGTGACCTATACAACAATGGGATTTTTAAAAATAGGGAAGAGTTCTTTCATTATAGTGAACCTGCGTCTATGGAGCAGTTCTTATACGTGAGACTCCATCAGAATGTTAAAGCAGTTACACCCGACTTTCCTCGAGCGCCACTAAGGCTGGGTCCACTGCATACTATATTACAGTGCACCTCCCCGTCACACGTAGTCTCCCTTTTGTATCATCACATGCCCCCACCACCTCAAAACTCGATGGGAAGCAGATCTTGGCACACCCCTGTCGGACAAGCAGGGGACATATAGCTGTAACCAGACTGGAAACATCTCTGCTAATAGCCGCTTGCGGATAATACACTATAAGTTCCTCCATCACTTGTACTACACACCGGCTAAGATGCACAGGTTTCAGATTCGGGCAGGTGATAGATGTGACAGGTATGGGCATGGGAATGCAGACTTGCAACACCTAGGGGTCGATTCCGATCTCGGCCGGAAGCGCACCGAATACGATTCGTCCGGAAAAAATACGAGCCGAACGCGTGTTTCCCGACCGATTCGAACATTCGTACGAACGAGCAAGTACGATGCGCACAACTGCCCAGATCCCGACCCAGCCGTACTTAACCAATCCAGCTCCTGTTCCCCGCCCGAGCCGGATCCGTAAACGCAGAATTGAGTCGCACGGAAGCCAAAATACAGCACCTTCCGGCCGGACCAGTACGATGCGCTTTCTGTACACGCCGAACCAGTCGCTACGTCCGGTACGTCAGAGCATCCGGGAGAGCCGCACATAAGCTCTGATTCGCGCCACAAGACGATCCACGGCTACGAGACGAACACGCCAGCCACGAGTACGAGTCGAAGCAACGAGAAAGCCGAACGAGATGAACCAACCATGAATCCCATCGCGCAGGTCCTACCAATACTCTACATCTATTACCGGAACAGGTACGGACGCGTACGGCGCAGAAGGTAAGTTAAACACCCACTACACAAACAAAAGACATGTACCCGACATATAACACACACACATAGGGATGCAGAAATGATTTACACTAGCAACAGCAGAACCATAGGGGCGGGATGTCTATCACCAATGCCATATACACCCATAGGGGCCTGGATGCCAACCACTAACACCACCCCTACTCATGGGGTGCTAGATGCCTGTCACTACTACCATCCACACTCATAGGGGGATGGATGCCTACCACCAACACCACCCCTACTCAGGGGGGGCTGGATGCCTACCACTATCACAACCCCTACTCATGGGGGGCTGGATGCCTACCACTACCACCCCCCCCACTCATGGGGGGCTGGATGCCTACCACTACCAACCCCCCTACTCAGGGGGTGCTAGATGCCTGTCACTACTACCATCCCCACTCATAGGGGGATAGATGCCTACCACTACCACCCCCCCTACTCAGGGGGGGCAGGATGCCTACCACTACCACCACCCCTACTCAGGGAGGGCTAGATGCCTACCACTACCACCACCCCATCTCAGGGGGGCTGGATGCCTACCACTACCACCACCCCTACTCATGGGGGCCTGGATGACTACCACTACCACCACCCCTACTCAGGGGGGGCTGGATGCCTACCACTACCACCCCCCACTCATGGGGGGCTGGATGCCTACCACTACCACTATCACCCCCCCACTCATGGGGGGCTGGATGCCTACCACTACCACCCCCCCTACTCAGGGGGTGCTAGATGCCTGTCACTACTACCATCCCCAATCACAGGGGGATGGATGCCTACCACTACCACCACCCCTACTCGGGGGGGCTGGATGCCTACCACTACCACCCCCCCACTCATGGGGGGCTGGATGCCTACCACCACCCCTACTCAGGGGGGGTTGGATGCCTACCACTACCACCACCCCTACTCAGGGGGGGCTGGATGCCTACCACTACCACCCTCCCCACTCATGGGGGCCTGGATGCCTACCACTACCACCCCCCCACTCATGGGGGGCTGGATGCCTACCACTACCACCACCCCTACTCAGGGGGGGGCTGGATGCCTACCACTATCACCACCCCTACTCAGGGGGTGCTAGATGCCTGTCACTACTACCATCCCCACTCATGGGGGGCTGGATGCCTACCACTACCACCACCCCTACTCAGGGGGGACTGGATGCCTACCACTACCACAACCCCTACTCAGGGGGGGCTGGATGCCTACCACTACCCCCCCACTCATGGGGGGCTGGATGCCTACCACTACCACCCCCCCACTCATGGGGGGCTGTATGCCTACCCCTACCACCCCCCTACTCAGGGGGCTGGATGCCTACCACTACCACCACCCCTACTCAGGGGGGCTGGATGCCTACCACTACCACCCCCCCACTCATGGGGGGCTGGATGCCTACCACTACCACCACCCCTACTCATGGATGCCTGGATGCCTACCACTACCACCACCCCTACTCAGGAGGGGCTGGATGCCTACCACTACCAACCCCCACTCATGGGGGGCTGGATGCCTACCACTACCCCCCCACTCATGGGGGGCTGGATGCCTACCACTACCACCACCCCTACTCAGGGGGGGCTGGATGCCTGTCACTACTACCATCCCCACTCATGGGGGGCTGGATGCCTACCACTACCACCACCCCTACTCAGGGGGGCTGGATGCCTACCACTACCACCCCCCACTCATGGGGGCTGGATGCCTACCACTACCACCACCCCTACTCAGGGGGTGCTAGATGCCTGTCACTACTACCATCCCCACTCATAGGGGGATGGATGCCTACCACTACCACCACCCCTACTCAGGGGGGGCTGGATGCCTACCACCACCCCTACTCAGGGGGTGCTCGATGCCTGTCACTACTACCATCTCCACTCATGGGGGGCTGGATGCCTACCACTACCACCACCCCTACTCAGGGGGGCTGGATGCCTACCACTACCATCACCCCTACTCAGGGGGTGCTAGATGCCTGTCACTACTACCAACCCCACTCATGAGGGGCTGGATGCCTACCACTACCACCACCCCTACTCAGGGGGCCTGGATGCCTACCACTACCACCACCCCTACTCAGGGGGGGCTGGATGCCTACCACTACCACCCCCTTACTCATGGGGGGCTGGATGCCTACCACTACCACCACCCCTACTCATGGGAGCCTGGATGCCTACCACTACCACCACACCTACTCAGGGGGGGCTGGATGCCTACCACTACCACCACCCCTACTCAGGGGGGCTGGATGCTCTACCACTACCACCCCCACTCATGGGGGGCTAGATGCCTACCACTACCACCACCCCTACTCATGGGGGCCTGGATGCCTACCACTACCACCACCCCTACTCAGGGGGCTGGATGCCTACCACTACCACCACCCCTACTCAGGGTGGGCTGGATGCCTACTACTACCACCCCCACTCATGGGGGGCTGGATGCCTACCACTACCACCCCCCCACTCATGGGGGCTGGATGCCTACCACTACCACCACCCCTACTCAGGGGGTTGGATGCCTACCACTACCACCACCCCTACTCAGGGGTGCTAGATGCCTGTCACTACTACCATCCCCACTCATAGGGGATGGAGGCTCTACCACTACCACCACCCCTACTCAGGGGGGCTGGATGCCTGTCACTACTACCATCCCCACTCATGGGGGTCTGGATGCCTACCACTACCACCACCCCTACTCAGGGGGGGCTGGATGCCTACCACTACCACCACCCCTACTCAGGGGGGGCTGGATGCCTACCACTACCACCCCCCCACTCATGTGGGGCTGGATGCCTACCACTACCACCACCCCTACTCAGGGGGGCTGGATGCCTACCACTACCACCCCCACTCATGGGGAGCTGGATGCCTACCACTACCACCACCCCTACTCAGGGGGCTGGATGCCTACCACTACCACCACCCCTACTCAGGGGTGCTAGATGCCTGTCACTACTACCATCCCCACTCATAGGGGGATGGATGCCTACCACTACCACCACCCCTACTCAGGGGGCTGGATGCCTACCACTACCACCACCCCTACTCAGGGGTGCTAGATGCCTGTCACTACTACCATCCCCACTCATGGGGGCTGGATGCCTACCACTACCACCACCCCTACTCAGGGGGGCTGGATGCCTACCACTACCACCACCCCTACTCAGGGGGATGGATGCCTACCACTACCACCACCCCTACTGAGGGGGTGCTAGATGCCTGTCACTACTACCATCCCCACTCATAGGGGGCTGGATGCCTACCACTACCACCACCCCTACTCAGGGGGCTGGATGCCTACCACTACCACCACCCCTCCTCATGGGAGGCTGGATGCCTACCACTACCACCACCCCTACTCAGGGGTGCTAGATGCCTGTCACTACTATCATCCCCACTCATAGGGGGATGGATGCCTACCACTACCACCACCCCTACTCATGGGGGCCTGGATGCCTACCACTACCACCACCCCTACTCAGGGGGGGCTGGATGCCTAGCACTACCACCACCCCTACTCAGGGGGGCTGGATGCCTATCACTACCACCCCCCCACTCATGGGGGCTGGATGCCTACCACCCCCACTCATGGGGGCTGGATGCCTACCACTACCACCACCCCTACTCAGGGGGGCTGGATGCCTACCACTACCACCCCCCACTCATGGGGGCTGGATGCCTACCACTACCACCACCCCTACTCAGGGGTGCTAGATGCCTGTCACTACTACCATCCCCACTCATGGGGGCTGGATGCCTACCACTACCACCACCCCTACTCAGGGGGCTGGATGCCTACCACTACCACCACCCCTACTCAGGGGGTGCTAGATGCCTGTCACTACTACCATCCCCACTCATGAGGGGCTGGATGCCTACCACTACCACCACCCCTACTCAGGGGGCCTGGATGCCTACCACTACCACCACCCCTACTCAGGGGGGCTGGATGCCTCACCACTACCACCCCCACTCATGGGGGCTGGATGCCTACCACTACCACCACCCCTACTCATGGGAGCCTGGATGCCTACCACTACCACCACACCTACTCAGGGGGCTGGATGCCTACCACTACCACCACCCCTACTCAGGGGGCTGGATGCCTACTACTACCACCCCCACTCATGGGGGCTGGATGCCTACCACTACCACCCCCACACTCATGGGGGGCTGTATGCCTACCACTACCACCACCCCTACTCAGGGGTGCTAGATGCCTGTCACTACTACCATCCCCACTCATAGGGGGATGGAGGCCTACCACTACCACCACCCCTACTCAGGGGGCTGGATGCCTGTCACTACTACCATCCCCACTCATGGGGGCTGGATGCCCTACCACTACCACCACCCCTACTCAGGGGGGCTGGATGCCTACCACTACCACCACCCCTACTCAGGGGGGGCTGGATGCCTACCACTACCACCCCCCACTCATGGGGGCTGGATGCCTACCACTACCACCACCCCTACTCATGGGGGCCTGGATGCCTACCACTACCACCACCCCTACTCAGGGGGGGCTGGATGCCTACCACTACCACCACCCCTACTCATGGGGGGCTGGATGCCTACCACTACCACCACCCCTACTCAGGGGGCTGGATGCCTACCACCACCCCTACTCAGGGGTGCTAGATGCCTGTCACTACTACCATCCCCACTCATAGCGGGATGGATGCCTACCACTACCACCACCCCTACTCAGGGGGGCTGGATGCCTACCACTACCACCACCCCTACTCAGGGGGTGCTAGATGCCTGTCACTACTACCATCCCCACTCATGGGGGGCTGGATGCCTACCACTACCACCACCCCTACTCAGGGGGGGCTGGATGCCTACCACTACCACCACCCCTACTCAGGGGGGATGGATGCCTACCACTACCACCACCCCTACTCAGGGGGTACTAGATGCCTGTCACTACTACCATCCCCACTCATGGGGGCTGGATGCCTACCACTACCACCACCCCTACTCAGGGGGGCTGGATGCCTACCACTACCACCACCCCTACTCATGGGGGCTGGATGCCTACCACTACCACCACCCCTACTCAGGGGTGCTAGATGCCTGTCACTACTATCATCCCCACTCATAGGGGATGGATGCCTACCACTACCAACACCCCTACTCATGGGGGCCTGGATGCCTACCACTACCACCACCCCTACTCAGGGGGGCTGGATGCCTACCACTACCACCACCCCTACTCAGGGGGCTGGATGCCTGTCACTACTACCATCCCCACTCATGGGGGCTGGATGCCTACCACTACCACCACCCCTAATCAGGGGGCTGGATGCCTACCACTACCACCACCCCTACTCAGGGGGCTGGATGCCTACCACTACCACCACCCCCACTCATGGGGGGCTGGATGCCTACCACTACCACCACCCCTACTCATGGGGGCCTGGATGCCTACCACTACCACCACCCCTACTCAGGGGGCTGGATGCCTACCACTACCACCACCCCTACTCAGGGGGCTGGATGCCTATCACTACCACCCCCCACTCATGGGGGCTGGATGCCTACCACTACCACCCCCACTCATGGGGGCTGGATGCCTACCACTACCACCACCCCTACTCAGGGGTGCTAGATGCCTGTCACTACTACCATCCCCACTCATAGGGGGATGGATGCCTACCACTACCACCACCCCTACTCAGGGGGGCTGGATGCACTACCACCACCCCTACTCAGGGGTGCTCGATGCCTGTCACTACTACCATCTCCACTCATGGGGGCTGGATGCCTACCACTACCACCACCCCTACTCAGGGGGCTGGATGCCTACCACTACCATCACCCCTACTCAGGGGGTGCTAGATGCCTGTCACTACTACCAACCCCACTCATGAGGGGCTGGATGCCTACCACTACCACCACCCCTACTCAGGGGGCCTGGATGCCTACCACTACCACCACCCCTACTCAGGGGGGGCTGGATGCCTACCACTACCACCCCCTTACTCATGGGGGGCTGGATGCCTACCACTACCACCACCCCTACTCATGGGAGCCTGGATGCCTACCACTACCACCACACCTACTCAGGGGGGGCTGGATGCCTACCACTACCACCACCCCTACTCAGGGGGGGCTGGATGCCTACCACTACCACCCCCCACTCATGGGGGGCTAGATGCCTACCACTACCACCACCCCTACTCATGGGGGCCTGGATGCCTACCACTACCACCACCCCTACTCAGGGGGGGCTGGATGCCTACCACTACCACCACCCCTACTCAGGGTGGGCTGGATGCCTACTACTACCACCCCCCCACTCATGGGGGGCTGGATGCCTACCACTACCACCCCCCCCACTCATGGGGGGCTGGATGCCTACCACTACCACCACCCCTACTCAGGGGGGGGTTGGATGCCTACCACTACCACCACCCCTACTCAGGGGGTGCTAGATGCCTGTCACTACTACCATCCCCACTCATAGGGGGATGGAGGCCTACCACTACCACCACCCCTACTCAGGGGGGGCTGGATGCCTGTCACTACTACCATCCCCACTCATGGGGGTCTGGATGCCTACCACTACCACCACCCCTACTCAGGGGGGGCTGGATGCCTACCACTACCACCACCCCTACTCAGGGGGGGCTGGATGCCTACCACTACCACCCCCCCACTCATGTGGGGCTGGATGCCTACCACTACCACCACCCCTACTCAGGGGGGGCTGGATGCCTACCACTACCACCCCCCCACTCATGGGGAGCTGGATGCCTACCACTACCACCACCCCTACTCAGGGGGGCTGGATGCCTACCACTACCACCACCCCTACTCAGGGGGTGGTAGATGCCTGTCACTACTACCATCCCCACTCATAGGGGGATGGATGCCTACCACTACCACCACCCCTACTCAGGGGGGCTGGATGCCTACCACTACCACCACCCCTACTCAGGGGGTGCTAGATGCCTGTCACTACTACCATCCCCACTCATGGGGGGCTGGATACCTACCACTACCACCACCCCTACTCAGGGGGGGCTGGATGCCTACCACTACCACCACCCCTACTCAGGGGGGATGGATGCCTACCACTACCACCACCCCTACTGAGGGGGTGCTAGATGCCTGTCACTACTACCATCCCCACTCATGGGGGGCTGGATGCCTACCACTACCACCACCCCTACTCAGGGGGGGCTGGATGCCTACCACTACCACCACCCCTCCTCATGGGAGGCTGGATGCCTACCACTACCACCACCCCTACTCAGGGGGTGCTAGATGCCTGTCACTACTATCATCCCCACTCATAGGGGGATGGATGCCTACCACTACCACCACCCCTACTCATGGGGGCCTGGATGCCTACCACTACCACCACCCCTACTCAGGGGGGGCTGGATGCCTAGCACTACCACCACCCCTACTCAGGGGGGCTGGATGCCTATCACTACCACCCCCCCACTCATGGGGGGCTGGATGCCTACCACCCCCCCACTCATGGGGGGCTGGATGCCTACCACTACCACCACCCCTACTCAGGGGGGGCTGGATGCCTACCACTACCACCCCCCCACTCATGGGGGGCTGGATGCCTACCACTACCACCACCCCTACTCAGGGGGTGCTAGATGCCTGTCACTACTACCATCCCCACTCATGGGGGGCTGGATGCCTACCACTACCACCACCCCTACTCAGGGGGGCTGGATGCCTACCACTACCACCACCCCTACTCAGGGGGTGCTAGATGCCTGTCACTACTACCATCCCCACTCATGAGGGGCTGGATGCCTACCACTACCACCACCCCTACTCAGGGGGCCTGGATGCCTACCACTACCACCACCCCTACTCAGGGGGGGCTGGATGCCTACCACTACCACCCCCCACTCATGGGGGGCTGGATGCCTACCACTACCACCACCCCTACTCATGGGAGCCTGGATGCCTACCACTACCACCACACCTACTCAGGGGGGGCTGGATGCCTACCACTACCACCACCCCTACTCAGGGGGGGCTGGATGCCTACTACTACCACCCCCCCACTCATGGGGGGCTGGATGCCTACCACTACCACCCCCACACTCATGGGGGGCTGTATGCCTACCACTACCACCACCCCTACTCAGGGGGTGCTAGATGCCTGTCACTACTACCATCCCCACTCATAGGGGGATGGAGGCCTACCACTACCACCACCCCTACTCAGGGGGGGCTGGATGCCTGTCACTACTACCATCCCCACTCATGGGGGGCTGGATGCCTACCACTACCACCACCCCTACTCAGGGGGGGCTGGATGCCTACCACTACCACCACCCCTACTCAGGGGGGGCTGGATGCCTACCACTACCACCCCCCCACTCATGGGGGGCTGGATGCCTACCACTACCACCACCCCTACTCATGGGGGCCTGGATGCCTACCACTACCACCACCCCTACTCAGGGGGGGCTGGATGCCTACCACTACCACCACCCCTACTCATGGGGGCTGGATGCCTACCACTACCACCACCCCTACTCAGGGGGCTGGATGCCTCACCACCACCCCTACTCAGGGGTGCTAGATGCCTGTCACTACTACCATCCCCACTCATAGCGGGATGGATGCCTACCACTACCACCACCCCTACTCAGGGGGCTGGATGCCTACCACTACCACCACCCCTACTCAGGGGGTGCTAGATGCCTGTCACTACTACCATCCCCACTCATGGGGGCTGGATGCCTACCACTACCACCACCCCTACTCAGGGGGGCTGGATGCCTACCACTACCACCACCCCTACTCAGGGGGATGGATGCCTACCACTACCACCACCCCTACTCAGGGGTGCTAGATGCCTGTCACTACTACCATCCCCACTCATGGGGGCTGGATGCCTACCACTACCACCACCCCTACTCAGGGGGCTGGATGCCTACCACTACCACCACCCCTACTCATGGGGGGCTGGATGCCTACCACTACCACCACCCCTACTCAGGGGTGCTAGATGCCTGTCACTACTATCATCCCCACTCATAGGGGATGGATGCCTACCACTACCAACACCCCTACTCATGGGGGCCTGGATGCCTACCACTACCACCACCCCTACTCAGGGGGCTGGATGCCTACCACTACCACCACCCCTACTCAGGGGGCTGGATGCCTGTCACTACTACCATCCCCACTCATGGGGGCTGGATGCCTACCACTACCACCACCCCTAATCAGGGGGGGCTGGATGCCTACCACTACCACCACCCCTACTCAGGGGGGGCTGGATGCCTACAACTACCACCCCCCCACTCATGGGGGGCTGGATGCCTACCACTACCACCACCCCTACTCATGGGGGCCTGGATGCCTACCACTACCACCACCCCTACTCAGGGGGGGGCTGGATGCCTACCACTACCACCACCCCTACTCAGGGGGCTGGATGCCTATCACTACCACCCCCCACTCATGGGGGCTGGATGCCTACCACTACCACCCCCCACTCATGGGGGCTGGATGCCTACCACTACCACCACCCCTACTCAGGGGGCTGGATGCCTACCACTACCACCACCCCTACTCAGGGGGTGCTAGATGCCTGTCACTACTACCATCCCCACTCATGGGGGCTGGATGCCTACCACTACCACCACCCCTACTCAGGGGGACTGGATGCCTACCACTACCACAACCCCTACTCAGGGGGCTGGATGCCTCACCACTACCCCCCCACTCATGGGGGCTGGATGCCTACTACTACCACTACCACCCCCCCCACTCATGGGGGGCTGGATGCCTACCACTACCACCACCCCTACTCAGGGGGGCTGGATGCCTACCACTACCACCACACCTACTCAGGGGGGCTGGATGCCTACCACTACCACCCCCCACTCATAGGGGGCTGGATGCCTACCACTACCACCACCCCTACTCATGGGGGGCTGGATGCCTACCACTACCACCACCCCTACTCAGGGGGGGCTGGATGCCTACCACTACCACCCCCCCACTCATGGGGGGCTGGAGGCCTCACCACTACCCCCCCACTCATGGGGGCTGGATGCCTACCACTACCACCACCCCTACTCAGGGGGGCTGGATGCCTGTCACTACTACCATCCCCACTCATGGGGGGCTGGATGCCTACCACTACCACCACCCCTAATCAGGGGGGGCTGGATGCCTACCACTACCACCACCCCTACTCAGGGGGGGCTGGATGCCTACCACTACCACCCCCCACTCATGGGGGGCTGCATGCCTACCACTACCACCACCCCTACTCATGGGGGCCTGGATGCCTACCACTACCACCACCCCTACTCAGGGGGGTTGGATGCCTACCACTACCACCCCCACTCATGGGGGCTGGATGCCTACCACCCCCCCACTCATGGGGGCTGGATGCCTACCACTACCACCACCCCTACTCAGGGGGGGCTGGATGCCTAGCACTACCACCACCCCTACTCAGGGGGGCTGGATGCCTATCACTACCACCCCCCCACTCATGGGGGGCTGGATGCCTACCACCCCCCCACTCATGGGGGGCTGGATGCCTACCACTACCACCACCCCTACTCAGGGGGGGCTGGATGCCTACCACTACCACCCCCCACTCATGGGGGCTGGATGCCTACCACTACCACCACCCCTACTCAGGGGGTGCTAGATGCCTGTCACTACTACCATCCCCACTCATGGGGGCTGGATGCCTACCACTACCACCACCCCTACTCAGGGGGCTGGATGCCTACCACTACCACCACCCCTACTCAGGGGTGCTAGATGCCTGTCACTACTACCATCCCCACTCATGAGGGGCTGGATGCCTACCACTACCACCACCCCTACTCAGGGGGCCTGGATGCCTACCACTACCACCACCCCTACTCAGGGGGGCTGGATGCCTACCACTACCACCCCCCACTCATGGGGGCTGGATGCCTACCACTACCACCACCCCTACTCATGGGAGCCTGGATGCCTACCACTACCACCACACCTACTCAGGGGGGCTGGATGCCTACCACTACCACCACCCCTACTCAGGGGGCTGGATGCCTACTACTACCACCCCCCACTCATGGGGGCTGGATGCCTACCACTACCACCCCCACACTCATGGGGGCTGTATGCCTACCACTACCACCACCCCTACTCAGGGGTGCTAGATGCCTGTCACTACTACCATCCCCACTCATAGGGGGATGGAGGCCTACCACTACCACCACCCCTACTCAGGGGGCTGGATGCCTGTCACTACTACCATCCCCACTCATGGGGGCTGGATGCCTACCACTACCACCACCCCTACTCAGGGGGCTGGATGCCTACCACTACCACCACCCCTACTCAGGGGGCTGGATGCCTACCACTACCACCCCCCACTCATGGGGGCTTGATGCCTACCACTACCACCACCCCTACTCATGGGGGCCTGGATGCCTACCACTACCACCACCCCTACTCAGGGGGGGCTGGATGCCTACCACTACCACCACCCCTACTCATGGGGGTCTGGATGCCTACCACTACCACCACCCCTACTCAGGGGGGGCTGGATGCCTACCACCACCCCTACTCAGGGGGTGCTAGATGCCTGTCACTACTACCATCCCCACTCATAGCGGGATGGATGCCTACCACTACCACCACCCCTACTCAGGGGGGGCTGGATGCCTACCACTACCACCACCCCTACTCAGGGGGTGCTAGATGCCTGTCACTACTACCATCCCCACTCATGGGGGGCTGGATGCCTACCACTACCACCACCCCTACTCAGGGGGCTGGATGCCTACCACTACCACCACCCCTACTCAGGGGGATGGATGCCTACCACTACCACCACCCCTACTCAGGGGTGCTAGATGCCTGTCACTACTACCATCCCCACTCATGGGGGCTGGATGCCTACCACTACCACCACCCCTACTCAGGGGGCTGGATGCCTACCACTACCACCACCCCTACTCATGGGGGGCTGGATGCCTACCACTACCACCACCCCTACTCAGGGGGTGCTAGATGCCTGTCACTACTATCATCCCCACTCATAGGGGGATGGATGCCTACCACTACCAACACCCCTACTCATGGGGGCCTGGATGCCTACCACTACCACCACCCCTACTCAGGGGGGGCTGGATGCCTACCACTACCACCACCCCTACTCAGGGGGGCTGGATGCCTGTCACTACTACCATCCCCACTCATGGGGGCTGGATGCCTACCACTACCACCACCCCTAATCAGGGGGGCTGGATGCCTACCACTACCACCACCCCTACTCAGGGGGCTGGATGCCTACAACTACCACCCCCCACTCATGGGGGGCTGGATGCCTACCACTACCACCACCCCTACTCATGGGGGCCTGGATGCCTACCACTACCACCACCCCTACTCAGGGGGGGCTGGATGCCTACCACTACCACCACCCCTACTCAGGGGGGCTGGATGCCTATCACTACCACCCCCCACTCATGGGGGGCTGGATGCCTACCACTACCACCCCCCACTCATGGGGGCTGGATGCCTACCACTACCACCACCCCTACTCAGGGGGCTGGATGCCTACCACTACCACCACCCCTACTCAGGGGTGCTAGATGCCTGTCACTACTACCATCCCCACTCATGGGGGCTGGATGCCTACCACTACCACCACCCCTACTCAGGGGGACTGGATGCCTACCACTACCACAACCCCTACTCAGGGGGGCTGGATGCCTACCACTACCCCCCCCACTCATGGGGGGCTGGATGCCTACTACTACCACTACCACCCCCCCCACTCATGGGGGCTGGATGCCTACCACTACCACCACCCCTACTCAGGGGGCTGGATGCCTACCACTACCACCACACCTACTCAGGGGGCTGGATGCCTACCACTACCACCCCCACTCATAGGGGGCTGGATGCCTACCACTACCACCACCCCTACTCATGGGGGCTGGATGCCTACCACTACCACCACCCCTACTCAGGGGGCTGGATGCCTACCACTACCACCCCCACTCATGGGGGCTGGATGCCTACCACTACCCCCCCACTCATGGGGGGCTGGATGCCTACCACTACCACCACCCCTACTCAGGGGGGCTGGATGCCTGTCACTACTACCATCCCCACTCATGGGGGCTGGATGCCTACCACTACCACCACCCCTACTCAGGGGGGCTGGATGCCTACCACTACCACCACCCCTACTCAGGGGGGCTGGATGCCTACCACTACCACCCCCCACTCATGGGGGCTGCATGCCTACCACTACCACCACCCCTACTCATGGGGGCCTGGATGCCTACCACTACCACCACCCCTACTCAGGGGGGTTGGATGCCTACCACTACCACCCCCCCACTCATGGGGGGCTGGATGCCTCACCACCCCCCACTCATGGGGGGCTGGATGCCTACCACTACCACCACCCCTACTCAGGGGGCTGGATGCTCTACCACTACCACCACCCCTACTCAGGGGTGCTAGATGCCTGTCACTACTACCATCCCCACTCATAGGGGGATGGATGCCTACCACTACCACCACCCCTACTCAGGGGGTGCTAGATGCCTGTCACAACTACCATCCCCACTCATAGGGGGATGGATGCCTACCACTACCACCATCCCCACTGATAGGGGGATGGATGCCTACCACCAACACCACCCCTACTCATAGGACGGGTAATGCATGACACAACCAGCATACTCCAACATAAGGAATGTCAGAAAAACACATCCCCCCAACACCATGACAAGCGTGTGTAGACTGTGTCAAATGCCTACAACACTGAACATGAAATTGAACATACAATGTGACCCCCTATCACATGTGTCACACATAAATGTGTGTGGCCTCCACAATGCAAGCAGACCATGACCACTGTGGCAATGGGGTCTAACCCCCCATCATCACAGTGACCAAAAGGTAAGTGTGGGGTCCATAGCTGAAGCACATTTTGAACATTGTGGCAATGGGGTCTAAACCCCCATCATCACAGTGACCAAAAGGTAAGTGTGGGGTCCATAGCTGGGGCACATTTTGAACATTGTGGCAATGGGGTGTAACCCCCATCATCACAGTGACCAAAAGGTAAGTGTGGGGTCCATAGCTGAAGCACATTTTGAACATTGTGGCAATGGGGTCTGAAACCCCATCATCACAGTGACCAAAACGTAAGTGTTGTCATGGAAAAAGGTGCACATGCCAAACAGCATGGATGATTCCTGGTCACAGGACAACAAACACATCAGTGGCATAGTAGTGCTTGTGTCCCATAGCAACATAGATTGGGTGAGGCAAACAGTGCAGTGCAAATAAGACATACCTTTGGCATGTGCAGACAAACATCACCCATGGGGGCTGACATTGTCAACATTCATCAATAACACAATGACAGAAGTGACCATCATAATGCAGAGCCACATATCTGCACCAATGGGCACACAAATGTAGATATCCTGTGGAGACTGTAGATGTGAGGTGAACAAATACCATACCATGGCAGCAATGGGACATACAAACCATGATCACTGTGCTGACTGATGACCTAGGAGTCCCAGGGACAGCAGGGGAACCCACCAAACAACATACAGCCAATGGCACACTAAAGATATGCCAATGCAGTGGTGCAGATGCACAAACACAAACAGGCAGCCCCACACTGCATCTCAAACACAACAGGTGATGGGGGGTTTGCCAGTGTCCCCAGGCAACCACACAACACATGAGGAGGCCTGAATCCCAATTACACAGATGTGCATACAGTGCCACACAAAAGTAACTCATGGATCTGATTCCCCTATGTGGGCAATCAGGCATTGTCAGATGAGAGGGAGCACAAATTACACATGTCACACAAGCTTGTAGGAACAGCAACTAACACAGCAAGACACAGACCCACCACAGCACTACCCCCAGGGACCCCACATTGTGGTGACACTGGCCTGCATGATAATCCCACTGTGATGACAAAGCTAGATGTCGTTCACACTGTGAACCACAGTCATGTGTCCTGAGCAACAAACTACCATCAGACCTACACAAGCACAAATCAATCAGCACGGCCTGTCAGCCAAGGCCAATATGAAGGCAGGGGTCTAGCCGTGCAACAACTCTCATTTGCACACACTCAACATCACACACCTTGATCTCCACCAATGTGCAGCAGTGAGGCTCACATGGACTGGTGACATTGACATGCACCCATGACAATCCCAGGGGTGGTGGTGGTGGGAACTAAGGTGCAGAAACCCATCACACATGGCCAGTCAACAAGACTCGTGAATGTCTGACACACTGCACAGTACGCCGTACATGGGCATGACGTCAAATCCACACCAACCAATGGGATCCCGGCCACAGTCACACACCAATGAAGAAGCCAAGGTCACCCACAAAGAACACACATAGACAACTTCCAACATTGCAGCTCTGACCCTGAGGAGTGGCAGCAGTCACACACACAACGTGTCACAATCACTGAAAGCTAACACAAACTGTAAATTACATGACTGGTGTAACCAACAAGTGCCAAGGGGAATCCTGACTGTGTCTCATCTGTGTTTGCCCACAAACTCAGCCCTGACAGCAAACACACCTATGGGTGACACCCTGATGACCAGTAATGTGCCATGCACTCACATCCCAGAGAAGCCAGGGAGAAGACTTTGGGGGAACATAGGTCAACTCAGCAAGCATCACAAACAGGAACATCACTAGGGATCCCAGCCTGCCTAGCAAAATGGAAGTGAACACACACAGACATGCTCACACAACACACACCTTGGGCTCAGGCAATGTCACAGAATTACACACTGCCATGAGGGGACTCCACTCCTGTGTAAGGAAAGCTGTGCCATACGTTGTCTCTGTAGGGCTCTATCATGTCAGCAGAACACTTGGTCACTCAGTCAACAATTAGTACAAAATGAAGGCTCTCGTCATATCAGCCTGGTCATGGGAGTGTCACCGAAATCATCTGCACAGATCCAACACACATGTATAGCAAGTTGCACTGATAACACAGATGAGTCCTTCCCCATTGATGCCCAAACTTGCATGTCCAGTGGAGATGGTCACATGGTCAGGGAAATAGACACATTGAACAATGGCAAGCACAACAGATGTGCAGGGGTGTAAGCCACAGATGTGATATTGCAAATAAAAGTAGGAAATCCCATTGCCAAATATTGAAAACATGACACCCTCATATTGCTGCAAAGGATGACATGGATACACACCAGTATAGGACACATTCCCCCTGGACCACATGGGGTCCTGCACAGTAACACTTCATTATCCTGATATCAAAAATCACCATCACTGCAGCAAGGGCATGGTTAGCATCATCAACATCATGTACATCGGAAGCAAAACCACTAGAGAACAGAAAGTAGCTTTATTCAGCATATGTGTGTTTAAAAGTGAAAGTCCAGATAAAACACAAAGGCCAATGGCCAGTCCATTATCAAAGTCCAAACAGGGTGACAGTGGCAGATGTCACCCTTTGCATGCCTGCACTGCTACACACCAGGGACATTCCCCTCGGAGGAGCATACTGGGGGGCAGGCCAGGCACCGCAGGGACAGGATCAGGGCTCACCAGAAGGAGGCAGGGAAGGGGTGGTGGGTGTTGGAGAGTCACTGACAACTGCAGTGGAGGTGTCTGACATGGTGTGTGCCGGCACAACTGGGGGCATGAGTCAGATGGTGTGGGTGCCGGCACGACTGCAGTGGGCTGGGCAGATGGAGTGGACAGGTTCCCCACTGCAGTGCCCAAGTCAGATGGGGTGTTAGTGGACTCCACTGCAGTGTCTATCTCCAGGGAGTAGAATGGGGTTCAGGTAAGGTGGGCAGGACAGAGGGGAGGACACGGTCTCCACACCAGTGGCACAAACATGCGCAGCGGGGGTGTGGTGCTGGAAGAGCAAGTGGTAGGGGGAGAAGGCCGGATCATTTTGGGGATGGTGTATCTGTGGGTGGGGGAACCTGGGGCAGGGTGTGGTGGGGGAACCTGTGGAGTGGGGGCCTGAGGGATGGAGGAAGGAGACTTGGTGGTTGAGCTGCAGGGCGGCGGCGGGGTCTTGCTCTTCCGGGTCCGGGGGACTTGCGGATGGGGGCCTCAGTCTGTCTGTGCCTGGGGGAGGGTGTCCGGGGGTGAGGGGCACTCCCCTCTGTGTGGGTGGACTTCCTCTTCCCCCTGTATGCTGGATCAGCTGGATCGGAGGGGAAGAGGCCGAGGTCACAGAGGAAGAGCTGCTTTGTAGGTGGGGTTGCAGGTGAGGCAAGGGAAGGGGCCTTGGAGGGAGAGGTATCGGAGGACTGCGGAGTGACTGTGGATGCCTGTGTGTGTGTCTGTTCCCCATCCCCTGTGGGTGTGGTATCAGTCCCCTGAGGATGCCTGCGTGCACGTTTTGTTTTTGTTTTTGGTGTTCCTGTGCTGCTCGTGTCTGTGTGTTTGGGTGATTGTGCAGGTGTGCATGTGCTTGGGACAGGTAGGGTGCCAGGAAGTGTGGATGGGGCAGAGGTAGGAGGTTTGAGGGACTGTTGGAGGAGGGACACTGCTGCCGTCAGGGAGGAGTCCATGGACCTATTGCTCCTCTGTAGGGCAGACATTCCCGATGAGATGCCCTCCATAAACGACACCAGCTGTGTCAACAGAGTGGTGTGGGCATGGAGGACACTCAGCATTGCTGTCTGCCCTACATGGAGCTGGCGAAGTAGGTACACAGATTCCTCACTCAGGGCAGCAGGGGACACAGGGGCAGGGGGTGCGGTGCCTGGCACGAAGGAGACACGCTCCCGAACACGGGAGCCTCCACGGACCTCTGGAATGGGAGCCGATGGGAGGGCGGTGGTGGTGGTGGTGGGGCCAGCCATACTAGCTGGGGTGTGGTGGCTGCTGACACCCGCCTCCACAAGGGAGTCATCCTCCGAGCTGCTGTGGTCCTCAGCTGAGGTGGATGGTGCTGAGGACTCCTCGGTGTGGCTCCCCTCGCCCTCCGTGCCACTGGGTCCCTCCGACCACTCATCGGCTGCTGACCCAGTCTGGCTTTGCGGCTCCTCCTGGTCCGTGGAGCTGTCCCCTCCTGTGGCCGTGGATGTATCTGCAAACAATTAGGGAAACAGACAAACATCAGTCACCTGCACTGACCGCACACACCACAGTAAGTACAGCACATTACAGAGCAAGCCCTGGCATCCTTAGTTGAACATTGCCAAAAGTGCTCAGAGTAGGAGAAGCCAATTGTCAGTCTGATGGTCAACCATGGCACTCACATCCCTCCTGGCCTTGCACCCATCTGTCTGGTGCCTGTCGGATGGCAATACCCCAGTGTGGACACATGCACCACCTACACAGTAGTTGGACAGTGCAGAGAACACGGTGAAGTATGTGAACATGCACACATCACATCTCTTGCCACTGAGTCAGTACAGGTGTCCGGATAAAGGGATGGCCAGAGTCTATTTTGAAATGCATGTGATGCATACCAGCACCAGACACCATGATGCACCCATGTCCTGATAGTCAATGCCACAATAGGGTGCATGTTGCACATATCACTCACCTGCAGGATCACTCTTAGGGAGTTTAATGCCATGGCACAGGCATGCCTGCAAAGTCATACATCACTGTCTCCAGTCACATGGGCAGGGCAGCCAGCCAACAACAGTCTGCACTGTGTCACAATCCTAGGTCATGGGGAATGCAAGTTCTGTAGCTGACAAGTGCACATGTCCATCCCCCACAAACCACATCATCTGAACTCTTATTTGTCCACGTCATACCAATTGGACATATGGGAGACCTGAAACACAACCCTCGGAACCTGAGCACCTCACAATCTGCTGTGAATGGGAAACAGCTGCCTGAACTTCACAGTCGCATACCCCAGTCTGCACAGTCAAGTGATCAAACACCTATATGTCACACAAGTATCGTCTCCTATGGTCACATCTCAGGTGGCATGCTGAGCCCTAACCGATAAACACCCCAGTAGTCCTGACAACAGAGCCACAGCACAATGACACAGAGGCAGACACCTGAGGGAATATTTCACTGAGCACAACGTGTCAGCTGATACACGGCAGTGGGAGTACAGAGTGTATTGTATGGCCTGGAGTAGGCATGACTGTCCTGCTCCACGTGAAAGAGGGATGAGCCCTGGACAGTAGGCAGGTGGCTAAGTATGTGTGACACACTTGAAATACATACTCCTGAGGCCAAAACATTGTTCCCACCCGCAGCATGGGTGTGTGCCAAATACCCCAGGCACATGTGGTGAGTCAGATCAGCAATTGGACCACATATCAAAGTTACACGCAGATTACATGTCAGAACTCAGGCATTGTGTAAGCAATGGACCCACCCATGAAGCCCACCACAAAGTTACGGGAACAAATGCTGTCCCCCACCTTGAGCTAAGCAAAATGTAAGGACACAGTACCCAAGTGACACAATTTCCTGACTGTAAGGGCCACACCTGGGTATCAGATGAGGAGTGGGCATGTCACAATTGAGGGACATGGGTCCTGGACCACAAGACTGATGTACTGTGGAAGTTTAACCAGGCCAGAGGAGGGCACATAGCATGTCAGACAAAGTTCACAGTGCAGTCATGGACTCACCCCTCCTTGCTGCTGTCTGGCCTTCAGCTGCCCATCCAGGTCAGGGAAGACCACCGCCAGGATCCTGAGCATGTGGGGGTCAGGGTCCGGTGTCCGCCCCTCCTGCGAGGAGGCGACAGCTTCATCTGGACCCTTGCGATCCTCCGGGTCCAGCCCCGAAGGTCCTGCCACCTCTTCTGGCAGTTGCGGATCCGGTGCTTGTAGACCCCCACGGATCTTACTGCCCGGGCGATGGTCAGCCAGATTTCCTGCTTCTGGTGGGCATCAACCTGTGAGGATGACAAAGTGAAAAGGCCATTACTACACATGCAACATATCCGTGCAATTGCAGGAGCCAGAGGATGCATATACAGCAGCAGCGGTGGTGGCAGATGTCGTCCTGGAGCATGTAGTGCAGGCAAGTGAGCTCTCAGGGGAACAGCCAGCATTATATGTGTGCTGCAGAGGCAGATACTGTCCCATGTGTCCAAAGTGATAGGTCCAAGTCGTTTGCATCTTCTGAATCTGGCCAATCCATGTAATTGCACCACTTACACACGCCCACAGCATCCTTCAAAAGTTCAACTTCATGACACCCATGAATTTGCAACATTGTTGTGGGTGGCCAACTGAACTCACAGCATCAGACTCGTTAAAGGTTCGAAAACGCGTCCGTTGCCATGCCAGGCCATAGCCAATGCGTGCGCACCGATCGGTCCATTGCTGTACAACGCGTATTTCGAAAAACAACGCATACCGATCACATCATATGCAATGGCCAATGCGTGCGCACCGATCGGTCCATTGCTGTACAACGCGTACCCGGTCACATCATGTGCAATGGCCAATACGTGTGCACCGATCGGTCCATTGCTGTACAACGTGTACCCGGTCACATCATATGCAATGGCCAATGCGTGCGCACCGATCGGTCCATTGCTGTACAACGCGTACCCGGTCACATCATATGCAATGGCCAATGCTTGCGCACCAATCGGTCCATTGCTGTACAACGCGTACCCGTTCACATCATATGCAATGGCCAATGCGTGCACACGGATCGGTCCATTGCGGTACAACGCGTATTTCTGTCCACATCATATGCAATGGCCAATGCGTGCGCACGGATCGGTCCATTGCTGTACAACGCGTACCCGGTCACATCATATGCAATGGCCAATGCGTGCGCATGGATCGGTCCATTGCTGTACATCGTGTATTTCTGTCCACATCATATGCAATGGCCAATGCGTGCACACCGATCGGTCCATTGCTGTACGACGCGTCCCTGTACAAGTCACTGGCATATGTCACCATGGTTGTCACTGGTGAACGTATGCCAGCCACAATTACTTGCCAGGGACTCAGGGCACACCTACAACACCACAGCCTGTCCACACTGTATCCTAAGGCATGTAAGGCTGCATTACCTGTGTGTGTATGGGGGTCAACATGTGGTGTTTTTGGTGGCACTTGGGGGCAGCCACTCTCAGGCTGTGCACGTGTTCATGGGGACAGAATCCTTTGTGTGTTGTGCACATGACCACTGTGATGTGCAACTGTTCAGTTCAGGGCATGTTGCATGGTCACATTTCCAGGTTGTGTATGTGTATGTCATGTCACATACACCCTGAGTCCCATGTGGGAAGGTATGTACGTCACAGGGTGACCCATTGCCACAATAGTGATGGCCCTCCACAGTCTGTAGTATGAGAGAACAAGGGTACCCCGAAATGTGAACCTGGGGTTAGTGTATGTTTAGTAAGAACAATGGTTCAAGGTTGGCCTCATTGGGTCCAGAACAAGAGAGTGAAATCCCAAAGGGGACAGTGGGGATTCAATTTATACTGGACAATTAATCGTCATGGGAGCAAGAAGGTAGGGAAACATATATAGTGTAAAATAGACGGTTTATTTTACACAAGTATGAATTTTATACTCAAAGTAATAGGTGCTCACATAAAGTGAAGGTGCGTAATGTGACAAAGTGAGGGTGAACTAAAAGCATAACATCACATTGACAACAAAATTGGAACTCCACATGAGTGTATACAATGGGAGGGGTTCCTGTTGTAAGGGTCGACGGCGTTTCGATCTTTTAAGTACTTAAGATCATCTTCAGGACATGTAGTGAGCGGTCTGAAATCTCAATAGGGTGTCACTATCCAGGAAGAGAGCGGGGCCGTAGCCACTATAGGAATGCAGGCGGGCCTCTTACGTGGGGAGGCTGTTTTGACTAGGATAACGTCCAGGATGGCGTCAGGGTAGAGCTACTTCCACCAGGCAGTGACGTTTAAGCTGGAAACATTCAAGGGTTGTTCGCGGGTATGGGTTATTCGTGCCTGATTATCTGGTGCAGGATGAAGTCGGGGCTACTTCCAGCCGGGGGTAGCGTTGGGCGTAGAATCTGGGAGTAAGAGTTGCTTGTCCGTGTCCAAAATTGATTCAGAGTACCGGAGACGAGTCAAACACCATCCTGGCTGGCACGCTGCAACCGATGCCACGGACGTTATCCTAGTCAAAACAGCCTCCCCACGTACCTTCACTTTATGTGAGCACCTGACTATTACTTTGAGTATAAAATTCATACTTGTGTAAAATAAACTGTCTATTTTACACTATATATGTTTCCCTACCTTCTTGCTCCCATGACGATTAATTGTCCAGTATAAATTGAATCCCCACTGTCCCCTTCGGGATTTTACTCTCTTGTTCTGGACCCAATGAGGCCAACCTTAAACCTCCACAGTCTGTGTGCATGTTGTGTTTCGGATTCAATGTGCACAATGGGAGACAGTCTCCACATCCACGTTGTTTGTGCATCTACTTTGATGTTGTGCGTTTGTGTGTCACAGACGTCCATGTCTGTCCTGCAGAGGCGACAGGGGCCACTACCTGTGGGAGTCATGGTTGTTTAGCTGACGTGTACATGATTCGCCATGTCATGCCAATGTCCATGTGGCAATACAGGGTCCCTGGGAATCTACCTGTCAATGAGCTGTGATGCCTGTGGCACATCTGTCCTCACTTGTCACTGTGGTGTGTGTTTGGAACGTGACAGCAGTACATGGGTACTGTGACACAGCCTAATGATTTCCCATAGCACGACCTGGGACTTGTTGTCGACACATGTTGAACTGTGATGTTTGATGTTGGCCATGTAGGTGCCATATATGTCCATACAGAAAGGCAAACACACATCAAGTACTTGTGTCTTGTAATGATGTATCATGCGATATTGAGTATGGTCAATGCCACATATGTGGGGTGACTGACAATCTTTCTTTGTTCACCTATGCACTGCAGGGCACCAGCTGTCCATAGACCATTCCCTGACCTTGCAACGATGGTTGAACGTGACTGCATCCGACGGTACCGCTTCAACAGGCCGCTGATTGAGGAATTGACGGTGCGTTTGGCCCCACATTTACAACCTGGCCGGACATACCCTACAGCGCTGACCCCCAAGGTGAAGGTGATGGCAGCCCTACACTTCTTTGCCACCGGTACCTTTCAACACACTGTGGCGTCTGCTGGTGGGATGTCACAGACCATGTTCAGCCGTGTGCTACGCGATATTTTGGAGGCAATGTTGAGATACCTGAACCAGTACATCTATTTCCCTAAACGTCAACAACTCACTGACGTCAAGAGTGACTTCTATGCCCTGGGGAGGATGCCACATGTCATTGGCTCCATTGATGGGACACATGTGGCTTTGGTACCACCACAGGCACATGAGCAGGCATACAGGAACCGTAAACATTACCATTCTATCAATGCTCTGGTGGTATGTCTTGCAGATATGACCATCTCACATGTGTGTGCACGTTTCCCCGGTTCTGCACACGATGCCTACGTGATGAAGAGTAGTCGCATCCCGAGGATGATGTCACAGATGCCGAACCAGCGTGCCTGGCTTGTCGGTGTGTACTGACTTTTTACCATTGTGTGTGTTCTGCACTGTTGTATTCCACCCTCTTTACCAAACTCAGCTAATGTGCAATTGTCTGTATGTAGGTGACTCCGGATACCCCAACATGCCGTGGTTGCTGACACCCCTCAGGAACCCTGTGACACCAGCCCAGATGCGCTACAATGAGGCACATGGTCGGACCAGGAGAGTGATCGAGCGGACATTTGGTCTCCTGAAGAGCCGCTTTCGCTGCCTGGACAAGACAGGAGGGGCCCTCCCATATGCCCCAGCAAAGGTGTGCAAGATTGTCATCGTCTGCTGCATGCTACACAACCTGGCAGTGCAGAAGGAGTTGCCTCTCATCCTGGATGACGATGACCAACATCCGCCACCTGTGGAGGATCCTGGCCTGGGCCACGATGCCAGTGATGATGATGGTGATGTCCGCACACAGCTCATCACCAACTTCTTCAGCTGAATGTGAGTATCCAGAGATGTCATGTCAATGATTTGAGTTTGCATGATATGTGTTGGTGGTGCTCTGTTGCTGTTTGAGTGTGGCCATGTGCTACTTGACTGGATGCGTGCAGCGGTGTGTCCTTACAGGTAGTCTGTACTCCCCAACAGTGTTGACATGCTAACTTGGTTTTGTGTAGGTATCTTGTGACATGTATTGGGCATGAGTATTGCAGTTCTGTCCTGTTCTTCAGTGCTCTTGACTGTGTGTCATGTCTGTCCTTCACAGGGTGCTTTCAGAGTTGTTTGGTCCGCTCGGATCCCCCGACACCATGGTTCAACTTCCAGGGTGGAAGCAGTTGTTTCCCTACAGGTGATGTGCCCCACACCCCTGGACTTTATTTCTTCTACAATTGTTGACTGTGTGGCCACAGCCTCGTGGGATTACCTTGCATCTGTAGTGGAAACAACATGTTGCAAATGTGTAATAAACCTGTGCTTCACTTTGGGATGTGCGTTGTCTGTGGTCACACATCTGACTGACATTAGCTTACTTCACCTGTGGGCTAGTTAACACAGACTCTGAATAGGTGTGGTGTCTGTGCATTCCACTGTATTTCCTGGCAACATCAGTGTAGGCGATGAGTCAGATGGCCCTGGTGTGTATGTGCTGTGTAGCCCTAGTGGTGTGTCTCCCTCATATGTGTCACATCGCCATGACTCACATGACGGTGTTGAATTTGCTGTAGCAGTTAGCATGCACAGTGTCATTTAGCAGATCATCATCTTCATGACAAAAACAACTTTGGAATCACAACAGAGGCAAGTATGGTGTATTAGTGATTTTATTTACATACATGTGTGAGGACAGTGCACAGGATGGTGGGTGCTGTACATTGGGATTCAAATCCAAAGTTCCCAGATGAGTTGGAAGTGTTGGTAGCAGAAATGTCCTGAGTAAAGTCCACAGTCATCTGATACATTGGTCCAAATTAAACTCCCCATGTCATGTGAGAGAGTTGGGTTGCATGCGACAGGGTGAACAGTTTGCACACAAAGGTGGATTTCCAGAACAGGTGTTGGCTTCCTGGGGGATGTACATGGCCATCGGCCTCTCAGTTCTCATTCCTCGGACGACCCTCTTCTTTGGGGGACCCTCACGTGCAGGCTGCTGCGGTGCAGAGGACTCTCCGCCAGAGTCATCCTCCCTCCCTGTGGCAGTTGCAGTTGTTGCGGCACCAGATGTTGTGGGCACACAGGGAGGTGTGGCCATGTTGGTGCTAATCTGGCGGAGGCATGTCAATATGTCCCTATGCACCGCTGTCAGTTCTTGCAATGTGTCCCACTTGGACTCCATGCCAGCCATGTGTGTCTCCACACGGGACATGTGTGTCTCCACACGGGCCATGTGTGAGTCCAAGCGGGCATGATGGGCAGCCTGCTGCTGTTGAATGTCCTTGAGGATCCCCACTACCTGGCTGACCTCTCCGGTGCTATTCTGGTACGCATCAGCAATGCGTACCAGTTGTGGGTCATCATGCAGTCCAGACCCCTCTGCAAACAGCGACCTCTGCCTACCACCCCTCCCACCACCCCTGGCCACACGTGCGGGACCTGCGGTGGCACGCACAGGTGACCCTAGGCCCCCTTGGGGGTTTGTACTTGGGTTGTTGTCTGTTGCTTCGCGGTGGGCCGGGGTCACTGTGCTGTTGCCATTGCTGGTCCTTGGTCTGTCCGTGTCGGCGGGGGTGGTCTGTGTGTTGGCAGTTGTTGGAGGAGTGGGTGCAGGTGGTGCAGATGGTGGTCCTGCTGGTGCTGCATGATGACTCACACCGGAGGGGCCAGGTAGGTCTTTGCCATCCGAGGAGGGCAGAGGCTGTTCCACACCAGAGAGCTCAGGGGCCCCCGGAGCCTGGGACAGGGACTCCTCCTCATCTGCTGCTGTGTCCCCATCATCACCTGTTTTTGGAAGAGACACACAATGTATGTTATGTTTCTACATGCATCAATGGTTCAAACACCTGACAGTTGTGACTGTACCTCTGAATGCGGGCCTGTACATTGCATTGTCCTAAGTTGTCACAGTCAGAGGTTGGTATTGGTGTAGCACATTGTCCTGCCAACCTGAAGCATTTCAATGTGAATGTTGAGGTGTGTGCATGGCCAGCATTGGTGGTCCTTCTCCCCCCAGCCCAGTTATCACTCCATGAAGCATGCCACCGTTGCAGTGGGTGCAGGTTGACTCTCAGGATGTCAGTCAGTGGTGTCCTGCTGTTGGTTGGTGCCCAGTTCCCAGCAGGGCCTTGTGCTCCCCACAGCAGTACCCAGTGTCAGCCATCTTGTCAGTTCTTTGCCACTCCCTGTGATGTGAGCATGGTTCAGAGTGGTGTTGATGGGCCAATTGTGAGGGTGACCAATATCTGTGACTACCACTCCCATCATGCTATTGCCTACATCCCCCTTCCCAGCATGCCCATACTCCCTCCCTTTTGAGTGGACTTCACTGTATGTGAGTGTGACAGCAATGGCAAGATGGCTGACAGTGGTGTCCTGTTGTTGGTTGGTGCCCAGTTCCCAGCAGGGCCTTGTGCTCCCCACAGCTGAGGCCAGTGTCAGACATCTTTGAAGTGGCTTTTCACTCCCTGTGAGGTGTGCATGCTTCAGTGTGAGCTTGCTGGGCCATGTGGGTGGGGGATGTTGAGCTGTGACTACCACTCCCATCATGCTATTGCCTACACCCCCCTTCCCAGCATGCCCATACTTCCTTCCTTTTGAGTGGACTTCACTGTGTGTGAGTGTGACAGCAATGGCAAGATGGCTGACAGTGGTGTCCTGCTGTTGGTTGGTGCCCAGTTCCCAGCAGGGCCTTGTGCTCCCCACAACAGAGCAGCATTGTCAGACATCTTGGAAGTGGCTTTTCACTCCCTGTGAGGTGTGCATGCTTCAGTGTGGGCTTGCTGGGCCATGTGGGTGGGGGATGTTGAGCTGTGACTACCACTCCCATCATGCTATTGCCTACACCCCCCTTCCCAGCATGCCCATACTTCCTTCCTTTTGACTCTGCTTCCCTGTGGGATAGTGTACCTGTGCTGACAGGATGGCTGACAGTGTTATCCTGGCGTTAGTTTGGCTACAAGTCCCAAAAGTGTCCCTGTGCTTCACACAGCATAACCCAGGGTGGTGGTTCTTTGTGGGATATTCAATTGGAGTGTGAGGCAATGCATTCTCCCAGGTGAGTTGTGTGGAGTTTGTGTTAAGGGTGTGTGTGAGAAGAGCTGCTGGTAACTATGGTCAGTGCTGTCAGTCCTCCTTCCCACCCAGCCAGATATCCCACCATGGAACGTGCTTCCATTGCAGGGAGTGCAAGTTTGCTTTCAGGATGTCACTCAGTGGTGTCCTGCTGTTAGTTGGTGCACAGTTCCCAGCAGGGGCTTGTGCTTCCCACAGCAGTACCCAGTGTCAGCCATCTTGTCAGTTTTATTCCACTCCCTGTGATGTGAGCATGGTTCAGAGTGGTGTTGATGGGCCAATTGTGAGGGTGACCAATATCTGTGACTACAACTCCCATCATGCTATTGGCTACACTGACTTCACCAGCATACACAGAATTCCTTCCTTTCAGTGAGCTTCCCTGTGAGGTGGTGTTCTGGTGGTGGCAAAATGTCTGACAGTGTTTGTTGGTTAGATTTGTGCGGCTGCCTTGCTCTATTTGTTGTTGGGTTTGTACATGTCATGACACAGTTACATTTCACTTTGGGATGGCAGGTATTGTGTTTGTTTAACTAACATACACATCTTGGGATGGTTATCTTTTGGTTACTGTGGCTTTGCTAACGGTGCATGGTTTCACTATCCCCTTGACAGTGATGTGTGTGTATTGTCACACAATTTTGGGTATATTGGTTGTGTACTCACCAGGCTCTGGGATGTTTGATAGTCCATGTACGCTCTCTGGTGGTAGGATGGCCCGCACCTTCTCCTCCCAGGGCCTGAGGTATACTGGTTTGGCAGGAGGGCCACTGCCGGTGCGATGGCTCAAGGCGTAATCCCGGTCCTTGACCCTCCTGCGCACATCATACCACCTGTTCTGGATGTCTTCCTTTGTGCGCAAACATGGTGATTGTGCGTTCACCCTGTCGATGATCCTCTCCCACATCTTGGTTTTCTGCGACATGGGGGTCTGTTGGACCAGTGTACCAAACAATTGTGGCTCTACCCTGAGGATTTAATCTACCAACACTTCCAATTCACTGTCTAGGAACTTTGGATTCTTCTTTGGGGGCATGGTGATGGGTGGTGGTGGGGATTGATGTGTGTGTGAGTGTGCAAGTGAGGATAGGTGAGTGTCAGTCTTGCTGGGTGTATGTGAGGGTGCTATTGGGGAGTTGCTAATGGTGTGTGGCTTGTGTGATGGATGAGTTGTGGGTGTGTCTGTGGTTGCTGTCTGATGGTGTTCTGTGCTGGCCGGTCATTAGGATTTGCAAAGGATCATGGTAGGGATTTTTGGCCTTTATATGGGTGGAGTTGTGGGTGTGTCCATTTCCCCCCCCCCAGTATTTATTGACTTTGTCATTGCTTGTTTGGCCCTTTTTTTTGTATTTATTCCTTTGTAGTTTCTGGGCATGTAGGAGACGTTCTCCTGACCGAGTCGGACGCTGCAGTTGTCTCGTGCGAGCTTCTCCGACTCTTTCAGGCTGTGTTTCTGCTGGATTTTATGTGCGGAGTACGCGTCGGTCGCGGAGTATTGGGTTGCTTCGGCTCCGTTTTGTATGCGTGTCGGTCGTACGGCTTGAGCTCCATGCGACTCGGTTTAGTTTAGCACGCATTGCATCGTACTGCGCGGGTCGGAGTTTGCGGGTACGTTTCTGTCGGCTTCATTCCTGGTGCGTGTCGGTCGGTTCGAATCGCGTATTTTACCGGCCGGGTAGCTGGTTTCCGTGCGGTTCGCTCGCTCGGCTTGTGTTCCGTACGAGTCTTCGTGATCCACGTGCATTGCATCGTACTAGGTGGATCGGGCAGCGCCGGTACGTGTCGGTCGGACTAAATTCCCGTACCGAGTCGGTCGGTACGTTTTCTGGCCCGAATCGGAATCGGCCCCTTAGTGTGGGAATGTGAACCTATCAAGACATACTGGCAACAGGTTTTGGAGGCACTCGGAGAGATGATCAAGTTGCTGCTACCGGCTTCGCCAATTATGGTACTGCTGGGGTATACTGAAGAGATTGATGCTGACCATAGGAAATTCAATGCGCTGGGGCTGTTATTGGCTAAGAGAAGGGTCGCCTGCAGGTGGGGATGGGGCAGAGCACCTAAATTCAAAGATTGGGTCCAAGACCTCATACTTTGGCAAGAACAATCCCTGACACATGCCGAACATCTTCCGCCTACCTCAAGGCAGAGGGACATATGGGACCCCCTACGAATGTATGTACTAACTCTCCCACCATAGAGAGTGGGGGGATTGGGTGGAGCCACCGGGGGACGGGATAGTGGGGAGGGAGGGAGAGGATGAGAGGTCATGTAGGACATGAATTGACTGTTGAGGGGCCATTTCCTGGCTCAGGCATGTTACCTTTTGAAAATGCCATGTACAATTTTTGAACGATGCATAATGATGTGGATGCATATTTTTTTACTGTTGTTTGTACCAAAAAATTCAATAAATAGAGTTTAAAAAAAATTACCTCCAGATCAAAGACTTTTTGAGTATAAATACATGGGCTCTGACCCCATGATTTTATACACAGCATGGGACTTGTAACCAGACGCTTCTGGCCCTACATGTTGCACATTGCCAGGGACTATTGTGCTGCCAAGAGGCACCGCCATTTGGAACATCTGCTTTATTGTGCTTACCTGCTTTAGAGACTGCCACTTTGCTACCAGGATCCTTGTGCTGGCCTGCCTGCCTGTGCCCTGCTCTATGCTCCCAGTGTTCTCCAGGGACTTGTGGGCTTACCTCCCCCCCCCCTGTTCTGTTAGGAGTTCTGGAGGAACTCCTTTGAAACTTCCAGCGTGCCCTTTGTAGTGGGAAAACTCAGCGCATGGTGAGCGATTTATTTTTCAGACCAGCGGGTGTTGGGAACTCTTTACATAGTGAATGGAGAGCGCTTTATACTCTCCCTTCCTTGGTGCAACAACCGCGTAGCAAGCACTGGATTTCCTAATAGAGAGTGAGGAACGCTTTTACCTTGGCCATCCCTAGTGCGTGGTGAGCACTGCCAGTATCCCCCAACAAACAGTGCAGGGTCTAGAGCTACTGATCACTCAAGTTCAGGGGAAATCCTCAAGTAGCGCGTGGTGAGTGCCGTGGCCTCAATAAGTTTGGGGGTTGCATTCCTGCCAGGTCTCCGATGAGCAGGAGCCGAGCCAGAGACAGCTTCCCAAGAATTCCCCCCATGTGGCCCCCCAAGCAAAGGGGAGGCGACGGACCTAGTCGCAGGAGCGAGGTGCTGTTCCATATTGTACCAACCCTCGGAAGCCCCCCCACAGAGTGGCCCACCTCCAGGAAGGGAGAGGTAGAGAGGCATGCACCGAAGGGGCCGAGCTGTTTGACCCAGCTGCGGTCTGAGGGGACCAGGAGGGCTTCAGACTCGTCCGAGTGTGGGGTGAGTCACTCTACTGATGGCAGCTGCACAAAGCACTCACGGGCAGCTGAGATGGGGCACTCAGACCTTGGGGGACCCAGCTAGATCTCTCCCAGGTCACCCGGATTGGTGCCCTTCCCCCAGGAGTTCGGATGCCGGACTTTGGGGCACTGTTGTTGTGAGCTCATACCTTGGGGGCATTTTCCTCGTTGGCATTATGGGGAAAAACCTCTACAGAGGTCCCCGGAGTGAGGAAAATCATGGACATTACCATATTCACTGTAGTAGGTGTGCAGGTGCTCTGTAACCTACGCTTGGTGCTCACATTACCGCATAACTCGTAAAAAAGGTGCAGGTGAGCTAGATATTTGTGATGACTAAGTTACTCGGGAGACGGTGATGTTGCGGTGATTCTTATGAAGCCCACAGCTAACTGCTTCATATTTATGCCCTGATGTGAAGGTGTATGTTGTTTTATACCTTGCAATAATAGGATAACAAGTATCATTTCAGGACCTCCATAATATGTACAGTGCTGGTGTATGGTATTTACTTTATTGCACTAACAGTGATGTAGTGACAATTGCCTAGTTGGCAAAGTGATTATTGGTTTAGGCGATTTTGGTCTATGTTTATATACAATATATGAGATATTTTGATATAATATTGTGTGGAGTCTCTTTTGTGATGTATTTATTGTGTCACTGGTGTGCATGTGTGTTGCAGAAACGCTTTACACATTGCCTCTGGGATAAGCCTGACTGCTCTGCCAAGCTACCAATGGTGTGAGCAGGGGTTATCTTGGGTGTGTAACTCCCTTAACCGTACTAGAGTGGTGGGTTCTGCCTGGCTTAGGTGCATACCCCAGCCAACCAGAAATTCCATTTCTAACAGAGGGCAATGTCACAAACTCATTTGCCAATATTTAAACAAGCATTTGCAATGCAATAGGTCTCGCATTTACGCGAGTTTGAGCTATTGACATTGCAAATGACAATGCCTCTTATTTTTGTTTTCGTTTTTGAAACATAAATATAAGGCATTGTCATTTACAATACCAATAGCTTAAACTCGCGTAAATGCGAGACCTATTGCATTGCAAATGCTTGTTTATAGACTTTGCCTCTCAGTACAAGTGTAAATACAGGGTCAGGTGTATTCTGAGTCAGAAGTAAATTTCCACCGACCTATGATATCTCTGCACAGATCCCTCCAGAGCTTACCTCATAAATGTAGCAATGTTGACAAACTTAACAAAAGGGAAACTCGTGGTAATGGGTTCTCGGTAATGGATGTTTGCAGTGCAACCCTTGGTAATGGTTCAAATGGAGACTTTATGCGTTTTTACTGGGAGAAGCAGTACACACCTCTCCAGTGGGCAGAGGTAAAGGTCCTGTGCCCTGGCACTATGAATTGGCAGCTACCATGCCCTTCACCCTACAGCTGGATGAGGGGACCACAGTCACCCTACACAGGTGAACAGTAGGTGGATTGGAAGTCAGGATTCCTTCCAGAAGGCAGTGTCGTCTTAAGGAATTTCGGGGCCCTGGGCAAAGACCTATTTTGGGGGTCCTGTATGGAACAACTTTGAATTATAATTAAGGCTTCTGGTTTTCCGTTTTTACGGATTTTTACAGATAAATACAGACAGAAAGCAATGTGTTTTCTGTCTGCATTTAATTTTAAAAGTGGATAAATACAGAAAACCGGGCTTCTTTTAAGTGACTCTCTGTGCTGTCTTTCATGGATTATAGCCCAACAGCTGAGCAGAAGGACAGCATGGGAAGTTAAAAAACAGGATGACATTTCTTTAAATAATGACATATGTCAACATACTTTTGTGGTATAATGCTAATATTTACCTGTGGATGTATTGTTATGTAATATTTTGCTGCTAAAATAGCTAAAACACGACAGACATCAAAGTATGACTGTGTGTCTATCAGTTTAATAAATATGGAAATGTACAGTTTTACAACTTCATTTATCCGCAAAACACTAAATAAATATGGATAAATACAGATAAAATGGCCCAAAAATAAATATGGATAAATACAGACGGAAATGTTAGAAAAATAAATACCATAAAACCGGGAGCCCTAATTATAATACCCATTTCTTGCTATTTCAAGGATCGCACAAAAAGTTGAAATATATCTTGCCATAAGATGACACAGATTAGAGAGAAAGAAGTAGAGGTAGGCTGAGAGAGGTTTGGATAGAAAAAACAATAGAGAGGTCAAATAGAAAGTTCAATTTCTAAGGGGGCCCCTTGGAAGGTGTGGGTCCTGGGCAATTGCCCACTTTGGTTATGCCTTAAAAAGTCTCTGCCAGAAGGGGCATGGATTTACACCTGTGAAGGTAGGTAGAAAAGACCAAAAGAAGTGGCTGGGCTGCCGCCTTGATATATACAATATAATGTTTGATCTCGTGAATTGAGATGGGGACAGGCCCTACTGCCACGGTATTGGCCTTTGTAAAGTAATTTCAAATCAGGGACAGTGAGCGACACTTGGATATTTTATAACGTGGGTGCCAGAAAATACATATAAATTGTGGGGTCTCATGGAGATGACCACTCTCTCTCTCATTTTCAGCATTTATGTGCTCGGTTTTGATAGGTTTGTTAACATTATAGGCAGGGCCGGCGCTAAATCGGATTGACCTGAGAGCCCCCTGGGCAGAAAGAAAATTTGTTGTTTGTTGTGGGGGGGTGTCCTTAGAGTGTGACGACAGGAGGCGTGAGGAAGGTGGGAGGAGGGCAGGGGGTTCTGATTACAAAGTCTTTAATGTGGCAGACTGAGAGTCTGAGACCAAGTGGGATGGATGAGCTGCTGTTTGCATGACACTGTCAGTCAGCTCCCTCCTGCGCCCCTCTGGAATGTTGGCGTCCCGGGCCTGAACCCAGCTCGCCCATACCCAAGGCTGGCCCTGATTATAGGCCTTTCATGAAAGCTTCGCATTCATGTCAGTGGCATAACAAAATTTGAGGGGGCCCCCCTGCAAAGTGCATAGAGGAGCCCCCTTCCGGATTCACTCAGGAGCTCTCAGGCCAGGGTACTGCGCTGAGGGGGCCCCCTAGAGCTCGGGGGCCCCTCTGCACTGCGGGGGCCTTTGCTACGCCACTGGTCACCAATACCTTCATAGAAAGACAAGAAGGAACAAGACAAAGGAAAGCAGTTATGATTAGTAATGGGTGATCACCTCTGTTCTGGTGTAAGAATTTTTGCAGCCCCAGATGCAATGACATGTTGCCTTTTGAGCGCTCCCTTTCCCTTAGCAACAAGGCCCATTTTGAGGCAATATTCACAATATTCACAACCTGGTGCTGTTTTGTGGCTAACAAGTGATGGTACCGTAATACCCTTAGAATGTACACCAGGGGATACTTATCCCATATATAATGTGCCCAGATGGGGACTATGTTATTTGATATAGTCAATGGGCAAAAGCAACGTTGTATTAAATCAATACCACCGAATCTTATGATTTGATATTATATAAGTGTATGGCACCTGAAGGCAAAAAGTAGAGCTGAGCCTTCTGGAAGTTTACCACTTGCTTGCAATACATCATAACCTTAAAGCAAAAAATCTCGCACCATGGAAATCAGGGGAGGGGCACAATGCTCTTCACCCTGCTCGGGAACGGCCAATGTCTGCTGCTCATCGTTGACCTGAGTTTTTTGTGTTTTTTCAGCTTTAGTGATGGAGCCACATTTTCGCTTTTAAGTAAACATCTTGAGCGACCCAAATATTATCATCAAGGGACTTCAGCACGACGCTCCAAGGGAAAGGGTTAAAGTTCGCCAAATGTGCTGAGGTCCAGAGGAGCGAAGAGAGAGGAACCAGAGGGGAGGGCGGGCCGTGGGAGGGGAGAAATACTGAGCAAGGCGTGTTGAGGAGGAAAGAGTTAGGAATATGAATGGAGAGACGCGCATTCCAAGGCAAATCCCTTAATCTCCCGTACCTGAAAAGTGAATGAACAGAGAGCAAGCAGATAGCATTTCGTTTTTTTCATGCAATGGCCCGGGGTCTCACCTGCATGCTGCTGGGCCAACTCTGCGATATCCTTCTGGTCTTTAAGCAGAGCCGCGATCACAGCACCTGAATGACCACCGTCAGTGCTGCCAGCACCAGCACTGCTCGCAGTGGCAGGGAGCTAAGTCAAGCCATGCTGCTGCCAAAGAGGACTTGGGGTGTTGAGCGCACCACCAGCAGCGCGCGCCGCTGACTTCCTGCTCCTGGCACAAGATGCAAAGAGTGGCAGAGAACGGGGGCTCCGCACGCACGTGCTCTCGATGACACAGGCAGCCTGGAGGCGGGACTAAAGTTTAAAATGCACAAGTTACCAGCCACCTCCTCCCGCCTGTCGTAGAAAAGGGGTGAGACACTGTAGCTGCAGTCGGCGCCATGTTGGAAGGGCACGACTTCCAGTTAGTGTCCTTAAATGTGAGGATAATAGCAATTATTGCCTCCCCCTAGCCTCCGTTTCTTTTGTAGCCTAGCGGCGGGAGGATCAAGCAAGTTTGCTAATGCAAGGAAAGGGAACCCCCTCTGGAAGGATTATTGAGGTCAGGGAGAAAGAGGGGAAACAACGATGAATACAATGAACAATAAAGCTCCCTCGCGACCTACATCTCTTTGTAAAATAGACTGAATCTAGTATGGGTTATGCAAAATACATAATCAAAGCAAATCAATTGTTGTATTACAACCTTGTTGTTTATTTTTTCATTTACTTATTGTTCATGGTTTCCTTTTTCAAAACATTTATATCAGCATTGCTTAATTATCTTTTAAAAGAAGTACAATTGTGTTTTTTGATCAAGCAAGTTTGCACTATATAAAATTGCCCCAAAAAAAAGCAGTGTACCGGCGGGTCAAGTTTGCACTATATAAAATTGCACCAAAAAAAGCAGTGTTCGGAGAGCGCGGCCTACCGGGGCCCTTACATTAGAAGACACCAGACATCTAGCTGCTCCAATTCAGCAATGCTCATAGACTGGTTGGGCTGCAACCATGATTGCAGCTCGGTGTATTTGCAAACAAGCCCAATCACCTTAACCCCTTTCCTGCGCATGATGGAACCACGCCGTCATGAGCCGCGGGTGGCGTGTGCTCATGACGGCGTGGTTCCGTCATGCTGCGGCCGCTCCACCCACGCGGGACTGATTCCCCGCCTGTGCGGGCGAATTAGTGAGTGGGCGGGGTCGTGACGGAACCACGCCGTCATGAGCACAGCTCGCCCGTGACTCATGACGGCGTGGTTCCGTCACAAGCATGGCGGCGCTGCGCTCACCCCCCACCCCCGCGCCGCGGTGGAATTACCGCCGCGGCCAAGGGGTTAAAAAGAAAGCCCAAAATAAAACAAATCCTACCAAAAGACGCCCAATTGCCGTGGACATCGAAAAGTTTAAAAAAAGCTAAATAAATACAATAAACAGAGGGGGAGGCACAGTGCATGAGGCAGTACCAACACAACTGGGGCGGTAAAAGGACATGGGAGGGAGGAAGCAATATTTACATGTAAGCAGCCATGGCGCCAAAGCTGAACACAGGCAGACAGTAACAGACCAGAAAACCAAGAAAAAAAAGAGTCCCCCTAAGAACACAGAAAGACCAATAGCGGAATGAGACAGTAGTTAGTCCCTGCTGCCTGGGAGGAACTGAAGAGAAAAAGGAGGGACAAAGAGGCAGGACTGACCACTAGCAAGCAAGGATTTTTAAAGGTCACTGAAACAAACAAATCAAAAGCAGGGGGATGGCTTTAAGCCAACATGAGAAATTACAACAGGTCTCGAATGCTCGACCTAAAAATGTGTATTGCCTGAATCTTACTTTCGTATATGACCTGGCTACTTGTAATTGGTTAATGGTGTTATGAGTCACAGATGATGATGTTTGTGCTGCAAGTGTTGTCAATGATTTGCTTTGGTACCTGTGCGTTAACTTATGTTTTCAATTAGACATATATCAGAAGGATTTCTGTTTTGTTGTTTTTGGTCATAAATGGGTCTCTTATGTTTATATTTTTGCAGCATGTCAGTCTATGTGTGTGTTTTTGTGATTATTTTGAATGTGCTTCTGTGTGCTTTGTGTGCTTCTGACATATATGACGATAGATAAACAGAGATACTTAAAATTATTTACATATGTACATGATGTGCTGTGTAACATATATACACAGACACAGTATTAAAATGCCACTTTAAAGTTGAATATGCAGGGAAAAGAGTTTCAAAATATTTTTCACTACTGTAGGTGTGCAAAACACATGACAGTGAAACCACACTCTACCACATTGTAGTGGACACTCGTGTTATGCAACTGTGCAAAAAGGAAGATGGAGCAGAGAAAATAAGGCATCAATGCTATATATACATTTTATTAGTACTCAATGGTATAAAAATGTCGACAAAGCCATTCAGAGGGTAATTGTCATTTATTAATGGCATTGATGTCCAAAGTGTACTTGGGTCAGTCATTGAAGGGGGGCATCCATAGACAGTAATGCCTTTAGTGCAAGAAATGCTTTAAATGTTCAGTACTGATAACAGCGTATATGATATTATTTGTCTTGTTCTCCTTATAGTCAACGCCTTTTGAGTCTTAGGGACTGGAGGCCTCATCTACAAGAAAATGAAGCAGCGCGGCACCGCTAGCCATTTAGCTGCGCCATGCTGCATTATTTTCAAAGCGCAGGAATGCATCGTATTAACATCAATACGATGCATCCCTGTGCTTTCCCCTGCGCTGGCGCACAATTGGCTGCCAGGCGCCAGCACAGGCACCCTTGCGTCATTTTGCAAGGGTGCCAGCATTGCGGGGATGATTGTTTTTGTGCAGGAAGGGACACCTTCCTGCACAGAAAGAATAATTAATGGCATTTTCCTCTTTCTTTGCATGCTGCAGAATGCACCACGCATAGAAAGAGGTAAAAACTAGGAGAAATAAAAGTAGTTATTCTTGTTGCGCCATTCGATTCTGACGCATTCCCAGTTTTACAAAATGTTGTAAATCTGGGTATGCATCAAGTTCCATGAATGTTGCGTGGTAACACCCACAGCAACACTCATGGAACGCCCCTTTCACGCAGAGTAATGCGTGAAAGGGGCCCTTATTTACCAGGCCATGAAAAGTCATGCAGGGTGACTTTACGTACCCTTGTAAATATGGGCAAGCCCATTGTGACAACGGTGCGTCAAAAAGGTGATGCACTGATGGCATAATGGGCTTCTAAATAAGCCCCCGGGTGCATGGTTCCTGTGAGAGGGTGTCCAATGCAAGCTTGGTTTCAGTAGTGGCACTGGAGGAAATTTCAGTTTGAAGATGTTACTTCCCTTTCTTGGTTAGTAGCACCAGCTTCTCGAGCCTGTGTGCAGCCCCTGTGTGACAAATATTGTTTTCTTCTTTGTTGGTTTCAGACAGCATTTCATGGGTATGTCTGTATTCTTCTAGGTCTTAGAGATGAGTGGAGATCTAGAGCGCAGCTGTGATTGGTGCAGCCACACAAATCTTAGTGTGGTCAGATCAGTTGGTAAGCGCTCTCACAACAACCTGTGTATGACTATTACTGGTTGATGTCACGTATCATATCATAAGCTAATGTTTTATATTTTCATTAATTTTATAATGCAGGAAATGTTGCCATTGCATGTATACATCTTATCACTGTGCTGAATGTGGGCTTGGGTGGACATTGTTGAATCCACTTTTTTGCCATTTCTCTTTGTCCTAGTGGTGTTATTACATGCCTCACTTGATTTATGCATGAAGCACTCGTTGGAGTAGATTTGAGCCTGTTTGGGCTGTAGTACTTCTTGAACAGCTATTGGTGTAACTTTTGTGAGTTGGGTCTGAATTACATTTTGTAGGTTTGTATTTTTAATTATAATTTTATGGCCTTCGCTATCTCTTTCTATAATTTCCCCTTTATCTTCCCTTTTTGGAATACATATTCCCCATTTTTCTGCCACTCCTCCTTGCCAGCTCTGATCTGCACCTAAGTACTGCGTTTACATGCACAGAGTAATCAGCACAAGTGGTGGAGCACTCCACGCATAAAAGACAGGGTCAGAATAAGCAGAGTTCTCTGATTGTAGGTTTGTGACTAGCCATTTCATATACCATGAGAAAATTCCTCATGGTGGTAAATGCCATTTGAATCTGGCCCTGTGGTTTTATGATAAAAAAAAGTAATGCAAACATATTGATATACATGAGCAATACTCTCTGAGAGCCCTCGAAAATTAGTGAATGTTAGAGTTTTGGTATATCCAATAGGCATGCAAATATCAACGGTGGGCCCATTGTTTGTAAATCTATTTCAATCTAGATCCCACTGTTAGAACAAAGTACAAAGCTACTTCTAAAAGTTCCCACAGAGGTATTATAAAATCCTCCCATACCTTCTATGCTAAGAAAATTGATGACACTCACAACTTATCCAAGGACATAATCTTCATTATCAATTCCTTGACAGACTCCACGTCAAAGGTGCCTATGGCCCCTGCTTCTGTGATAGTTATAATGAATCGGCAGATTTCGCCTCACAAAACATCTCGAATATCTCCACTACCTTCCCTGCAGATCTCCAGAATGTGAAGGCTCTGGTAGCTCCCTGGTCTTTAAAATCACCTGAATCCTGCTTGCTTTCCCTTACTAGACATAATCATAATCCTCAGCTTTGGTCAATCACTGTGGCACACAACCCCAGCACTGCCATCACCCACCTACAATTAAACATGAAAGTTGTCTCTATGTGCCACAGATTTAGGGGCAAAACTTACTATGAAGTGGCGGAGAGTGCCGTTAGCCTCCTTGGCTTAACGCCGAGCTCTGCCACTTCTGAAACGCAGGGCTGCACCATCTTTATAACAATATGGTGCAGCCCTGAGTTTCCTCCTGCGCTGGCGCTATATTTAGCTGCCTAGTGCCAATGCAGGCACCCTTGCACCACAGTGCAAGGGTGTCTGAGTTGAGGGGAAGATTGTTTATGTGCAGGAAGGTGTCCCTTCCTGCACATAAACAATCTTTAAATTGTGTTTGTTTTGAAAGTTCTATGTATGCTGCTTAATGCAGCACACATAGAAGTTGCAAAGCGTCATTTTTTATTATTAATTGTTTATGTGCAGGAAGGGTCACCCTCTTGCACATACACAATCAATGGCCTTTTGCTGTTTCTGTGTGTGCTGCACAACGCAGCACACATGGAAACAGAAAAAATTAGGAGAAATGAAACATTTCTCCTTATTGCGCCTTTTTAAGACCAGGATTTTCCTGGTCTTAATTTTGCCGCTGCCCTATATTTATGCTGCTCTTGTAAATATGGGGCAGTGTAAAAATCAATGGATGTTGTGGTGGAATGCCCACCGCAACACCCATTGCCCGCCCCTTTCACGTTAAGTATAGTGTGAAAGGGTGCCTTATTCACAAGGCGGCGTTAAGCCACGTTAAGTTGTCCCTTCCTGCCATAAACAATCTTTAAATGGTGTTTTGTAAGTTCTATGTATGCTGCTTAATGCAGCACAAATAGAAGTTGCTAAATGTCATTTTTTATTATTGATTGTTTATGTGCAGGAAGGCACAGACACAATCAATGGCCTTTTGCTGTTTCTATGTGTACTGCACAACGCAATACACATGGAAACAGAAAAAAAAAAAAGAGAAATGAAACATTTCTCCTCGTAGCGCCTGTTTAAGACCAGGTTTTTCCTGGTCTTAATTTTGGTGCTGGCCCATATTTACGGTGCCCATGTAAATATGGGGCAGCGTCAAAATCAATTGGTGTTGTGGTGGAACGCCCACCGCAACACCCATTGCCCACCCCTTTCACGCTAAGTAAAGCGTGAATGGGTGCCTTATTCATAAGGTGGCGTTAAGCCACGTTAAGTGGCTTAACGCTGCCTTGTGAATAAGGCGGAGCCCCTATCGCCACTACAACATCCTGAAAAGTGATGTTGTGGTGGCGATAGGGGCTTATAAATATGTCCCCTAGTGTTTGGGAAGAGGTGCGAGGAGGAGGGTAGGTGAACGAAGAACAAGGGAAAATGCAGGATAGTTGTGGAGAAAGAAGGAGAAAGACGAATCACTGACAAAATATCGAAGGTCAGAATATCGACCTACAGAAATATCAACGCAAGAATATCGAAGTCAAGAATATCGACATCCTATCTACATTATGGTAAGTACAAAAATATCGAAAAAAATATATCGATGTCAAAAATATCGTTAAAAATATCGTTTTTTATTTAAGTTAAAAAAAAATGTAAAATAAAGTAAATAATACATATAATTAAAATAAACATAGTTAAAAATATTTTAAAATGTTTAAAAATTATAAGTAATATATATGTAATGTAAAAATAAATTAAACATATACATATAATATATAATATATATACTTACTAATAATTTTTAATAATTATTTTAATATAATTGTTTTTAAAAATATATAAATTAGAAAAACATCTATACACATAAAACAATAATATAAATAAAAATTAAATAAATATATATAACAAATTAAAAAATTAAAATTATTTTTAATCTTTTTAAAATGAATTATATACTACATTAACTAAAATAATAAAAAAAATAGTAGATAGCGGAGGTAATAAAATTACTATTCCAACTCCAAACAGTGCAACAGTAGGGAAAGGGTTGGATAGCGTAGGGGTTAAAATTACTATTCCCACTCCAGGGAGTGCAACAGTAGGGAAAGTGTTGGCTAGCGTAGGGGTAAAAATTACTATTCCCACTCCGGTGAGTGCAACAGTAGGGAAAGTGTTGGATAGCGTAGGGGTAAAAATTACTATTCCCACTCCAGTGAGTGCAACAGTAGGGAAAGTGTTGGATAGCGTAGGGGTTAAAATTATTATTCCCACTCCATGGAGTGCAACAGTAGGGAAAGCGTTGGATAGCGTAGGGGTAAAAATTACTATTCCCACTCCAGGGAGTGCAACAGTAGGGAAAGTGTTGGCTAGCGTAGGGGTAAAAATTACTATTCCCACTCCGGTGAGTGCAACAGTAGGGAAAGTGTTGGATAGCGTAGGGGTAAACATTACTATTCCCACTCCAGTGAGTGCAACAGTAGGGAAAGTGTTGGATAGCGTAGGGGTTAAAATTATTATTTCCACTCCAGTGAGTGCAACAGTAGGGAAAGTGTTGGATAGCGTAGGGGTAAAAATTACTATTCCCACTCCAGTGATTGCAACAGTAGGGAAAGCGTTGGATAGCGTAGGGGTTAAAATTACTATTCCAACTCCAGTGAGTGTAACAGTGTGGAAAATGTAGGATAGCGTAGGGGTTAAATTAACATACTTATTAATTAAATAATTTTTGTAAAATAAATAACATATTAATAATTAATTAACTAAAAAATTAATAATAAATACCAATAAAATTAAATTAATATTTACTTAAATAACATTAAATTACTTCCCACCCTATTCCCCCATAAACACACAACCCGCTACACATAAAAAAGAACACAATTAATGTATCAATTAATCAATTAATAAAAATTAATTGCCAACTAATAATAAATTAATAAATTAATTAACAATAACAATAAATAAAAATTATATTAAATTAATTATAATTAATATAATTATAAATTAATCAATTAATAAAAATGTATTGCCAATTAATAATTAATTAACAATAAATTAATTATCAATAACAATAAATAAAAACATAATTAATTAATTATCATTAAATTACTTCCCACCCTATTCCCCTATAAACCCCACAACCCGCTACACATAAAAATTAACCTAATTAATTTAATTATCAATTAATCAATTAATAAAAATTAATTACCAATTAATAATTAATTAACAATAAATTAATTAACAATAACAATAAATAAATAAACATTAATTATAATTAATATAATGATAAATTAATCAATTAAAAAATTACTTACCAATTAATAATTAATTAACAATAAATTAATAATCAATAACAATAAATAAAAACATATTAATTAATTAATTATAATTAAATTACTTCCCACCCTATTCCCCTATAAACCCACAACCCGCTCTGATACTAAAACACAAAACTTACTTAAAAAAAATTGCTAATTTCTAAACATTTAATACATATATTTAAAAATAATAAAAAGTCATTACAAAAAATGTTAAACATACATATAAAATACATACTAAAATACATAACACTAATATAAATATCGATATTATTAACAACGATATTTTTCCTAACGATATTACTTACTCCGATATTACTTACTTCGATATTACTTACTTCGATATAAAAAAACGATATTACTTACCTTAAGGTCGATATTCTGGTCACTGATATTCTTGACATCGATATTCTGTCCCTACGATATTAAAAACTCGATATTAGTGTAGGTCGATATAAAAAATTGATATTTTGACTGCGCACCAGAAAGATCACCGTGAAGAAAGAGAAGAAAAAGGAGGTAGCGAACAACAAAGGGTATGGATGGTGTAGGGCGAGAGGACAGATGATTTACTAGTAAGGAAGACTGAGAAAGTTAATGGAGATGGAGTAGAGAAAGTAATGGACAGAAGAGAAGACAAAATGAAGGAGAGAGTCATAAAGGCATTGGGAAAGGGGGGAGTAGGGTAGACATGGACATAATAGGGCTGAGGAACGGTGCAGGGAGGGGCACTGAGCTGGAGGAGAGAAGGCAAGATGGGCTTATTGTCTAATGAATGGGTGCGAAAGAAACATGAAAACCATGTTGATGGAGGAATGTATAGGGGACGAAGGAAGGTGGTGAATTTGGGAAAGCATGGTAAAGAGGTTATAATGTACGATGGAAGCAAGGAAAGGAAGAATTGGAAGAAACTGCAAAAGACAAAGAATGTTAGAAAAGAAAGATCGGTTACAGGCAACATGTAAACCGAAGGAGTGTGGCAAAAAAAAGCAACAAAACACAAAAAAACAGATAAGACAGATAATTAATAAATAAAAGAAAATAAAGAAGGAAAAAATGTGATAGGAGAGAATAAAAAAGAATACAAAGAGAAAAGAGGAGTGGAGGAAGATAATGAGACTGAATAAAACAAAGGACACCAAAAGAAAGAACGTATAAAAGTAAAAGTGAAAGGAATACGATAAAGACAACAAAGGACAACAAATAAAGCACAATGAAGAGAACACACAATACAGAAAGAATTATATGAAAAGTGACAGAAGGAAAGATTAATCCATCTGAAAAAACAGGGAGCACCAGGTGATGATTGATTTAATTAACACCAGTGTGGCGAACGAAGTCAAATGAATCCAAAGCAATGTAAAAGAGAGAGTGAAAGGGAAGTGCAGGTAAGCAGGCAGCAGAGGCATTGATCCTATTATGTATGTGTTCAATATTTGCCCTTGGAGCGCTCACTCCTCGCATGCCCAAGTGTGCCTCCTCTTTTGCTGGACATCCACTACCTTTCTGCATTAAACCCCAAGCCACCTCTTTTAACCCCCTCGTGTTTCCCCTTCTTCTCATCCATGCCCTCCCTTCCAATTCTCCCTTTGCCCCAATAGACCCTTCACCTGATTCCTCTCTCTTGCTCGCACCTGTTCCCCTCAGAGTTTGGCAGCTGCACTCCCTTCATTGAGTAGGCCCCTCACACCTCTGTTACCCCATGCATTTCCAGCCCCCACGCTCCTCTTGTCCTTTCACTCATTCTATTACGATTGCTTCTTTATTTTATTATCGGGGTGAAGAGAAGGATGTGCAGTCTAACATTGCCAGAGTACATCTGATCTCTGGCAGACTTGAGGATATGAGGCCTATCACCTGTTGGCGTACTCAGACATTGAGGGCGTAGGCAATAAGCACAGGGCCAGGCACACAACTCCTTCCTCTGGCCGCGGCTTGGGAAAACAGGAGTGGAAATATGGCATAATCTCTCGGGACAAGTGCACAGCACATTTCTGGCTGACTGTCATGAATCTAAATCCTTTATCGTCTGCATAATTGCAGCTTTTAACAAAAAAAATTGTTTCTAGCTCAAAAGTTATTTAAAACCAGTGCTTAATTTGTAAAAGAATGAGTGCCAATCTCCAGAGTTGTGTTCAGAAGCCCAAGGCCCGAGCTAATATATGTCAACACGCAGAATACCAAGGTTGTGTAGTCTTCATTCCACCTTGGGCCTACTTAGCCTACTACCAGACACTTCCTGCCCCTTTATCTCACTGTTGCAGGTTCCTACTTTCTCCCATTGTGATTATTTTTTTTCTGTATTTCTCTTCCTCTTTCTTTCCCTTTTGTGTGCTTTCCTTTGTCTTGCGTTCGGTAAATGCCTGATGCAGAAAATGACTGTCGGTCCCCAAAAATGAGTGCCCCTCCGGCAAGCACACCCTCAAATTAAGCACTGCTTAAAACGGTATCTCGTGTTACTGCACAGTGGCATGCCTTTTAGGCGTGCAGAGCCAAGTCACCTTTCAGTTGCTGATTGCTGTATTTAGGTGTTAAACAGATGTAAATGAGCTGAAACCTTTGCACATATAGTTTTAATGTGTGAAAATGGCAAAATAGTAAAGTACAACTGATTCAAAAATGTTCGCATTACTTGACATAATTTGTTTTCTTGCGCAAAATTTAGTCAACCCGACGCATAATTTGGTACTCCACTGCCACGTAATTCCAGTGGCACTGATCATAACCCCTCCTAGGTGGCAAGTTTGCCCCCCTCCTTGTCGGCCTTGCCATACAGCATCCCCTCCCACCATGAATCATTCCAGGGACAACTGATTATGGTGCATTGAAAGGCTGCAGTTTATTCTCAAAGCATGGATTATACATCTCACAACTTACTGGTTGGTCATTTGCAACCCATGCTCATTCCACAATACATTCATGTGACACATTGCCCTCCGTTCCTGGTTTGTCTCCGTTCCTGGTTGACAGCACTACCCTGCACGAGGGCCCTCTTTTTGCAGGTGTCTCAGTATTCTGCAGGCTCTAGGCTTCCCTTGCTACTGACACTGTGGGCGGCCAGGGCCGCAAGTGCTGTACTGCTTACCCTGGACCCTTGCCTGCCACTTGCCTGCTCCTAGTACCCCTGCCATGTGGCATCCCAAGGACACTGTCTGAGCAGCTCTTCTACTCTGGCTGTGGTTGTGTGCTGTCACCTGCTCACCTTGTGTCCCTGCCATGAGGCATCCCAAGGACAGTGTTTGAGCAGCTCTTCTACCTACGTTACTCTCCCCTCTGGGGATCTTTCTGGGCTGCCTCCACCAAGCTGCCGACGGTTTACCAATCGGAGGTAGCTCCCCCTTTTTTCCCCCTTTCTTCTTCGCTCATGAGAAACCCATCTGTTCCAGAATCCCTACTATGTTGAGTAGGAACATATTGGGGTGGATGGGGTACACTTGACCTACCCCGGTCAAGTGTACCCCATCCTCCAAGTGGTAACTCAGTGATCTGAGGTTGATCAACCCGTGCCGCACGAAGCCCCAACCGCTCGCCCTACATGTCTTGGCCATGGTGATATTCAGTTTTCACCTGGACTTTTCTACTGCCCCTTGGCCAATCGCCCCCCCTCCATACCTGGTGCTGGATCATTTCTGACCATATTATATCTGCCGGACGGGTTAGTTGTGCCAAGGCCGCCAACCCAAAGGTCATCTTTTCCAGCAGGCTCCTCCTCCCAATGTCTGCCAGGTCATTGCCCCCTAGGTGAATGACCACCGCGTCTAGCCAGTATCCCCGGCGCAATGCCCCCTGCACGGCTGGGAGCAGCTGGTCCCATTTCATGCCCGATTGCTCCAGCCAAGTCACCGCCGTGTTCTGTAGCCAGATCCCCTTGAATTCTTTTCGCACCGCCGCCCACCGCCGCCCACCGTTGAGCCCTCGTTATGTATGAATGGCCCAAGATTCACACTTTGCTGGGGACCTGATGGGAGAGAAAGCAAAGCTCAGTACCCAGTAAGGCATATTTACCCTTTGAAAGTGCCCGACGCCCAGCGTCCCAATGTCTTGATCCGCTCGGCATTGAATCCCAGGCTAGCCGGAGTGGTTGCTGCCCCTATGCGGAATGAGTGTGACCAAAACTCTCTGGGGGGAAAACCCACCTTCTCCAGGGCCTTCCGCATTACTGCTATGAATTGAAACCAGCTTAGGCAAGACCCGTCCCTGTGAGCGAATAGTGGCCCCACTGCTGGGCTGCCCAGCTCCATGTATTCCCGCATGAAGCAAACAGGGCAGCATGCCCTGTCCTCAATGCAGTCAGTCCTTGTGTGCTTCCCTCTGCCTGCTTGGTCTGTCTTTGACCCACGCAGGTGGACCACCATGTACCCGCCCCCTATGTGTAGGTCCGCTGTGTACATGCATGCTACTCTCGGGTTCCCACTCGCCGGGGCCACTAGCTCACAAATTCTGTAAGCCCCAAAGAAGGCTAATGCAAATGCTGCTCTTAATAACGGCAGTTCGTTTTTGCCTGTACATATGACTGTTAATGTGCCCAATACCGTTTTCAAGACTTCAAAATTGATGGGCCTCCTCCTGTCTCGTGTCCTGGGCTGTAGCCTACCCAGCCTTTCATTGCCCTCCTACAGAGGAAATTCCCTGTCGGGTCCTCCCCCATCACTATCTTGGCATATTGTGCGACCGCACTGAGGTGTGTTTATGCCCATGTCTTGCTCCTTCTGCTCTGGAATGTCCATTCGATAAATGCTGTCACCTCCCCGGGTTGACCCAGCTCGCCCCCGTTCCAGATATGTTAATGAAAACCTCCCAGCACTTACGATATCTCATCTCTGTCTTGGGGGACAGGGCATTGTTCACCAGCCTCGTTAGGCCGTCTCCACAAGGTCCCAAAGGTGTCCAAGAGCTCTAGAAGTGTAATGTTGCCCGTGATCCCTGCGCTGTACCAGCTGTCTGTCGACTGTGATGGTGACCATGCGGTCCCCAGGATTGCCCCCAAACCGTGGCTGCCTGCCGCATCTGTGTAGAACTCCAATTGTTCTGCAGGCACCCAGGGTTCACACCACATGAGGGTGCCATTGAAGCTGGCCAAGAAAGCGTACCACTGCTCTAGATCCTTCTCTACCCCTTGCCTAAGGCACACCCTGTGGTGTCTTTTTGACATCTTCTCGGTCAACCAGGCCAGCCGCCTGGCGAACGGTCGCCCTGCTGGGATCACTCTGTTAGCGCAGTTCAGTTTTCCTAGCAGCTGCTGGATTTCCCTCAGCGTCGCCTTCTTTCTCTGCAGCAATTGCCCTAGGATTTGGCGCAGCTAAGCGAACTTGCCAGGTGGCAGCTTGCATGTCCCTTCTACCGAATCAAGCTCAATCCCCAGGAATGATAGTTTGGTGACCGGGCCCACTGTTTTTTATGATGCTAGCGGGAGCCCTAGCTCCCCTGTCAACCCTTCAAACTGGCAGAGGAGGTCTGCGCATTCCCCTGTTCCTGGTTTGTCAATGAACAGTAAGTCGTCCAAGTAGTGAACGCGCCCTCCCTCTGGGTGTCGCAACCCCAGCACCCACTCAGCTGAATGACTCAAAATAGGCACATGATATAGAGCAATCCATGGGCAGGCATTTGTGGTAATAGTAGGCCCCATCCAGTTGAAAGCCCAGTAGGTGATAGCTGTTTGGGTGTACTGGCAGTAAGCGGGAGGCTGACTTGATGTCTGTTTTGGCTAAGAGGGCCCTCATCCCTGCCCGCTTAATCAGCTCCACTGCATCTCCTAACGAGGCGTATGCCACTGAGCAGCTGTCCTGCTCTAGCCAGTCATTTATGGAATTGCCTTGCAGATGTGACAGGTGGTGTATGAGTCGGAATTTTCCTGCCTATTTCTTTGGTACCACCCCCAAGGCGGACATCATGAGATTCTTCAGCAGGGGGTGGTGAAGGGGCCTGCCACCCTCCCCAGTTGTACCTCCTTATGCACCTTCTACCTGGCCATCTCTGCGTTGTCCCGTATGGATTTCAGATTGCGGCTAAGCCGTGGGGCCATCGGCCCCTTATAAGGTTTGGGGAACCCGTATGTGAAACCCTCTGCCAATCGCTGCCTGTCTGTCACCTTTGAGTAATTGTTCAGTAATGCCACTAATATCCCTATTCTGATAGGGGTAGGCAGTGTTTTTCCATTTTCCTGCCCCCCCTTCCTTCCTGCGCCTGTTCGCACCCGCCGCTATTTTTTGTTGTTGCCCTTCTCTCTGCTGTCCCCTGCTCCATGTGACTGTTTGCAGTGGGCAGCGGGGTGGTTGCCGCCGCAGTTACCGCAGCTGTGTTTAAATCTGCAGGTGTGCCCCGAATTACATTAATCTTTGTCATACTTTCGGCACGTTGCCATGTGCCCCTTCCCCGCCTTTACTCCCGGCTGGCCTCTGCCCCTGGACCCTTGTCCCTGACCCTGGTATTTCCCTTTGAAACCTGAGGGATAAAAATTGTGCTCACACGCACCTACCACTTCCCTGGCTGCCACCATGTGAGTCTCCGTGTTCCTGCCTCTTCCTGCATGCCTACCTAGGCTGGGGCTTGCAGTTGCCCACCTCCGCGCTGTGGGGGGCTCCCTCATTTTAGCTCTTGCTTGGCCTGGTGGGGGCCGCTGTTCTGGCTGCATGCCTCTTCCCTCCGGGCCCTGGAGGGGCCATTGCCAGTCCTGCTTGGAGCTTCGTGGGCTTCTGGTCTCTCTTAGTTGGCTTCTCCTCTGTGTTCCCTGTGATGTGCTTGTCAATCCAGTCTTTTCCCTTTAGGGCTACTAAGGCCCTCGCCTTTTCCAGCATCACTTGCAGGTCATTGTCGCGTTCCGGGCCAGATTCCCCCTAGGGCCTCATTTGCTTCTTCCGTTGTGGCCCTTCCTCTTCCCTGCCACCTGCCTCTTCCTGGCCTATTTCTTTGCCTGCCGTTGGTGCCTCGTTTCCCTGCCATGACCTTTTAATTGCTCCGGTCTCACGCCGGCTAGTTCCCCTCTTGTGGGCAGGGCCACTGCTTTTGTCTCCTTACGTCTCCGCTTCCTGATTTTGCGCCGTGCTCGCTCTTGATTCCGTGGGCTAGGCCACGGTTCACCCTCGCTGCAGTCCGCTTCCTGGTTCTGGAACCTCCGCTCGTGCCTGCAGAACCAAGCGCTCCTGGGCGGGCTCAGTCCATCATGATGCAGCCCAAAGCGGGGGCAGACGTGTCCTCTTCGTCTAGTCGCGGCTCCGTCGATTTTGCCCCGGGTATACGAGTGGGACCACGTGGCTGGGCAGACAAAGACGGGGGCATGGCCTTTCCCTTCGGCCTCGCTCCTGCTTCCCAAGTGGGCGCTCTGCACATACTGCTGCTCTGAAGGTCCTCGGGTGCTTGGCCGCTCTCCGCTGGTGGTGAGACCGGTGAGTTCTGTGCCACTGCTCGCCTCCTGGTAGTCCGCCCTTGGTGGTAAGGCTGGTAAAGCTGTCCTTCCGGCGGCACTGACGTCCGATGATCCTTCCGAGGCGACGGTCAGCTTGTGAGGTCAAAGGGGGATCCCGTGCCCCTTTTTGACGTCCTTGCCCCGCTCTGCCACCTTCTCTGCTATTTGGCGGTGTTGGAAAACGAGGCAGTATCTGTGAGGCCTGCACAAATAACATGACTACATTTGTCCTTCACTGGGAACCAAACACCCAATTGTAGCGCCTGACTCTCAGAGGGTAGCGTTGCAGAACAGTCTGAGGCTTTACTCAAGGGAGGTGGTGTGGGCTAGTAATCGCCATTGGCAGGTGCGCAGAAATAACACTCAATAATTGATTTTCCAGTCTGTACTTTGCTTTATAAAAGTAAGAGTACATTTATTAAACACACACACTACTCAATACTATGCCCCAATTTACAAATATACATAAGCTGTTGGAATTACTTTGTGACATTGCATAACATCTCCACCCCTCCCGCAGGGGGTGGGGTCTAGTACCACAGCTCTTCTGTGTGTACATCATCTTGCCCCCTAATGCAGTAGTTTACCGTAGCCTGGAGCGCGGTCCCTGCGCACTGGCCTCATGCCAGTGGCGTCCCACCCCGTTACCTCAACAAGCATTGAAAGAATGGGTATACCTGCGTTGGTGACCCACAACCCTGACAAAGCCTTTCCTACTGACCATACAGTATGCCCCTTAATATCTTAAGGGCTGGCAGTCTGGGTTCTTCACCTAAGCGCAGCGGCAAGAATACATGTTTACGCACACTTTAGAATGACAGTACTCAGCACGTTTGTGGAGCATTAGAATGCATTGCAATTACAACCCTTAAAGGCATCACAGATGACATCATAGGATTACGCATATACAGCCAGACACCCTAGCCGGAATGTCTGGCAACATAACCCACTTGGCTTATGACAACACCTTACACAGGTACTTCACATTACATATGTGACTTTCAGTCCCTCTAAAAAGGAATAACCATTAGTAAATGCAGTTCTGGTGCAATTACACCTCTTCACCTCCAGGGGATGCCCTACTCCAGACATCCCCAACTCAGCCCTTCACTCCAGGAAGCACTTCTCACGACACCCTCAGCTGTAGAACAAAAGTTCCAGCCTAGAAGGTGTTATTAAGCTGGCTGAGCCCTTGAGGGGATATCCTTTTACAATCCCTAGGAAACTTAGGGTGGGACTTAACTTCGTGCTGGGGGGAGACTGCGCTTCTCCAGCAGCTCCCCCAGCACCCTTTTTCACCCTTGAGGGTGACCCCTCCTCTGGGGGCCACCAGGCCCGAAAACGGCAGATTTCCAAATGCCTGGCAAGGCATTATGGGGCGCTTCGTGCTCCTCTGCCTGAATATGTGATGAGCGGCTCTCCCGCTGTGCCGGGGAGAGCCGCGATCCATCTGGTGCTCCGCGCCGTCGTCCATGCTGGGTGGGGGGCCCGGTCCCACCCGGACCCCCAGGTAGCTGCCTTACGGCTCGGGGAGCCCACCCCCGGCCGCTCATGCGTGTGGTGGGGGCCCGGTCCCACCCGGGCCCCGTGCAGCATCACGTCTTCTTAGGGGTCCCGGTCCCACCCGGGACCTGTCTGGCCTCCAATCCGTTGGAGGGCAGCGCGGGGAGCCCACCCCCGGCTGCCCCCTCCGGCTCCCTGCCCGGCCCGCACACTCGCATGCGACCGCAGGAGCCGGCCGAGTCTTCTTGTCTGCCCGCTCCTGAGGGCAGACGCGATTCCTCGTCTCGCCGGCTTCGGGGCCCGGAGATGGGCTCCCGGGCCTCCGGACGTCTTCGGGGGAGCGCGACGGCACTCCCCCTCCTCCGGCTCTCCTCGGGGGCGCGACGGCACCCCCTCCTCCACTCCGCCATTGCGGGGCCCGGAGATGGGGTCCTGGGCCCCCTCCTCCCCTCAACGGGGAGCGCAACGGCGCTCCCCGGCGGATCTGTGTCGGCGGTGGCCAGGGTGGGCTCCTGGCCCCCCCACGGGGGAATAGCTTCACGGGGAGCGCGACGGCGCTCCCCGGCTTTGCTTCGGGCCCGGGGATGGGCTCCCAGGCCCCCCAGGCTCATTTTCGCGGGGGGTGCGATGGCGCTCCCCCGCCTTCCGTTTCTTCGCCGGGGGCCAGGGTGGGCTCCTGGCACCCCGGAGGGCACAATCTTTGCGGGGAGTGCGACGGCGCTCCCCGGCTTTGCTTTGGGGCCCGGGGATGGGCTCCCGGGCCCCCAACCTCCCCTTCGTGGGGGGGTCAAAGGTCGCTCACCTTCTGGGGGCCATAGCTCGGCCCCTGGGGGACCGATCTGCCCCATTTTCGTGTCCTTACGCTCCTGGCGGCCAGCCCCAGCCACTGGGAACACTCTCCTTCGCCCTCGGGGTCTCTGAGAGGGGGGATACGGCAGGGAGCTGTCTTCACTGGCTCCCTGCGCCAGCCTTTCGCCAGTCTCTCCTCCTGGGCCTCTCTTCTCCCTGCGCAGAGGCCTCTGCTTCTGCGCACTGGTCCTGGGCTCTTCTTCTGGTGCTGGCAGGGCCCTGGGGGACAGTCAGGGGGTTCCTCCTTCCAACTGCCCATTGCCAGGCTCCAGCACCTTCCGCCTCCGCAGACCACACCCAAGAGAGAGCTTCCTTCCTGTGCAAACACTTTTTAAAAGTTGAGTAGGGGGCTGGCAGGAAGTCTCTGTTTGTCCTATCAAACAGCGACACATCACTTCCCTGCCCCTGCTCCCTCCTCCTGGTCCAGCCTCTGGGCTTGTTCAAAATGGCGTCGTCCTGGGTCTCTGGCAGGGCTGCCTTCACCTTGGTTCAGCTTGGTGCCTGGCACCCAGCGACAGCTGCTGATGGATTAGCCTGTAGCTCCACCTATCTCCTCTCCTTGGAGGGAAGATCTTTGCTCTGGGAAGAAGGGTCATTAATCTAACCTGCCAGGGCCAGACCCCAGCCAGGGACTCAGAGAAATATGACATTCCTGGATGACCCAAAAGCAGTACAAATATGACTTTGGACTCTGCAGAATACTTCTTTCACATCCGCTACCGTGGACTTTAGTGCGTGTCTGGAATCTGTAGGCCTTATGGAAGTTAATCTAACACATGGGCTCCACATTCCCATAGGGGAATAATGAAGTGAAAAACACAGTAAAGCACACTGACTTTCCCTGGCATGTTCCTTCCTAGTGTATAAGGCCTATTCCGTGTCACCACCCAATTCTGCATAAGTCCTGCCACACCATTCACTTTGTAGCTGCTCCCGGACTGCGCACGCCAAGAATCTCCCCTGCGCAGCCCCTACACGTGTGCACACACATGTACACAGGTGTCTGCATGTAACCAGCCCGGTGCCCCTTACTCCAGCTGCTGCGCAGCGGCCTAGTCAAGCTAGGGGGACACCAGTAAAAATCCACATGCAGTCTCTTCCATCTTCAGTTCACTGTGGATGAGTCCCAATTTACGAGGCTCTCCCACAGTAAAAGCTCAACAATTAGGTGCTCAAAAAGCAAAAAATCCGGGCGGCCCATAGTGTCAGAACCACCTTCTAACAGGCGGTTTGCGGGTTTCAAAGGGTGCGCCCAATCCCTGTGTGCCCTTTTCGCTGGCTTTTCCTCCGGGTGCTGCCATCCCCAGGAGGCGTTTCCCACAGGCCCCTACTGGGTCTGGCTTTGCCTTCCACGGCCCGTGTCTCTACTGAGCAAAATGTGTACCTTTCCTTTGGAGAACACACGTTTTATGCCACCTTTATAGGTCTACAGAGTTTGCTTCCTTAGTTGACATTTGGAAAGTGGCCAGGAGAGAAACAAAGACTCGCTGAAGAAAAGTCCTGGGTGTTGCAGTTCAACACCGCAAAACCCATGTGGCTAGTCCCCAAAACCAAGATAATGCCATCCTGTGTAGGTCAGGGATGACTGGAATCTATAGAGGGATAGATAGTGAGACAAAAACTTCCGTAAGATTGCTATCCTGCACATCGCATCATGGAAGGTCTCTGATAGGGTGTGTGAGCTTGGACAGCTCCAATCATAATCCCCGCCCAGCTTTCAATCAGAATGATCTGACTACAGAGATCGAATCAGATTGCTTGAGTGCAACCAATCAGAATCAGAATCAGAAGAGCCTGTTTCATCAATTTTAGTGGTTGTTCTCAACTAATAAGAATGGATCTTTGTGGTTAAACTATTCTAAATAGTTACTGAGCAGCGATTCAAAAATGTCTTGAAAATTCTTGTGTTTGCAGACTAATTTGCACATTTTTGTAGTACTGCCCTGTTCAAAATTAGGCAAGCATTTTCATTTATTGCTACATATTTTCATCACATCGCAAAAAAGAAATGCATAAAAAAGACCAATACTTTAAATTCGAAATTCAAGTCTTTGTCCGAATAGCATCACAAAGGAGTTTATTTAAACAAATTATTGATGCAAATGGTCTATAAAATGTATTTACTTTCATATGTCCGTTTCATCTCACTTTCAATTCAGTGTAAAGGAGTTGGGAGGGTCCAGGCTGTGCCTTAATCAAGCAGATGGAATGTGCACATGTTTCCATTTCCATAGCAACAGCAGCACCAAGCAACCACTGCTCTGTTGATTCTATCCAATGAAGAAGGTCACTGGAGCAAACAGCATCTCTTTGCTGGCCTACTTACTCTTTGATTTAATTCACCTTGACATGCCCTTTGACCCACATCGTATAAAATTCGTGTAACATTCATTTAACTGAATGTCATGGCAATAGTGAGTCTTGTCGTTCTTTTTTTTTTAAAGAATAAAGATATATTTTCATCATTGCTTCTCACAAGGGAGCCCGAAGGACTTCTTTGGAACGTTTTGCTTCATTCAACGGATGTTGTGATTGGGTTTAAAATCGAATTTTAATACTTTTACTAAAGAAAATGATTATACTTAAGATGTCATTAGGAGTTTTTGAAAAGCATAACATGGTCGCAGAAAATTATGTGAGATATTTATTCTTTGTAATCCTCTTCCACGTGTAGAAAGCAATATTTACCAAACACATCTTTACTCATATGCTTAGTAGCATTCGGTATGCTTCATAAGTTGTATATTTTTATGACCACCTGTAAACACTGCGAGACTATGGCCCTGATAATATGTTGCGCGGTATAGAGTGGGATATTACTAATTGGCCAGGGTGTGGCAAATGCCTCCTTTCCGAGCTTTCAACTTGGAAATGAGAAATAACATGCAGAATTTGTTTCTAACACATCACATTGTTTTTTTTTCTGTACCTTTTCCTCAGGTTTCACCTTCTGTAATCTTTGGGCCAGATTACAAGTGCGCCGAAGGGGTAATACTGAATTTATGGAACCCGATAAAACGTGATACCCTTGAGTTTGGAAATTATCAGGCGTGATAAATTCCGTTTATATCGAGATCTGTCTGAAAGTGGGGCAGAACTTGCAGATTTTAGTGTTTACCGCTCCAGAATCACATATGCTTGTGCTTATATGCAATTTTTTACATTTTAAATTCTGGCATGCTTGAACTTTATCACACCCAGGGGGATATTCTCAAGAACGTGCGATAATCATCGCCAAAATAGGTTAACGCAATTTTTCATATCGCCGTCTATCGCGGGAAAATAACTCCGTGTTAACGTCGTATTCTCAACACGGCGGTAACATGCAATAGTTTCCTGACAACGCGTCAAATGTCCGCGATAAAATTACCGGGACTGCGATAAAAAGCTCAAGCCGAACGTGAAAAAAGCATCGGGCCCAACTGCGATAAAAAAATCAGCGATAAGCTGCGCCAGGCCTGCAATTCACACACGTCAGGTGGAAAAAATCACCATAAAAGCAGAAGAAAAAAAACCACAAACAAAACCAAAACAACTGCGAAGCACAATGGAGGTAGCCGGAGCAAGTACAGAGGACAACCAGAACCCCACAAGCCCCACGGAGGACCAGCCTGGGACCTCGGGGTCAGGGAAGGGCAAGGAGAAGAAGAAGAGGAAGACGCGTTTCAGTCCGCAGGAAAACAGGATCCTGATAACGGAGGTGGTAGAACACCATCAACAACTGTTCGTCACCTCCACTGTGTCATTGGCAACAAAAAATGGAATATGGCAGTCCATCCTGGACAAGGTGAATGCAGTCGGAGTGCTGAGGAGGACAATGGAAGAGCTCAAGAGGCGCTGGAATGATGTGAAGCGCAAAACCAAGCAGAAACTCTGCAACAACCAGAAGGCAGCAATGCAGACTGGAGGTGGGAGTCCAGCGCCACAGGAGGAGCTGGATGAGATGGAGGAGATGGTGTCCACAGTCATCAGTGGGGAGACGGTGGCAGGAGTTGGGGGACCGGACACTGCTCAATATGACCTGCTCAACATGACCTGACACAACAGCAACAGGATGAGTAACGACCAGGGACTGGGGGGACGGGGGGAGAAGGGCACAATGGCACACATGCACAATTAAGTATACCACAGTGCACACCCACAATGACTCTGGATCATGTCCCTGATCCCCTTGGCACACTGCAGCACACCTAGAAACAGCAAGTAGGCCCCCCTCGACTATGTGCCCAGAGGGGGCCCTTCCCACACATCACCAATCTCACAACCAACCCATGCACATGTGCCAAACCCAGCAAAGCGGCGTGTCTGTGAGCCACACTGACAATGCAAGTGACACTGCATGATGAATAGCATTGCTGCAGTCAATATATCATGACATGTTGCACGCCACGACACTGAGGTGGCTGAGTGTGGACCACATCCGTAAAGGAGCAGGTCACACTCTGACACATCCACGTGCACAAACAACCCCTGACCTCAACAACACATCTGCGGACAAACCATGCCCCAGAGTCCCAACTCACACCAAGAGCCCAATTTACCCAAGTATGCAACATCTCAGCACTGTATAAGCACAGAAGTCAAAGGCACACCGCCTGAAAGGGATAAGGGGCAGCAAAATCAGAGCTGCAGAAGCGACTCTCCCAAAATGCAGCACACACACATAACATCCAGAGCACATCAACATTGACAACAATGTGGTACAAACTGCAACACGTTCACAACAGTACAGAGGACACAACTGGTGCCGCTTGTGTGTAGAAACTGGCCAATCACATTTGGCATAGCAGGGAAATGTGAGATGATAATGTACAAGTACAAACACACATCCGTGATGTTGTCGAAATGTCCACTGTCCCGCATCAAATAGGCAGCTCCTCCCAAACAGTCACAATGTACATTGTCATGCAGTCTGTATGTAAACTTGTACAATGCGTCAACATACATGTGAACACATTGTTAAACTGCATCTCCCCTTCACATTGCAGAGGGAGAATCAACACCTCCTGCATAGCAGACCCAACATCTCTTCACTGATGACGAAGAGGACCTCCACACCTTCGACACCGACGCCCTCCAAGAGCTCATGGACAGCTTCAGCACCTCACCTCCAGGAGCAGGGCAGCCCAGCTGCATCGAGGAGACCTCACCCCCTGCACAGACCACACAGCAGGAAGCACCCACCACCCCGGCTGTCTCCCAGGACCTCCATGAACAACACATGGCCTTCCAACGCCGTGTGTTAGGGTGCCAAGAGAAGATGGCTGATAAGGTGCAGGTGGGGTTCGACCTCGTGGCAGCCAAACTAGATGCCATACGTGGGTGTCTAAGTCCCATCAGGGACCACTTACAGTCCCTAACGGACACCCACAGTCCACTCCATGCTCTCCAACGATCCATGGCTGACATCGCTGGAGTCCTGACTCTGAGACAAGGACAACTGTCTAGTCAGAGTGGCTCCAGCGATGTCAGCCGGGAGTTGGAACACATGCGGAGGATCATGGAGAACAGGGAGCGGATGGAGGCGGAAAGAATGGCTGCCACGGCTGCACACCAGCGAGATGTAGCTGGGATCTTCCATGCCCTGCAGATCCTCATCATGGCATTGCTGCCACAAGGCCTGGCGTCGATGAATGCTGCTGCTGCTTCTACATCCACATCTCCGCCCCCTGATGTGTCAGTGCCTCACAGTGCGGCAGACATTCCACCTCCGGCCCTTGATGTGTCACTGCCACACAGTGCGGCCGACATTCCACCTCCGGCCCCTGATGTGTCAGTGCCACACAGTGCTGCTGACAAAACACCACCACCCACATGTGAGGGACATGAAACATCAGAGGACGAAGATGCTGATGATTCTGCCTTAGTGGTTAGAAGGAAGCAGTAGCATTCATCTCTGCCATATGGCCTGTTTCTGCTTGGTTCTGCCCTCTGCATCATCACCTTCCACTGTCCCCCGATACACTCTGCAACACTCACCTTGGACCTCGACATGGACTGCCATATTCTGTTTGGTTACCAATGACACAGCAATCAGACTGCGGACTGAACTCTTCCTCTTCCGATGAACTTGTCATTCCCTGAAGGACTCTGGCTTGCCCTCCACGGGGCAACAATGCAAAGTGGGGTTTGCATGGCCCTGTACTGCTCCAGCTTCAATACTCCACTGAATGTGAATAAAACATTCAAATTCACACAGATGTGTCATGTCTATGATCATTCAAGTATGAAAGTATGGATGAATGTAGGGTCAGTGATTCCCCCTTACGTCCATGTTGCTCATGTTGTGGGACTTGAGTCACAGGGTGCAACATTGCCGATTGAGGTCCGGGTGGCGCCGACACTACAACAGAGACACACGCATTAGTTACTTTCTTGTCCAGCCCAGAACTGAACCACGCCCAGAGCCCCGGGCTCATTGTTGACACCCCTACGCTGGACTGGCATACGCCAGCCCAGCCCACTCCGCTTACGCTTACAGGGGGGGACGACAAAGCTACATGTCCCAGGTATTCCCTGTAGTGATCTGCTGATCACTGGTCTAGTTGTCAGCATGCCACAGCCACTCCCTGAGGGCTGGTTTACACACACACCACACCCATCCAGCACAGGCGTCACAGGACATGTGACCCTGCCAATAAAAGGGGCCTACCACATCACATTCCCCACTGCCGGAGGTGACATGATGGCGTCCGCACCACGAGACTCAATCTTAAAGGGTCCATGACTTGTGGCGCACTGGGTTAGTGGCACCCGATGCATTGCGGCCGGCACGGGCCTACCGCCACGGGACGATGACTTGCGGTGCACAGAGTTGGTGGCACCCGATGCACTGCTGCCGGCACGGGCCTACCGCCATGGGACGATGACTTGCGGTGCACAGAGTTGGTGGCACCCGATGCACTGCGGCCGGCACGGGCTTACCGCCACGGGACGGTGACTTGCGGTGCACTGAGGTAGGGGCACCTGAAGAGCTGAGCGGGTGTGCTGTCTGTGATGACGCGTAGACCTCGATACGCCGTCCTGCCAATCAAGATTCGATTTGAATTGAGGGCACTGCTGGAGCGCAGTGTACGCTGAAGGCAGCAGTCAGGACACACATGACTCCACGGTGCGGTGCCGCAGGGTGCGCTGGGGGCCTGTGGCGCGGAATCCAGCGATCGGCTGAGGAGGGTGCACCGGCACGTGGTGGGCCCTCTTGGAGACACGCCGGTGGCGGCAGGTGAGCTTTGAGGCCTGGGTGCCTAGGGGCGGCCAGTCATCGCTGGGCGGCGGACCGGTCTGGGGACCAGGGCTGGGGTGCAGCAGGCGCACAGGATCGCGCAGGCCCCACCGGTCACAGCGGCGGCCTCGTGGCTGGGTGGGGGCGCCGCCCTGGCAGACACGACCCTCCATGCGATGACGAGATGTGCGCGGGTTGGCTTGGGACGTAGCCACCTTGTCTCCAGTGTAAATCTGGCTGTTGAAGGTGGTCGGCCACGTGTGTGTAGGCCTATGGACAGGATATGGTGGACACAGAGACACACGCAGTAGTTACTTTGGTGGCCATCTTGGAACTGAACCACTCCCAGTGCCCCGGGCTATTTATTCACGACATACGCCGGCCAAGGCCACTCCGCTTACGCTTACAGGGGGGGACGACAAAGCTACATGTCCAAGGTCTTCCACACTGCCTGAGGTAACCTGTTTGCGTCCATTGTCCACAACAATACAAACACCAGCAGTATGTGTCCACATGGACATGTCTGTGCTCTGCATACTGAAGTCTGTCCAGCACATCACCGCCACACTTGGCATTGTGTACATTCTTATTGATGGGTCACTTGCCTCCTTCGCACATACTTTGTTCCCACCTCTCCCCACATTCTGCAATTGTGTGGCAGAGGTGCCATGCCGTGGATGGTTTGTCTACATGGCTGGCCACGGTTATCACAGTTACTTGTGTTGTCGTGTCTGGTAGTTGGGCCTGTTGATTGGCATGTTGTATGTGATTTTGTAACGTGTGCATTCCCACAGTTGTGAGTTGTATGATTGTGGAGTTGAGGTGTGTGGTGTGTTCAGTTGGTACTTACCAACGAGCAGTGCATTTCCATAGGTGCCATCCTCAAAGCGCTGGTTGGTGATGGACTTGCGGAAGATGTAGGAATCATGCACACTGCCTGGGAAGTTTGCGACGATATTCGTGAACAGGCCCCGGTGGTCCACTTTTGCCTGCACATTGATGGAATGCGTGTGGTTTCTGTTGCGGTTATTGTGTGCAGTGTCGGCAGGGGGCACAAGTAGTACATGTGTGCAGTCAATTGCCCCCAATACGTGCGGGAAGCCAGCTATGGCGTAGTTCCCTTGCTTGGTCTCCAGCTGTTCCTGCGCAGTGTGGGGGAAGTGAAGGTGCAGGGGTATCAAGCTGATACAAACCGTGATGCTTACATGTATGATAACTCCTGCATAATAAGACCTTAACAGAAGTTCGTGTGGTCGTAACCTTCCTTTTCTTTCCTACAAAGGTTACGCCCACACGAACTTCTGTTACGGTCTTTTTATGCAGGATGTATCATACCTGTTGGCATTCCGGTTTGTCCAAGTGCAATACACTGTACCAGATTACGTTTGTGACTATACGGAAGCTTGACCATTGGCACCATTTATCCAACAGGGTTCTGAATACTGACTTTCGGAATATGGAATTGTATTGGGGAGTTCCCGATGCATATGCTGTTAATTGAATCCACACGTTGCCCTGATGAAGTTCCCCATTGGGAATGGAACGCGTTGGCTGAGCTTTTCGTAATGTTTATTTATGTATTTGTAATAAAGAACTGTTTTTACTCTACTGTTGACTACTGGACTTCATGACCTGGCGCACCCCCATTTCAGTAACTACAATCTTGGATCTGGAGCACAGAGGCGTCAGGCAACGGCTGGCGTTGGGGTTGACTGCGCAGGTACACTACGAATTGGAACTAGCGTGTGGTGCGGATACAGGGGCCCGCCGTTGCTTTTGTGGACATGCATCCACGACATGTGTGAGGAAGTTTGATAGGGCTGGCTGTGAGACTCCTCCGACTCTGGCAGTTGTTGGTTGGAAGGTACCAGAGGCCAACAGGTGCAGCACAGCCCGCAGCTTTGTCTGCGGAGGGATGTTGGTTGTCCGCTGTGTTGGTACCATCAGCCTGTGGGCAATGTGGGTCAGGATGCGGAGGATGGTTGTCCTTTTGAGCCTGTAGTGGGCAATGGCATCCTCTGGCGTTGAGTGTCTGAGGCTGGTGCGTTTTAGGAACGTCCGCTGTCTTCTTCTGCGCTGCCTAGGTGGTAGTCCGGGGGGGGTGGTCCAGGGGGGGTGGGCCTGGGGGTGTTGGCTGTGGGTGTTGTGGCCCTCTTGGGTCTCCGAGCTGCATGATCATTGGCTCCATGGCATCTGCTGGTCTTTAGATGTGGCTCTGGGCTGGGCTCCCTTTCATACTGCAGGTTATCGTCCTGCTTAACACCAGTAAAAGGCAGGTGTTAAATCCCTGCTGCTAACGCGCCTTATCGCCTGTTTTTGGTTCGCTTCGCCGATCTGGCTGGTCGTTGAGAATATCGCGAAGTGGTGTTTTTGTGTGCTTTTGCACGAGAACGCCTACTCTGCATATCATTAGCGTTAGTTGTCGCTCTCATCCGTGGCGATGTTTTTTGCGGCAGCTATTGCTGGAAAACTGGCGAAATCGGCAGTTTGCACCAGCTTGGGAATAGGGCGATAAATCTATCGCCACTTTTGCAGCGCTAAAGTGCCGATAAATCGGCGATGAGTCCTTGAGAATATGCCCCCCAGTAATTACTGGGTAAGATAAACATCACAGCAGTGGCGTAGTGTGGGTAGGGCAAACAGGGGCGGTTGCCCCGGGCGCCAAATTCTTACAGGCATAAAACTTTAAAAGAAAATAAATTCGTACTAGTTATTTTTTTTCTTTTAGAATTTTGCGCTAGGAAGTGTGAAATAGAGTGGCCGACACAGCAGAGAATTCCAAGATGGCCGCTATGGTGTGCCCCGCGGACGACTTCAGCAGCATACCAGATGGTCGCAAAGACGTCAGAAACAGGGCGCCTCTGCAGGAGAAAGGAGAAGCGCGAGAGACGGGGAGAGAAAGACCAACAGAACAGAGTGCAGCAGGAGAGCAGGACTCCCGGGTTGGTGATACCTAGAGCGAGGTGGTGTCTTTACTGATGAAAACCAGAACCGAGGAAGAGAGGAGCAACGCGGTTGACGACCGAGTTACGGCCAATTTCCCCAGCGGTCCCAGAACACAGGAGGACGCTATGGACCGCAACGCCATGGCCCGGGAGGGTTGTGACCGAAGGCAAATCTCAGGAAGGGCAAGTGGCATCTTGGGGTGGTGGGCAGGGCTAACCTCACGGTACGGGCATGTGTGAACCTCCATAACAAGACTCTTGACTAAAGTGCCTGCATATCGATGTTTATAGGGGGGCCGGACAGATACAGATGCTCCCACAAATATCACAAATGTCCACGGGTTAGGGGGCGCAATACTTGCCTTGCCCCGGGTGGTGGCAACCCACACTACACTGCTGCATCACAGCACTTCTATTTGTGATCCCTGCACAAACCAATGTTTGCTCAGGAATCACAATTTATCGAGGCACTCGTAATCTGAGCCTTTCAGGGAAAACTGTGAGGGCAAGTTTGCACAGGGATCGGTATAATTGGGGAATTAGGCCTGATTACAAGATGTACTGAATAGCGTGAGTTATTTACCACACTTGTTAAATGCCATTTCAAAGAACACATTTACTACAAAGAGTAGACTTACATGTCTTCACACACTGAAACGGGTGGATCCAAATTTAAAACCAAATTTAAAAGTGTGAAGTTACTACTAGTAAATTTTCACATTCAGGAGGAGGCCACTGCCACCGTTGTGGAGATCTCCTTATGGTTAATTATGGGGAAATATTAAAACATTTCTTAAACTTAAAAAAATACGAAATATATTTTTATGTTAAAAATGATTGCAACATAACTTTTCATACTTATCTTATATGTAGTACAAAATTTAAAAACGCTGCAGCACTATCAACTTAATTTTGTATCAAATATTTAACGAATTAATATTGTTATACCTGTCAGCCTTTAGGGTGGTCTTCCCCCAAACCTTTTGCTTTCCTTCTCCATTTTTGCTGATCTCGTTTTTGCTGGCCTTAGGGCTCTGTCCAAATATATAGGGGTATGCCCTAATAATCCCACAGTACCTGAACTGCAAACATTCCAGACAAAAACATGGTATACAGTACGGATCAATCACAGTATAAACTTTGCCACAGTGAAACACCTCAATGTGACACTGGGTCCTTAGAATCAATCAGATCACAAAGTTTATTCAATTATTGATTATATGACTGTCCATGTAATGTTTCCACTTCACAAACAATTCCCTGGAGCACAGTTCAAAACAGATACAAATATACAATCAAACCCATCACTATTAAACAAAACAATACATCAAATCTTAAATTCTTTTCAAAATGTCTCCTATCTTCCTTGTATTACACAAGAACTTGTGTGTGCACAATTCATTCAACTTGGAATCCCCATGGAGGTAGTCACAATAAAAAACACATTTGTGGGAAATAATGCCCTCTCCTTTTTTTAAAGTCTGTATAATTCCTTTGTTCTTTAAACTTTTTACAAATAACTTCTCCTGTAGATATTGTTAATGTGTTTCGGCCAAAGCTAGTTTGCAGGCCTCTTCAGGACTAGGAAGACGGAAGTACCTAATAATCAGAGTAATCATTCATTAATTGTAAATTTGCCATAATTTACAAAACCTTAACACCCAAAGTGAAAAACCAAGGCTAAACAGATTCTTGTGTATAGTACATGCCGAACAGGAGTTAAAAACCAAGAGTTAAAAATGACCCTCACATGCCATTTATGAAAAACACACCGAAGGGTGGAGTGACTAGCCACCTCTGCCCACATATGAAGACATGCATGGCTCAAGTGTCTGCTGGTCCACCGCCAGTTAGGTTAAAAAGACTACAAAGGGTGTGGCATCACCAAGGAGCACTTCACTCAGAACCACTGTTACCTTGAAATTCGGCTGCCAGGCTTTTTTAAATATAAGTGTACTCCTCAACCAGGGCAAAACCACTTATGGTAATAACTCACTGCAACTGGAAAAGAAAATGGAGTTTGGAATTTCCTTTCACTAGCAATACTTCAAAAACCTACGTGGGGTCACCCATGAACACTTACTGCCTTCACTGTGGGGAAAGAAACGTCACTCCACGTCGGATGGTGACCTGTGGCTTCCGCCAAGGCTGCAGCCCTTGTTCCTTATCAAGGCGCGCTGGCCCCGGGGTTCTGCGATTCAGATCTGTGCTGCATGACTGTCCATTTCAATTTGCAACAGCTGCCGTTGCAGCGAGTGGAGCATAATAAAAGCATAGGTAGGCTGGGCTAGATCACGTGATATGTGCTGAAACAAGAGCTGCCATCTTCAAGTGCGCTATACTGCTTGTGCACTGTTCCATAGAACCACCCAAATCTAACAGGGTCACGAAAAGGGCCTCCTGGACTGCGGTCCAGGAGTGGTGCCATCTTATTGTCATACATAAATGTTTGACAATAAGATGGCACCACTCCTTTGGACCGCATAGTTTGCGAAAACGCGCAAAGAAGGGAAATTCCCAGCAACAGAAGACCGAGATAGGTGAGAGCTTTAGGTCCCCCCTTTTGCATGAGACGCATGCATAAGTAGCAGGGACGCAAAAATAAGCCCTGACGAAGGCCCCAGACCCAGACGGGCTCTGCACGAGAGCTGAAATATGTTGGCAAAGATATAAACGGGTTTAGTTGAACAATCATTTTCAACAAAAAAACCCTAATTCTCTTTTTATCCATATCACAGGTAACCCAGGAATAAAGAATAGTAGAGGAGGGTATACTTGTAGGTATTTTTAAGACTATACTTTTTACTTGGATCCCTGCTTATCCAGTTTTGATTTATATGAGAACACCATCATATCTTTTGGTTGAGTCCGCCCTGGTGGTACCACCCTGCCAGGGTGTGGATAGGCGCCAATGATGAAGCATGTCACGATCAAGTGAGTGAGGCGTCTAATCCAAAATCTTTGGATACCCGGGAGTCAGAATAAAAGTGTCATACTCACGTAGTAAAACAATTCCAGTTGCTTTTCGTGTATATATGTGAATTTCGGGAGAGTGCAACTGGTCTTACGATCTCTCGCTCTCCTACCGTGTGGAAAGGTATAAACCGGCTCACAGGTGGCAGGAACATGTGGACACTACCTCTCAAATAATCCCTAAAGGGGGCCTACAATCCACTGAGGCTCCAATCTATAGGGCAGTGCCTGAAGTGTTGGAGTGGTTATGACTCTGAATGGCATGCGGGTCATTACTAAAAATCATTGAATGTCTCCATAAAAAGAAAATTAATTGAAAATACATACTAATTTGACACTTATAAGTAAATTAACTGAAACTGAATACAAATTTGACACGGGTAAGGGATATTTCATGCATTTACACCTTACAGGGTAGTTATCTTCACATGTTCTATGCTCATGGTCTCATTACATCGTATCATACCATGTCTCAGCACTCAAAGACCGCCTCTTGTCTAATCAAGTGGACAATCCTTCTGTATGTTAGTTTACATTATATTACTGACTGGATTTCATCAATATCATTCAGCCCTTGGGTGGTTGTACTGAATTTTTCAATCATTCTTGCCTCCGTTCTGGCCAAAACAGAAATGATAGAACCACCTCTGTGGTTTCTTTGTGCAACAAAAATGATTGTCCAAACCAGATCATTTTCAGGTTTGATTAATGCGTAGAGAGGTTTAACCCTTTCTGCATAATTTAGAATGTATGTTCTTCCAAAATTTAGGAAACCCAGGATGTATTGTAAGTTTTTTTGCGTTTTTGGAGGTTGGAGCACCGCACACTTTTCTAAAAAGTTAGCTGCCAAGCTCTTGCCTTCACTTGAAAGCTCATATCCTAGAAATAGGACATTGAGATGGGCAATTTGGGACTTTTAAAGTTGAACTTGTAGCCCTCAGAGGCGAAGCCCAGTATAATGGTGCTTACCCTGTTCAAGTGTTTGTCCAGGTCATCGTCCGTTAGATAGATGTCATCGACATAGGACAATGCCTCATTGTCATAAATTTGTAGTAACTCCGTTACCCTCGCTGAGAATAACCCTGGGCTGTTCTTGAACCCTTGTGGGAGTCGACAAAATTGACGCTGTGTCCCCATTATGGAGAATGCTGTTAAGTACCTGCTTTCAGGTGCTATGTATTGACAAAAGAAACCATTTGAGATGTCTAATGTGGTTTTATATTTTTTACGCACAATGTTATTCATTAATGCTGTGCTATGTGCATTTTACACTGCAAATGTTTTACAACAAGTGTTTAAGTGTCTGTAATCCAAAACTAGACGATAGGTGTTGTCTGGTTTGGAGACAGGAAACAAAGGATTGTTCATTGAGGAGGTGCATGTTTCAATCACCCCTTGGTATTCAAGTTGATCTAAGATCTCCCTGACCTGTTTTTTAGCTTCTTGCTTTATTGGATACTGCCTTTGTGCAGTTGGTTCATGTTTCAGATGTATTTTATGGTGAGGTGAGTCCTCATCCCATCCTACATGATTTTTATATAATGCTGGGGCCTGGGCTACTGCCCATTTCCTGGCATAAGTATATTTTAGATGAATTGGAATATGGTTGGAGAAGGCAGGCATAATAATGTCCTCGCCATGTGGGCACTCCCTGACAAATTGTGGTGACCAGTCTTTTTCTGCTAGAAGTATGTCATAGCCCCTTGAAAGTTTTTCCCAAAAGAGTGCTTTCACCTGTCTAGGTATGTCTCCCTCCATTCGGAGTGTTATTTCATATAACCTTTGTATAGTACTAACCCTGGTGTCTACAGTCTCAACTGTAATGTACTCATTCAAGTCCACTATCTCCAGAAGTTCCTTCAGGTTCTGGCAAACTATTGTGACTTCTGCTGCACTGTCCAGCATTGTCTGGGCCCATTCTCCGTTCTTGAGTTGTGTTCTCAGTATTCTCGGCATGTCTGATCTTCAGACCTGCTACTTTCTTTTTGGAGAATTGAGGTTTTGTTTTATTTTTTGGAGCGTGTTTCTCTTCTTTGGATTTCACGCGTTCTTCTCTATTTTCTGATCGTCCTCTTCTTTCCGAAGTCCTTGACGAGATCTGAAAGGTACGAGAGGAACGTGTATCAGTATCTTGATACCTGTCAGGCTTTCTCAAATTATCCCTATTCCTGAGGTTATACCTCCTTTCAGAGGGCTCCTTTTGAGGAGACCTACCTCGGGATTGAGAACGTTTCTCGTTTAATTTTGTTTAGTAGACTCCCACTTCTTTTTAGAAGATGTAGGAGTTTGTTTAATAGAGTCCTTCTCAGGACTTTCAGATAGTTTTGGTTTCACTGGTCTTCCACCCAAACTATCTCTGCCTAATTTTGCATATGATTGTTCTATTATTCTGGGAAGCTCAGTTTGATGTTCTGTAACATCTAATTCCCTTAATCGTTGGCGGATCGCCACTGCTGCTGCCTCCCCTTTAATATTAGATAATATTATTGTGAGACCTGGTCGAAATTTTTCAGTAATTTCATACCTAAATTTAGAGCAGGTTCTGCCCCATATTCATTTTGAATTTGTTTCAGGACATCTGGTATTACCGCAATTGATGGAATACCATGTGTTTTAGTATACATGGCAGCAAAGACTGAGACCCAAGTGGTGCAGTCTTCCAGTTGTGGTGTGATCCCCATTGGTAAACTGATTGTTAGGATTCTGTGTTTCTCATAAGGGCTAGTATTTGGAAATAACGCTTCGATTTGAGTAATTTTTTGAGCTATCCAGAATGGAATTTGCTCACATTTTGTGGGCATTTTACCCATGACTGCGTATAGAGTCTGTGGTGTAATTTTTAGTGTAGTCCCCTGGTGAGGGGTTTGATTTGGAATGGTTAATGGTTGTTGGACTGTGAAAGTCCGCATAACATATTGGACCAATTGTCTGTATATTTTTATTAACTCTGTGAGTTGAGTAAGTAATTCCTCATCTGACATCTCTTCAATGTCAGGATGAGGTGTGTAGCCGGCTAGAATCGGCCATGTTGCTCCTGGTCTACCTAGTGGACCAAGCCTGGTAATGTTTTTGTGATGTTTTAGGGCGCCTTTAAACCAGAGCTGATGCTCCTGGTATGTTAGTGGAATTTCAATATCCTCGAAAGGAATATATTCCTCTGGTGGATCATCTTCTTTGTAGAAGTGAAACATGTGTGTAACTGAATTGGATTCAGGAAATATTACCCATGAATAGAATACCTCTGTCTGAAAGGATTCGTGTGCCTCTATCACGAAAACTGCTCTACCGCCTCTTGGTGGTAGGCCGTGTTTTATGAGTTTTAGAGTGATGGCTCTTCTTAAGTTTGGATGGATGTTTATGACACCCTCCTCGGTTTCAATTAAACCTGTAATGTTAAAAGCTCTTAAAGCTGATTGACCCGTAACTTCACCGTTTCCGGTCTCAGTGTCGGAGCCAGGCATTTTGTTTTTTGAAAAATGTAGAACAAGGTTCAAGGAAACAAAGATAAGGTGCACAATATTTTGGAACTCTGTATCCTTCAACGTTGAGCAAACCAAGCAGCTAATATATAGGGTGTTTCCCTATGTAGCCGTGGTGGATACCTAACCCTGCCCACTCCAGACGTCTTTTGGAGTATATGGGTAGGGGTCTGAGAGAAAAAAGCACGGCTGAGTTACTCAGTATCTAGCGTTGAATTACCGCCTTACCAAACGTTGGTCCGCCATGTAGTGTAGCTCCAATTTCCCTAATAGGCTCTGCGCATTGGAATAATATATCCTATAGGTTTGACATAGGACTGAGGTCGGTATGTCCCTATCGAGTATATTAAACTTAATTACTTGTGCCAGCTAGCTCGGAGGCCACTAGAAACTCCTTGACAACAAGAAGGGAGTAGTTTCTGGCAGCCGCAAAACATGACCACTTTGTTTCCCTTTAGAATCAGAACGTGGCCCAGAGTCGTGGAAACAATAGATAACCGTTTCACTCAGCTCAATCGTGCATACTTAGTTTTCCTCAAAGTTACACAGAAAGAATAGACGGGCGTTTCAATAAAATATTTATTGAACATTCTTGTTTCTTGTATAAGTAAAATGGGCTGTTACGATCACAAACCAGTATGCAAGATAAATAATGTACAGCGTAAGCAGTAGAAATAAATAATACTGCGCTTGCATGATCTTTAGTAGATATTAATTTACATAAATAACAGAGACTAAAAATGCGAGTACTCATATGATGCGTTTCTAAGCTAGTTCTACCCCAATGTACCTAACCTAACCTAGGTGTAGGGAGAGGTATGAAGTAGGTGAAGTATTCCTTACTATGGTATACTAAGAGTATGTTAAGTCTAGTATGCCTAGTATGCCTAGTATGCCAAGAGTCCCTCTAGGTTTTAGTCAGCTCCATACCTTAAGAATGAGAGAGGTGGGAATCTCTTTCCAGACTCAAACTCCAACACCCCGCAAGGGAAGTCAGATCACTGGAAGCTGGACTCTCTGCGTGCAGGGATAACAGTGTCTTCTCAGTGCGTCAGGCCGGGAAACGGGCTCCTCTGAAGTCGAGGTCTCCTCTAGTTTACAAGGGCGAGGGAAGGTATATTTATACCTGAGAGGTACCTCACAATGTTAGCATTGACGTGAGTCGGACAGCGGAAGACGTCATGAATGAACCCCTAAGGTATAACGGTTCATGCATAATAGATGAGTCCTTGAAGAAATCAATAGTCCTGTGCTAGGGAAACTCCCGAAGCCTAAGGGTCTGTTCTTCAAGAACTCGTTGTGACGTTTAGGGTGGACGGATGTCGGGGACCATGCCTGTATTTGGAGTGCACGGTTTAATGCCTAAATAAGGACTTGGATTTTATGCCTATATACGGGCAGGGCGAATTGTGCCTATATAAGGACATGATACAGGAAAACCTATATACGGACATCCTAAGAGGAATACAACACCCACTCCACTTTCGTGTGTACGATAATAACATGAATGCTAAACATTTAAAATGCTAAACATAAAATGGAGTACCGCATATTGCTAAAATATTTTTTAAAAGCATTTAAAAAACCTATGAGAATGCAAAAAGTACTGTACATTTTAAGCATCGCTTTTCATTTCAGGCATATATTTGAAAATAAAATGCAACTCGAATGAAATAAGCAGTATTATTTACGTGTGACAAAAAAAATGATCGATAAATTGTACAAAATCAAAGTCATTTCATGTCATGGAAATTAATGAACTTTTTAGACTAACACGATGATAAAGTGTCTGAGGAAGTACCGCGAAGTCCGTACTATAAGAATAGTTCTACTTCAAGCAGATTGTTGTGCCATTTAATTTGAAAAAATGGGAAAAAGTTCAATTTGGGAAGAGTTCCAAGTTTTTGAAATATGAAGGCCAAATTGTTATTGCATCTCTGGAACACTGTCGGCTGAATCAGAGTCAGCGTACGGGTCTGGTGTAAACATGAGATCATCTATTTCTGTAGACAAAATATCGTCCACCGTAGTTGGTGACATTCGGAACACCTCGTGTAGTAGATTAATTGCACAGAGGTGTGAAGCATCGCTTTCAGCATAGGATGCTGCAGCAATGTTCGCGTCCGTTGTTACCTGTGTGCCTGTAGATCTTTCTCGTACCTCAGCAGCAGCCGGAAGCGTCTGTGAGATCTCAATGAATGCCGTCATCAGTATTGGTAGCCTCTGGGGACAACACAGAGCATGGGCCGTTATCGGGTCCAGCAGAGTATCGATATCCGTTGGCGTAGCTGATGGAAATGTTAGACAGGTGTCCAACACGCATTCTACACCGCATAGCAGGCATCGTAGAACAGGTAAGATGCAATCTTGCCAGATTGGTCTGAACGACAGGAACCACGGTATTAAGTTCCCGTAGACGATTCATGCCCAAAAGCTGTACTATTCGCTCACGGCACTTTCGTTCAAGGAGAGCTTTCTCCATTTCGCTCGGAGTGATGTCTGCGAATAGGCTGGCCATAGCGTAATAGCAGGAAGAGAAATAGAATTCCGGCAACAAGTGCTAGAATTAATGGTATGCCACCAAACACCGAATGTGCAAAGTTTGGGATGATTCAGAGTATTGCCTGGAAAGGTGTTAACAGGCCGGAACAGATGCTCTTAAATACATGTACAATGCCACTTGTATCAGACATGTTGAAGATACGTGCTATCATTTCTACGAAATGTATACGGCAGTTTGTACGTATTAAAGACTGTATCTCAGCCGAAGTCCTTGCTACTTGTAGATCATAGGTTTCTTTGGCCGAGGTCAAAGGCACTGTTTGTTGTAAAAGCATGGCTTTCATTCTGCTTAAAGTATCAAATCTTATAAAAGAGACGTTCAGCGAAGGCCACAAAGGCAACTCCCTGACTGTGTCTATTGGGGCAAACAATACTTGCATACAGCAAGTGACCCTGGAGTTAACCATTACTAGATATGGGATGCCTGGCAACATGCCACAGCAACTCTGATCATTCAACATGAGGTAACTCCCATTAGAAAGTTGTCCAAACATTGGATTAATCACAGCAGCTGGTGTACCCTGCTGATGGCAAGACAAATTTGCCACAGAACCATTACAAGCCCTGTGTAAAGAAATGTCCTGACATATTAGTGAACCGCTCAGTGCATTTTTACAGTGCGTACCGCTCAGAAACACGTCACGATCCCCACTCCAACATCTATATGTGTATGGTAAATTCCAAGATGTCTTGATGTATTCCTTACCCAACCTTTCATATTTGCCTGCTTGCATTTGTTTGAGGCAATACTGAAACTGAAAAGTAGTCACCGGTAGTGTGATTTTGCCATGAATAAGCCATTCTGTAGCTGGATTTTCTGCCACTGTGAATGGTAACTTTTCCAGTTTTTCAATGCGCAGCACTGTATACTTTGCTCCTCTTTGTGCCAGTTCGATCAGATTATCAGTTAGATTGTATTCTGCAAACAGAGCCGTTGTGTTGATAAAACGCCAAGGCACATAGCTCGCTCGCAAGGATTGCAGCGTCCAGCTTAATAACACAATAGAACGTAATTGAGACTGGCCTTGTGGTAACATCGCCAAATCTTGTTCTAGTATGTCGATAGCAGAGGATACAATGCCGTCCAGTGAATATATTCTGGAGGACAAAGTTGTTAACCCATTGTCGACTACAGAGAGTGTTTTCTCTAAATTAATACGATCAAGTTCACGTATTCGTTCTGCATCCTCTATCTGTGACACTTTCCAAGCTTCATCATAAGCAGCATAAATGCCGGCATATATGAAACGTTTTTGACGCGGTTTTCTTGGTCCAAGCAAGAATTCCCTAAGGTCTGCGTCTTCTTTAAGTAAGGATAAGTGTTGTTTCACATCCTGTAGTGTAGATTTCTGCAGCCAATCGAGGCATAATTTTCCTACACTGTATGTTGTTACTACCCCCGGATGCTGTCTTTGGACGTATCTTGGGTCTGGCCTATGAATAGTAAAGCCCTGAGTTTTATTCAGGAATCTTTCCTGACAGTTGTTCGTGTCTGAGGGCCAGATCAACCTTTTTCTCCAATCAGGATTAGATCTGTTGAGTTGTAGTATTGTGTCAACTGTCACCGCTGCCTGTGTATTGTTATCACTTGCAGGTGTTGGTACAGAAGGTGTTTTCATCTCTTTGATCTTGGCTAGTCCAAGACAAGATGTTTGTTGGACAGTTTCATTCAAAAACATTATTTGTTCAGGGATGATACATGCTCTAAATAAAGCTTCTATCCCCTGCACTTGCCAATCTTAAGTACCCCAGACAGTTTTTGTGTCTATTGTGTCTTTCCATAAGTCGAAACCCTGTATAGACAGTTGGGCAATAAATGCTGCAGAATAAATCTGTTTTGTATTTGTTAACATAATTTTCAGTCCTGTTTTGTTTACATTTTTATAGTAAAACGTTTCTGGATCAGATGTATTGTAACCTGAAAAATATGGAAACTTATTAACAAATGTTTTTGAACTACCTTTTGGTGGTGTAGGACAATGCTCCCATTGGTTAAACATAAACACATTTCTAGGGTATGCAGATTTATGCAAATAATGATGACCATAGTGGTTATAGCAATACAGCTGTTCATAGTCTGATGAACCCTCTAAATATTCACTTTTAGAAAATGCAGCAGATTTTTCTAGGTCAAACATTATGTTGTTAACAGTTTCAAAGTCCCAATGTCCCAATCATCAGAATAGGTACTGGACGAAATTAGATCACTTAGTGAAATTTTAAATAAATGTGGAATGTTCAATTGTTCCATCGGGCCAAAAATATCAAAATCTGTTTTGTCCCACACTATACCATTCTGTATAGGAACGGCTGTGATGTTCACTGTTGACAAGTCTCTTGCTTCACGATGGGAAGATTTATGAGGTTTCAAAAGTAAGTTCACATCTTTTCTTTCAGTGTTCACATGGATGTATCTGCCATCTATAAGCACGCTCATAGTCATAACCAAAGCTAGCCAAAGCAGGAAAAAAAATATTCCAGAAATAATCCAGAGTACAATCCATGGTGAAACCAGATAAGTTGTTTTCAGAAAGTGAAGAAAGTCTTGTACTTGCTGCTTGAGTTTTAATGATGCTGGCGTCGTTTCAGGTTCACTTGGATCTTCTGAGAACGTATCAAAGTTAATGAAATAGCCAGAAGCAGTTCTGTCAATTGTTGGAATTGCATCAGGATTTGTAGAAATCGCTGGAACCAGTTGATCACTTGCTACATTGGTGTAGACAGGTGTATTTGGACGAACTTTTACTTGATTTTCAAGAGGGATGAGTTCCATTGCATTGTTGCTTAGTCCTTCATCTGTTACTGCTGAAGTCTCGATTGTTACCAGTCTTTCAGTCTGAACCTCTTGGATAGTAGCGAGAGGAGTGCGTCTGCTACTAGGTCGGAGTCCACGAGGCCTACTATTTAGTATTGGCCACATACTGTGGTTTGATGAGGTCGATGGACACAAATCTTTTCTCCTTTCTTCCAGCAAGGGGCGGCAGAAGTACTGTTCTTGTTCCTTGAACTGCTAGGACAGGTACTGGTTGTCTGTAAGAAGGTCCAAATTCCTTCTTGTCCGCAATCTTTTCTCTGACTAGATCCCCAACTTTTGGAATCCAGACAGGCCTTGCTGGGACCGCCGGTTTTTCCCCAGTGGTGGTTGGCTGCAGGAATACGTTGCTTTGTTTCGATCTCAGTTCATTGAGTTCCTGTAAAACAGCCAAACGATCTTTGATATCAAACGGTTTATTTTCCACCACTGTGCCTACGTGATCGAGGTCTGGTACCCACATTCTTGTCCCAAATAGGACCTCATATGGAGTGACCCCCTAGAGAACTTCTTGGCAGGTTGTTCAATGAGCGTTGGACCCCATAAAGATGTTTGACCCACCCATCACCCGAACCTAATACCCTAGCTGTTATAGACTGCTTTATGTCCCGGTTTTTCCTTTCCACAACCGAATTTCCCTCAGGATGGAATGGAGAGGAGTACCGCAATGCAACGCCCAGACTGGCCATGGCTTCTTTGTAAGCCCGAGAGCTAAACGCAGGGCCCTGGTCAGAATGTAGCGTGCCTATTGCGTATGTGCCGATAAAGACTCGCAAATCTTTTATAACAGTTCGAGCGTCAGCCGAGCGCTGAGGCCATATCCATAGGAACCTAAATTCAGTATTTGTGGGATTGCATTTGTCCAGAAGGACGCATGCGCGTAGATAGTCTAATGCTGTCTAACAGTGGTGTCTGTACTGGGCAGCTACATTCGTAGCATGGTGTCTGCTGGCTTTCTCGCTGTAATTTACAGTCTATGCAGTTATTGATGAAGATGTGGATTTCCGTATTCATCCCAGGCCACCAGTACATCTCTTTTAATGTCAAAATTGTCTTAGAGATCCCTTGATGTGACAGACCCTCCCCCAAATGTGCTTCATAAATCAAAGCTGCTCTACGTTCCATGTTTGGGATTACCCTATCCCCCACTCCAGGGATTCGGGCAAAAGGAACGTTGTTCGCATCAATTACATAAGAGTACTTGAGTGGAAACTTTTTTGGTAACACTGCACCACTGCCTTTGCTTGTAGCATTGACAGCCAACATTATCTCACTGTCTATTTTTGTTTTTGAACGAGTGATCGCAGCTACGGAAGCCGTCTGAACAGCCCCCTTTGCGGCTTCGTCAGCCAATTAATTCCTGCAACGTGAACGCCATCACGTTGATGACTCAGTGTGTGGATCACGTGAGCCTTTGGTAGTTCGTTTTTCAACTGAACTACTTGTTCCCAAAGCATTTTATGCTTTATTGTGCCACCTTTCGCATCTTTGAATCCATTTTCAAGCCAGTTTTGTATATATTCATTATACGACTGAACACAGTAAAGGAATCGCACACTATTAGTGTGGGGAATTCTCGATCTGTGCTTTCAAGTGCCAGTTTGAATGCTTGTAGTTCAGCTCGCTGAGCTGTACAATCTCCTAGAGATTGAGTTTTTGTGACCATAGGTCTGAAGATACCATCTCGCATGCGACCTTTAACGATTGCACACGCTGCACTGTAAGCTTGCTTACCCCTGTTGCGGGTTGTGCGGATCCATCAGTGTAAATTATGAATTCGTACTGATCGAGAGGCAGAATTTCAGTGGGCAGAGGACATTCTTGTTCATATTGCAGGAATGCTTGTGTTTTTAAATCTGGATCAAAAACATATTCAACATCTGTTGCAGCAAGAGAATTAACCCACTGAATCCATCTTGGATGTAATGCTTCAGCATTTGGAATGCTTGCTTTTGTGACCGCTTCTAAAGCTGGTACTGGGGTTACGACAATAATGCGTTTCCCTTGGGCTAGGGCTCTTTCTTTTGCTACAGCGGTTTGAACTGCTGTCAGAATTTTTTCTATTGAAGTGAAGCGCATTTCCGCTTGTGTGTACAAATGAGATTTGTATGCTATTGGTATTTTTTCACCCTCATTAAATGTTAAGTAGGTGAATCCGCATTGACCCGAAATTATTCGGATCACCAAATTGCGTTGACTTATGCGTGTTTGTAAGTGATTTGTTGCTAACATGTTAGCCTGTAGTGAACGCAAGATTTCTGTGTGTTCTTGTGTCCAATTCTTGATTGAAAAATCAGGTTTGATTAATGCGTAGAGAGGTTTAACCCTTTCTGCGTAATTTAGAATGTATGTTCTTCCAAAATTTAGGAAACCCAGGATGTATTGTAAGTTTTTTGCGTTTTTGGAGGTTGGAGCAGCGCACACTTTTCTAAAAAGTTAGCTGCCAAGCTCTTGCCTTCACTTGAAAGCTCATATCCTAGAAATAGGACATTGAGATGGGCAATTTGGGACTTTTAAAGTTGAACTTGTAGCCCTCAGAGGCGAAGCCCAGTATAATGGTGCTTACCCTGTTCAAGTGTTTGTCCAGGTCATCGTCCGTTAGATAGATGTCATCGACATAGGACAATGCCTCATTGTCATAAATTTGTAGTAACTCCGTTACCCTCGCTGAGAATAACCCCGGGTTGTTCTTGAACCCCTGTGGGAGTCGACAAAATTGACGCTGGGTCTCCATTATGGAGAATGCAGTTAAGTACCTGCTTTCAGGTGCTATGTTTTGACAAAAGAAACCATTTGAGATGTCTAATGTGGTTTTATATTTTTTACGCACAATGTTATTCATTAATGCTGTGCTATGTGCATTTTGCACTGCAAATGTTTTACAACAAGTGTTTAAGTGTCTGTAATCCAAAACTAGACGATAGGTGTTGTCTGGTTTGGAGACAGGAAACAAAGGATTGTTCATTGAGGAGGTGCATGTTTCAATCACCCCTTGGTATTCAAGTTGATCTAAGATCTCCCTGACCTGTTTTTTAGCTTCTTGCTTTATTGGATACTGCCTTTGTGCAGTTGGTTCATGTTTCAGATGTATTTTATGGTGAGGTGAGTCCTTATCCCATCCTACATGATTTTTATATAATGCTGGGGCCTGGGCTACTGCCCATTTCCTGGCATAAGTATATTTTGGATGAATTGGAATATGGTTGGAGAAGGCAGGCATAATAATGTCCTTGCCATGTGGGCACTCCCTGACAAATTGTGGTGGCCAGTCTTTTTCTGCTAGAAGTATGTCATAGCCCCTTGAAAGTTTTTCCCAAAAGAGTGCTTTCACCTGTCTAGGTATGTCTCCCTCCATTCGGAGTGTTATTTCGTATAACCTTTGTGGAGTACTAACCCTGGTGTCTACAGTCTCAACTGTAATGTACTCATTCAAGTCCACTATCTCCAGAAGTTCCTTCAGGTTCTGGCAAACTATTGTGACTTCTGCTGCACTGTCCAGCATTGTCTGGGCCCATTCTCCGTTCTTGAGTTGTGTTCTCAGTATTCTCGGCATGTCTGATCTTCAGACCTGCTACTTTCTTTTGGAGAATTGAGGTTTTGTTTTATTTTTTGGAGCGTGTTTCTCTTCTTTGGATTTCACGCGTTCTTCTCTATTTTCTGATCGTCCTCTTCTTTCCGAAGTCCTTGACGAGATCTGAAAGGTACGAGAGGAACGTGTATCAGTATCTTGATACCTGTCAGGTTTTCTCAAATTATCCCTATTCCTGAGGTTATACCTCCTTTCAGAGGGCTCCTTTTGAGGAGACCTACCTCGGGATTGAGAACGATTCTCGTTTGATTTTTGTTTAGTAGACTCCCACTTCTTTTAGAAGATGTAGGAGTTTGTTTAATAGAGTCCTTCTCAGGACTTTCAGATAGTTTTTGTTTCACTGGTCTTCCACCCAAACTATCTCTGCCTAATTCTGCATATGATTGTTCTATTATTCTGGGAAGCTCAGTTTGATGTTCTGTAACATCTAATTCCCTTAATCGTTGGCGGATCGCCACTGCTGCTGCCTCCCCTTTAATATTAGATAATATTATTGTTGAGACCTGGTCGAAATTTTTCAGTAATTTCATACCTAAATTTAGAGCAGGTTCTGCCCCGTATTCATTTTGAATTTGTTTCAGGACATCTGGTATTACCGCAATTGATGGAATACCATGTGTTTTAGTATAGATGGCAGCAAAGACTGAGCCCCAAGTGGTGCAGTCTTCCAGTTGTGGTGTGATCCCCATTGGTAAACTGATTGTTAGGATTCTGTGTTTCTCATACGGGCTAGTATTTGGAAATACCACTTCGATTTGAGTAATTTTTTGAGCTATCCAGAATGGAATTTGCTCACGTTTTGTGGGCATTTTACCCATGACTGCGTATGAAGTCTGGGGTGTAATTTTTAGTGTAGTCCCCTGGTGAGGGGTTTGATTTGGAATGGTTAATGGTTGTTGGACTGTGAAAGTCCGCATAACATATTGGACCAATTGTCTGTATATTTTTATTAACTCTGTGAGTTGAGTAAGTAATTCCTCATCTGACAACTCTTCAATGTCAGGATGAGGTGTGTAGCCGGCTAGAATCGGCCATGTTGCTCCTGGTCTACCGAGTGGACCGAGCCTGGTAATGTTTTTGTGATGTTTTAGGGCGCCTTTAAAGCAGAGCTGATGCTCCTGGTATGTTAGTGGAATTTCAATATCCTCGAAAGGAATATATTCCTCTGGTGGATCATCTTCTTTGTAGAAGTGAAACATGTGTGTATCTGAATTGGATTCAGGAAATATTACCCATGAATAGAATACCTCTGTCTGAAAGGATTTGTGTGCCTCTATCACGAAAACTGCTCTACCGCCTCTTGGTGGTAGGCCGTATTTTATGAGTTTTAGAGTGATGGCTCTTCTTAAGTTTGGATGGATGTTTATGACACCCTCCTCGGTTTCAATCAAACCTGTAATGTTAAAAGCTCTTAAAGCTGGTTGACCCGTAACTTCACCGTTTCCGGTCTCAGTGTCGGAGCCAGGCATTTTGTTTTTTGAAAAATGTAGAACAAGGTTCAAGGAAACAAAGATAAGGTGCACAATATTTTGGAACTCTGTATCCTTCAACGTTGAGCAAACCAAGCAGCTAATATATAGGGTGTTTCCCTATGTAGCCGTGGCGGATACCTAACCCTGCCCACTCCAGACGTCTTTTGGAGTATATGGGTAGGGGTCTGAGAGAAAAAAGCACGGCTGAGTTACTCAGTATCTAGCGTTGAATTACCGCCTTACCAAACGTTGGGCGCCATGTAGTGTAGCTCCTATTTCCCTAATAGGCTCTGCGCATTGGAATAATATATCCTATAGGTTTGACATAGGACTGAGGTCGGTATGTCCCTATCGAGTATATTAAACTTAATTACTTGTGCCAGCTAGCTCAGAGGCCACTAGAAACTCCTTGACAACAAGAAGGGAGTAGTTTCTGGCAGCCGCAAAACATGACCACTTTGTTTCCCTTTAGAATCAGAACGTGTCCCAGAGTCGTGGAAACAATAGATAACCGTTTCACTCAGCTCAATCGTGCATACTTAGTTTTCCTAAAAGTTACACAGAAAGAATAGACGGGCGTTTCAATAAAAGATTTATTGAATAGTCTTGTTTCTTGTATAAGTAAAATGTGCTGTTACGATCACAAGACAGTATGCATGATAAATAATGTACAGCATAAGCAGTAGAAATAAATAATACTGCGCTAGCATGATCTTTAGTAGATATTAATTTACATAAATAACAGAGACTAAAAATGCGAGTACTCATACGATGCGTTTCTAAGCTAGTTCTACCCCAATGTACCTAACCTAACCTAGGTGTAGGGAGAGGTGTGAAGTAGGTGAAGTATTCCTTACTATGGTATACTAAGAGTATGTTAAGTCTCGTATGCCTAGTATGCCTAGTATGCCAAGAGTCCCTCTAGGTTTTAGTCAGCTCCATACCTTAAGAATGAGAGAGGTGGGAATCTCTTTCCAGACTCGAACTCCAACACCCCGCAAGGGAAGTCAGATAACTGGAAGCTGGACTCTCTGCGTGCAGGGATGACAGCGTCTTCTCAGTGCGTCAGGCCGGGAAACGGGCTCCTCTGAAGTCGAGGTCTCCTCTAGTTTACAAGGGCGAGGGAAGGTATATTTATACCTGAGAGGTACCTCACAATGTTAGCATTGACGTGAGTCGGACAGCGGAAGACGTCATGAATGAACCCCTAAGGTATAACGGTTCATGCATAATAGATGAGTCCTTGAAGAAATCAATAGTCCTGTGCTAGGGAAACTCCCGAAGCCTAAGGGTCTGTTCTTCAAGAACTCGTTGTGACGTTTAGGGTGGACGGATGTCGGGGACCATGCCTGTATTTGGAGTGCACGGTTTAATGCCTAAATAAGGACTGGGATTTTATGCCTATATAAGGGCAGGGCGAATTGTGCCTATATAAGGACATGATACAGGAAAACCTATATACGGACATCCTAAGAGGAATACAACAACACTTAAGTAGCCCTTTCCACCATGTCTCAGGCCTGCTATTGTAGTCTTTGTGCAGGTTTAAACTGCCATGTCGACCTTGCAGAATAAACCTTTTGCCAGGCCCGAACCTTCCTTTTTAATACATATAATACACCCCTAGGGTAGACCCTGAACAGTCCAGCTGGCAGGGTGTAGTGTATTTAAAAAGTAGGAAATGTAATTTTAAGTTTTACATGTCCTGATAGTGAAAAACTCTTAAATACTTTTTTCACTACTGCAAGGCCTTCTTCTCACATAGGATAATATTGGAGTTACCTTATTACATTTAATAAACTGTAAGTTCCAAATGGGAACAGTTTATGTTTGGTGTCTTTGGAATTGTAATGAAAAATCCTCTCTTATAGTGAAGTTGTTTTTGGATCGGCCATCACTGGCAGGATGGGAGAGTGGAGTTAGGCACATCCCCACTTACACCTGAATAGACTGTGTCCTGCCTTTACACAAAGGACTGCATACCCCTTTAGTTACAATAACTACCAGGTAACAAGAGGGTCCTAGGGAATATTTATAGACCTGCGCGGATAAGTCCCCAAACCAATTATAGTAACAACAAAGGATCCGCGGGTCTAGAGAAATATATATGTAGACAGAGAAATCGAACAGCCAAAACTGGGAGGAGTGATATCTTGTAAAGGAGTCTCATTTAAGAGGACGGATTCCCATCACCCACCGAAGTGGCATGCTTCATCATTTGGGATCTCCTCTTGGCTACAAGCTACTGCAACCAAGGAGCTGCAACTCCTTGCTAGTGTAAAGGAGGAGCTCGCTGATGTTTTATTAGATGGTTCGGGACTCAATCACCTAGGATCGATGAAGCATGGAACAGTGTGGTGAATGAGTGGTGCAGTGTTCAAAGTGAATTAAAATTGACTAACAGGAGAGAAATGACTCTTAGGATCCGGGTGATGGGAATCCGTCATCTTAAATGAGACTCCTTTACAAGATATCACTCCTCCCAGTTTTGGCTGTTCGATTTCTCTGTCTACATATATATTTCTCTAGACCCGCGGATCCTTTGTTGTTACTACCCCTTTAGTTAGTCTGGAGCCAGGGGAGGCAGGAAATAGGTGTGCTTCAAAGGTAAACCTCTAGAAGCTTATGCCACTTCAAAGGAGGCACCTGGTATAAATATTGGACTTCAGACATCAATACTTCAGTACACTTCTGGACGTGTGGAAGCCTCTACGAGGAAGAAGGACTGCTGTGCTGCTGCGAAGACTGCCACTCCGCTGGACTGCTGCCCTGAAGGACTGCCTGCCCATCTGTGCTGCCCTGCTGCCCTGCTGCCTGGGTGAGAAGGTCTGGACCTGCAACCTGTACCCAGGAACACCAGAGTGAGTTCTTTTTGGCACTATTTTCACTAAAATCTTCAGAATTGCATATCTCGAGCTCTACTGATTGGATTTTTGTTGTTTGGGTCTTGTTCTATTTATTAAAATGTACTCTATTTGTCTAATCTGGTGTGAGATCATTTTTGTGGTGTGTTTTCACTGTGTTGCTGCTTGAAGTTTTGCGCAAAAAATCCTTTACACATTGCCTCTAAGGTAAGCCTGACTCCTCTGGGATGAGCACAGGTTAATTTGGGGTATGCTTGTGGCTTCACCCTGACAAGGATTGTAGTTGCTGCTTGAGTAGGATTTCACCCCCCTCGACCAGTAGCTACATTTTTACATATGCATTTTAAATTAAATTACAAATATTTTTAAAGAAACCCTAAAGTAAAATGATTATACTTATTTATTATGTATAAAAAATGTTTTAAAATTGCTAAAGTTATGTTTAGAATAATTTAAATTAACCTAATAACTAAAAAACAATGAATATGCACACACACTGTGGAGGGATGGACAGAAATATGTCTTTGTAGGCTTTTCTGATTTGCGTATGATGGCTTTTTATTGAACACAGAGTAAACAAAGATTTTGCTGGGAGCTTCCTTAATGGAAAGAAAAGGCACAGTCCTTGTTATCACTCAAAGGTTGTCAGTATGTTGTCTGTCCTAAATATGAAAGTGGGGTTTCTCCTCTGGGGTTTCTCCTTGTGTTCTCAGGTTTATTGGGGCGATGCCGCCAGAGCTCTTAACGAAAAACAGAAACCAACACCCAGGTAAGTATAACTGGAGGTTTACAGCGTCAATACCTCTCTCTCTCTCTCTCTCACTCTCTCTCTCTCTCTCTCTCTCTCTCTCTCTCTCCCTCTCTCTCTCTCTCTTTCCTTTATTATTCATAAAACAAACTTTAACTCTAGAGTGATAGTCCCATCACCATCCTGTGTACATGCTTAAAACACCTGTGTCTTTGCCTGAATTATAAAACATTCGAGTCCCTCCCAGGAGGCCATTTCCTTCCCTTCAACATGGTAAAAGATTCCCTTGTCCTCTCTGAATCGTCACCACTGCCCAGAGAAGGGTAATCACAGGCACCAAGCCGAAGTATAAATCATAGTTAACAACAAGAAGAAAACAATACAACAATGAGAAACAGCATTTACAACGCAGCATGAACCACACATTCCATTACAATGAAAGCACTACCACGCACGTGTTTACCACGCATATGTCTTTAACATGCATGCCTTTACCACGCATGCCTCTACCACAAAAAATTTAAGTATTTTGCAGGTAAGTCCAAAGCCGTATGATTGATATATATATATATTTATATTTTCAACCCACACCGTCTCCACACATGAAAACAGAAGGCTGCGCACTCAGGCTCAGTATATTTCAAATTCATTTATTCCAGTGTGCTTCGGAAATCAGGAAGCTAACACACGCGAATCGGCCACCTGGCCTTCGTCAGTGTTAGTCAAACATTAAAATAATCACCTTTAAATAACACACAGTCTCATTCGTCAAAGTGCTATTTACAAAAAACAAACAAAGGACTTCCAAAAAGGTCGCTATGAAGTGATAATATGGCGGCCATTTTAAGATGGGCATTTTATCAGGCAGATATCATACAAATAATCCATTTTAGCCAAAGCATTCAAAACTTCATGCTAGAAATCATACTCAAATTATAGGAGACATAATATACAATAGATAATGTATAATGATATTCTAGAAGGATCTTTACCTTGCAATCCTATTAATCATATACTGTATATTTATCGCAAAATTGAGCCCTTAATGGGCATTGTGAAATGATTGACCCATGATCCATTCAGCAATATATCGCAAAACCATTTCACAAATTTGAGCCCTGAATACATTTAAAGACCCTCTTCAGCCGTCATAAAATGACCATAAGTATAACACAAATAAGGCCATTATTATTCTAGCGACCAATCATCCTGTATCTTTTAATTTCATTTCATTTAATCTGATTAAATTCAAAGAAGAAAAGAAAGAAGAATAGGGGGGGTAAGGAGAAAGACGAGAGGAAAAAGCACCCATCTACATAAATTGTAGAAAAAGAATAAAATAAAATAAAATAAAACAAAACAAAACTATACCCAGTTCCTTGAAAATATTAATGTTAACCATACAGACCATTAAGACAACCCAACAACTTATCCAATAAATGACCAAAGTTCCTCTTCACTATTCAGTCCCCAAGGGACACGGGTCTGTAGCTCTATAATATATCTGGCTTCTAGCTGACGTAGTGCCTTTACCCTGTCTCCTCCTCTATCTGTCGTGGGGACATGATCTAAGCAGAAATACCTCAACTTATCACTACGTGACTCATGGATTTCTGCGAAATGCCTGGCCACGGGTATGCCCCGTCCTGATTGGTTATTGCCCGTTTGTGCTCCAGTATCCTCTTTTTGCTGGATGAATCGTACTTCCGATATATCGGAGCCCACAAGGGCATACCAGGCAATATACTACAAAACTTGTGTTGCAATTCATTAGTTTATCAATTGAATATTTACATTTCTTCTCAGGAATTGAATATTCCTTAACCTTTACACTATTCTTGCATGCTTTGCAAGAAGTGCAAGGAAAAATCCCGTTACTGGTGTTTTAGATTCAGTTTCCACAAAATGACTATGCACTAGCATGTCTTTTAGAGATTTACTTTAACGATATGTAATATCGGGCCTGTCTGGTAACAGTCTCCCGATTATACTATCTGTTTGGAGTACCTTCCAATTCATCTCTACCAGTTCTCTAATCTTCTTGGATTCTGATGAAAAACCCAAGATTAGTCTGACTTTTCCTGTGTCTTCATCAGCCTCTGAATCTTCTGTCACTTTGTATCTTAACAAAGTTTGCCTTTCAGTGGATTGCACCTTCATTGCTGTATTATGTAATATTTCATTTTGATATCCCCTTTGCCTAAACCTACTCAGACATTCACTGGCAGATTTAATATAGTCTTCCGGGAGTGTACAGTTCCGTTTTAAATGTAACAACTCCCCATAGGGGATACTATGAATCAAATTTCTGGGGTGCTGACTCCTAAAGTGTAAGACAGTGTTACCCGCTGTTGGCTTTCTATATAGCTTTGTACAGATCTTATCTTCAGCCACAAACACTAGAAGATCCAAGAAAGGCACCTCTTCTTTGCTAATATGACTCGTCAATTTGAGATTGAATGGATTGTCATTTAGAACTCTGATGTAATCCTCTGCCTCCCTGATGGTACCCCTCCAGACAATGAAGAGGTCGTCTATATATCTCGCCCAAAGGGCAATTTTGTCGACCCACCTCTCATTGTCCTCCGCCCAGGCCACGTGCTTCTCCCACCAACCCACGATGAGATTCGCGTAGCTGGGGGCGAAGCACGTGCCCATCGCGGTTCCCTGTGTTTGTAAATAGAGCTGCCCACCAAAGAGAAATATATTGTTCCGCAGACAGAATTCTGCAATCTCAAGTATCATGTTGTTATGCATCTGAAATTTCAGAGGTCTGGTTTTTAAAAAATATCTCAAAGACATTAAACCTTGATCATGCGCTATGCATGTATACAGACTAGTAATGTCCATTGTTATAAAGACAAAGTCTGGTTCCCATTGGATGTCTTCTATTCGTCGTATAAAATCAGTGGTGTCTTGTATAAAAGAACTCAAATCTTTTACCAGCGGGAAAAGAAAATGATCAATGTAGATGGATGCCTTTTCCAACAAACTTTCCTTGCTCGAAACTATTGGACGTCCCAGTGGTTTTAGAGCGTCCTTGTGTACTTTTGGTAAATGGTAGAAAGTGGGAAGTACCGGATAATCTACTTTCATGAACTTAAATTCATCTTCCTCCAGGGTACCACTCACTTTCCATTTGTCAAGTAAATCATAAAAAGATAACACACTGATATTATATGTGTCCCTCTTTATTTTAACATAGCTGATCTTGTCTCCTAAAAGGCGCAATGCTTCATTTTTATATAGTTCTTTAGTCATAACAACAGCATTACCGCCTTTGTCTGATTGTTTTATTATAATGGAATCATCTTGTTTCAAAGCCTTCAATGCTAACCACTGTGATTTTGTTAAATTAAATTTCCTTCTTTCATGTGCTTCTGGTTTAGCAATTTGCAGGGTATTGAGATCTTTAGTCATGGTTTCATGGAAACAGTCTATAGCATCGAAAGGCATCTTTGGGATGAACTTCGATTTAACTTTAAACTTACTCTTCCCACTGCTCTGATCAATGCCAAGACTCTCAGCTTCACCTGTCACATTAGCAACTTCATTAATATTAAGTCCATCTGCATGATCATTTGAATGCAACATATGCAACGTTTGTAGTGCTTCCAAATCATGGCCTGTAAGGATGTCCATTGTGGCCTGTGTTGTCATTGCTCTTGAATCTGGTCAGTCTCGGATGTAGGATAAAAGTTATTTTCAATTTTAATTTCCGTATGTCTTTGTAGGCTTTTCTGATTTGCGTATGATGGCTTTTTATTGAACACAGAGTAAACAAAGATTTTGCTGGGAGCTTCCTTATTGGAAAGAAAAGGCACAGTCCTTGTTATCACTCTAAGGTTGTCAGGATGTTGTCTGTCCTAAATATGAAAGTGGAGTTTCTCCTCTGGGGTTTCTCCTTGTGTTCTCAGGTCTATTGGGACGATGCCGCCAGAGCTCTTAACGAAAAACAGAAACCAAAACACCCAGGTAAGTATAACTGGAGGTTTACAGCGTCAATACCTCTCTCTCTCTCTCACTCTCTCTCTCTCTCTCTCTCTCTCTCTCCCTCTCTCTCTCTCTTTCCTTTATTATTCATAAAACAAACTTTAACTCTAGAGTGATAGTCCCATCACCATCCTGTGTACATGCTTAAAACACCTGTGTCTTTGCCTGAATTATAAAACATTCGAGCTCCCTCCCAGGAGGCCATTTCCTTCCCTTCAACATGGTAAAAGATTCCCTTGTCCTCTCTGAATCGTCACCACTGCCCAGAGAAGGGTAATCACAGGCACCAAGCCGAAGTATAAATCATAGTTAACAACAAGAAGAAAACAATACAACAATGAGAAACAGCATTTACAACGCAGCATGAACCACACATTCCATTACAATGAAAGCACTACCACGCACGTGTTTACCACGCATATGCCTTTAACATGCATGCCTTTACCACGCATGCCTCTACCACAAAAAATTTAAGTATTTCGCAGGTAAGTCCAAAGCCGTATGATTGATATATATATATATATTTAAATATGCAACACCAGTCCCGGTTAGGTTTCAGAGGCTGGCAAGTGTCGAGCGGTCCGAGTAGGGTTACCGGAAACCCTTAAATCCTCTCAATTCTCCCACGATGTCAGCAGAAAATACTCGGACACCCTTGCAAGCTTCAAAATACGTTTTTAATGGCTCCAAACGACGCGTTTTAGCTTTCGCCTTGATCACTCTCCTAAGCAAGCTATGGTATCGTAATTCATATATATACTTCCAAGGAAGAAACCGGAGGGACACAGCAGGGGATTCCATAGAGAGAAGCGTTATTGCAGAACAGGCAGCATGACGCGTTTCGGCAGATTAGCCTTAATCATATGCTTAACAACCAGTAGTCCGCATCGGTCCGCTATTCAAACACTGAATCGTACTCCCATTGGTGGAAGCCCAGCTGAGTCCTATAACTTGAAACGTCATCGCAGCCTGCATCGGTAGACTGCGACTCCCAGAGAGCACCATCTTGGCTGAACTGGAAAACGTCTTCAAACGGACTCATGAAATCCCAAAGTGAGTGCTGGTGACGGTGAGTAGCGTAAATATGTGCAGATTAAAATGTCCTGGTACTGTAACTGTGAAAACCTCCTCTCTCTGGCCCCCAGACGCCTTACCTTACACTCAAAAAAACAAAAGTTACAGGGATGTTATGGTTAGGTTCAGATTTCACTCGTACAAAACCAGTGAAATTCAGCAGCTATAACTATAACTTGTGCCGCTGCAATGCACTGCTTATGACCTCACATATTACATCACTCTTGACCTGGTCAGTGACATCACTGATGACATCACTGATGGCATCTCAAATGACATCACTGATGACATCATCAATTGAGTGTAAGTGTTTTTAAGAGTTTATGGGTGTTAAACATATATACTAACCTACAACAAAAGTTAAATTAGCGTACTAGGTGCACTACCACTGACAGATACTTCTTCTAACATATATTATGTGAGTGGCTGTGTAACTCTATGTATCCTTGTGTGTATGGGTGTGTGAGTGGCCATATGGGTCTATAAGTAGGTTTGTGAGTAGCTGTGTGGGTGAGTGAGATGCTGTGTGAGTGGCTGTCTTGGTGTGTGAGTGGGTGTGTCAGTGACTGTATGGGTGAGTAAGTGGCAGTGTGAGTGGCTCTATGGGTGGGTAAGTGAGTGTGTAGTGACTGTATGGGTGAGTGAGCAGGTGTCTTAATGGCTGTATGAGAGAGTGACTGGATGTGTAAGTGGCTGTATGGGTGAGTGAGTGGCTGTTTGAGTGGGTGTTTGGTTAAGTGAGTTGGTGTTTGATTGGCTGTATTGGAGAGAAAGTGTCTGTGTGAATGGCTGCCTGGGTGAGTGAGCGGATGTGTGAGTGCTTGTATGGATATATGAATGGGCATGTAAGTGGTTGTGTGGGTGTGATATAGTGTATGAGTGCTTGTATGGGTGAGTGAGTGGCTGTGTTGAGAGGCTGTATAGGTGAGAGAATGGGTGTGTGACTGACTGTGAGGGTAAATAAGTAGGTGTGTGAGTAGCTGTATGGGTGAGTGTGTAGCTATGTGACTGGCTGTATGAGTGAGTGGCTGGTTGTATGAGTGGCTGTATGGGTGAATGAATGGTTGTGTGAGTGGCTGTATGAGTGAATGAGTGGGTGTGTGATTGCTGGTATGGGTCTGTGAATGGGTATGTGAGTGGTTGTGTGGTTGTATGAGTGGGCGTATGAGAGGTTGTATGGGGTGTGAGTGGTTCTGTAGATGATATCATCAGTGATGTCATCAGTGATGTAATTTGAGATGTCATGAGTGATGTCACTGACCATGTCATGAGTGATGTAATAAGTGAGGTCGTAAGAAGTGCATTGCGGGGGCATAAGTTATAGTTAGCTCAGGTAACTATAACTGCTGAATTTCACTGCTTTTGTAAGAGGGAAATTTGAGCCTAACTATAACGTCCCTGTAACCTTTGTTTTTTTCTGTGAATTTCTAAGGTTTTTTAAATTCTATTTCCAACTATAACCACAATGTAACCTTTGGATTTTTAAGTACATTTCTAAGGTTTTTTCAAATTCTATTTCCTAGCTATAAAGCCCCTGTAACCTTGTTTTTTTAAGTGAATTTCTATGCTTTTTTAACTAGTAGTCACTTTGCAGAGTGGTGGAGAAAGGGGGTGGGGCCTCTGACCAGCACTCAGGAATCCTACTGTGTCAGACTTACTGTAGGTAACAGGAGGGCTTCTTGGCCCCTAAGGACCCTCAGCATCCAAGAGGACTTCATTCCCCAACCAGTAGTGCGCCAGGAGGTGCATTTGCAGATCGGTGGAGAAAGTGGGTTGGGCCTCCGACCAGCTCTCAGCAATCGCTATGTGTGTGACTTACTGAAGGTAGCAGGAGTGGTTCTTTACCCCATGAACCCTCAGCAGCCAAGTGGACTTCAAACCCCAACCAGTAGTTCCCCAGGAGTTGTGTTTGCAGAGTGGTGGAGAAACGCGCGTGGCCTCTGAAGACCTCTCAGCAATCCTGCTGTGTGGGACTTACAGGAGGTAACATGAGGGCTTGTTGGCCCCGAAGGATCCTCAGCATCCAAGGGGACTTCATCCCCCAACCGAATCACTGACATAATCTCGACAGACATAATATCGACCTACATTTTTATCGACACAAAAATATAGACGACACTGATATCGATACCCTATACTTAGTTAAAAAAATACACTAATATCGAACCCAAAATATCGTAAAACAATATTATCGATCACAGTAATATCGAACACATAAATATCATTATTTAAAATATCGAACATCCTTTAAAAATATACATGTCCAAAATATCGATCACAATAATATAGACAGCATTATTATCGTTTTTGTAAAAATATCGACATGTAAAAAATAGATAAAACACACAAAATTAAACACCATAAATATAGTAAAATAAATAAACATACATTGCATATAAAATAAAATCAAAAACATATTTTTAAAACACAGTAAATCATATCTTAAAACATTAAATAATAAATACACTATTAATAACCATTTTAATGTTATATTTACATTAACTACAAAGTTTATTTAACATCACATATAATATAATACACATTTAAATAATTCAACATGTGCAAAGAAAAAAAAGTAACTGACTCTTAATTAGCGTTTTCCATATATGGAAAACAACTACCAAAACAATAAAAACAATAAAGATCAACCAATAAAAATACACAATGTTAAAATAAACCAATAAGGTTAAGCAAACAATTAAATGAACACTATGGGGCCGATTCCGATCTCGGCCGGTAGGGCACCGAATCGGATTCGGCTTAACCGGATCCGATTCGGAGCCCTCTTTCCCGACCGATTCGTACGTGCGTCCGGGCGAGCGAGTACGATGCAAGCGCACGCGAAATCGCCGACCGACTCATACGCGGGTGTGACCCGCTCCGACCGACTCGCACGGACACGACTCGCACCGCGCAATGGAGATGTTCCCCGGCCGGGCAAGTACGATGCGCGCCTCGAGCAGTCCGACCGACTCGCGCCGTCTGGCTCCAAAGGGCAGTCGGAGCCGGACTTTGGGGGTCCGTGTCGGACCCCCCTGTACGCGTAGCCGCGCGAGTCGCACACAGGGGGGACCCATGGGTCCCCCCTACCTGTGCATGTATGGCGCGATTCGCATCGACGCGAACCCGCTGTAGGGGGCACCCTTGTTCACCTCGCACCCATTGAGTCAATGGGAGCCCGCGTACGCGTTGTACGACCGGCTCCCATTGACTTCAATGGGAGTCCGACCGAATCGAGTCCGATTGCATGCGTACGCATCGTACTCGTTAGGTCGGGCTGCTAGAGTCCGATTCGGTCGGAAATCTCTCCGGGTCCGGCTCGGTCGGAGTGATTTCCGGTCTGAATCGGAATCGGCCCCTATATAAGGAAGAAAAACTTAGGGGCCGATTCCGATTCGGGCCGGAAAACGTACCGACCGACTCAATACGGGAATTTAGTCCGACCGACTCGGACCGGCGCCGCACGACCCGGGTAGTACGATGAAATGCATGTGAAATCCGACAGACTCGGACGGAATACAAAACGACCGACCGAGCCGGACGGAAACAAGCCATCGGGCCGGGAAATCACGCGAAACGAACCGACCGACATGCACTCGGATTGAACCCGAACGAAAAGTACCTGCGAACTCCGACCCGCGTAGTACGATGCTGTGCGTGCAAAACACGACCGACTCGCCTGGAGCACAAGCCGTACGACCGACTCGCATACAAAACCCAGCCGAAGCAACCCAATACTACGCGACCGACTCGTACGCCGCATATGAAACCTAGCTGACACACAGCGGGAACGAGTCGGACAAGATCGCACCACACAACTGCAGCGTCCTACTCGGACACAAGAACGACTCCTACATGCACCAAAAACACCAAGGACATTTTTAAAAAAAAAGGGACAAACAAGCAACCACTAAGCCAATAAATACAGGGAGGGGAAAAAAATGGAACAAGGACACACCTCCAACTCCACCTACATAAAGGCCACAAATCCCTACCATGATCCCTTGCAAATTCCACTGACCTGCCAGACAGAACACCATCACACAGCAACCACAGACACACTCACAGCTCATACATCACACAAGCCACACACCATTACCACACCTACAAATAGCACCCTCACACACACCCAGCTAAACCTACACTCACACCCCCCACTTGCACACACACACACATCAATCACCACCACCACCCATCATCATGCACCCAAAGAAGAACCATAAGTTCCTAGATTGTGAATTGGAAGTCCTGGTAGACGAGATCCTCAGGGTAGAGCCACAGTTGTTTGGTACATTGGTACAACAGACCACCATGTCGCAGAAAACCAAGATGTGGGCGAGGATTGTCGACAGGGTCAACGCACAATCACCATGTTTGCGCACAAAGGAAGACATCCAGAACAGGTGGTATGATGTTCGCAGGAGGGTCAGGGACCTACTCAAAAAGGACTACCTCCTCAGCCAGCACACCGGCAGTGGCCCTCCTGCAAAACCAGTATACCTCAGGCCCTGGGAGGAGAAGGTGCGGGCCACCCTACCACCAGTGAGCGTATACGGACTAACAGACATCCCAGAGCCTGGTGAGTACACAACTAATATACACAATATGGTGTGACTACACACACACATCACAGTCAAGGGGATAGGCAAACCATGCACACTTAGCAAATACACAGCAACCAAAAGATATCCATCCCAAGATGTGAATGCTAGTCAGACAAACACAATACCTGCCATCCCATAGTGATATGTAACTGTGTCATGACATCTACAAACCTAACAACAAATACAGCAAGGCAGTGGCACAAATAGAACCAACAAATACTCCCAGATATTTACCCACCACTAGAACACCACCTCACAGGGAAGCTCACTGAAAGGAAGGAATTCTGTGTATGCTGGTCAAGTCAGTGTAGCCAATAGCATGATGGGAGTGGTAGTCACAGATATTGGTCACACCCACAATTGGCCCATCAACACCACTCTGAACCATGCTCACATCACAGGGAGTGTAAAACAACTGACAAGATGGCTGACACTGGCTACTGCTGTGGGGAGCACAAGGCCCTGCTGGGAACTGGGCACCAACAAACAACAGGAACACACTGTCAGCCATCTTGCCATTGCTGTCACACTCACACACACTGAAGTCCACTCAAAAGGAAGGAAGGATGGGCATGCTGGGAAGGGGGGGTGTAGGCAATAGCATGATGGGAGTGGTAGTCACAGATATTGGTCACACCCACAATTGGCCCATCAACACCACTCTGAACCATGCTCACATCACAGGGAGTGGAAAACAACTGACAAGATGGCTGACACTGGGTACTGCTGTGGGGAGCACAAGACCCTGCTGGGAACTGTGCAACAACCAACAGCAGGACACCACTGACTGACATCCTGAAAGACAACTTGCACTCCCTGCAATGGAAGCACGTTCCATGGTGGGATATCTGGCTGGGTGTGAAGGAGGACTCACAGCACTGACCATAGTTACAAGGACCTCCCCTCACACACCCCTCAACACTAACTCCACATAACCCACCTGGGAGAATGCAATGCCTCACATCCTAACTGAAGATCCCACAAAGAACCACCACCCTGGGTTATGCTGTGTGAAGCACAGGGACACACTTGGGACTTGTAGCCAAACAACTGCCAGGACAACACTCCCAGCCATCCTGTCAGCACAGGCACCCCACCCCACAGGGAAGCAGAGTCAAAAGGAAGGAAGGATGGGCATGCTGGGAAGGGGGGTGGAGGCAATAGCATGATGGGAGTTGTAGGCACAGATATTGCTCACCCTCACAATTGGCCCATCAACACCACTCTCAACCATGCTTCAATCACAGGGAGTGGAAAAGGACTCACAAGATGGCTGACACTGGGTACTGCTGGGGGGAGCACAAGGCCCTGCTGGGAACTGTGCAACAACCAACAGCAGGACACCACTGACTGACATCCTGAAAGACAACTTGCACTCCCTGCAATGGAAGCACGTTCCATGGTGGGATATCTGGCTGGGTGTGAAGGAGGACTCACAGCACTGACCATAGTTACAAGGACCTCCCCTCACACACCCCCTCAACACTAACTCCACATAACCCACCTGGGAGAATGCAATGCCTCACATCCTAGCTGAAGATCCCACAAAGAACCACCACCCTGGGTTATGCTGTGTGAAGCACAGGGACACACTTGGGACTTGTAGCCAAACAACTGCCAGGACAACACTCCCAGCCATCCTGTCAGTACAGGCACCCCACCCCACAGGGAAGCAGAGTCAAAAGGAAGGAAGGATGGGCATCCTGGGAAGGGGGTGGAGGCAATAGCATGATGGGAGTTGTAGGCACAGATATTGCTCACCCTCACAATTGGCCCATCAACACCACTCTCAACCATGCTCACATCACAGGGAGTTGAAAAGGACTCACAAGATGGCTGACACTGGGTACTTCTGGGGGGAGCACAAGGCTCTGCTGGGAACTGTGCAACAACCAACAGCAGGACACCACGGACTGACATCCTGAAAGACAACTTGCACTCCCTGCAATGGAAGCACGCTTCCATGGTGGGATAACTGGGCTGGGGGAGAAGGAGGCCTGGATGGCAACCAAATACCACCAATGCTGGTCATGCACACACCTCAACATACACATTGACATGCCACAGGTTGGCAGGACAATGTGCTACACCAATATCACTCTCTGACTGTCACAATTTAGGAGAATGCAATGTCCTGGCCCACATCCAGAGGTACAGTCACAACTGTCAGGTGTTTGAACAATTGATGCCAGTAGAAACATAACATACAATCTGTGTCTCTCCCCAAAACAGGTGATGATGGGGACACAGCAGCAGACGAGGAGGAATCCCTGTCCCAGGCTCCGGGGAACACAGAGCTCACTGGTGTGGATCAGCCACTGCACTCCTCGGATGGCGAAGAACCAGCTGGAACCTCCGGTGTGAGTCATCATGCAGCACCAGCAGGACCAACATCTGCACCCCCTGCACCCACCCCTCCAACAACTGCCAACACACAGGCCACCCCTGCCAACACGGACAGACCAAGGACCACAGATGACAACAGCGCAGGGACCCAGGCCCAAACTGGAGCTGGTGACAACGAGCCCAGGAACAACACCCAAGTGGGCCCACGGTCACCTGTGCGTGCCACCGCAGGTCCTGCACGTGTCGCCAGGGGTGGTGGGAGGGGTGGTAGACATAGGTCGCTCTTTGCAGAGGGGTCTGGACTGCATGATGACCCACAACTGGCACGCATCGCGGATGCGTACCAGACTAGCACCGGAGAGGTCAGCCAGGTAGTGGGGATCCTCAAGGACATACAACAGCAGCAGGTTGCCCATCATGCCCGCTTGGACTCCAACATGTCCCGTGTCGACACACACATGTCACATGTCGAGACACACATGTCACATGTCGAGACACACATGTCTGGCATGGAGTCCAAGTGGGACACATTGGAACAACTGACAGCGGTACATAGGGACATACTCAAATGCCTCCGCCAGATCAGCACCAACATGGCCTCACCTCCCTGTGCGCCCACAACAACTGCTGCTGAAACAACTGCAAATGCCACAGGGAGGGAGGAGTACTCTGGCAGAGAGTCCCCTGCACCGCCGCAGCCTGCACCTGAGGGTCCGCCCCCAAGAAGAGGGGCCATCCGAAGAGGCCAAACTGAGAGGCCGATGGCCATCTACATCCCCCAGGAAGCCAACACCTGTTCTGGAACTTTTCCTCTGTGTGCAAACTGCACGCCCTGTCGAAGCCAACCCAACTCTCCCACATGACATGGGGAGCTCTAGTTGGCCAAATTCATCAGATGACTGTGGACTTTACTCTGGACATGTCAGCTACCAAGACTTCCAATACACATGGGAACTTTGGATTCCAATTTCTATGTACAGCACCCACCATCCTGTGCACCATCCTCACACCTGTATGTAAATAAACTCACCAATACACCATATCTGCCTCTGTTGTGATTCCAACGTGGTTTTTGTCATGTAGATGGTGATCTGCTAAATGACACTGTGCATGCTAACTGCCACAGCAAGTCCAACACCGTCATGTCAGTCATGGCGACGTGACACATATGAGGGAGACACACCACTAGGGCCACACAACACATACACACCAGGGCCATCAGACTCATCACCTATACTGATGTTGCAACTAAATACAGTGGAATGCACAGACACGCCACCTATTCACAGTCACTGTCAACTAGACTACAGGTGCAGTAAGCAAATGTCAGTCAGATGTGTGACTACAGACAACGCACATCCCAAAGTGAAGCACAGGTTTATTACACATTTGCAACATGTTGTTTCCACTACAAATGCAAGCTAATCCAACCTGGCTGTGGCCACAAAGTCAAAAAAACAGAAGATAGAAAGTCCAGGGGTGTGTGGCACATCACCTGTAGGGAAACGACTGCTTCCACCTTGGAAGTTGAATCATGGATTCGGGGGATCCAAGTTGATCAGACAACTCCGGCAGCACCCTGTGAAGGACAGACATGACACACAGTCAAAAACAATGAAGAACAGCACAGAACGGCAATACTCATGTCTAATACATGTCACGAGATAACTACACAAAACCAAGTTAGCATGTCAACACTGTTGGGCAGTACAGACCACCTGCAAGGACACATCGCTGCACGCATCCAGTCAAGTAGCACATGGCCACACTCAAACAGCACCAGAGCACCACACACACATATCATGCAAACTCAAATCATTGACATCACAACCCTCTGGAGACTCACATTCAGCTGAAGAAGTTGGTGATGAGCTGTGTGCGGACATCACCATCATCATCATCATCATCTTCACTGGCATCGTGACCCAGGCCAGGATCTTCCACAGGTGGCGGACGTTGGTCATCGTCATCCAGGATGAGAGGCAACTCCTTCCGCACTGCCAGGTTGTGTAGCATGCAGCAGACGATGACAATCTTGCACACCTTTGCTGGGGCATATGGGAGGGCCCCTCCTGTCTTGTCCAGGCAGCGGAAGCGGCTCTTCAGGAGACCAAAGGTCCGCTCAATCACCCTCCTCGTCCGACCATGTGCCTCATTGTAGCGCATCTGGGCTGGTGTCACAGGGTTCCTGAGGGGTGTCAGCAACCACGGCATGTTGGGGTATCCCGAGTCACCTACAGACAGACAATTGCACATTAGCCGATTTGAAAATGTGTGCGGAAAACAACATAGCAGAACACACACAATGGTACAAAGTCAGTACACACCAACAAGCCAGGCACGCTGGTTCGGCATCTGTGACATCATCCTCGGGATGCGACTACTCCTCATCACGTATGCATCGTGTGCCGAACCGGGGAAACGGGCACACACATGTGAGATGGTCATATCTGCAAGACATACCACCAGAGCATTGATCGAATGGTAATGTTTACGGTTCCGGTATGCCTGCTCATGTGCCTGTGGTGGTATCAAAGCCACATGTGTCCCATCAATGGAGCCAATTACATGTGGCATCCTCCCCAGGGCATAGAAGTCACTCTTGACGTCAGTGAGTCGTTGACGTGTTGGGAAATAGATGTACTGGTTGAGGTATCTCAACATTGCCCCCAAAACATCGCGTAGCACACGGCTGAACATAGTCTGTGACATCCCACCAGTAGTTGCCACAGTGTGTTGAAAGGTACCGGTGGCAAAGAAGTGTAGGGCTGCCATCACCTTCACCTTGGGGGTCAGCGCTGTAGGATACGGCTGGCCAGGCTGCAAATGTGGGTCCAACCGCACTGCCAAATCCTCAATCAGCTGCCTGGTGAAGCGGTACCGTCGGATGCTGTCACGTTCCACCATCGTTGCCAGGTCTGGGAATGGTCGATGGACAGCAGGAGCCCTGCAGTGCATAGGTGAAGAAAGCAAGATTGTCAGTCACCCCACCTATGTGCCGTTCACCATACTCAATTTCACATGATACATCATCAACATACACAAGTACTTGATGTGTGTGTCGTTCCGTTTGGACATATATGGCACCTACATGGACATCATCTAACATCTCTGTTCAACAAGTGTTGACAACAGGTTCCAGGGTGTGCTATGGGACACCATTAGGCTGTGTCACAGTACCCATTAACTGCTCTCACGTTCCACACACATACCACAGTGACATGTCTGGACAGATGCTCCACAGGCATCACAGCTCATTGACAGGTAGATTCCCAGGGACCCTGCCTTGCCACATGGACACTGGCATGACATGGCGTATCATGTACACGTCAGAAAAACAAACATGACACCCACAGGTAGTGGCCCCTGTAGCCTCTGCAGGACAGACATGGACGTCTGTGACACACACACACACCATCAAAGTTCATGCACAAACCACGTGGATGTGGAGACTGTCTCCCATTGTGCACATGGAGTCAGAGACATGTGATACACAACATGCACACAGACTGTGGAGGGACATCACTATTGTTGGAATGGGCCACCCTGTGACGTACATGCCTTCCCACATGTGAGCCTGGGGGTATGTGACATGTCATACACATACACAACCTGGAAATGTGACCATGACACATGCTCAGAAATGAAAAGTTGCACACCACAGTGGTCAGGTGCACAACACACAAAGGACCCTGTCCCCATTAACACGTGCACAGCCTGGGTGTGTCTGCCCCCAAGTGCCACCCCAAAATCCACATGTTCACCCCCATACACAGATAAGGTTATGCTGCCACATATGCCTTATAGACAGTGTGGACTGGGTGTGGTGTTGTAGGTGTGCCCCTGAGTCCCTGGAAAGTAAATGTGGCTGGCATAGGTTCACCAGTGACCAGCATGGTGACATATGCGTGTGACCTGTCCAGGGACGCGTTGTAGAGCAATGGACCGATCGGTGTGCCCGGCCGGCCCATTGCATTGAATGTGAGCGGGTACGCGTTGTATGCCTGGTACGCGTTGTACAGCAATGGACCGATCGGTGTGCCCGGCCGGCCCATTGCATTGAATGTGAGCGGGTACGCGTTGTATGCCTGGTACGCATTGTACAGCAATGGACCGATCGGTGTGCCCGGCCGGCCCATTGCATTTAATGTGAGTGGGTACGCGTTGTAGAGCAATGGACCGATCGGTGTGCCCGGCCGGCCCATTGCATTGAATGTGAGCGGGTACGCATTGCAGAGCAATGGACCGATCGGTGTGCCCGGCCGGCCCATTGCATTGAATGTGAGCGGGTACGCGTTGTAGAGCAATGGACCGATCGGTGTGCCCGGCCGGCCCAATGCATTGAATGTGAGCGGGTACGCGTTGTATGCCTGGTACGCGTTGTACAGCAATGGACCGATCGGTGTGCCCGGCCGGCCCATTGCATTGAATGTGAGCGGGTACGCGTTGTATGCCTGGTACGCGTTGTACAGCAATGGACCGATCGGTGTGCCCGGCCGGCCCATTGCATTGAATGTGAGCGGTCGCGTTGTACGCGTTGTAGAGCAATGGACCGATCGGTGTGCCCGGCCGGCCCATTGCATTGAATGTGAGCGAGTGCAGCGTTGTAGAGCAATGGACCGATCGGTGTGCCCGGCCGGCCCATTGCATTGAATGTGAGCGGGTGCAGCGTTGTAGAGCAATGGACCGATCGGTGTGCCCGGCCGGCCCATTGCATTGAATGTGAGCGGAGTACGCGTTGTATGCCTGGTACGCGTTGTACAGCAATGGACCGATCGGTGTGCCCGGCCGGCCCATTGCATTGAATGTGAGCGGGTACGCGTTGTATGCCTGGTACGTTGTACAGCAATGGACCGATCGGTGTGCCCGGCCGGCCCATTGCATTGAATGTGAGCGGGTACGCTAGCGTTGTAGAGCAATGGACCGATCGGTGTGCCCGGCCGGCCCATTGCATTGAATGTGAGCGGGTACGCGTTGTAGAGCAATGGACCGATCGGTGTGCCCGGCCGGCCCATTGCATTGAATGTGAGCGGGTACGCGTTGTATGCCTGGTACGCGTTGTACAGCAATGGACCGATCGGTGTGCCCGGCCGGCCCATTGCATTGAATGTGAGCGGGTACGCATTGTATGCCTGGTACGCGTTGTACAGCAATGGACCGATCGGTGTGCCCGGCCGGCCCATTGCATTGAATGTGAGCGGGTACGCGTTGTATGCCTGGTACGCGTTGTACAGCAATGGACAGAACGGTGCGCACACATTGGCTGGGGCCTGGCATGGCAACGGACGCGTTTTCGAAGCTCCAACGAGTCTGATGCAGTGAATTCAGTTGGCCAGCCACAACAATGTTGCAAAATCATGGGTGTCATGAAGTTGAAGATTTGAAGGATGCTGTGGGCGTGTATTAGTGCTGCCATTCCATGGATTGGTCAAATTCAGAAGATGCAAACGACTTGGACCTATCACTTTGGACACATGGGACAGTATCTGCCTCTGCAGCACACATATAATGCTGGCTGTTCCCCTGAGAGCTCACTTGCCTGCACTACATGCTCCAGGACGACATCTGCCACCAACACTGCTGCTGTTTATGCATCCTCTGGCTCCTGCAATGGCACGTACTGTGGAGAGAGCCCCAGCCTTCAGCCTTGAGGAGAACCAGGCCCTGCTGGACAGCCTCCTTCCACAGTACAGCAAGCTGTATGGGAAACCAGGGGAGCAGGTGAGTGTGCTGTCCACTGCCTCACTAATTGTGCATGTTGTCTGACTAGCAGGGCTTTCAGTGTGCACACCACTGGCTAGCATGCCCACTGAGTAGTTGTCACACCCCAAAGTGTGTAGTCACATGCACTGAACTGGTACAGTGCAGTAACAGTGCATTCCAACTAGGTTTACTTCCCATGCAATGATACCATGTAGTGACTGCTGGCAAACTGTTCATAGCCATTGTTGCACTGCCTGTGTACATCATATGCCCCTGTGATTGAGACATGTATATCCAACTGTGTGATGCACGTATATGTTGCATGTGTAGTAATGGCCTTTTCACTTTGTCATCCTCACAGGTTGATGCCCACCAGAAGCAGGAAATCTGGCTGACCATCGCCCGGAAAGTAAGATCCGTGGGGGTCTACAGGCGCAGGATCCGCAACTGCCAGAAGAGGTGGCAGGACCTTCGTGGCTGGACCCGGAGGATCGCAAGGGTCCAGCTGAAGCTGTCGCCTCCTCGCAGGAGGGGCGGACACCGGACCCTGACCCCCACATGCTCCGGATCCTGGCGGTGGTCTTCCCTGACCTGGATGGGCAGCTGAAGGACAGACAGCAGCAAGGAGGGGGTGAGTCCATGACTGCACTGTGCACTTTGTCTGACATGCTATGTGCCCTCCTCTGGCCTGGTTAAACTTCCACAGTACATCAGTCATGTGGTCCAGGACCCATGTCCCTCATTTGTGACATGCCCACTTCTCCTCTGATACGCATATGTGTGGCCCTTATAGTCAGGAAATTGTGTCATTTGGGGACTGTGTCATTGCATTTAGCTTTGCTCAAGCTGGGGGACAGCATTTGTTCCCGTGACTATGTTGTGCGATTCATGGGTGGGTCAATTGCTAACACAATGCCTAAGTTCTGACATGTAATCTGGGTGTAACTTTGATATGTGGTCCGCTTGCTGCTCTGACTCACCACATGTCCCTGGGGAATTTGGCACACACCCATGCTGCTGGTGGGAACAATGTTTGGGCCTCAGGAGTATGTGTATCCAGTGTGTCACACATGCTTAGCCACCTGCCTACTGTCCAGGACTCATCCCTCTTACAGGTGGAGCTGGACAGTCATGCCTACTCCAGGGCATGCAATGCACTCTGTACTCCCACTCCCGTGTATCATCTGGCATGTTGTGATCAGTGTAATGTACCCTCAGGTGTCTGCCTCTGTCTCATTGTGCTGTGTCTTCGTTGTCAGGACTACTGGTATGTTTATCGGTTAGGGCTCAGCATGCCATCTGAGATGTGACCATGATAGACGATACTTCTGTGACTTATAGGTGTCTGATCACTTGACTGTGCACACAGGTGTTTGCAACTGTGACTTTCAGTCAGCTGTATTGTCATTCACAGCACACTGTGAGGTGCTCATGTTCAGAGAGTTGTGTTTCATGTCCCCCATATGTCCAGTTGGTATGACGTGGACAAATAGTAGTACAGATGATGTGGTATTTGGGGGATGGACATGTGCACTTGTCAGTCACATAACTTGCATTCCCCATGCCCTCAGATTGTGACACAGTGCAGACTGTTGTTGGCTGGCTGCCATGGCCATGTGACTTGAGACAGTAATGTATGACTTTGCACGCATTCCTGTGTCATGGCATTCAACTCCCTGAGACTGATCCTGCAGGGGAGTGACATGTGCAACATGCACCCCATTGTGGCATTGACTATCCGGACATGGGTGCATCATGGTGTCTGGTGCTGGTATGCATCACATGCATTTCTATTTAGACTCTGGCCATCCCTTTATCCGGACACCTGCACTGACTCAGTGGCAGGAGATGTGATGTGTGCATGTTCACATACTTCACCGTGTTCCCTGCAATGTCCAACAACTGTGTAGGTGGTGCATGTGTCCACACTGGGGTCTTACCATCAGACAGGCACCGGACAGATGGGTGCAAGGGCAGGAGGGGTGTGAGTCCCATGGTTGACCATCAGACTGACAATTGGCTTCCCCGAATCTGTGTGAGGACTTTAGGCAATGTTCAACTAAGGATGCCAGGGCTTGCTCTGTAATGTGCTGTACTTACTGTGGTGTGTGCGGTCAGTGCAGGTGACTGATGTTTGTCTGTTTCCCTAATTGTTTGCAGATACATCCACGGCCACAGGAGGGGACAGCTCCACGGACCAGGAGGAGCAGCGGAGCCAGACTGGGTCAGCATCGGACGGGTGGTCAGAGGGACCCAGTGGCACGGAGGGCGAGGGGAGCCACACCGAGGAGTCCTCAGCACCATCCACCTCAGCTGAGGACCACAGCAGCTCGGAGGATGACTCCCTTGTGGAGGCGGGTCTCAGCAGCCACCAAAGGCCAGCTAGTCTGTCTGGCCCCGCCACCACCACCACCACCACCGCCCTCCCATTGGCTCCCATTCCTGAGGTCCGTGGAGGCTCCCGTACTCGGGAGCGTGTCTCCTTCGTGCCAGGCACCGCAGCCCCTGCCCCTGTGTCCCCTGCTGCCCTGAGTGAGGAGTCTGTGTACCTCCTTCGGCAGCTCCATGTAGGGCAGACAGCAATGCTGAGTGTCCTCCATGCACACACCACTCTGTTGACACAGCTGGTGTCGTTCATGGAGGGCATCTCGACGGGTATGTCTGCCCTACAGAGGAGCAATAGGTCCATGGACTCCTCCCTGACGGCAGCAGTGTCCCTCCTCCAACAGTCCCTCACCCCTCCCACCTCTGCCCCATCAACACTTCCTGCACCCCTACCTGTCCAAAGCACATGCACACCTGCACAGTCACCCAAACACACAGACACGAGCAGCACAGACACACCCAAGAGAAAGGCAAGACGTGCACACACGCATCCTCAGGGGACTGATACCACAGACACAGGGGACGGGGAACACACACACACACAGGCATCCACATTAACTCCGCAGTCCTCCAAATCCTCTCCCTCCAAGACCCCTTCCCTTGCCTCGCCTGCTAACACACCTACACAGCAGATCTTCCTGTGTGACCTCGGCCTCTTCCCCTCCAATCCTGCTGATCCAGCATACCGGGGGAAGAGGAAGTCCACCCACACAGAGGGGAGTGCCCCTCGCCCCCGGACACCCTCCCCCAGGTGCAGGCAGAGTGAGCCCCCCACCCGCAAGTCCCCCCGGTCCCGGAAGAGCAAGACCCCGCCACCGCCCTGCAAGTCAACCACCCAGTCTCTCACCTCCATCCCCCAGGCCACCACTCCACAGGTTCCACCGCCACACCCTGCCCCAGGTTCCCCCACACACCGATACCGCATCCCCAAACTGCTTAGGCCCTCCCCCTGCCACTTGCTCTTCCACCCCAAAACCAGACGCTCTGCCTGTTTGTGCCACTGGTGTGGAGACCGTGTCCCCCCTCTGTCCTGCCCAGCTCTTCTGCCCCCCTTCCACTACCTTGGAGTCATGCACTGCGGTGGAGTCCACAACCACCCCGTCTGACTCGGGCACTGCATTGGGGACCCAGTCCACTCCATCTGACCAGCCCACTGCAGTGGTTGCAGCACCAACTCCATCTGACTTGAGCCCTGCGGTGGTGCCAGCCCCCTGAGTCAGACACCTCCACTGCAGTTGCCGGTGACACTCCTGCACCCACCTCCCCTTCACTGCCTCCTTCTGGCATCCCCTGATCCTGTCCCTGCGGTGCCTGGCCTGCCCCTCGTATGCCCCTCCAAGGGGGATGTCCCCTGTCCGTACCTGTGCAGGCAAGCAATAGTTGACAAGTTGTCACACATCACCCTGTTGGGACTGTATATTTGGACTGGCCATTGGCCTTAGTTTATTTTGGACTTTTGATTTGAGTTGCACACTTGCTGAATAAAGCCTATTTTTGTTTACTTGTGGTTAATCTTTGGAGGTACATGATGTAGATGTGTAGAATCATGCATTTGCTGTTGTAATAGTGTTCAGATCAGGTAAATGAAGTTTTGCTGTGATGGGCTCCATGTGGTCCATGGGATATGTGTCCTAATCTAGTCTGGATCTATAGCATCCTTTGCTGCAGTCTGAGGGTGTTATGTTCAGCATTTGACACAGGGATGTACGTTTAGCATTTGTAGATTACCATCTTTGTCCTACACTGATGCACATCTGGTGGGCTTACCACTGTCCAATGTTCCTAGTACCCTGACTGTGTGCCCGTCTGCAATGGACATGCAGTTTAGGACATCAAATTTGGAGGACTCATCTGTGTACACAGTGCAAGTTGCTTGACACGTGTCTTGGGTGTATGCAGATGACTGACGTGACACTCCCGTACCCAGGCTGATATGAGCAGAGCCTTCAGTGTGTTGTAGTTGTTGACTCACTGACCGAGTGTTCTGCTGACATGTTTGAGTCATGCACAGACAAGGTTTGGCACAGCTGACCTTCCACAGGAGTGGAGTGCCCTCATGGCAGTGCGTGATTCCGTGATATAGGCTGTGCCCATGTTGTGTGTTGTGTAGGCATGTCTGTGCGTGTTCCCTTCTCCTTTTCCTACACAGGCTGTGTCCCTACGGATGTTCCTGTTTGTGATGCTTGCTGAGTTGTTCTGTGTTCATCCAGCATCTTGGACCTGGTTACTCCGGGATGTGGGTGCATGGCAAACTAATGTTCATGAGGTTGTCATCCCTAGTTGTCTTTGTTGTCAGGGCTGGGGATGTGGGCAAACGCAGATGGGACACAGTCAGGATTCCTCTTGGCACTTGTTGGTTACACGAGTAATGTGATTTTCTGTTTGTGTATGCTTTCAGTGATTGTGACACGTTGTGTGTGTGACTGCTGCCACTCCTCAGGGTCAGAGGTGCAATGTTGGAAGTTGTCTATGTGTGTCCTTTGTGGGTCAGCTTGGCTTCTTCATTGGTGTGTGACTATGGCCAGGATCCCATTGTTTGGGGTGGATTTCACGTCATGCCCATGTACGGCATACTGTGCAGTGTGTCAGACATTCACAGGTATTGTTGACTGGCCATGTGTGATGGGTTTCTGCACCTTATTTCCCCCACCACCCCTGGGATTGTCATGGGTGCATGTGCAATGTCAGCAGTCCATGTGAGCTTCAACGCTGCACATTGGTGGAGTTCAAGGTGTGTGGGGTTGAGTGTGTGCAAATGTGAGTTGTTGCACGGCTGGGGCACTACCTCCATATTTTCCTTGGCTGGCAGGCCGTGCTGAGTGCTTTGTGCTTGTATAGGTGTGATGGTAGTTTGTTGCTCAGGACACATGGCTGTGGTTCACAGTGTGGATGACATCTACCTTTGTCATCACAGTGTGATTGTCATGCAGGCTAGTGTCACCACAATGTGGGGTCCCTGGGGGAGTGCTGTGGTGGTTCGGTCTCTTGCTGTGTGTGTTGCTGTTCCTACAAGCTTGTGTGACATGTGTAATTTGGGCTCCCTCTCATCTCACAATGCCTGTTTGCCCACATAGGGGAATCCAATCCATGAGTTACTTTTGTTTGTGACTGTGTTGACATCTGTGTATCAGTGAATCTGGCCTCCTCATGGGTTGTGTGTTTGCCTGGGGACACTGGCACACAACCCCCTCACCTGTTGTGTATGATGTGCAGTGTGAGTCTGCCTGTTTGTGTTTGTGCTTTTGCACCACTGCATTGGCATATCTTTAGTTTGCCATTGGCTGTATGTTGTTTGTTGGCTTTCCCCTGCTGGCCCTGGGACTGCTAGGTCATCAGTCAGCACATTGATCATGGTTAGTATGTCCCATTGCTTCCATGGTATGGTATTTGTTCACCTGACATCTACAGTCTCCACAGGATATCTACATTTGTGTGTCCATTGGTGCTGATATGTGGGTCTGCATTATGATGCTCACTTCTGTCATTGTGTTATTTGTGAATGTAGACAATGTGGGCCCCCATGGCTGATGTTTGTGTGCACATGGCCAGAACGATGTGTCATTGGCACTGCACTGCTTGCCTCACACAATCTATGTTGCTATGGGACACAAGCACTACAATGCCACTGTAGTGTTTGGTGTTGTGTGGCCAGGAATAATCCCTGCAGTTATGTTTTTGCAGCTTTCACCAGGACTACACTTCCCTTTTGGGCACTGTGGTGATGGGGCTTTGGGCCCCATTGCCACACTGTTCAGAATGTGTTTCAGCTATGGAGCACACACTTACCTTTTGGGCACTGTGGTGATGGGGCTTTGGGCCCCATTGCCACACTGTTCAAAATGTGCTTCAGCTATGGAGCACACACTTACCTTTTGGGCACTGTGGTGATGGGGCTTTGGGCCCCATTGCCACACTGTTCAAAATGTGCTTCACCTATGGAGCACACACTTACCTTTTGGGCACTGTGGTGATGGGGCTTTGGGCCCCATTGCCACACTGTTCAGAATGTGTTTCAGCCATGGAGCACACACTTCCCTTTTGGGCACTGTGGTGATGGGGTTTTGGGACCCATTGCCACACTGTTCAAAATGTGCTTCAGCTATGGAGCACACACTTACCTTTTGGGCACTGTGGTGATGGGGCTTTAGGCCCCATTGCCACACTGTTCAAAATGTGCTTCAGCTATGGAGCACACACTTACCTTATGGGCACTGTGGTGATGGGGCTTTGGGCCACATTGCCACAGTGGTCATGGTCTGCTTGCATTGTGTAGGCCACACACACAATTATGTGTGACACATGTGTTAGGGGGTCACATTGTATGTTCAATGTCATGTTCAGTGTTGTATGCATTTGACACAGACCACACACGCTTGACATGGTGTTGTAGGCTGGGATGTAATTTACTGACAGTCCTTATGTGGGAGTATGCTAGTTGTGTCATGTATTACCCGTCCTATGAGTAGGGGTGGTTGTAGTGACAGGCATCCAGCCCCCCATGAGTGGTGATGGTAGTAGTGGTAGGCATCCATCCCCCTAAGGGTGGGGATGGTAGTAGTGACAGGCATCCAGGCCCCCCTGAGTAGGGGTGGTGGTAGTGACAGGCATCCAGCCCCCCCTGAGTAGGGGTGGTGGTAGTGGTAGGCTTCCAGCCCCCATGTTTGGGGATGGTAGTAGTGGTAGGCATCCAGCCCCCCATGAGTGGGGATGGTAGTAGTGGCAGGCATCCATCCCCCTTAGGGTGGGTATGGTAGTGGTGGCAGGCATCCATCCCCCTAAGGGTGGGGATGGTAGTAGTGACAGGCATCCAGCCACCCCTGGATAGGGGTGGTGGTAGTGGCAGGCATCCAGCCCCCTGAGTAGGGGTGGTGGTAGTGACAGGCATCCAGGCCCCCTGGGTAGGGGTGGTGGTAGTGACAGGCATCCAGCCCCCCATGAGTAGGGGTGGTGGTAGTGACAGGCATCCAGGCCCCCTGAGTAGGGGTGGTGGTAGTGACAGGCATCCAGGCCCCTGGGTAGGGGTGGTAGTAGTGGCAGGCATCCATCCCCCATGAGTAGGGGTGGTGGTAGTGACAGGCATCCAGGCCCCTGAGTAGGGGTTGTGGTAGTGACAGGCATCCAGGCCCCCTGGGTAGGGGTGGTAGTAGTGGCAGGCATCCATCCCCTAAGGGTGGGTATGGTAGTAGTGGTAGGCATCCAGCCCCCCATGAGTGGGGATGGTAGTAGTGGTAGGCATCCATCCCCCTAAGGGTGGGTATGGTAGTAGTGGTAGGCATCCAGCCCCCCTTGAGTGGGGATGGTAGTAGTGGTAGGCATCCAGCCCCCCATGAGTGGGGATGGTAGTAGTGGTAGGCATCCAGCCCCCCATGAGTGGGGATGGTAGTAGTGGTAGGCATCCGGCCCCCCATGAGTGGGGATGGTACTAGTGACAGGCATCCAGCCCCCCCTGAGAAGGGGTGGTGGTAGTGGTAGGCATCCAGCCCCCCATGAGTGGGGATGGTAGTAGTGGTAGGCATCCAGCCCCCCATGAGTGGGGATGGTAGTAGTGGTAGGCTTCCGGGCCCCCATGAGTGGGGATGGTAGTAGTGACAGGCATCCAGCCCCCCCTGAGTAGGGGTGGTGGTAGTGGTAGGCATCCAGCCCCCCATGAGTGGGGATGGTAGTAGTGGTAGGCATCCAGCCCCCATGAGTGGGGATGGTGGTAGTGACAGGCATCCAGGCCCCCTGGGTAGGGGTGGTAGTAGTGGCAGGCATCCAGGCACCCCTGAGTAGGGGTGGTAGTAGTGGCAGGCATCCAGCCCCCTATGGGTGTGTATGGCATTGGTGTTGGCCATCCCACCCCTATGGTTCTGCTGTTGCTAGTGTACGTTATTTGTGCATCCCTATGTGTGTGTGACATGTTTCGTGTACGTGTGGTTTGTTTGTATTGTTGGTGTTTGACTTACCGTCTGCGCCGTACGCGTCCGTGCCGGTCCCGGTAATAGATGTAGAGTATAGGTAGGACCTGCGCAATGGGATTCATGCTTGGATCGTCTAGTTCGGGTTTCTCGTGTCTTCGAGTCGTACTCGTAGCAGGCTTGTTCGTCTCGTAGCCGTGGATCGTCTTGTGGCGCGAAACGGAGCTTATGTACGGCTTGCCCGGATGCTCAAACGTGCCAGACGTAGCGAAGAGTTCGGCGCGTACGGAAGACGCATCGTACTAGTCCGGCCGGAAGGTGCTGTGTATTTGGTTCCGTGCGACTCGATTCGGCGTTTACGGATCCGGCTCGGGCGGGGTACAGGAGCTGGAATGGGTAAGTACGGCTCGCTCGGAATCTGGGCTGTTATGCGCATCGTACTTGTTCGTTCGGTAGAGTGTTCGAGTCGGTCGGAAAACACGCGTTCGGCTGGTATTTTTTCCGGACGAATACTGTTAGGTGCGCTTCCGGCCGACATCGGAATCGACCCCTAAGTCTTATTTTACACCTTAAACCAAAAACAATAAGGATGCCGAAACACTGCCTGATTTCTACCAAAAACAAGGACTTCATCAAAGAAAAAGCTATTGCATCCTTCAAAAAGTAAGTAAATTACAATCTATAAAATAACAACAATGCTAATCTTGAAAAACAACTATTTGTCTTACTCGAATAATTAATATATATATTTTTCTAATTTTTGTCTCCTCTACAGATTTTTCTCAAAGCATCAAGAAAAGTACAGACCAGCTCCTAAAACCATCTAACAAATAATGTAAGTATTTTGCTAAATGCCTTTTAAAAATCATGTAAAACGCCCAACCAAACCCCAACTCCATCCCAAACACCCACCCCAGCCCATGAACAAATTTAACAAAATAAACAACTTAACAGAATTCAACAAACAAAGAAAGAACATCTCCATTGAAAAGCAGCTAAAAACCAACATTGTAAGTATATTAATAACAATGGGGCCTATTAGGATGGCGGGCGGACTTTAGTCCGCCCGCCACCCTAGCGGTAACGGGACCGGCCACCAGACATGTGGCGGTCCCGCCACCCTAATCATGATGCGACCGCCACCGCGGCGGTTGCATCTGGCGATTTAACATTGCGGCGGGTACTGCTGGCTGCATCACCCGCCGCAATGGTGAAATGCCATGTTGTGCATTTCCAGGCACAACGTGGCAGGCAGCCTGCCATCTTGTGCATGGACATGCAGGGGGGTACCACAGGTACCCCCCAAGTGCACCCCTCCAGGGGCCCGCAACGGGCCCCCAAAGCAAATCCCCGCCAGCCTTTCCATGGTGGCATCTCCGCCATGGAAAGGCCTTCAAAACCTCACATCCTAATATGGCTGGCGGTGCCTGCTAGGCACCGCCACCATATTTGGGCCCCTGTTCCGCCCGGCCAGCAATCGTAACGATTGCCGACCGGCGGAAAAGCGGCGGACGCACTTTGCGTCCGCCGCGATACCCACCGCCATCGTAATATGGCGGTGGGAAATTCACGTTACGATGGCGTAACGGTCGCCACCGCCGGCCCGGCGGTGGTGATTGTTACACCATCGTAATGACCCCCAATGTGTATTTATTAAGAAATAAACATGTATATTATTCATTTTAATAATTTTGATATACATTGGTTTTAGAACTTAACACATCACAATGACAGAAGGCGCCCAATTTTATAACATCCCAAAAAGGAAAATTTTTGCTTTGTTACATGGGGTATGTCTATACCCAGGAAAAGCAAATTGGACTAAAAGTCAATTGGAAATGCAGCAAGTACTATTCTAATAAATGTTATGGTCGAGCAACAACTAGAGAAACAACTGTTTTGTATACAAGGGAGCATAACCACCCTCCAAATGTTACTGAAATAGATGTTAGAAATGCCCTTGATGACATTAGAGAAGCTAGCACTAGCTCACAAAAACCTACCAGTCAAATACTTAAAGAAATGCTGCCTAGCGTACCCAAACATGCTACTGGGCAAATGCCCTCTATTTCTTCATTAAAAAGAACTATAGCTCGCACAAAAAAAGCCACAACAACTACCACGCCTACTCCCAAAACATTTGAAGAGGTGGTAATTCCCCCAGAACTATCTATAACTCATAATGAAGAACCCTTTGTTCTCTATGACAACAAATGCAAAGACAAAAGAATAATAATGTTTGCTACTGCAAACAATTTAATAAAGCTTCAACAATCAGAAACATGGATGATGGACGGGACTTTTAAAATCTGTCCCAAGCCATTCTATCAACTATACACTGTCTATGCCCTATACCAGAATACCAACATCCCCTTTATCTACGCCTTGCTACCCAATAAACAAAACTCCACATATATGGAAGTACTAACTAAAATTAAACAAGAAAACAAATAATTATTTTCCACAGAAAATAATTATAGATTTTGAGCAGGCCATGATAAGTGCAATTCTAAAATGCTACCCACACACATCAATTCAGGGATGTTACTATCATTTCAATCAGTGTCTATGGAGACACCTACAGAAATCAACACTAAGGGGGTCATTAGGATGGCGTAATGATCGCCACCGCCGGGCCGGCGGTGGTGATCGTTACGCCATCCTACAGTGAAATACCCCCGCCATATTATGATGGCGGGGGGTATTGCGGCGGACGCAAAGTGCGTCTGCCGCTTTTCCGCTGGTCGGCAATCGTTACGAATGCCGGCTGGGCGGACTTGGGCAACTATTATGGTGGCGGTGCCTAGCAGGCACCGCCAGCCATATTAGGATGCGTGTCCTGAAAGGCCTTTCCATGGCGGCGATGCCGCCATGGAAAGGCTGGCGGGGATTTGCTTTGGGGGCTAGTTGGGGGCTCCCGGGGGGGTGGGGGGTGCACTTGGGGGGTACCTATGGTACCCCCCTACATTTCCATGCACAAGGTGGCAGGCACCGCGTGGTGCCTGCCACGTTGTGCATGGAAATGCACAACATGGCCATTGGACATTGCGGCGGGTGCTGCAGCCAGCAGCACCCGCAGCAATGTTGAATTGCCAGATGCGACCGCCGCGGTGGCAGTTGCATCATTATCAGGGGTGCGGGACCGCCGCATGGCAGGCGGACGGTCCCGTTACCGCTAGGATGGCGGGCGGACTGGAGTCCGCACGCCATCCTAATGAGCCCCTAAGTGTTGAATATGCAACAAACAGTTCATTTGCATACCAAATAAAAAAGCTTATTACACTGGCCTACGTCCCAGTTACTGACGTAGCCGAACATTACAACCTTTTAATAGAAAGTCCTTACTACCAGCAATACGAACAAAAATTAAGTCCCCTCCTAGACTATTTTGAAGATACCTGGGTGGGAAGACTCCATAGATCAGGACATAGAAGACAACCCAATACCAAATACCATGGTAGAATGTCTACCTTAGCACACTAAACCAAGAGGCAAAAACAAACAATGCTGTTGAAGGTTGGCATAATGCCTTCCAAGCATCAACAGGACGAGGTACACCTACTCTACACAAACTCCTACTCTCCCTACAAAAAGAACAGAGCTACCAACAGCTAAGAATAGAGCAATATGTTACACAAATTAAACCTAAACTATCCAAACAATCTAAACAAATGTTTGAATACCTACAACAACAAGTCAGACTGTACCCTACAACAAGAGGCCTAGAATACTTAGCAATAATTGCAAAAAGCCAACTCTAAACTGTCAAAACAGTGTAAAATGTATAATACATTTCTGTTTCAAATATTAAAATGCATACCAAATAATTTTATTTTTTCACAATACTATTTAATGTGTCTAATATATTTTTATTAATAAATAAAAATATATACAAAACACATTAATTAGATATTTGAAAAAATAAACAACAACAATAGTAAATTTCGTTGCATTTCCCTCCCACAATAAATAAGTTAAATAACTTACCATTTTCGTAGCTGTAGACAGAAAATTCCACATCTTGCAAAACAATCCAGGTAGATCATAATTCAAATAGAATAAAAAGTTTCCCCCAAAAAACAGAAAAAAAACAACTGTTTCAAAAAGTAATCCTCGATCCATAAATCCACAATCAGTCAACCATAAAAATCCCGAAAAATTGTTTTAAAAAAGGAACGCTCCATGAAAACCCGAAAAATTAAGAAAGTGTAAAATAACCATTAGTTACTAAAACTAATGTACACTTCCTTAATTTAAAAACGCAATCTTCCGGTAACGGCAACTTTTGTCGAAAAACCTGTAAAAAAACACTAACATTCCTACCCACACAAATATACACATATTACACCATATAACAGTATTACAAACATTACAAACACAATAATAACACATATTGTACCATACTTTAACATTTCTAAACTAGGCCTCAAAACCTAACGATACATAAATCGTCAAAACCTAATATACACATAAAAAACACCAAAACTCCACAAACCGAACTCTAGACACACTAACTACAACCTAACTACCTTCAAATGTAATTAAAAATGTAGTTTAAATAAATAAAATTAATCTTACCTTCCTCGATGCGAAGCAGCTCCCGATCGCTTCCTTCTCCCCTTCGAAATAACCCAAAACAACAGCGACTGGTTACAAAATACAACGCCCAAAACAAATATGGCAGCTTTAAACATAGAAAATAAATACAATTTATTTAAATAAAGGTTATAACATTATGTCAAAATTAATTACATGTTTAATTAAAATACTACAATTGTTATATTATTTGTTTAAATGTATTATTAATTTTTTGGTATTGTAAAATTATAATAATAAATATTATTAAACAAATAATATTTAATATTATAATTCCATATATTTAAATGTGACATAGATGTATTTTAAAATTGTTTAATTTTTTTATATTAAAAACTGTTTACTTTATAAAATAAATGTATACAAATTAAACACTAATAATTATTAATATTAGTATTTCATATATTAATATTATTAATTAAAAAGTATTATTATTTCTTTAAAAAATGTAACTAAATGTGAATATAAAAATTATATTATAAAATTGTTAAAACTGTTATATTTGTAAAATGTTACGAATATATGTAATATATTAAAAAATGTTAACAATACCAAACTAAAATTAACAACTGCTATAAATAAATATTTTATTTTTCAAATGTATGTTAAAAAATGTGAAACTACATTTTCTGATATTGCAAAGTCTACACAACTGTTTAAATAAAAAGTACAAATGTTATAAAATGTTTTTTCAGTAATTATTACAATGAAAAATTTACATATGTACAAACTATGGGGCTCATTACGATGGCGGACGGAAAAGCATTCCGACCGCCGTGCTAGCGGGAGAGTTCGCCCCCAGGTACCGCGGTATAACCGCCGGCCAGATTAGGATGCACCGCCAGAAACACCCTACCGCGGCGGTTGGATTCCAGGATTCAGCGGCGGAAAAGCTGAAAATCCGTCCGCGGCGGTCGGATCTGCTGCGGAAAGGTCAAAGACCGCCATTTCCCCAGCGGACAGGAACACATGGAGCTATCCGCAGTATTGCCACCGCCATCCTCGATTGGCCGGATTCTCCGCAGCGGTGTGGTGGGCTGTTTGTGGCATCGCAATACAACCGGCAGTCGTAACCGCATTCCACACGGCGGTCCCTCCCTTTTCGCTCCGTCCGCCACCAATGCGGAAGGGGATTCCTGGCGGTTTCCGAAACACTGCAGCGGACGGGAAATGGGCTATCTTTGCCCATTGTAATACGGCAGATGCAAGGACCGCCGATGGAGTGCGGAAAAGGGCATTTTCTGCCACCGCCAGCACTGCGGATGTCCTACCGCCTGCCATCGTAATCAGCCCCTATATTATTTTTATCAAATAAATATGATTTCCTATCTCTATGTATTTGTTTATCTTACATATTGTTAATATTCTTAATAAGAAATATATTTCTTATTCATTTCAAAATATTTTACAATAAATAAACATCAATAAAGAAATTAAAATGTCTAATTTATTATCTACCATTTTATTAATGTTACATTTAATGTTACATATTAATTTTATTTTTAATAAATATACTTTGTAAAATATTATATTTTCATTAAGTATATATTCAATGTTAATTTTTACATGCACAACTCTCTTATAAAAATAATATTACACTACTTTGAACAATATATTTTTTTTAAATTACATATTAAAACACATTTAGCTAAATTATTATTCCCACTTCAGTTACCATAAATACAGGATAGGTGCTGGACAGTAATCTTAATTAATTTACTATTCCCACTACAGGTAATATAAACACAGGGTAGGTGCTGGACAGTATACTTAATTAATTTACTATTCCAACTCCAGTTAGTATTAATTAGAGGTAGGTGCTGGACACTAAATTTAATTAATTTACTATTCCCACTCCAGTTAGTATTTATTAAGGGTAGGTGCTGGACACTAAACGTAATTAATGTACTATTCCCACTCCAGTTAGTATTAATTAGGGGTAGGTGCTGGACACTAAATTTAATTAATTTACTATTACCACTCCAGTTAGTATTTATTAGGGGTAGGTGCTGGACACTAAACTTATGTAATTTACTATTCCCACTCCAGTTAGTATTAATTCAGGGTAGGTGCTGGACACTAAACTTAGTTAATTTACTATTCCCACTCCAGTTAGTATTAATTAGGGGTAGGTGCTGCACACTAAACTTAAATAATTTACTATTCCCACTCCAGTTACTATTAATTCAGAGTAACTGCTGGACACTAAAATTATTTAATTTACTATTCCCACTCCAGTTAGTATTAATTAGGGGTAGGTGCTGGACACTAAACTTAAGTAATTTACTATTCCCACTCCAGTTAGTATTAATTAGGGGTAGATGCTGGACACTAAACTTAAATAATTTACAATTCCCACTCCAGTTAGTATTAATTAAAGGTAGGTGCTGGACACTAAACTTAATTAATTTACTATTCCCACTCCAGTTAATATTAATTAGGGATAGATGCTGGACACTAAACGTAATTATTTTACTATTCCCACTCCAGTTAGCATTAATTCAGGGTAGGTGCTGTACACTAAAATTATTTAATTTACTATTCCCACTCCAGTTAGTATTGATTAGGGGTAGATGCTGGACACTAAACTTAATTAATTTACTATTCCCACTCCAGTTAGTATTAATTAGGGGTAGGTGCTGGACACTAAACTTAAATAATTTACTATTCCCACTCCAGTTACTATTAATTCAGAGTAAGTGCTGGACACTAAAATTATTTAATTTACTGTTCCCACTCCAATTAGTATTAATTAGGGGTAGGTGCTGGACACTAAACTTAATTAATTTACTATTCCCACTCCAGTTAGTATTAATTAGGGGTAGGTGCTGGCCACTAAACTTAAATAATTTACTATTCCCACTCCAGTTACTATTAATTCAGTGTAAGTGCTGGACACTAAATTATTTAATTGGCTATTCCCACTCCAGTTAGTATTAATTAAGGGTAGGTGTTGGACACTAAACTTAACTAATTTACTATTCCAACTCCAGTTAATATTAATTAAGTGTAGGTGCTGGACACTAAACTTAAATAATTTACTATTCCCACTCCAGTTACTATTAATTCAGCGTAAGTGCTGGACACTAAAATTATTTAATTTACTTTTCCAACTCCAGTTAATATTAATTAGGGATAGGTGCTGGACACTAAACTTAATTAATTTACTATTCCCACTCCAGTTAGTATTAATTCAGGGTAAATGCTGGACACTAAAATTATTTAATTTACTATTCCACTCCAGTTAGTATTAATTAGGGGTAGGTGCTGGACACTAAACTTAATTAATTTACTATTCCCACTCCAGTTAGTATTAATTAGGGGTAGGTGCTGGACACTAAACTTAAATAATTTACTATTCCCACTCCAGTTACTATTAATTCAGAGTAAGTGCTGGACACTAAAATTATTTAATTTACTATTCCCACTCCAGTTAATATTAATTAGGGGTAGATGCTGGACACTAAACTTAATTATTTAACTATTCCCACTCCAGTTAGTATTAATTCAGGGTAGGTTCTGGACACTAAAATTATTTAATTTACTATTCCCACTCCAGTTAGTATTAATCAGGGGTAGGTGCTGGACACTAAACTTAATTAATTTACTATTCCCACTCCAGTTAGTATTAATTAGGGGTAGGTGCTGGACACTAAACTTAAATAATTTACTATTCCCACTCCAGTTAATATTAATTAGGGGTAGATGCTGGACACTAAACTTAATTATTTAACTATTCCCACTCCAGTTAGTATTAATTCAGGGTAGGTTCTGGACACTAAAATTATTTAATTTACTATTCCCACTCCAGTTAGTATTAATTAGGGGTAGGTGCTGGACACTAAACTTAATTAATTTGCTATTCCACTCAGTTAGTATTAATTAGGGGTAGGTGCTGGACACTAAACTTAAATAATTTACTATTCCCATTCCAATTACTATTAATTCAGAGTAAGTGCTGGACACTAAAATTATTTAATTTACTATTCCCACTCCAGTTAGTATTAATTAGTGGTAGGTGCTGGACACTAAACGTAGGTAATTGACTATTCCCACTTCAGTTAGTATTAATTAGGGGTAGGTGCTGGACACTAAACTTAAATAATTTACTATTCCCACTCCACTTAGTATTAATTAAGGGTAGGTGTTGTACACTAAACTTAATTAATGTTCTATTCCCACTCCAGTTAGTATTAATTCAGGGTAGGTGCTGGACAATTAAATTATTTAATTCACTATTCCCACTCCAGTTAGTATTAATTAGGGGCTGGTGCTGGACATTAAACTTAAATAATGTATTATTCCTACTCCAGTTAGTATTAATTAGGGGTAGGTGGTGGACACTAAACTTAATTAATTTACTATTCCAACTCCAGTTAATATTAATTAGAGGTAGGTGCTGGACACTAAACTTAATTAATTTACTATTCCCACTCCAGTTAGTATTAATTCAGGGTAAGTGCTGGACACTAACATTTTTAATTTACTATTCCCACTCCAGTTAGTATTTATTTTAGGTAGATGCTGGACACTAAATTTAAGTAATTTAATATTCCAAATCCAGTTAATATTAATTCAGGGTAGGTGCTGGACACTAAAATTATTTAATTGACTATTCCCACTCCAGCTAGTATTAATTAGGGATAGGTGCTGGACACTAAAGTTAATTAATTAACTATTCCCACTCCAGTTAGTATTAATTACAGGTAGGTGATGGACACTAAAATTAATTAATTAACTATATCCACAGAAATTACTGTAAATTAAAAGGAGTTGCCAGACCTTTGACATATATATTTTTGTTTTCATATTAAAATTAATATAATATGACTAACTACACTATACATAAAATTCCAAATATTTGACAACACCTATAATAAATTACTACACTATATAATTGAATAAAGTTTATATTTTTTATATGGTATACATGTAAACTATTAATTTTTTAGGTAATTTGTAAATATTAATATATTTTACTAAATTTTTATTTCACATATAAATAATATAATATCTACATTAAATTCCTAAATATAAATATTTCAATGTTAATTTGTAATTTTTAAAACAAAAATTATATTTTTGATTGAAAATTAAAAACATTTTCACTTTAATTTAATTTAAAAATGTTAATTCTTAACAAATGAAATATTAAATAATTTTCAAATATAATACCAAATGTTTTAACTTCTTTAAATGTATTAGTTAATAATATTTAAATAAAGATAAATATTAATTGATCAAAAATGTACACGGTAAACACATTATTTTCTGAAATTTTTGTAAATAATAATTATTAATTTAAATTTTTTAAAATATTTTTAATAAATGTATATAACACCAACCAACATTGCATCCTATAAACACAACTCCAAAATTATTAAACAATACATGCATTATACAAATAAAATATAACCAAATTTGAATATATAAACCGAAAATATTTATTACATTTCATTTAATAATTTATAAAACACTCCCCACCCTTATCCCCTATAAACCCAACATCCCACTCCTAAATTTTTTTTATCAAACTTCGAAATTATATTTTCTAAATTATAAAATTTAATTTTGAATTTAGTATAAATTTAAATGAATTATTTTAAAACACTCCCCACCCTTATCCCCTATAAACCCAACATCCCGCTCCCAAAAAATATTTTTCTAAATTCGAAATTAATATTTATAAATTATAAATTTAAATTTCGAATTTAATAAAATTAAAATCAATTATTTTAAAATACTCCCCACCCTTATCCCCTCTAAACCCAACATCCTGCTCCTAAAAAATATTTTACAAATTGAATTTTTATAATATTAACTAACTATAATTAAACTACAAACAAACTATAAATACATTAAAAAATAGTACAAAAACGATATTTTAACATAAGGATATTTTAACAGTCGACATTACATACTTCAATATTTTAAACAACACTTAAAATCGATATTTTTAACATTGGTATGCACAACATCGATATTTAGTTCTATTGATATACTAAAGTCGATATTTATGTATGTCGATATAAAAATGTCGATATTATGTCTACTTACCCCCCCAACCAGTAGTACGCCAGGAGGCACGTTTGCAGAGTAGTTTTGGAGAAAGGGGCCCTGGCCTCTGAAGACCTCTCAGCAATACCGCTGTGTGGGACTTACTGGAGGTAACAGGAGGGGTTCCTGGCGCCCAATGACTGTCAGCAGACAAGGGGATGTAATCTCCCAACTAGTATTGTGCTAAGAGGAGCGTTTGCAGAGTGGTGGTGAAAGGGGGCGGGCCTCCAACAACCTCTCAGCAATCCTTCTGTGTGGGACCTACTGGAGGTAATAGAAGGGGTTGTTGGCCCCCAAGGACCATTAGCAGCCAAGGGGTCTTCATCCCCCAACAAGATGTGCACCAGGAGGCCCCTTTGAAGAAAGGTAGTGAAAAAGGATGGGGCCTCCGGCGACTTCTCCCAGCTGCCTTTGTTTGCTTATTTTTTGGTTTTATTTGGGAAGGGGGGCCCATGTGGCTTCTTTCCCTGGGCCTATTTTGGCCCCGGGAACCCCATCCCCCAGGGCCAGGCCTTTTTGAATCATGGAGGGGGCTTCGCGGCCCCCCTCCCAGGCCGATTTAGGCCCGGCCTTTTCTTTTGTTTGTTTTTAAATATAAGGGAGGGGGATCTGGCCTATTCTTTCTTTCTTTTTTTTGATAGAGCGGAGGGGGGCTGCATGCCCCCCCTCCCCAGGCCGATTTTGGCCTCAGGGACCCCATCCCTCGGGCCCGGCCTTTTCTTCTTTTTTTTGATAGAGTGGAGGGGCGCATGTGGCCACCCATCCCAGGGCAAGACACCATCCACCAGAACCGGGCCTCCATTCTGGGTGCCCCGGTCCCACCCAGGGCACCCAGTGTCACGATTAACTTCCTGTGCTCTTGTTCCCACCACCAGGGGGCCGAATTGTGGGGCTTTCCAGTATTCTGATATGCTTCCAGACACTCCCCTGTATGCATATCCTGACTTCCAGGCATTTGGACATCATTTAGGAATTGACATCCATTCCCAATCCATGCCGGGTTTTGTGGAAGCCAGTCTGCTCATGCTGGAAACTCCAATACCTATAATCCCCTGCTCACTGCTTTGTCTCCACCCCTGCAGGCCAAGGATGGGTGGAGGAATTCAGCTCACCTGTGGCTGGCTGCTGCTAGCCTGCTCACACCTGATGAGCATGAGTACTGTGAGCTCTTTTAAGCTCCAGCTCCCTTCAGCCCAGGGTTGGTCATTGTAGCTGTATACCGGTGAGGCCGATCCTTGCTTCCAGTGTTTCCTGAGCTTTTGATAACCTTGTTTCCAGTGTTTCCTGAGCTTTTGATATTCCTTGATTCCTGAGCTATAGTTAATCCTTGTTCCTTGATACCTGAGCTATAGCTATTCCTTGTGCCTGAATTAGCACTGCCTGCAGTGCTACCTTGTTTCCTGAGTTCCTGAGCTATAGTTATTCTTTGTTCCTGTTCCTGGGCTTCAGCTATTTCTTGTTCCTGATTTGCACTGCTTGCAGTGCTCTCTTGACTCTTGTTTCCTGAACTGTAGCTATTTCCTGTTTCCTTGAACCAGTACTGCCTGCAGTGCTACCTTGACTCCTGAGCCTTAGCATTCCTTGATCCTGAACTGCAGCAGTTTCCCTTGTTCTTGAACTAGCACTGCCGGCAGTGCTACCTTGACTCCTGATCCTTAGCATTCCTTGTTCCTGACCTGCAGCAGTTTCCCTTCTCCTGAACTAGCACTGCCTGCAGTGCTACCTTGACTCCTGAGCCTTAGCATTCCTTGTTCCTGACCTGCAGCAGTTTCCCTTCTCCTGAACTAGCACTGCCTGCAGTGCTACCTTGACTCCTGAGCCTTAGTATTCCTTGTTCCTGAACTGCAGCAGTTTCCCTTTGTTCCTGAACTAGCACTACCTGCAGTGCTACTTTGACTCCTGAGCTTTTGCTCAATTCTTGTTCCTGCCCCAGCACTGCCTTCTATGCTACTTTGTTTTCTTGATTCCTGAACCTGCACTATTCTAGTATACCCTTGTAGCCTCCCCTTCTGTATATCCTTTTCCAGTCCCTGCCTTTCTTCCCATTTCCTTGGTTCCAGTTCTAGTTTGCTGTCTTTCTATTCTGCTGTCTTGCTTCTTTTACCTTGTATGTTTGTTACCTGCTTTCTGCCAAATGTGCCCTGTGATTTCCTTCCTTTCCTGTTAAGCACTCCTCCTTGCTAGCTCCTTGTCTATTGTGTTTGTGTTTAGTTCTACCCCTTTGCTGTTACTGCCTTGTTGCGTGTTCCTATTTGATCGCCAGGATCCGTGGGCACAGCTGACTACCTAGGTTGTGTTTCTTGTTCACTGTGAGTATTGTCTTTGAGTTACTGTTATAACATCACCATAGGTATAAGCTCCACAGACCCTGCCCTTGCATGCATATCCTATATGTGGGTATTTTCAGTCAGTATCTGTAACAGCAATTGTGGGTGAGGAACTTACTGCACTTCAGTCTTACCGTGTGGAGCTCCTGAGTGCTTTACCCCACATTCCCTTTATTGTTAATGTTGTATTATATATATGTCTTGCACGTCCGTCCTGGGTGTAGTTAGTCTGAATGCTAAATTGCCTTGTGAGTGCCCTTCCTTTCTGAGTCTTAGCCATCTTGTTCCTTTGTACAGGCTTCCCCTTTGGATCCCTTTTCTCCTCTGACTTCCTGTGTGATCCTGGGCAGCGCTGTACTCCTTTCTCTGTGTACGTTTTCTACCCCATTCCCAGTCCTTGCCCAAGTCCCTGACTGTGTTCCCGAATAGTCCCGGACAGTCCCTGACACCCAGTCATTTTAGTTGGGCACCATGGGGAGCCTGAAGGCCCCTTTAGCCGCTGCCTGCTCCCCGCCTCCTGCGGGAACCGGCACTGCTTTCAGACTTAGGGAGCTGCTGGAAAGGCAGCTCACTGTGTCTAAAAGAAATTCTGCTTTGCTTCCAGCAAGCGAGAACATTTTTAATGCTCTAGCTTGCTAGAAGTAAAGCATTTGCTGTGGCTTGGCAGGAGTGATAAAGCTCCTACCAAACCACAGCAAACAGCTGTGTCCCAGGGATGGGCACCCCAGGACATAGCATGATGAGACCCTGGGGAGTGGCGGTCCCCAGGGCCATCTATGACTCCGCATGCGGCCCCCTCCAACCTCCAACTTACCCCTGGGGACGTAGGGGTCCATGACAGACCCCTAAATTAATGTATTCTGGCCACGGTGAGGTGGTGGTCCCTGGGGCTGCCGGGGGGGGGGCGTGTGTCCCCCTTACTTAAAAAAATTGCCCTGGGGAGGTTGGGGTCCCAGGGGCTGCTGGGGGGGGGTCTGTGCGGCCTATACCCCTCCCATCCAAAAATTCAATCTCCTTATCACTTATTTTACTGATAAAGTTCAAATAGAGGTCATTCACAATGATTTCTGATACAAATTATTCTACTGATCTGACACACACTCTCCAAATCATGAAGAAGTCATCTATGAAGCTAACCCATAAAGCAATGTAATCACTCCATTTGTCAGAGCACAATAGTTTACATGCTCTTTCCCCCAGCCCGTATGTAAATTAGCATAGCTTGGAGCCAGGCAGGTACCCATTGCTATTCCTCTCTGTTGCTCATAGAACTCATCATTGAACAAAAAAATGTTTCTTGTAAGGCAGTTTCTGTTGTTTTAACAGAAGGTATGATGAGTATCCTGCAGAAGAGTAAGTTATAAAAACTCCAAAAACACCACTATACAGAGAATATATATTCAGTCAGAGATGTACTTTTAGCAGTCATGTAGTATGGTAGAATGCCTTGATTCAGGAAGTGGGCAAAAAAATGCTTACCAATAGGCAACTATATAGTTCAAATATAGTGAAGAAGTGCAACTGAAATAAGTAATACTTCTGGATACCAACTGGCCTCTTAGGGCTTGGTAAAATACTTTTTTTTCCCTCATACCACCAGAAGCATCTGCAACTTTCAAATGACCACCCAATCGATCTATCCACCCTGCGGTCACTGCATTCGCCCAGGATCCTGACACCAAACAGGACCTTCACCTCTTTCGGTGCCTTGGTGTAATCATTGGAATGGGTGACCAATTCCCAGGGATCTGCACCAAATTGAGAAGTCAGTCCATATAGCAGGTGGGCGGCTCGTTTCGGAGCCCAGATCTAGCTGCCAAACCCAGACAGCTGCCCTTTCTCAATCCTCCACTTTCGGGGGTAAGGGATCTCTCCACTTCTTACAGATTTCTCTTCTTGCAGTTAATATCAGATAGAAAAGCAGCCCTCTCTGCGGCCGCCTCAGAAGGTTGCTTGCTGCCTCATCCAATCCAAAAAGAACAAGCATTGCATTCATACCAATCTCCACGCCAAAGATATCTTTCAGAGAGAGTTCTATTCCTCCCCAGCAGTCACTTAACCTGGGACATTGAAAAAAGATATGTACGTCCTTGGCTTCCACGCAACCACATCTTTTACACTTGGGAGGAGGCAGAGGGGCAAACTTTGCAATTTTTGAATGGTGTACAGTAAAGCTGGTTAATGGTAAAAAAATTATTCCTCTTCAAGTTGGCTGGTTTAACGGTGGAATACAGGAGCCTCAGAGAGTTATCCCAAACAGGTTGGAGATCCATCTCCTCAAAGGCTCCTCTCCAGACTGAGTAAGGGGGTGTTAGTCCTTTCTCTTCAGCCTCCAAAAGTTTCACATATTACCTTGCCACCTCCTTACTCTTAGGTCTTATGTCCTGGAGAAAAATCTGTAGCTCCCAGTCACCACCTATCTCTTGTTTTGAGGCTGCGAACCAAGAGGACAATTGAATAAATTTTAACCTAGACAGGTTATTTCCTATTTTTGCCTTTAAGACTTCCCAAGAATGCAACCCCTCGGCTGTCATCAGGTCTGCCCATATTGTTATGCCCACCCTCCTGAGTGGAAGACTTAATCCGTCTTTCTAACATATTGGGGTGCCAGGGGAGTCCAATACTGTGGCAAAATCTGAGTAATAACCTAGGCCCCACATTCTCCTAATCTTGTACCATACAGATCTCAGTACTTTTAAGCAGACTTTAAAAAAAAATCTGGGGGCACCAAACTTATAGAGAAATCCCTCCGCGCTCAGTTCTCTCACCATATCCCTGAGAAGCTTCCCCCATGTGGTATCGTCTGACATCCCTAACAGCATCCGGATATTTTTTAAATGAAACTCTGCACAATACAGATTAAAATCGGGCAAAGCTAACCCTCCCTTATCCAGCCTACGTCTGAGCTTTTTCCAGGCCAGTCTAGCTCCCTTATCAGCCCAAATGAAACTGACTACTTTCCCCTGGATTTTATCAATACCTGATTTTGGAAATACTAGGGGAATAGCATTAAAAAGATAAGTCAGTTTGGGGAGGATCACCAATTTTATCAGATTAACACGCCCAAAAATGGTTAACAGTAGATTTTTCCATCTAGGGAGAGAGCGATTTATTTCTCTGGCCACCCTTTGCAGATTACACTGGGGGATTTTATCTACCTCATTCAAGATTGAGATCCCTAGATATCTGAGGTCTGGGATCACTCTCCCATCCCAATCTTTAAAACTTCAGGACATTACCTCGGTTTTAGAGGTATTCACTGAATATCCTGAGAGGGCACCGAATTCTGCTATGAGGTGTTCTACTCTCAGAATAGTTGTGGCGGGATCTGCTGTGTAAACTGAAGGAAATGACCCGAATAGGGTCACCCGGGTCACCTGTGACCACCTCTCGGCCTTCCAAACAAATGAAGAGTCGGTCAGACAGTAGAGAATACAAATCAAAGTTATTTATTAGTATTGCGCTGCAGCGGAGCCCATTCTGACCAGCCTCATGAGATAGCTGCCGAGGGACTGACTCCCCCCAACATAACATCAGATATTATACATTTCCAATTCCCCAAGAACATGCCCAGACTGGAAAATTCCAGTCCAGGCAACAGTGAACAAAGGAGGCACAGAAGGACGAGCGATGGTCCTGGGACCGGGTACACGCTATCTCCACTTCAAGGTTACTTTGCCCGCGTCCGCCATTATAGAAGGTGGGAACAAGCCTATCTAACAGCAAAGGTATGCCATAATAGAGAGTACATTCATTAGTGCAGCGAAACTCGGCCTTGGAGAAATATCAACTAAGGAGACACCAAGGCAGTTTTCTGCTGAGGCAAGCAGTGTGAGACAGAAACTCAGCTTCGATCATGGAACAAAATGGCAGCTGCTAATAAAATGGTGCCATGAATGCTAACTTAACACAAAACGAAGTATGAGCAACAAGGCAATTACGTTTTCAATTCTAACAAAATCAATAAGTCGTCTGCATACAGCGCAATATTACTACTATATTAAGAGGAGCTAAAAGGGACAACCTGTCCATCTGATCTCAGAAGTTGGGCCAAAGGCTCTATATATATATCAAACAAAAGGGGTGAAAGAGGGCAGCCCTGCCGTGTTCCCTTTGATATGTTGAAACTAGGAGTCAATGTGCCATTTAAGAGAATCTTAGCCGATGCACCCTCATACATCATCTGAAGTGTATACATAAAAACAGAACCAAACCCCATTGCTCTCAAGACCTCCCAGAGATACACCCAACACACTCGATCAAAAGCCTTGGCCGCATCCATAGCGACCACTGCCAGGGGAGCCGAGCGACAGTAGCAAGATCTATTGTGCAAATGAGTTGTTGCGTCACCTCCTGTATCTGCCTTTTAGGGATGAAGCCCTTCTGATCTAAGTGTATCAGCTGTAGAGCAAGCTTAGCCAATTTCCCCGCTAAAATACTCATGAGGATTTTATAATCTGCATTTAGTAGAGAGATTGGTCAGTAGGAATCAGCCCTACAAGGATATTTGGAGGGTTTCAAAATGAGAACTATTATAGCCTCCTTCCAGGATCTTGGGGCACGCCCACCCTGCTGATAGATAGAGTTAAACAGATTTTCCAGAACTGAGATCAGTTCCTCTATTAATAATTTAAAAACCTCATTTGGCAGGGCGTCCGTGCCTGCAGCCTTGCCGTTCCTACTCTTAGCTAAGCTTAAACGGATCCCTTCCTTAGTTATAGGGGCCTCAAGTACCTCCCTACTCTCCATTGTCAAGCTTGGCAATTCTACCTTGCTTAGCCAGGCTTTGGGGAGTTCTTGGTTGGAACAGATCTCCTCCTTATATAATGCAGAGAATAAGGATACAAGACAAACTTGCGTTTCTTCCGTTTTGTCTGAGACATCCCCTCTAGCATTTACTACCAGTTGTCTGATGACATTCCTAGATTTGTCTGCTCTGGCTTTCCATGCTAATGATGCGCCTGCTTTCTCCCCATATTCAAAGTTCTACATACAGCTGGCTTGCCACTGCGCTCTGCACTTTTGATCCATTCTAGTCCTGTAATCCTGCCGTGCCTCTTCTAAGAGTCACTGTATCTGCTCCCTTGCAGCATCTGGCCCAGAACCAACCCGAAGGAGGTCAGCCGCCAATGATCCCACTCTAGCCTCAATTTTCTTAAGACTTGATCTCTCAGCGTTTGTTTTAAGATGTGCCAGGTTTTTCAGCACCCCTCTTATATATGCCTTGAAGGCATACCACACAACATCTAAGGAGGTGGACCCTATCTTGTCGTTGAAATAGGCCACACTTGCCCGCTTTAGCGCCACGCCAGTCTCTAGGTCAGTGAGGATAGCCCTTTTTAATGTCCATCTTGGCCTAGACCCTCTACCATATCCCACTAGGGACATGCTAATTGCAGCATGATCCAAAATGTGACCTGGAAGAATACTTATTGTTGTTATTGCCTCTATATTAGCCCTGTCCGCAAAGAGGTAGTCTAACCTGGAGAAGTGGCCGTACTTTTTACTGTGAAATGTAAAGCCTTGTCTGGCTCATATTCTATGCCCCCACACATCTAATAGCACCAAATCATGCAACATATTCTTCAGGGCCTGGCGCACATGGGGGCATGGTCATGGCTCCTCCTGTTGGACCTATCTTGTATGGGATCCAGTAGAACATTGAAGTCCCCCGATTACTATTGGAGATGCTACTTCCATTAGATTCTATTCTAGGTTAGATAAATGGGATGGGTCATCGATGTTCGGCCCGTAGAAAACAGCACAAAATTGTTCAGCCCCTCCACAGCCCAGGGTTGCAATAATCCACCTCCCAGAATTATCAGTTTTGGAAGATTTGATGACACATCCAGCCCCCGTCTAATTACAATAGCAACACCCTTACAGTGCTCAGTCTGCTCTGAGACTAGAAAGCACTCTATCCAGGGATATTATAAAAGTAAGGCTCGGCTTTCATTAGCATCTAAGTGAGTTTCCTGAATTAAACTTACATGCGTTTTGCTTTCCTCCAGGTATTTCATTACCAGCCTCTGCCTACACTTACACCTTAGCCCATTGACATTCCAAGAAAGGAATGTTAACTCATTAGCTCCCCTCATCTTAATGGTTCAATATAGACACTGCATAGCGCTACCGCTGATGTTCCATACTTTCTGGTGATATTGAGGACATTCCTTTTTGTTTTTTTCCCACTGCTCCCCACCTCGTGCCCTTCCCGCCCTCCATCCCCCAACCCCAACCCCGTGCCCTCCCCTCCCCTCACCCCTGGTGAACCCTCCCTGACTTTATCGGCATAAAGCCTAGTGTTCTTCTCTCATCGGTAGAATGTGATGCATAATATATTGGCCTACCCTCGCCCCAACCTCCCCGCTTGTTTTAAGGGCCTTTTTTTAGTTATGGGCCTGCTCCTTTCCTAATTTAATCCATCAGGGCATCTACTTCCTCCACTGAGCGGTAATTATACATGTGATTATTCCACATTATTCGGAGCGAGGCCAGAAATTTTAACTGAGCTTTGGCTCTGAGCATATTCAACTCCTCCATCCTCTTCCCCAGTTCCCACTGTTTCTGGGCAGTGGCATGGCAGACATCCGATCTTATAGAGAAAGAGTAGGTGCCAGCAGAGTAAGGGCCTTCCTTTAATGCCATGTTCAGAATCGCCTCCTTGGTTGTATATGTTAGTAAGTTGATTAATATCTTCCTCGTTTTCTGCCTCCTAGGGTTCCTCTAAAAAGTGTCTCGATGTACCTGTTGGATCTCGGAGGTAAGGTCGATATCCGGCCTGTTTTTAAAGCTGTTCCCTGCAACAGCGAGACAACAAAGGCCTTAATGTCTGAACCCTCTACAGACTCATGAACATTAAGAAGCCTAAGATTGTTCCTACGTGAGTGGTTTTCAAGTCTTTCTAGATCTTCTTTCATCTCCTTATTTTGTCTGATTTCCCAACTCACACCTGCAGTATTCATATCGATGGCCTGCTTCATTTTTGGTATCTCCTGCTCCAAGATTTCAGTTCTGGCAGAGACTTCTTCGAGCTTCTGGGCTAAGGCTGCACAGGAAGCCTGTATAACCACCTGATTCTGCTCCGAGATCATAAATCTACTCTTCATCTCTTCCGAACTCGGGCAACATGGTCGTCGCCAGCTAACCGGCCGTAGGTCTTCCAATCAGAGAGCAATGAACTTGCGCTGAGAGGGGCACCCCCCCCACTAAAGCTTACCGGATCTACGCTGGCTTCGCCCTGTCCGCTTCGGGCTGCTGCCCCCGGCCCTCAGGGAGGGTGTGTGACCGCGGATGCTGCTGGAGCCGGATGGCGGCTCCTCCTCGTTGTGGGCCCCGTGCTGGGATGGTGCGGCAAGGGAGCTGCATCGCAGCCGTGGGGCCGCTGTGCTATTCCGGGTCAGCAGAGGCAGAGTATGCATAGGCTGGGATGCAACTGAGACCTCTGGCCACAATGAGGCAACAGGGTTTTCCCCTTCAGCTACTCACTGTGGGGGACAGGCAAGTCCTCTCCCCCAGGAGGTAGGAGGGAGCAAGCTTTTCTCCAAAAAGGATGGTGGAGGTTCTGAGGATTGTCCCAGGACAGTAGGGGGGTGGCAGGCTCCTCTGTTTATGGAGAAGGGCAAAAGCTCTCCGAATAGAAGCACCTTCCCTGTGGGGAACGTCTGTAGATATGCCCTGCATACTAGGGGGATCTCAATCACGCCAGAATCAGGGCTAGCAGGGTTAGTACCGACTCTTCCACCTAGTGGGCTGGCACCTGAGAATATCACAGCTATCACCACTAAGACCCAGAGTAAACAGTCTGGATGGACAGGGATTGAGAGGTGACTAGGTGGAAAAGTGGAGAAAGCTGGGCTAGTAAGCACAGGAAAGAGCCCCAGAAGCAGCGGTAGGGGGAGGAAGGTACCACAACCTAAAGTGAGAGTTACCCTGTCACTAAAGTCATACTACAAGGTGCTTGCATCCCCGGCCCCAGCCACAGAAGGCACCGCAAGGGGGGTTACCATCCCCACTAGTATGGAGCAAAATGCCAGGCCAGCTTTAGAGATCATTATGACACCCTCCACTCCCCCGCCTCCCCCGGAGGTCCAGAGTTCCACGCCAGTTGACAGACGCAGCCCCGAGTGACAGTTCCAATGTCAAACAGGTTCAAAGCTTTGGAGTCTCAGTAAGTAGACAAGCTGGACAAGCAGGAGAAGTCTCCGCAACTGGAGTCGGATATTGGACACTCCCCTCAGGTAGCCTCAGAGGCTTCTTTGGCTTCTATTCTTTTGGACTTTAAGGAAGAGTTGGTAAAATACTTTTAATTGTATACTGATAAAGAGAACACCACTAGTTTATAAATGGAAGGTGATATATCCCTGTAGTGAATATTAATTGTTTACAATATGTACAGTTATTTAATAATATCTTGCAGATGGAACCATTTTGGGCCTGATGTACAAAGGTAGTTTGAGGTTCGAAAGCCTGCCATTCACAAAATTACAGGGTTTGCAAACACAAACTACCTTTTTACTATTTACTAAAGCACTTTTTTGTCAGTTGTAAAAATCTTTCTGACTCATAGAAGATTCGCAGATAAGAGGTGGCATGAAAGTGGCGTCTCCCACTTATCTGTGATTCTGAAAGGGATGTATCAATGGTTTGTGTCTGCAACTGCAGTCACAAACCATTGATCAGATACCTATACTACAAAAGGACTAATGTCTGATTCGCAAAGGAGATGTTCTGCCCCTGTGTAGCATTTTCCACTTTGGAATCATGACTGTGGCCTCGGGAGGAGCAAGCAGTTGTCGAGAGGACCACTGCCTCCCCACCACATGTTTTCCTATATGGGAAACATTTTTTTTTAAAACACTGGTCCTTTAAATATACACAGTCTGCTTATAAAAAAAAATCCTGTTTGGGATTGCAGATGATAGGACCAAGTCTGCTGTTCATTGCAGGCTTCCAGCCCTCCATTTCAAGCCAATCACAAGGGGTTGCAAATTTGCCACCGGTCTAGTTAATATTAATTAGACAGATCATTTTGTAACTCCTTTTGAAAGAGGAATATGAAATGCGACCTATTACTACATAGTTCACATCACAAAGTGCATTCCAATTCCCAAACCAATTGGTATGCAAATTGCACATCCATGGTTTGCGAATGAGACCATGTCATGATGCAGTACATCTTAATTTATGTAGGTACTGTGCACTGTAAAGCAGTATTATATGTTTATTCATTCATTTATAAAGTGCTCACCTGCTCAAAGACATCAGAGGACCAAATCTAGCATGTCGAGCTTCACATGATCTAATGTCTCTTCTTTCAGTGCCAAGAGACTCTGCATGAGTTAGTGTGCACTATAAACCAGTTTTGTGTCAGTCAGCCCCTCGATCAATCTTTCATAGAAGAAGACTGTATAGAGCCCTAGGCTCTAGACCACTTCACAAATGCTGCTCTGGTAATGTAACTTGAATCCTATGATCTGCTTATCTGGTCAAATATGAAACATCAAAAATAAAACGTGTCCATAAAAATCATATCTTGTGAGGTCCCTACCTCCTCATCAAGAATCTTGATGGACAGTCATCCAAATCTTTTCTGCGAAACTTTGATGTTGTAACATTACAAATGAATTACCACTTTTTGTGTTCTCAGAACACTGAAGTCTTAAACGTAATCACAGTATGTGGGCCTTAACACAGCTTGCCATCATTGGAGTTCTGGGCTATGCTGCCTTATCTAAGTCAACTTCCATAGAACCCCATAAAGCAGTGCTAGTAGCTGGGGTGCTCCTAGTGTGCCATGCTAATACCATAAATGGAAGGTTCACCTGTTCAAAGACATCATGCTAGCAGACCAGCCAATGAGCTCTAACAATGCTCTATGAGTTGCTGACGGTAGATGCAGTAACAGAAAACTATATAAAATACAGAGGGCCGCATTTATGAAAAGTGACGCATCGCTGCGTGAAAACAGCGATGCGTCACTTTTCATTGCGCCCTCCTTGCGACCTGCTGGATGCGTCATATTTACAGTATGACGCATCATGCCGCAAGGAGTTACAGATATGTCAGTATTTCTGACGTATCTGTAGGCGCAAAAAAGACGCATTGCTGGAGTGTGTCACAAAAGTGACGCAACTTCACCAATGGGTCATTTCACATGGGCAAGTCCCATCTCAAATGTGCTTGCGTCAGTCTTACGCCTGCTGTGAGGCAGGCGGAAGATATTGACGCATTTGCGTCCTAGAAGTGGCGCAGTGAAATCTCATAGATTTCACTGCGTCACTTCTACAAGGCTTACTTGCGTCGGAACGCCAACCATGCATACATTATACCTGGACCTTTACAGACTTTGGACTCAAAAATGGTGTTTTAACTTGGAAATCAGTGCTCAGAACCGATCTCACAGGTTCTCTTCATTACCAGGCTTTATTTTTAACCAGGTTAAATCAGGTGACTTTTCATGGGTAAAGAAACATAGTGATGCTTTTATGTGTTTCAAATATAGGCAGAAACAATGGCGCACGTAATATGGGCTTAAGAGCCAAATGAACTAAACATAGGAATAGTAAAGCATAATAAACTAATTTCAAGGACCTGCTAATAGGGAATTACTATATCATTATTTATTTATTCAAGTTAAAAAAATATATATATTTATTCATCTTGAGATGACATACAGTAAAATAATACAAAGTAATCAAACAAGAAATACAGAAAAAGAAAAAAAACAAAGGAAGAGGCATACAATGCATAAAAATTACAATCTGATTATTTATCAACTATACATATTAGAGGAAATATAAGGGAATACTTTATTTAAATGAATCATAAAATCTTGAAAGGGAAGTGCGGGAGGCTGTAGAACTTACTGTAGATGAGGTGGGGAGGCAAAAGTTGTGATGTCAGAATAATCAAGAAATTAAGTAACAGGTGTCGAAAGGGCCTTTTGTTTTAAAACATGAGATAAAGGGTGCATATATGCAGTATCCAATCAGTGATTGTGACAAACTGCATACCACCACGCCTTAAAAGATAATTGTGTAAAATCTTTCCAATTACAAGTTATTTGCTGGAAAGCAAGTGCTAATAACAGGTCTAGTATCTGCATGTTAAAAGGAGCATTGACCCAAACCTCGGATACACTACCCAAAAATACATTGGAGATAGAGAAAGGAACAGTACTCTGGAAAATAAGATTAATTTGATGCCAAACTTGTAACCAGAATGTAGAGACTAGGGGACAAGTGAAAAGGAAGTGTTTCAAGTCAGCTTGTGGTGCAGAACAAGTCCAACAAGTGTCTGGAATATCTGAATTAATCCTATGAAGAGTGTCTGGTGCCATAAAAAGTCTGTTGTAAATGACAAAAAGTGTTTTTGTAGTACTGGCTGCACAGGATGACTTTCTAATTTGAGTCCAGATTCGTTTCCAGGTGGGTATAGGTAAAGTTATGAAGAGATCTTCCTCCCATGTAAGTTCAGTCTTAGACTTGGATCTCAAAATGGGAGCTTCAAGTAAATGGGAATAAGTAAGGGAAGCCTTAGGACATGTAGGTAAAATAACAGCTAATTGTGTGGGTGATGAAGTACCAGGGGATGGAATAGATTTGAAATAATGATATGCTTGAACTATAGCCCTCTGTAAAAGAGGAAATTTGCTTGAAAAGTAGATGGAAGGCTAAAGAGATCCTGAACTATAGGAAAAGTAAGGAATAAAACTTGATTAAATAATTGATGAACCCAAATCAGCCCTTTAGTTCTCCAGGAATGCCACTGAATAGGATGTTTCTTCACTGGAATACATTGGTTATTCCATATAGTAGAATTAAGAAACGAGCGCAGATCCATGGGAGAATAGGAAATTACCGGAGATAATAATTTGCAGGTTTTATTGATAATAGGAGTAGACATTTTTCGAGGTTTTCGCATGAAGGTCAGGAATTCTGAAAAAAAATTAAGGAGATAAAAAGCTCATTCCAAATCAACCCATAACGGAGTATTGAGCAAGGAGGGTACAATCCAATGAGAAGACTGTCGAAAAAGGAAAGACTTATGGTATTTGGGGAAATCAGAAAAGTTTACTCCACCTTCAACTTTAGGCTGTTTAAGATTAGCTAAAGACATACGAGGCTTTTTATTATTCCAAAGGAATGCAGATAGTATTGAATTTAGCTTCTTCTAATGCTTGAGAGGGACATGTAAGGGAATATTAGAAAGAGTAAAAAGTATACTAGAACCAGTATCATCTTAATGGTATCAAGAGTCTCAAGACGGCCCCACCAAGACAGGTAAAGAGGATGCCATTTACTAGTTATAGAAGAGATTGTCTGAGTGCAATTGCCCATGTTAAGTGAAATGGAAGAGGTGAGGGTGGAAGAGAATTGGAGACCAAGATATTTAAGTTGTTTGGATTGCCATGTAAAATGGGAAGAAGAAAAATCATGACTAAAAGTGAATTTATTAAGGGGCAAAATGTTGCATTTGTCTGTATTCAGCTTATAACCCAAGACAGATGAATAAGAAGCAACTTCTGACGGAAAAGCAGGGAGTGAAGAATGAGGTTTAGATATGAATAGTAAAATGTCATCAGCATACGCAGCCAATTTAACCTGTTGTGAATCATAGATGAAACCATGAATATTAACATTCTGACGAATCTGAGATAAAAATGGTTCTAATGCTAAGTTAAAAAGGAAGGGGAAAAGGGGACATCCGTGACAAACCCCTCTGTGCAGGATAAAATAAGAAGACGTCAGGACATTAACACAAATGGTTGCCTTAGGGGAAGTGTAGAGGAGAGAAATGAAAGCCATACATTTCGGTCCAAAACCAAGCCATGCTAAAGTTTGAAACAAATAAGACCAGGTAACATGATCAAAAGCCTTTTTGGCATCTAAGGCAAGCTTGCAGACCTAGAAATAATATGAAAAAGAAACGAGTATTGTCCGAAAGATATCTTCCTTGACAAATCAGGATTGTTCTTTTTCTAAGAGATCAGGAAGAAGCAATTCTAGCCGAAAAGCTAATGCTTCAGAGAAAACTTTATAATCCAAGTTAACTAATGAAATGGGCTGATAATTTTTACAGAAGTGTGGATCCTTACCCACTTTTGGAATTAGACAGATGAAGGCATTTAGGAACGAGCTAGTAGAGGTAGCCGAGATTAATAATAGAATGAATTAACAGACAGAGTTTGGGAAGAAGCAATTTGGAAAAGCGTGTGTAAAATTCAGCTGTAAAACCATACGGTCCTGGGGCCTTGTCTTTTTTGAGGGAAAGAAATGCAAGCTGAAGTTCTGTTCGAGTAATGTCCATCTCCAGGGATGAGAAATCAACTTGAGAATCAGCCAGCTTAGAAATAGGTGATAGATAGCTTAAAATTACAGGATCTGAGGGTAGACAATCTGGCGTGTATAGATTTGTGTAAAATTGTTGGGATTGAGCTAGAATATCCTGGTCTCGGTGGTGAGAAGAGCCACTATCATCAATAATTAATTCAATGAATAATTAATTTTGTTTAATTTTAAGATAATTAGCTAGCAACTTTCCAGATTTATTTTGGCCTCCATAATACTTAGCGCTAGATTTGGAGAAGGGAAGAAGCAGCGTTATCAGTAAAAACTTTATCAAAATTAAGGGGTCATTATGATAGCGGGCGGATCGCCACCGCCCGTATGGCGGTGGCGATCCGCCCGCTATCTCACACCGCCCACCTAACATTTTCCCCCGCCATATTATGATGGCTGGGGGTCCGCGGCGGACGGAAAGACCGACCGCCGCTGCCCGCCTGGTCGACTCGTCGACCGGGTGGGAAACATACATAATATGGTGGCGGTGTCTGCAAGACACCGCCATCCATATTATGATGATGGCGGAGAGCAGCCCTTCCATGGCGGCATTGCCGCCATGGAAGGGCATGTGGTCTTCACTGTTGGGGGCCCGTAGCGGGCCCCCAGGATGTTGGGGGGTGCACATGGGGGGTACCTATGGTACGAGCTAGTAGAGGTAGCCGAGATTAATAATAGAATGAATTAACAGACAGAGTTTGGGAAGAAGCAATTTGGAAAAGCGTGTGTAAAATTCAGCTGTAAAACCATACGGTCCTGGGGCCTTGTCTTTTTTTGAGGGAAAGAAATGCAAGCTGAAGTTCTGTTCGAGTAATGTCCATCTCCAGGGATGAGAAATCAACTTGAGAATCAGCCAGCTTAGAAATAGGTGATAGATAGCTTAAAATTACAGGATCTGAGGGTAGACAATCTGGCGTGTATAGATTTGTGTAAAATTGTTGGGATTGAGCTAGAATATCCTGGTCTCGGTGGTGAGAAGAGCCACTATCATCAATAATTAATTCAATGAATAATTAATTTTGTTTAATTTTAAGATAATTAGCTAGCAACTTTCCAGATTTATTTTGGCCTCCATAATACTTAGCGCTAGATTTGAGAAGGGAAGAAGCAGCGTTATCAGTAAATACTTTATCAAAATTAAGGGGGTCATTATGATAGCGGGCGGATCGCCACCGCCCGTATGGCGGTGGCGATCCGCCCGCTATCTCACACCGCCCACCTAACATTTTCCCCCCGCCATATTATGATGGCTGGGGGGTCCGCGGCGGACGGAAAGACCGACCGCCGCTTTTCCGCCGGTCGACTCGTCGACCGGGTGGAAAACATACATAATATGGTGGCGGTGTCTGCAAGACACCGCCATCCATATTATGATGATGGCGGAGAGCAGCCCTTCCATGGCGGCATTGCCGCCATGGAAGGGCATGTGGTCTTCACTGTTGGGGGCCCGTAGCGGGCCCCCAGGATGTTGGGGGGTGCACATGGGGGGTACCTATGGTACCCCCCTGCATTGGCATGGACAAAGTGGCAGGCACCGCGCGGTGCCTGTCACCTTGTGCATGTGAATGCCCAACGTGCATTCCCAGCATTGTGGCGGGCGGTGCTGTGAGCACCGCCCGCCACAATGCTGGGAATAGGGGATGCCACCGCCACCGTGGTGGTGGCATCCTAATACCCACGGCGGGACCGCCGCTCCTATGGCGGACGGTCCCATTCACCATTACGGTGGCGGGCGGACTTTGTCCGCCCGCCATCGTAATGTCCCCCAAAGTTTGGCTTTGATTAGTTGATTTATAGCTTGTTGAGAATGGGACGTATAGTAAGAATGCTCTAAAAGTTTAATTTTTATTAAGAATTAATTTAGACTGCGATTGAGATAGTTGTCTCCTTTTAGAAACAAAATTAATTATAAAGTCTTCAGCTGAGGCTTTAAAGGCATCCCATAAAGTATGAAAGGGAACATCTTCCGTCTGATTAAAGAGGAAAAAATCTTGGGCAAAAGCAGTAAAAGAAGAGGTGAAGGAGGAGTCCAAAAATAAGGAATTATTAAATCTCCATCCCGTAGGAAGAGTTGATTTGGGCGGGATGTCTAAATGTACAGATACTGGGGCATGATTGGAGATCAAAATGGAACCAATATCTGCTGAATGTAAGGATTGAGTTAGGTGATGTGAAACAAAAACATAGTCAATTCGAGATTGTGTACGATGCACTGGGGAGAAAAATGTGTACTCCCTTAAAGTGGGATTGCATAATCGCCAAGCATCCGTAAGGTTGTGTCTTTGAAAAGCTTGTGTGAAAGTTTTTGTGATTTGTTTGGGATGTAGTGAGATGAAGAATGTCTATCGAGAAAACGATCAATAGGTGAGTTGCAATCACCAGCCAGAACTAGATTGTCATCAGGATACTGCAAAAGCTTCAGTGAAATTAGAGACCAAAATTGACTATCAGGTGCATTAGGCCCATATATGTTGAAAAGAACAACTGGAATCTTATCACAATACACTTTAAGTAGTAGCCATCTCCCCTCCTCATCTTTTTCCTGAGAAACCAACTGAACTTTTAAAGACTTATGACACAATAATACAACTCCATGTTTTTTCCCCCTACCAGGTGAAAAAAAGACTTCACTCACCCATCCCCTTTGCAATTTCATAGATTCTATATCCAAGAGATGAGATTCCTGCAAAAAAGCTATGTGAGCATCAAGTTTTGACAAATGAGTGAGAACACTAAGGGGTCGATTCCGATCTCGGTCGGAGGCGCACCTAACACTATTCGGCCGGGAAAAAACCCAGCCGAATGCCTGTTTCCCGACCGATTCGCACAGACGTCCGAACGAGCAAGTACGATGCGTATAACTGCCCAGATCCCGACCCAGTCGCACTCACCCAATACAGCTCCTGTTCTCCGACCGAGGCGGATCCGGAAACGCAGAATCGAGTCGCACGGAGGCCAAAATGCAGCCCCGTCCGGCCGGACAAGTACGATGCGCCTTCCGTACGCGCCGAACCCGTCGCTACGCACGGCACGTCAAAGCATCCGGGAGAGGCGCACATAAGCTCCGATTCGCACCACAAGACGATCCACGGCTATGAGACGAACACGCCAGCGACGAGGACGAGGCGAAGCAAAGAGAAAGACGAACGAGACGAACCAACCATGAATGCTATCGCGCCGATCCTACCAATATTCTACATCTATTACCGGAACTGGCACGGACGCGTACGGCGCAGAAGGTAAGTCAGACACCCACCACACAAACAAACCACACGTACCCGACATATCACACACACACATAGGGATGCAGAAATTACTTACACCAGCAACAGCAGCACCATAGGGGCGGGATGGCTATCACCAATGCCACATATACACATAGGGGCCTGGATGCCAACCACCACTACCACCCCTACCCAGGGGGTGCTAGATGCCTGTCACTACTACCACCCCTACCCATGGGGGGCAGGATGCCTGTCACTACCACCACCCCTACCCAGGGGGTGCCAGATGCCTAGCACCCCTACCCAGGGGGTGCCAGATGCCTACCACCCCTACCCAGGGGGTGCTAGATGCCTGTCACTACTACCACCCCTACCCATGGGGGGCAGGATGCCTGTCACTACCACCACCCCTACCCAGGGGTGCCAGATGCCTACCACCACTACCACCTCTACCCAGGGGGTGCTAGATGCCTACCACTACTACCACCCCTACCCATGGGGGCTGGATGCCTACCACCACTACCACCCCTACTCAGGGGGTGCCAGATGCCTACCACCACTACCACCCCTACCCAGGAGGTGCTAGAGGCCTGTCACTACTACCACCCCTACCCATGGGGGCAGGATGCTTGTCACTACCACCACCCCTACCCAGGGGGTGCCAGATGCCTACCACCACTACCACCTCTACCCAGGGGGTGCTAGATGCCTACCACTACTACCACCCCTACCCATGGGGGGCTGAATGCCTACCACTACTACCACCCCTACTCAGGGGTGCCAGATGCCTACCACCACTACCACCTCTACCCAGGGGTGCTAGATGCCTACCACTACTACTACCCCTACCCATGGGGGCTGGATGCCTACCACCACTACCACCCCTACTCAGGGGGTGCCAGATGCCTACCACCACTACCACCCCTACCCAGGGGGTGCTAGATGCCTGTCACTACTACCACCCCTACCCATGGGGGCAGGATGCCTGTCACTACCACCACCCCTACCCAGGGGGTGCCAGATGCCTACCACCACTACCACCTCTACCCAGGGGTGCTAGATGCCTACCACTACTACCACCCCTACCCATGGGGGGCTGGATGCCTACCACCACTACCACCCCTACTCAGGGGTTGCCAGATGCCTACCCCTACCACCACCCCTACCAATGGGGGGCAGGATGCCTACCACCAACAACACCCCCACTCATAGGACACAACAAGCACACACCAACATAAGGAATGCAATAAAAAGACATCCCCCCCAACACCATGACAAGCGTGTGTAGACTGTGTCAAATGCCTACAACACTGGACATGACTTTGAACATACAATGTGACCCCCTATCACATATGTCACACATAAATGTGTGTGGCCCCCACAATGCAAGCAGACCATGACCACTGTGGCAATGGGGTCCAACCCCCATCATCACAGTGACCAAAATGTAAGTGTGGGGCCCATAGCTGAAGCACATCTTGAACATTGTGGCAATGGGGTCTAAATCCCCATCATCACAGTGACCAAAAGGTAAGTGTGGGGTCCATAGCTGAAGCACATTTTGAACATTGTGGCAATGGGGTCTAAACCCCCATCATCACAGTGACCAAAATGTAAGTGTGGGGCCCATAGCTGAAGCACATCTTGAACATTGTGGCAATGGGGTCTAAATCCCCATCATCACAGTGACCAAAAGGTAAGTGTAGCTGAAGCACATTTTGAACATTGTGGCAATGGGGTCTAAACCCCCATCATCACAGTGACCAAAAGGTAAATGCAGGGTCCATAGCTGAAGCACATTTTGAACATTGTGGCAATGGGGTCCAACCCCCATCATCACAGTGACCAAAAGGTAAGTGTGGGGTCCATAGCTGAAGTACATTTTGAACATTGTGCCAATGGGGTCTAAACCCCCATCATCACAGTGACCAAAATGTAAGTGTGGGGCCCATAGCTGAAGCACATCTTGAACATTGTGGCAATGGGGTCTAAACCCCCATCATCACAGTGACCAAAATGTAAGTGTTGACATTGAAAAAGCTGCAACTGGCAAACTGCATGGATGATTCCTGGTCACAGAACAACAAACACATCAGTGGCAAAGTAGTGCTTGTGTCCCATAGCAACATATATTGGGTGAGGCAAACAGTACAGTGCAAATAAGACATACCTTTGGCCATGTGCAGACAAACATCACCCATGGGGGCTGACACTGTCAACATCCATCAATGACACAATGACAGAAGTGACCATCATAATGCAGACCCACATATTTGTACCAATGGGCACACAAATGTAGATACCCTGTGGAGACTGTAGATGTGAGGTGAACAAATAACCTACCATGGCAGCAATGGGACACACAAACGATGATCATTGTGTTGACTGATGACCTAGGAGTCCCAGGGACAGCAGGTGAAACCCACCAAACAACATATAGCCAATGGCACACTAAAGATATGCCAATGCAGTGGTGCAGATGCACAAACACAAACAGGCAGACCCACACTGCACATCAAACACAACAGGTGAGGGGGGGTGCCAGTGTCCCCAGGCAACACACAACACATGATGAGGCCTGAATACCAATTACACAGATGCACATACACTGCCACACAAAAGTAACTCATGGATCCAAATCCCCTATGTGGGCAATCAGGCATTGTTAGATGAGAGGGAGCACAAATTACACATGTCACACAAGCTTGTAGGAACAGCAACGAACACAGCAAGAGACAGACCCACCACAGCACTACCCCCAGGGACCCCATATTGTGCTGACACTAGCCTGCATGATAATCCCACTGTGATGACAAAGTTAGATGTTGTTCACACTGTGAACCACAGCCATGTGTCCTGAGCAACTAACTACCATCACACCTACACAAGCTCCAATCAATCAGCACGGCCTGCCAGCCAAGCCCAATATGGAGGTAGGGGTCTGGCCGTGCAACAACTCACTTTTGCACACACTCAACACCACACACCCTGATCTCCACCAATGTGCAGCAGTGAAGCTCACATGGACTGGTGACATTGCACATGCACCCATGACAATACCAGGGGTGGTGGTGGGAACTAAGGTGCAGAAACCCATCACACATGGCCAGTCAACAAGACACGTCAATGTCTGACACACAGCACAGTATGCCGTACATGGGCATGATGTGAAATCCACCACAATCAATGGGATCCTGCCCATAGTCACACACCAACGAAGAAGCCAAGGTGACACACGAAGAACACACGTACACAACTACCAACATTGCAGCTCTGACCCTGAGGAGTGGCAGCAGTCACACACACAACGTGTCACAATCACTGAAAGCTAACACAAACTGTAAATCACATGACTCGTGTAAACAACAAGGGCCAAGGGGAATCCTGAATGTGTCCCATCTGCGTTTGCCCACATCCCCAGCCCTGACAACAAAGACAACCTGGGATGACAACCTCATGAACATTAGTTTGCCATGCACCCACATCACAGAGAAACCAGGTCCAAGATGCTGGATGAACACAGAACAACTCAGCAAGCATCACAAACAGGAACATCCCTAGGGACACAGCCTGTGTAGGAAAAGGGAAGGGAACACGCACAGACATGCTTACACAACACACACCACAGGCCCACGCAATGTCACCAGATTACACACTGCCATGAGGGCACTCCACTCCTGTGGAAGGTCCGCTGTGCCAAACCTTGTCTGTGCACGACCCAAACATGTCAGCAGAACACTCCGTCAGTGAGTCAACAACCACAACACACAGAAGGCTCTGCTCACATGAGCCTGGGTACGGGAGTGTCACGTCAGTCATCTGCACACACACCAAACACGTGTCAAGCAAGTTGCACTGTATACACAGATGAGTCCTTCGACATTGATGTGCAAAACTGCATGTCCAGTGGAGCTGGGCACACAGTCAGGGAAATCGGAACATTGAACAGTGGTAAGCCCACCAGATGTGCATCAGTGTAAGACAAAGATGTTCATTTACAAATGCAAAAAGGACATCCCTGTGTCAAATGCTGAACATTAAACCCTCAGACTGTAGCAAAGGATGCCATAGATCCAGACTACAACAGGACACATATCCCATGGACCACATGGAGTCCATCACTGCAACACTTCATCGTCCTGATGTGAACACTATTACAACTGCAAATGCAGGATGCTACTCATCCACATCATGTACATCAAAAGAAAACCCAAAAGTAAACAAAAAGAGGCTTTATTCAGCAAATGTCAGGGTAAACACGGAAGTCCAAAAGAAACTAAGTCCAATGGCCAGTCCAAAATCACAGCACCAATGGGGTGAGAAGTGACAACTGGTCACACATTGCTTGCCTGCACTGGTACGGTTGGCGGACATCCCCCTTGGAGGGGCATATAAGGGGCAGGCCAGGCACCGCAGGGACAGGATCAGGGGATGGCAGAGTGAGGCAGTGAAGGGGTGGTGGGTGCAGGAGTGTCACCGGCAACTGCAGTGGAGGTGTCTGACTCAGGGGGGGCCGGCACCACTGTGGTAAACAAGTCAGTTGGTGTGGGTGCTGCAACCACTGCAGTGGGCTGGACTGATGTTGTGGACTGGGTACCCACTGCAGTGCCCGAGTCAGACGTGGTGGTTGTGGACTCCACTGCAGTGCATGACTCCAAGGGAGTGGAAGGGGGGCAGATGAGGTGGGCAGGACAGAGGGGGGACCCGGTCCCCACAACAGTGCCACTAACAGGCAGAGCGTCTGGGTTGGGGGTGGAAGAGCAAGTGGCAGGGGGATGGCCTAAGCAGTCTGGGGATGCGGTAGCAGTGTGTGGGGGAACCTGGGGCAGGGTGTGGCGGGGGAACCTGTGCAGTGGTGGCCTGGGGGATGGAGGAGAGAGACTGGGCGCTGGAGCTGCGTGGTGGTGGTGGTGGGGTCTTGCTCTTCCTGCTCCGGGGGACTTACTAATGGGCTCCTGTGTCTGCCTGCGCCTGGGGAGGGTGTCCGGGGGCGAGGGGCACTCCTCTCTGTGTGGGTGGACTTCCTCTTCCCCTGGTATGCTGGATCAGCAGGAATGGAGGGGAAGAGGCCGAGGTCACACAGGAAGATCTGCTGTGTAGTTGGGGTAGCAGGCGAGGCAAGGGAAGGGGTCTTGGAGGGAGAGGATTTGGAGGACTGCGGAGTGAATGTGGATGCCTGTGTGTGTGTGTGTTCCCCATCCCCTGTGTCTGTGGTATCAGTCCCCTGAGGATGCTTGTGTGCACGTCTTGACTTACTCTTGGGTGTGTCTGTGCTGCTCGTGTCTGTGTGTTTGGCTGACTGTGCAGGTGTGCATGTGCTTTGGACAGGCAGGGGGGCAGGAAGTGTGGATGGGGCAGAGGTGGGAGGGGTGAGGGACTGTTGGAGGAGGGACACTGCTGCCGTCAGGGAGGAGTCCATGGACTTATTGCTCCTCTGTAGGGCAGACATACCCATCGAGATGCCCTCCATGAACGACACCAGCTGTGTCAACAGAGTGGTGTGTGCATGGAGGACACTCAGCATTGCTGTCTGCCCTACATGGAGCTGCCGAAGGAGGTACACAGACTCCTCACTCAGGGCAGCAGGGGACACAGGGGCAGGGGGTGCGGTGCCTGGCATGAAGGAGACACGCTCCCGAGCACGGGAGCCTCCACGGACCTCAGGAATGGGAGCCAATGGGAGGGCGGTGGTGGCGGTGGTGGTGGTGGTGGCGGGGCCAGACAGACTAGCTGGCCTTTGGTGGCTGCTGAGACCCGCCTCCACAAGGGAGTCATCCTCCGAGCCGCTGTGTTCCCCAGCTGAGGTGGATGGTGCTGAGGACTCCTCGGTGTGGCTCCCCTCACCCTCCGTGCCACTGGGTCCCTCTGACCACTCGTCCGATGCTGACCCAGTCTGGCTCCGCTGCTCCTCCTGGTCCGTGGAGCTGTCCCCTCCTGTGGCCGTGGATGTATCTGCAAACAATTAGGGAAACAGACAAACATCAGTCACCTGCACTGACCGCACACACCACAGTAAGTACAGCACATTACAGAGCAAGCCCTGGCATCCTTAGTCGAACATTGCCTAAAGTCCTCACACAGATTCGGGGAAGCCAATTGTCAGTCTGATGGTCAACCATGGGACTCACACCCCTCCTGCCCTTGCACCCATCTGTCTGGTGCCTGTCTGATGGTAAGACCCCAGTGTGGACACATGCACCACCTACACAGTTGTTGGACATGGCAGGGAACACGGTGAAGTATGTGAACATGCACACATCACATCTCTTGCCACTGAGTCAGTGCAGGTGTCCAGATAAAGGGATGGCCAGAGTCTAATTAGAAATGCATGTGATGCATACCAGCACCAGACACCATGATGCACCCATGTCCGGATAGTCAATGCCACAATGGGGTGCATGTTGCACAGTCACTCCCCTGCAGGATCAGTCCCAGGAAGTTTAATGCCATGACACAGGAATGCGTGCAAAGTCATACATTACTGTCTCAAGTCACATGGCCATGGCAGCCAGCCAACAACAGTCTGCACTGTGTCACAATCCGAGGGCATGGGGAATGCAAGTTATGTGACTGACAAGTGCACATGTCCATCCCCCAAAAACCACATCATCTGTACTACTATTTGTCCACGTCATACCAACTGGACATATGGGGGACATGAAACACAACTCTCTGAACATGAGCACCTCACAGTGTGCTGTGAATGAAAATACAGCTGCCTGAAAGTCACAGTCGCAAACACCTGTGTGCACAGTCAAGTGATCAGACACCTATATGTCACAGAAGTATCATCTATCATGGTCACATCTCAGATGGCATGCTGAGCCCTAACCGATAAACATACCAGTAGTCCTGACAACGAAGACACAGCACAATGAGACAGAGGCAGACACCTGAGGGTACATTTCACTGATCACAACATGCCAGATGATACACAGGAGTGGGAGTACAGAGTGTATTGTATGCCCTGGAGTAGGCATGACTGTCCAGCTCCACCTGTAAGAGGGATGAGTCCTGGACAGTAGGCAGGTGGCTAAGCATGTGTGACACACTGGATACACATACTCCTGAGGCCCAAATATTGTTCCCACCAGCAGCATGGGTGTGTGCCAAATTCCCCAGGGACATGTGGTGAGTCAGAGCAGCAAGCGGACCACATATCAAAGTTACACCCAGATCACATGTCAGAACTTAGGCATTGTGTAAGCAATTGACCCACCCATGAATCGCACAACATAGTCACGGGAACAAATGCTGTCCCCCACCTTGAGCAAAGCAAAATGCAATGACACAGTCCCCAAATGACACAATTTCCTGACTATAAGGGCCACACATATGCGTATCAGAGGAGAAGTGGGCATGTCACAAATGAGGGACATGGGTCCTGGACCACATGACTGATGTACTGTGGAAGTTTAACCAGGCCAGAGGAGGGCACATAGCATGTCAGACAAAGTGCACAGTGCAGTCATGGACTCACCCCCTCCTTGCTGCTGTCTGTCCTTCAGCTGCCCATCCAGGTCAGGGCAGACCACCGCCAGGATCCGGAGCATGTGGGGGGTCAGGGTCCGGTGTCCACCCCTCCTGCGAGGAGGCGACAGCTTCAGCTGTACCCTTGCGATCCTCCGGGTACAGCCACGAAGGTCCTGCCACCTCTTTTGGCAGTTGCGGATCCTGCGCCTGTAGACCCCCACGGATCTTACTTTCCGGGAGATGGTCAGCCAGATTTCCTGCTTTTGGTGGGCATCAACCTGTGAGGATGACAAAGTGAAAAGGCCATTACTACACATGCAACATATACGTGCATCACACAGTTGGATATACATGTCTCAATAACAGGGGCATATGATGTACACAGGCCGTGCAACAATGGCTATGAACAGTTTGCCAGCAGTCACTACATGGTATCATTGCATGGGAAGTAAACCTAGTTGGAATGCACTGTTACTGCACTGTACCAGTTCAGTGCATGTAACTACACACTTTGGGGTGTGACAACTACTCAGTGGGCATGCTAGCCAGTGGTGTGCACACTGAAAGTCCTGCTAGTCAGACAACATGCACAATTAGTGATGCAGTGGACAGCACACTCACCTGCTCCCCTGGTTTCCCATACAGCTTGCTGTACTGTGGAAGGAGGCTGTCCAGCAGGGCATGGTTCTCCTCAAGGCTGAAGGCTGGGGCTCTCTCCACAGTACGTGCCATTGCAGGAGCCAGAGGATGCATAAACAGCAGCAGTGTTGGTGGCAGATGTCGTCCTGGAGCATGTAGTGCAGGCAAGTGAGCTCTCAGGGGAACAGCCAGCATTATATGTGTGCTGCAGAGGCAGATACTGTTCCATGTGTCCGAAGTGATAGGTCCAAGTCGTTTGCATCTTCTGAATCTGACCAATCCATGGAATAGCAGCACTAATACACGCCCACAGCATCCTTCAAATCTTCAACTTCATGACACCCATGATTTTGCAACATTGTTGTGGCTGGCCAACTGAATTCACTGCATCAGACTCGTTAGAGCTTCGAAAACGCGTCCGTTGCCATGCCAGGCCCCAGCCAATGTGTGCGCACCGTTCGGTCCATTGCTGTACAAAGCGTATTTCGGGATATAACGCGTACCCGCACACATCATATGCAATGGGCCGGCCAGGCACACTGATCGGTCCATTGCTGTACAACGCATACCCGCTCACAACAGATGCAATGGGCCGGCCGGGCACACCGATCGGTCCATTCCTGTACAACGCGTATTTCGGGATACAACGCGTACCCGCACACATCATATGCAATGGGCCGGCCGGGCACACCGATCGGTCCATTGCTGGACAACGCGTACCCGCTCACAACAGATGCAATGGGCCAGCCGGGCACACCGATCGGTCCATTGCTGGACAACGCATACCCGCTCACAACAGATGCAATGGGCCGGCCGGGCACACCGATCGGTCCATTGCTGTACAACGCGTATTTCGGGATACAACGCGTGCCCGCTCACATCTTATGCAATGGGCCGGCCGGGCACACCGATCGGTCCATTGCTGTACAACGCGTATTTTGGGATACAACGCGTACCCGCACACATCATATGCAATGGGCCGGCCGGGCACACCGATCGGTCCATTGCTGTACAACGCGTATTTCGGGATACAACGCGTACCCGCACACATCATATGCAATGGGCCGGCCGGGCACACCGATCGGTCCATTGCTGTACAACGCGTATTTCGGGATACAACACGTACCCGCACACATCATATGCAATGGGCCGGCCGGGCACACCGATCGGTCCATTGCTGTCCAACACGTATTCCGAATACAACGCGTACCCGCTCACATTGAATGCAATGGCCAATGTGTGCGCACCGGTCGGTCCATTGCTGTCCAACGCGTATTGCAAATACAACGCGTACCCACTCACATTGAATGCAATGGCCAATGTGTGCACACCGATCGGTCCATTGCTGTCCAACGCGTATTGCGAATACAAAGCGTACCCGCTCACATTGAATGCAATGGCCAATGTGTGCGCACCGATCGGTCCATTGCTGTCCAACGCGTATTGCGAATACAACGCCTACCCACTCACATTGAATGCAATGGCCAATGTGTGCGCACCGATCGGTCCATTGCTGTCCAACGCGTATTGCGAATACAACGCGTACCCGCTCACATTGAATGCAATGGCCAATGTGTGCGCACCAATCGGTCCATTGCTGTCCAACGCATCCCTGTACAAGTCACTGGCATATGTCACCATGCCTGTCACAGGTGAACATATGCCACCCACATATACTTCCCAGGGAGTGAGGGGCACACCTACAACACCACAGCCTGTCCACACTGTATCCTAAGGCATGTAAGGCTGCATTACCTATTCCGTGTATGGGGGTGAACATGTTGTTCTGTGGGTGTCACTTGGGGCAGCCACTCCCAGGCTGTGCACGTGTTCATGGGGACAGAATCCTTGGTGTGTCGTGCACATGACCACTGTGATGTGCAACTGTTCATTTCTGAGCATGTGGCTTGGTCACATTTCACGGTGGTGTATGTGTATGTCATGTCACATACCCCCTGAGTCCCATGTGGGATGGTATGTACGTCCCAGGGTGACCCATTGCCACAATAGTGATGGTCCTCCACAGTCTGTGTGCATGTTGTGTTTACAATGTCTCTGATTCCATGTGCACAATGGGAGACAGTCTCCACATTCACGTTGTTTGTGCATGGACTTTGATGTTGTGCGTGTGTGTGTCACAGACGTCCATGTCTGTCCTGCCGAGGCAACAGGGACCACTACCTGTGGGGGTCATGGTTGTTTTGCTGTGGTGTATTCATGATACACCATGTCATGCCAGTGTCCATGTGGCAATACAGGGTCCCTGGGAATCTACCTGTCGATGAGCTGTAATGCCTGGGGCACATCTGTCCTCACATGTCACTGTGGGGTGTGTTTGGAACGTGGCAGCAGGAGATGGGAACTGTGACACGGCCTCATGATATCCCATGGCACAACCTGGGACTTGTTGATGCCACTTGTTGAATTGTGATGTTAGATGTTGGCCATGTAGGTGCCATACATGTCCTTACGGAACTGCACACATCATGTACTTGTGCCTCATAATGATGTATCATGTGATATTGAGTATGGTCAATGCCACATATGTGGGGTGACTGACAATCTTTCTTTCTTCACCTATGCACTGCAGGGCACCAGCTGTCCATAGACCATTCCCTGACCTTGCAACCATGGTCGAACGGGACTGCATCCGACGGTACCGCTTCACCAGTCCGCTGATTGAGGTATTGACGGTGCGGTTGGCCCCACATTTGCAAGCTGGCCGGACATACCCTACAGCGCTGACCCCCAAGGTGAAGGTGATGGCAGCCCTACACTTCTTTGCCACCGGTACCTTTCAACACACTGTGGCGTCTGCTGGTGGGATGTCACAGACCATGTTCAGCCGTGTGCTCTGCGATGTTTTGGAGGCTATGTTGATATACCTGAACCAGTACATCTATTTCCCTAGACTCCAACAACTCACTGACGTAAAGAGTGACTTCTATGCCCTGGGGAGGATGCCGCATGTCATTGGCTCCATTGATGGGACACATGTGGCTTTGGTACCACCACAGGCCCAAGAGCAGGCATACAGGAACCGCAAACACTACCACTTGGTCAATGCACTGGTGGTATGTCTTGCAGATATGAGCATCTCACACGTCTGTGCCCGTTTCCCAGGTTCTGCACACGATGCCTACGTGATGAGGAGTAGTCGCATCCCGAGGATGATGTCACAGATGCGGAACCAGCGTGCCTGGCTTGTTGGTGTGTACTGACTTTGTACCATTGTGTGTGTTCTGCAATGTAGTGTTCCACCCTCTTTTCCAACTCAGCTAATGTGCAATTGTCTGTATGTAGGTGACTCCGGATACCCCAACATGCCGTGGTTGCTGACGCCCCTCAGGAACCCTGTGACACCAGCCCAGATGCGCTACAATGAGGCACATGGTCGGACTAGGAGAGTGATCGAGCGGACATTTGGTCTCCTGAAGAGCCGCTTCCGCTGCCTAGATAAGACAGGAGGGGCCCTCCCATATGCCCCAGCAAAGGTGTGCAAGATTGTCATCGTCTGCTGCATGCTACACAACCTGGCAGTGCGGAAGGAGTTGCCTCTCATCCTGGATGACGATGACCAACATCCGCCACCTGTGGAGGATCCTGGCCTGGACCACGATGCCAGTGATGATGATGATGATGATGGTGATGTCCGCACACAGCCCATCACCAACTTCTTCAGCTGAATGTGAGTATCCGGAGATGTCATGTCAATGATGTGAGTTTGCATGATATGTGTTGGTGGTGCTCTGGTGCTGTTTGAGTGTGGCCATGTGCTACATGACTGTATGCGTGTAGCGATGTGTCCTTACAGGTAGTCTGTACTCCCCAACAGTGTTGTCATGCTAACTTGGTTCTGGGTGGGTATCGTGTGACATGTATTGGGCATGAGTATTGCAGTTCTGTCCTGTTCTTCAGTGCTTTTGACTGTGTGTCATTTCTGTCCTTCACAGGGTACTTTCAGAGTCGTTTGGTCAACTGTGATCCCCCGACACCGTGATTAAACTTCCAGGGTGGTAGCTGTCATGTCCCTACAGGTGATGTGCGCCACAGCCATGGACTTCCTTCCTTCTACACTTGTTGACTGTGTGCCCACTGCCAGGTGGGATTACCTTGCATCTGTAGTGGTTACAACATGTTGCAAATGTGTAATAAATCTGTGCTTCACTTTGTGATGTGCGTTGTCTGTGGTCACACATCTGACTGACATTTGCTTACTGCACCAGTGGGCTAGTTAACAAAGACTGTGAATAGGTGTTGTGTCTGTGCATTGCACCGTATTTCCTGGCAACATCCGTGTAGGCGATGAGTCAGATGGCCTTGGTGTGTATATGTTGTGTAGCCCTGGTGGTGTGTCTCCCTCATATGTGTCACGTCGCCATGACTCACATGCCTGTGTTGTACTTGCTGTAGCAGTTAGCATGCACAGTGTAATTTCGCAGGTCATCATCTCCATGACAGAAACCACGTTGGAATCACAACAGAGGCAGGTATGGTGTATTAGTGTGTTTATTGTCATACATGTGTGAGTATAGTGCACAGGATGGTGGGTGCTGTATATTGTGATTGTAATCCAAAGTTCCTAGATGAATTGGAAGTCCTGGTAGCAGATATGTCCTGAGTAAAGTCCACTGTCATCTGATACATTGGTCCAACTTGTACTCCCCATGTCATGTGGGGGAGTTGTGTTGCATTCAACAGGGTGAACAGTTTGGCACAAAGGTGATTATCCAGAACAGGTGTTGGCTTCCTGGGGGTTGCGCATGGCCATCGGCCTCTCAGTTGCCCTTCCTCGGACGACCCCTCTTCTTTGGGGGGGGGACCCTCAAGTGCAGGCTGCTGCGGTGCAGGGGACTCTCCGCCAGAGTCATCCTCCCTCCCTGTGGCAGTTGCAGTTGTTTCAGCACCAGATGTTGTGGGCACACAGGGAGGTGTTGACATGTTGCTGCTCATCTGGCGGATGCATTGTAATATGTCCCTATGCACCGCCGTCATTTCTTGCAGTGTGTCCCACTTGGACTCCATGTGGGACATGTGTAGGTCCAAGCGGGCATGATGGGCAGCCTGCTGCTGTCATATGTCCCTGAGGAGCCCCACTACCTGGCTGAGCTCTCCGGTGCTGGTCTGGTACGCATCGGCTATGCGTACCAGTTGTGGGTCATCATGCAGTCCAGACCCCTCTGAAAGCAGCGACCTATGTCTACCACCACTCCCACCACCCCTGGCGACACGTGCAGGACCTGAGGTGGCACTAACAGGTGACCCTGGGCCCCCTTGGGGGTTGTTGGTGGTGTTGGTGTCCATGGCCCCACGTTGGGCCAGGGTCCGTGTGCTGGTGGTGGTGGTGCTCCTTGGTCTGTCCGTGTCGGCAGGGGTGGTTTGTGTGTTGTCAGTCGTTGGAGGGGTGGGTGCAGGGGGTGCAGCTGGTGGTCCTGCTGGTGCTGCATGATGACTCGCTCCGGAGGTGCCAGGTAGGTCTTCGTCATCCGAGGAGGGCAGAGGCTGTTCCACACCAGTGAGCTCCGTTTCCCCTGGAGCCTGGGACAGGGACTCCTCAGCGTCTGCTGCTGTGTCCCCATCGTCACCTGTTTTGGGAGACACACACAATGTATGTTATGTTTCTGCAGGCATCAATGGTTCACACACCTGACAGTTGTGACTGTACCTCTGGATGCGGGCCTGTACATTGCATTGTCCTAAGTTGTCACAGTCAGAGGTTGATATTGGTGCAGCACATTGTCCTGCATACTTTGAGCATTTCAATATGAATGTTGGGGTGTGTACATGGCCTGCATTGGTTGTATTTGGTGGACATCCGGCCCTCCTTCTCCCCCAGCCCAGTTATCCCACCATGAAGCATGCCACCCTTGCAGTGGGTTCAGGTTGACTCTCAGGATGTCAGTCAGTGGTGTCCTGCTGTTGGTTGGTGCACAGTTGCCAGCAGGGCCATGTGCTCCCCACAACTGAGCACCATTGTCAGACATCTTTGAAGTGGCTTTTCACTCCCTGTGAGGTGTGCATGCTTTAGTGTGAGCTTGCTGGGCCATGCGGGTGGGGGATGTTGAGCTGTGACTACCACTCCCATCATGCTATTGCCTCCACCCCACTTCCCAGCATGCCCATACTTACTTGCTTTTGAGTGGACTTCACTGTGTGTGAGTGTGACAGCAATGGCAAGATGGCTGACAGTGGTGTCCTGCTGTTGGTTGGTGCCCAGTTCCCAGCAGGGCCATGTGCTCCCCACAACTGAGCACTATTGTCAGACATCTTTGAAGTGGCTTTTCACTCCCTGTGATGTGCGCATGGTTCAGGGTGGTGTTGATGGGACAATTGTGAGGGTGACCAATATCTGTGACTACTACTCCCATCATGCTATTGCCTCCACCCCACTTCCCAGCATGCCCATACTTACTTGCTTTTGAGTGGACTTCACTGTGTGTGAGTGTGACAGCAATGGCAAGATGGCTGACAGTGGTGTCCTGCTGTTGGTTGGTGCCCAGTTCCCAGAAGGGCCATGTGCTCCCCACAACTGAGCACCAGTGTCAGCCATCTTTAAAGTGGCTTTTCACTCCCTGTGAGGTGTGCATGCTTGAGTGTGAGCTTGCTGGGCCATGTGGGTGGGGGATGTTAGGGTGTGACTACCACTCCCATCATGCTATTGCCTACACCCCCTTCCCAGCATGCCCATGCTTCCTTCCTTTTGACTCTGCTTCCCTGTGGGGTAGTGTGCCTGTGCTGACAAGATGGCTGACAGTGTTGTCCTGGCGTTAGTTTGGCTACAAGTCCCATGTGTGTCCCTGTGCTTCACACAGCATAACCCAGGGTGGTTGTTCTTTGTGGGATATTTAATTAGAGTGTGAGGCAATGCATTCTCCCAGGTGAGTTGTGTGGAGTTTGTGTTAAGGGTGTGTGTGAGAAAAGCAGCTGGTAACTATGGTCGGTGCTGTCAGTCCTCCTTCCCACCCAGCCAGATATCCCACCATGGAACGTGCTTCCATTGCAGGGAGTGCAAGTTGGCTTTCAGGATGTCAGTCAGTGGTGTCCTGCTGTTGGTTGGTGCACAGTTCCCAGCAGGGCCTTGTGCTCCCCAAAGCAGTACCCAGTGTCAGCCATCTTGTCAGTTCTTTTCCACTCCCTGTGATGTGCGCATGGTTCAAGGTGGTGTTGATGGGACAGTTGTGAGGGTGACCAATATCTGTGACTACCACTCCCATCATGCTATTGCCTCCACCGCCCTTCCCAGCATGCCCATACTTCCTTCCTTTTGAGTGGACTTCACTGTGTGTGTGTGTGACAGCAATGACAAGATGGCTGACAGTGGTGTCCTGCTGTTTGTTGGTGCCCAGTTCCCAGCATGGCCTTGTGATCCCCACATCAGAGCACCATTGTCAGACATCTTTGAAGTGGCTTTTCACTGCCTGTGATGTGCGCATGGTTCAGGGTGGTGTTGATGGGACAGTTGTGAGGGTGACCAATATCTGTGACTACCACTCCCATCATGCTATTGCCTCCACCCCCCTTCCCAGCATGCCCATACTTCCTTCCTTTTGAGTGTACTTCACTGTGTGTGGTTGTGACAGCAATGGGAAGATGGCTGACAGTGGTGTCCTGCTGTTTGTTGGTGCCCAGTTCCCAGCAGGGCCTTGTGATCCCCACATCAGAGCACCATTGTCAGACATCTTTGAAGTGGCTTTTCACTGCCTGTGATGTGCGCATGGTTCAGGGTGGTGTTGATGGGACAGTTGTGAGGGTGACCAATATCTGTGACTACCAATCCCATCATGCTATTGCCTCCACCGCCCTTCCCATCATGCCCATACTTCCTTCCTTTTGAGTGGACTTCACTGTGTGTGTGTGACAGCAATGGCAAGATGGCTGACAGTGGTGTCCTGCTGTTGGTTGGTGCCCAGTTCCCAGCAGGGCCTTGTGCTCCCCACAACAGAGCACCAGTGTCAGACATCTTTGAAGTGGCTTTCCACTGCCTGTGATGTGCGCATGGTTCAGGGTGGTGTTGATGGGACAGTTGTGAGGGTGACCAATATCTGTGACTACCACTCCCATCATGCTATTGCCTCCACCGCCCTTCCCAGCATGCCCATACTTCCTTCCTTTTGAGTGGACTTCACTGTGTGTGAGTGTGACAGCAATGGCAAGATGGCTGACAGTGGTGTCCTGCTGTTGGTTGGTGCCCAGTTCCCAGCAGGGTCCATGTGTTCCCCACAACTGAGCACCAGTGTCAGCCATCTTTGAAGTGGCTTTTCACTCCCTGTGAGGTGTGCATGCTTGGGTGTGAGCTTGCTGGGCCATGTGGGTGGGGGATGTTGGGCTGTGACTACCACTCCCATCATGCTATTGCCTCCACCCCCTTCCCAGCATGCCCATGCTTCCTTCCTTTTGACTCTGCTTCCCTGTGGGGTTGTGTGCCTGTGCTGACAAGATGGCTGACAGTGTTATCCTGGGGTTAGTTTGGCTACAAGTCCCATGTGTGTCCCTGTGCTTCACACAGCATAACCCAGGGTGGTGGTTCTTTGTGGGATATTTAATTAGAGTGTGAGGCAATGCATTCTCCCAGGTGAGTTATGTGGAGTTTGTGTTAAGGGTGTGTGTGAGAAAAGCAGCTGGTAACTATGGTCAGTGCTGTCAGTCCTCCTTCCCACCCAGCCAGATATCCCACCATGGAACGTGCTTCCATTGCAGGGAGTGCAAGTTGGCTTTCAGGATGTCAGTCAGTGGTGTCCTGCTGTTGGTTGGTGCACAGTTGCCAGCAGGGCCTTGTGCTCCCCACAGCAGTAGCCAGTGTCAGCCATCTTGTCAGTTGTTTTCCACTCCCTGTGATGTGAGCATGGTTCCTGGTGGTGTTGATGGGCGCATTGTGAGTGTGGGCAATATCTGTGACTACAACTCCCATGATGCTATTGGCTACACTGAGTTGCCCAGCATACACAGGATTCCTTCCTTTCAGTGGGCTTCCCTGTGAGGTGGTGTTGTAGTGGTGGCTACATATCTGGCTGTGTTTGTTAGTTATATTTGTGCCACTGCCTAGCTGTATTTGTAATTGTGTTTGTACATGTGATGACACAGTTACATATCACTATGAGATGGCATGTGTTGTGTTTATCTGACTGACATACACATCTTGGGATGATTATGTTTTGGTTGGTGTGTATTTGCTAAGGGTGCATGGTTTGACTATCCCCTTGACAGTGATGAGTGTGTATTGTCGCACAATATTGTGTACATTTGTTGTGTACTCACCAGGCTCTGGGATGTTTTCTTGTCCATATACGCTCACTGGTGGTAGGATGGCCCGCACCTTCTCCTCCCAGGGCCTGAGGTATACTGGTTTGGCAGGAGGGCCACTGCCGGTGTGTTGGCTCAAGAGGTAGTCCTTCTTAAGTAGGTCCCTGACCCTCCTGCGCACGTCATACCACCTGTTCTGGATTTCTTCCTTTGTGCGCAAACATGGTGATTGTGCGTTCACCCTGTCGACGATCCTCTCCCACATCTTGGTTTTCTGCGACATGGGGGTCTGTTGGACCAGTGTACCAAACAGCTGTGGCTCTACCCTGAGGATCTCATCTACCAGGACTTCCAATTCACTATCTAGGAACTTTGGATTCTTCTTTGGGGGCATGGTGATGGGTGGTGGTGGTGAGTGATGTGTGTGGGGGTGTGCAAGTGAAGGTGTGTGAGTGTGTGTTTTGCTGGGTGTATGTGAGGGTGCTATTTTTTGTGGTGCTGATGGTGTATGGTTTGTGTGATGGATGAGCTGTGAGTGTGTGTGTGGTTGCTGTCTGTTGGTGTTGAGTGCTGGCAGGTCATTTGAATTTGCAAAGGATCATGGTAGGGATTTGTGTCCTTCATATGGGTGGAGTTGTGGGTGTGTCTATGTTCCCTGTTCCCCCCCCCCCAGTATTTATTGGCTTGGTAATTGCTTGTTTGGCCTTTTTTTTTGGTGTTTTTCCCTTTGTACTTTTTGTGCATGTAGGAGACGTTCTTCTGACCGAGTCGAACCCTGCAGTTGTCTCATGCGAGCTTATCCGATTCGTTCACGCTGTGTTTGTGCTGTTTTCTGTGCTGTGTACGCATCGGTCGCGGTGTATTGGGTTGCTTCGGCTCGCTGTTTTGTATGCGTGTCGGTCATACGGCTTGAGCTCCATGCGACTCGGTCGTGTTTGCCACGCGTTGCATCGTACTTGGCGGGTCGGAGTTCGCGGGTACGTTTCGGTCGGGATCCTTCCTGGTGCGTGTCGGTCGGTTCGATTCGCATGCTTTTCCGGCCGGATAGCTGTTTTCCGCGCGGTTCGGTCGTTCGTATTGTGTTCCGTACGAGTCGGTCGGATTTTGCACGAATTTCATCGTACTTTGCGGGTCGGGCTGCACCGGTACGTGTCGGTCGGAATAAATTCCGGCTCCGAGTCGGTCGGTACGTTTTCCGGCCCGAATCGGAATCGGCCCCTTTGTCTTTTAATTGGACAATTCAGACCGCTGTCATTCCAGGAAACCATTGTCAACACCATTGCAGACAAACAGATTGAAGAAAATAATCAGACATTAATTGAGAGAGAATACAGCAAAGCCACAGAAGTCGTAAAAGAAGAAATGTTCTACAAGAAATAAGACAAGGTAAAAAAATTCAAAATAAGAAAGAAAAACTAAGAAAGGAAGAAGGAGAAAAAAGAAAAGAAGAAAAAGAAACCCATAGAGAGAAAAAAATACATCAAACACAAATATAGCATAGACAGGGCAAACAAGCAACCAGAAAGAATAACATACCTAACAAAAACCTGATGAAGGTAGGGGAGGGACCACACGAGGAAGACATAGCGTCCAATCCAGAGGGGGTGTCATGGCGCGGGAAGGGCAGTGCGACAAGTAATGGGGCACAAAGACAACCATAACATATAGAAAACACCTTAAGGGTAAGAGAGAACAATATATAGTGTTTAATCAAAAAACAAGCCCTCAATTATTATAATAGAACAATAAAACAAATTAACAAGAATAGCATACTATAATCCTGAAATGGCAAAAGTAATAAGCAAACTCAGCAGCAAAAGTCAGTCACTTTTTAGAGATTGAGGGAACAGCATCCATGACATCTGCTTTGCAAAACGTGAAATAATCCCTCAAACAAGATGGGTCTTCATAGGTTGTTGTTTTATTATTGTGAGTGACTTTGAAAAAGCAGGGATGAAAAAGTCCAAACTGGGCTCCTATGGAGCGAAGGGCAGGTCTCACACTCAGAAAGTCTCTTCTCCTGTCTGCTGTAGCCTTGGCATAACCCTGAGAAAAATATAAAGCATGCCCTGACCAGGAAATTTGTTGAAGGCGAAGAGCAGCAGATATAACTTGCATTAAATCCGTATACTCTAAAAAGTACAGGATGACACCTCTAGGTCTTTAGGAGGTGAAGCAGTCAAAGGAGGGTGACCCAATCTATGAGCTCTCTGGATGTTAAGTTACAGACTTTTTGGTAACTGGGTAACTGCAAGATCTGAGGTAAAAAAGATTTAAAGAAAGAGATAAAGTCAGCCCCTTCTGTGCCTTCGGGAAGGCCATAAATGCGCAGGTTATGACTTCGATTACGATTTTCAAGGTCTTCGACCTGTCTCTGTAGAGAAGAAACCTGTAGCTGGAGGGAGTTCACTTTAAGAGATGTGTCAGTAAAGTGTGTGATTTGTTGCTCTGCTGAAGACAAACTTCCTTCATGAGTGACCATCTATCACTGAGAGTTTGGAATTTAGCATTGGTGGCCTCCATAAAAGGGTCCAGAGCTCTAATTTCTTAATAAAAGGTTCAGAGAAGCCCCAAGTACAGATTTTGTAGATGAAGGTAGGTCTTTTTTAAGCCTCCTAACTTGTGACTTACTGACATGGGTTTGAGATGGAACTGCAGATGAGATATGAGATGAGACAAAAATTGACTCTGTATTTGAAGTGAGATTCCCCATTGCGATGGGAACAACCGATGGCGGCAAGTGCCTTCGTGATGTACCTACTGGAGACTGAAGTGTAGAGTGAAGAGCTTTTGAACTGCCCATGTATTAGAGTCACAGAAAATGAGCATAACAACGCAGCCAGTGCAAAGTAGTTATTGCTCGACCACATATACTCCTAAAATTGATGCAGCAGCTAGAAATCCCAAAACAAGCATGTCAGCAAATAGGAGACGCAGTGCAAAGACTGAAATTCTCCTCAAAACTTCCACAAAATGCTGCTAGAGACTGTTTCTGTGCTGGCACAATGCTCCAGTAGTATAAACAGCTGAAGAAAATCTTTTAAAATTCAGTAGAAAGCCACTCAAATGAAGAAGCATCTCTTACATGAGAGAAAAAAAAGGGAAAAAAGGCCTTTAAGTGGAGATGCAACTCAGGTACAGAGAATGCCTTTAAGGATATGGAATGCCTTTAAGGGAGGAGTTTGCCAGTCACTTCCCATGAGGAATAAGCTGACTCCTCTCACATCTAAAATGGCGGCCGGTTCTGAGGGAGAGAAGCAGTCTGACTTTATTTCATCTTATGGGCCCCCGCTTCGTGAAAATTGTAACAAACAGAGCCAATGTGCTTACCACTCAGAAACGGGCCACACAGCGAGAAACAAAGCAAGGGGGCCACCGCCGCACCTCCCACACCCACGCCGCTCTCTGGAGCTTTACGGAAATGCAGCCATCTTCAGCGTGCAGTAAGCCACGCCCCCGGGAATCACAATTCCTTATATACAAACACATACCCTTTCCATATACTTAACTGATATAAACAGCATTCACAAAATACTGAATTACTGTTAAAGAATTGGTAAGATTCACAATTAGTTGATGTTGCACTCAAGCAAGCAGTAACTGATGACCCCACAAACAGGAAGTACAGCACCACATGCTCTATAGAGGCCAGAGACGGGGGCAGACATTGTTGAATCTTACTCCATCTAACAAAATCCTCCACCAGCCACCCAGAAATGCATCTAAAATGTCAATCCAGGAGGCAAGCAGAGATAAGGGTACAAGAAAGAGAAAACATCAGTTCTCAGACCTCGAGTTCGATATGTTAACTGAAGAATGTGTTGCAAATAATTATATATTTTTAGGGAAATCATCCCTATCAGTACCAGAGGCTACAGTAAAGAAAACGTGGCTTTGTAATTAGCAAAAAAAAAAGCCGTGGGTGTTATTCAGTGCACTATAGATGAGATAAGGAACCAGTGCTTTGATTGGAGGTCTAGCACCAAGAAAAAACTTGCTTGTAGAAGGAAAGAGGTTCAGGTACATTAGGAGGACCACTGATCAACCCACCACCAACACCCAGGGAGGAGCTTATTAAAAGCACTTTTGACCCTGAATCACTGAATGGAGCCAGTGATTTGGACACCTCTGTTTATCCTTCAATAGCTAAAGGTTAGTGTACCTTTCCCTCCCCAAAAAAGGTTTCTGTTATGTTGTTGCTGAACTGTTGCAAAATATATGTGGGTCTTATTTTTAAGCAATAATGACACATAGCTCACGCATTGTATTAGTAATGTTTCCAGTCATGTCATTCATATAACTAGGATATTGCTTAGGGGAACATGTTGTTCAGTGTTTGATTTGTAAAAGTGAAGTATTTTTTTATATATATCATTGTTGTATATGTGCGTTTGAAATTGACACCTGCATTGCATTTGCTTTAGGGCTAATGGGTAATCCAAATCAATTGAACACCTGATATTTTGGATGACTACAGTCTGGAGACCCAAAAATACACACAAATGAACATGGTCTGCGGCAGGGAAGGCTGAAGGGAAAGATCATATTTGGGATGTTTCGAGTAAGCCAAAAAACATATTTTCCATACAAATATACGTGCCAACCAGTTGGGGTAAATACGTCCTGCCTCTCAATGTTAGATTCATTAAGCTGAACATAGTTCGTCCATATGTTACACACAGCTTAAGGGTTAATAATGAGTAAACAGCAAAAGCTCCCAAATCAGACTCAAAGCTCCAATTCCTTCTAAAATTGACTACTTTTACTATGTCCAGTGTATTGCCTGTGTACATCCCAAACCTACTGATAACCTGCACTCATCTACTATTGCCATGCTCCAGCATGTGTCTAGGGGTTGTCCTTCGGCAAGGACCTGCTTGGGAAAAACTGAAGGAACATTTATTAATTAAAAAAAAAATTAAAACAGTCATTTTCTGCAGTCTCCTGGCAATGTTTTGCAGGTGTGGAATGTAGGGCAGACACCAATGAATTTAATAAAGAATGTATCATTTGAAAACAGACGTGCTGATATACTTCCTCTACCGGAGTCAAAACCATTGTTTCTGCCACTCCTACATGTTAACTCCATTGGTGACCGCAAACCCACTGAAAAGCTATAAATATTTATTACTCCTTAATCAAAAGACTTAGGAGTGTTGATAACTGCTTATGAGGCGGAAGGGAACTGACAAGTTTTGGGGAAAGTCACAATAAAGCTTAAAATGAAAGTTACCTGTGCAGTCTTTTGGGTTCTGCGTTAAGCCCGACCCTATTTAATATCTATTTGGCCCCTCTGGCTGCATTAGTTGAGCAGTGTGGCGTGCGTATAATTTCATACGCTGATGATACGCAGCTGGTGTTCTCATTTAAAGATTCCAAGATGGCTGCATTTGACAGCTTTAGGCAATGCCTAATTAAGATTGTTTCATGGATGACAGATAACTGTCTTAAATTGAATACCGATAAAACTGAGGTGATGTTCTTCAACCAACCATCACCTCCACCGGCTGATTTATGGTGGCCACTGCAGTTGAATCCCCCTCCCACCCCAGTTTTATCTGTCAGAAATTTGGGATTTAGATTTGACTCGGAATTGTCGGTGAAAGCCCAGATTGGCCGAGTTTCTAGAGCATGCTTTTGGAAGCTCAAAAGCTTGCGTAGATTTCTTTACTTACTACCGATGAACTGTCGGGCCACCATAGTCCATGCTTTGGTTACGTCCCAGCAGGACTATGCCAATAGCTTGTATCTTGGCCTCCCTGCCTATCTTATTCAAAAGCTCCAGACAGTTCAAAATGCTGCTGCTAGGTTTCTTAGAAACGTGCCTCTCCGGCATCACATTTCCCCCCACTTGCGCAGTCTTTACTGGCTCCCAGTAAAGAGAAGAATCGAATTTAAGGCCTTATTACTTGCTTTTAGAGCTACTAGAGAAAGTGGACCGGATTATCTGAGGCTCAGACTTCGGAAATACCACCAAAATAGGAACCTGCGCTCGAACTCTCAGTTTCTTCTTTGCTCTCCTTCCTACCGCAAAGCCAGGATGGGAGGGCGCGCCTTTGCAGTTAGAACGGCCGCTCTTTGGAATGCGATGCCGCTCTACTTGCGCAAAGCAGAATCTGAAACTACTTTTAGGAGTGCTCTGAAAACCTGGCTTTTTGATCTCCCTTAGCCTGCCTTTCTTCTCTTTTTCATCTTCCTTTGTCTCTGTGTAGCGCCGGGACACCGCCGTTGGTGGTAGCCGAGCGCTTTATAAATGTCTTGGTATGGTATGGTCTTTTGGCTAGCCAAACAGAGTGAGGCAGTTCTCTGCCCTGCTAATGGATTCCATAAGAATGTGTAGAACTGGAAACTAGGGGCCAGATATACAACGGGTTCTTTCATTCTCAAACCCTCTGATTCAATACATCTGAGGAATTATGTAAGAAACTAGGTTAATGATTGTGGGGTGTTAAAACCGTACTCACGCAACAGCCATAATCCTTGTCAGGGTGTACCACAAAAGTCACTAAATTAACCTGTGGTTAGCCCTCTGGTAGCTTGCCTCTAAATCAGTCAGGCTTAACTTAGATGTAAAGTATTTATGCAGCACACAAACAGTAAAAGTGAAAACACAACACAAGAAAAATCCCAAACCAATTTAGGAAAATAGAGTAGATTTTAATAAGTAAAGAGATACCATAGCAACAAAAATCCAATCAGTAGATCCGGAAATATGCAATTTTAAAGGTTTAGGTACATATAGCAGATAATTGTACAAAGCGTCACTTGCAGTCATCTGGTCGTGCTGGACCAGAGGAAAATCACAAGTTCAGCTGACCGTGATTGAGCATGGGCCTGTTACAGGGATCAAATTAGCTCTACTGAAAAAGTTACCTTCTCAAAGTCCAACGCGAAGAGTTCCATTTGCGGGGGAGAAGACTGCAAGGATCAGGGAATGTGTTGCGGATGGCAGTTGCTGTAGCATAATGAGCAGGCCCAGCGTCACAGCAGACAGTCCTTGCTGTAACACAAAGATCTGATCAGATGTTTCAGGCAGGCGTTGCTGGAGCTTCACGCTGGGGTCACTGCAGGCTGTCGTTGCTGTAACCTGAAGTGCAAATCTCACGTTGTCAGTTATCTCTCGCGGTTGTTGTAGCTCAAAGAGTCAAGTTCACCGGAGTTTCGCATTGGTGGTCGTCAGGAGCGGCAGAGTCTTGGGAGCAAATGGGCCCATTTGTGGTTGCAAAGAGCTTGAAACTTCAGGATTTCTCAATTTCTTGTAAAAGAGCTCACTGTAATGCCAGCCAAGGGTCCGGGATCTAGGGAGGCTCCTTTTGGGGATCAAGAACTCACTCCAGCAGAGGCCATCAGGCCTCAGGCAGGTCCAGTTGCAGGTCCAGTTGCAGCAGGTCAGCTGGGAAGTTGCAGGGAGGCTTCCTGAGTTTGTTGTGTCCCTATAGCTTGGAACAGGACATCAGCCAACTGACCCTTGGGGTCACTCTGATTAGCCTGGGATGAAGGGAGTAGGTCCAGTCTTCCTTCTCAGAGAGTAGGGCAAGCCTCAAGCAGCAGGGCAGTCCTTTGGGGAACAAGGCAGTCCTCAAGCAGCAGGGAAGTCTTCTGATAGCTGCGGAAAAGTCCTTTGGAGAATAAGGCAGGCCTCAAGCAGCAGGGCAGTCCTCTGGGTAACAAGGCAGTCCTTCTTCTGTAGTGGCCACAGGTCCAGGAGTGTACTGAAGAGTGGCTCTGGAAGTCCAATATTTATACTTGGTGCCAGCCATTTTGGTGAGAGGATTGCTTATGCTACCCCCACATCAGATTCTGAAAAGTTTCTTCCTTCCTCTGCCAAGGCTTTAAGAAGTCTGGGGTGACAAAAGACTAGTGTCAGGTGTCTTTGTGTGTGATTGAGGCAAGTCCTTTGAAGTGTTAGTGAGGCAGGGAACAGCTCTGCACCCAACGATCTTGGCGTAAAACGTAGGAATACTTGTCCTGCTTTTTAAATACAGTACACCTTTCCCTATGGGCCTTTAGTGCCTACCTTAGGGGTAACTTAAATGTATTAAAAAGGAAGGGTTAGGCCTGGCAAATATTTTGCCAGGTCGAAATTGGCAGTTTAAAACTGCACTACAGGCTGCAGTGGCAAGTCTGAGACATGTTTTAATGTGTAATTAAATGGGTGGCACAATGAGTTCTGCAGGCCCACTAGTAGCATTTAATTTACAGGCCCTAGGTACATGTAGTACCGCTTTATTAGGGACTTACAAGTTAATTAAATGTGCCAATCAGATGTAGGCCTATTTTACATGTTTTAGGGAGAGCGCACAAGCACTTTAGCACTGGTCAGCAGTGGTAAAATGTGCAGAGTCCTAATGCCAGCAAAAACCAATTCAGAGACCAGGAGGGTGAAGGCAAAATGTTTGGGGGAATACCATGCCAAGGATGTCAGGTCAAACAGATTGCAATGCTAAAATTCTTTTTCTAAGGGACTAAACCCAATTAGTGATTTGGAAAGGTTTTCCTGAATCACTAAAGAGGTTTAGAAAAGGATACCAAATCTCAATACAGAAAAAGCATCTTTAGGGAGTTCCTTCCAAATTTCAATTTGGTATCCTATGCATTAATGGTTTACAGCTGGATTTCTGGTTGCAAACCATTGATATGTTATTAACTACTAAGTTGGGGCGTCGCTGATTTGCTAATTGGAAGGGGTCCACTCTCCTTTTGTAGCCCTCGCCTTTAGAAAATGGGGGAGTAGGAAGTGTTCGAGTGCCTGAGCCCACTGAAGATTTCCAAAACAGAAAAGACATTTCTTTAAAGCAGCCTTGGTTTCTTTAAGGAACTCGAGCTGTTTTAAAAAAAAAGTTTTCCATTTTGGAAAGCAATCCCAGAGATGGTGGTCTGCTTTCTTGTAGCTAATCACTTGGAGTTGCAAGTTGTGACCTGCATAATGAATATTAATTAGGCAGGTCGTCCTGCAACCCCCTGTGATTCAGTATTTTGTGAACTGACAAAATCAGATTGCATTCACAAAACGTAGGTGCACATTTTGCGACTGCTTTTTGTGAGTGCAATCTTCATACATATGGCCTGAGATGGCTTTATTTTTCCCTATTTTCCAGGTATTGTTAGCAGCCACTGAACTGAAGGGTCAGTATAAGACGCCAGCATTTCTGCTTCACTTCATTCTTAAATTGTCCTACAACAGGTCTAATTTAGAGCATGGGGGTAAACCAGACCCAACCGAAAACCAACTGTTATGTTCCTCTGTGAACAAGTTAAAAGAGAAACAAAGAAAGAAAAATTAAACTTTTCTGTACACTGTGTTGGTCAGAAAATCTAGTGACTGAGGTCTGCAACAAACCAATTTGTTGCTTAGTATGTTCACGACGGTGCAGTGGTATGGTTATAGGTAAAATGGCGCTCCAAGAATGAGTAGCACTTACACTCTATTTAGATTTCTGAGAAATTTATATGGACAGTGCTGAAAGGTGAGAAGAACCACCAGTCTCCCCAAACACGTGGTCGAAACCAACATAAACATAAACACAATCCTCAGCACACGTCTTTTAAGTAATATGCAATTATCCAATTTGTTTTAGTCAAGCATAAATGATACAGAGAAATTTTCGAGCTTGGTTTCTTTTCTTTATTCTCTTTGTTCTTGCATCAGCCAACACGTGTTTCGTCGCACAAAGGAATTTTGTCCCGCGACTTTCTCAAGGCTGTATATACAAAACAAACACAAGCCCTTTGTAAAATTACACAAAACAGGTGTATTTAATACACCCATCAAACCTCACCCGTGTGCATAGCGGTATTCTATACGAATTTCTGCGGCAAGCACAGGGATCTTTGCCCAAGAGACCGTGCTCATTCCAAAGCATGAGAAATAATAGATTGTTAAACGTACGCCATCAGAATCTCGCCCCGTATATTAAGTGGTGATGGAGAAAACCAATAAAAGGTCCTGATTGTCGGTATCTATCTGCGTGCACCCGGTGTGTGTGCACTGATCAATACGTGTCAAGATTAAAAAACACGATCACCTCCTGTGTCCCACACACTTGAGGACCTAGTGCCAATTACTAGGTGACGGTGAGACGAGCAAAATCAGTGCAATAAGTGTGGTGGCTTTAAAATAAATCCCAAATCACTCCTCACAAGTAAAACATCAGAAATACCTTACAAGAGTCCAAAATGTTCCCTGAAAAACCCAAAACTTATTTTAGTATGCACTATTAAGAGTAGACCGGTTCACTAGATATCCAGTACTTTGAAGTATTAAGGCTACCTACTTTATCAGTGGTGATAATTCCATCCCACTGGAAAATTAAAATCTATGTTCCGATGTCCACGTCGCATTTAACCGTGGATCTTCGTCATGAGCCAAACCTAGAGCACTCAAGAAAGATAGGGATGTCTTAAACCTCATATGTAATCACGTATCGGCTAAGTAAAAGCAAACTTCCTGTATCTTGGCGCCGTGTACAGCAGTATGTAAAAGCACACAGCATAAATCAGCAGTATTCAGCACGCTATTTAAAGCTATCTGTGTTCGCGCTGGGTATTATTAAAAATTACATTTCAACGCTTATGATATTACGCTATGTAAACCTGTAACTAATAACATACAGCATGTCTCTACAGTAATCACCACGCTATTCCAAAATATCTATGTTCCCGCCGGGAATTCCCCCAAACGCCTCACTTAAGCTTAAAACTCTTAGTAAACTTAACCAGGTGCTCCAGATTCTTCTAAATCTGCTGTGTCACACATTCTAATCAAAACTTCCACCATTACCTCATGTCACTATTTGAACGCTAGGCTACTACAATCCAGTGCCTCTGCTTACCTTAAGAAGGACGTGTAGGTCCCCACATCAGCGCCGTGTTCTCGAGTGCGAGAATGCCGGTCTCTATGATCCACCATTTTTAAAACCTTCCAACTCACACGTGACATAAACAGAGAAAAGGGACCAGATCCCCTTCTCAGCTTTCGGAGCCATCTTGTAACGTGCTCCTAATGTGCTAAAAACAGCCGGATTGCTATTTATAATCAACACTGGACTGACCATAAGTTGGATATCAAACATATTCTAAAACGCCGATTATATTTCCTAAAATTACATGAAAGAAAAACCGTCCGCGTCCTTTCGTACTACTCCCTTCTTGTATATCGTTCCTGCCTCTCAAAACGGGCGCCATCTTTAAGCCATCTATTCCATATACACATGTTTTCCTATTAGTTCAGTGAACACCCAAGTGTATCAAAATAGATATATCTAACAGATCCCACATCTGTTAGGTAAAAAATATTCTGTAGTCCGTTCATTTGCGTTAATTTTGTGTCTGTTTGATAGTGAACTATCTTACTCAATTACATCCTTTATGTAGATGTATCCAATTGTATCCACAGTCATTCTCGGGTGAGTTTGAGATATTGGAGGTCTCCATTCCCATGTATGTTATAATAAGTAGAGTGGTGCATACTAAATTGATAAACAAATCCATATTCACTCAAAGAACAGTTATTAACAGAATTGTTGCATAAAGTAAATATTAAAAGGCAAAAGAAAGGAAAAACCGTGGTTAATGAAAGGTCATACAGTTTCTACATTAATCAACATTGAGTACATCAAGTTGTTCATTTACACAGAAAGTAATGTAACTCTGGATTAATGTTCAGTTTCTATATCAGTTTCTAAATTAATCAACATTATGTACATCAAGTTGTTCATTTACCCAGAAAGTAATGTAACTCTGGATCAATGTTAATTCCTATATCAGTGCACCGTAATCTCATGATCCAGAGTGCTTCCCTCTTCCGTAAGGCTAGCTCTCTGTTTCCTCCCCTGGGGTGTCTCTGAGTATGTTCTATACCATAAAATGAAAACTGTTTGTTGGTATTCTGTAAGGGGCAATGCATGATGTGTGCAGAGATGGGATACCTTTCATCACTCTGTTTCACTGCCCTCATATGTTCTGCAATCCTTTCACGTAATGTTCTTATTGTGTACATTACTTTCTGGGCAAATGAACAACTTGATGTACATAATGTTGATTAATTTAGAAACTGATATAGAAACTGAACATTAATCCAGAGTTACATTACTTTCTGTGTAAATGAACAACTTGATGTACTCAATGTTGATTAATGTAGAAACTGTATGACCTTTCATTAACCACGGTTTTTCCTTTCTTTTGCCTTTTTAATATTTACTTTATGCAACAATTCTGTTAATAACTGTTCTTTGAGTGAATATGGATTTGTTTATCAATTTAGTATGCACCACTCTACTTATTATAACATACATGGGAATGGAGACCTCCAATATCTCAAACTCACACGAGAATGACTGTGGATACAATTGGATACATCTACATAAAGGATGTAATTGAGTAAGATAGTTCACTATCAAACAGACACAAAATTAACGCAAATGAACTGACTACAGAATATTTTTTACCTAACAGATGTGGGATCTGTTAGATATATCTATTTTGATACACTTGGGTGTTCACTGAACTAATAGGAAAACACGTGTATATGGAATAGATGGCTTAAAGATGGCGCCCGTTTTGAGAGGCAGGAACGATATACAAGAAGGAGTAGTACGAAAGGACGCTGGACGGTTTTTCTTTCATGTAATTTTAGGAAATATAATCGGCGTTTTAGAATATGTTTGATATCCAACTTATGGTCAGTCCAGTGTTGATTATAAATAGCAATCCGGCTGTTTTTAGCACATTAGGAGCACGTTACAAGATGGCTCCTAAAGCTGAGAAGGGATCTGTCCCTTTCTCTGTTTATGTCACGTGTGAGTTGGAAGGTTTTAAAAATGGTGGATCATAGAGACCGGCATTCTCGCACTCGAGAACACGGCGCTGATGTGGGGACCTACACGTCCTTCTTAAGGTAAGCAGAGGCACTGGATTGTAGTAGCCTAGCGTTCAAATAGTGACATGAGGTAATGGTGGAAGTTTTGATTAGAATGTGTGACACAGCAGATTTAGAAGAATCTGGAGCACCTGGTTAAGTTTACTAAGAGTTTTAAGCTTAAGTGAGGCGTTTGGGGGAATTCCGAGTGAACATAGATATTTTGGAATAGCGTGGTGATTACTGTAGAGACATGCTGTATGTTATTAGTTACAGGTTTACATAGCGTAATATCATAAGCGTTGAAATGTAATTTTTTAATAATACCCAGCGCGAACACAGATAGCTTTAAATAGCGTGCTGAATACTGCTGATTTATGCTGTGTGCTTTTATATACTGCTGTACACGGCGCCAAGATACAGGAAGTTTGCTTTTACTTAGCCGATACGTGATTACATATGAGGTTTAAGACATCCCTATCTTTCTTGAGTGCTCTAGGTTTGGCTCATGACGAAGATCCACGGTTAAATGCGACGTGGACATCGGAACATAGATTTTAATTTTCCAGTGGGATGGAATTATCACCACTGATAAAGTAGGTAGCCTTAATACTTCAATGTACTGGATATCTAGTGAACCGGTCTACTCTTAATAGTGCATACTAAAATAAGTTTTGGGTTTTTTCAGGGAACATTTTGGACTCTTGTAAGGTATTTCTGATGTTTTACTTGTGAGGAGTGATTTGGGATTTATTTCAAAGCCACCACACTTATTGCACTGATTTTGCTCGTCTCACCGTCACCTAGTAATTGGCACTAGGTCCTCAAGTGTGTGTGACACAGGAGGTGATCGTGTTTTTTAATCTTGACACGTATTGATCAGTGCACACACACCGGGTGCACGCAGATAGATACCGACAATCAGGACCTTTTATTGGTTTTCTCCATCACCACTTAATATACGGGGCGAGATTCTGATGGCGTACGTTTAACAATCTATTATTTCTCATGCTTTGGAATGAGCACGGTCTCTTGGGCAAAGATCCCTGTGCTTGCCGCAGAAATTCGTATAGAATACCGCTATGCACACGGGTGAGGTTTGATGGGTGTATTAAATACACCTGTTTTGTGTAATTTTACAAAGGGCTTGTGTTTGTTTTGTATATACAGCCTTGAGAAAGTCGCGGGACAAAATTCCTTTGTGCGACGAAACACGTGTTGGCTGATGCAAGAACAAAGAAAAAAAAGAAAAGAAACCAAACTCGAAAATTTCTCTGTATCATTTATGCTTGACTAAAACAAATTGGATAATTGCATATTACTTAAAAGACGTGTGCTGAGGATTGTGTTTTTGTTGCTTAGTATGAATAGAATTATGTGGTAGAAACTTGACATAGTTTACCTATGGTTGTGAGCTGACATCTATCTTCGGACAAACATAAAGTGATTTACTCAGAGCACAGTGGTACCTCAAAAGCTCGAAAAGTGTGTGGTCAGACTATAAACCCTATGATAATCAATGCCATTTTCTATGGACTTAACACATATTGGACCTTTTTTGGGTAGAAATGTTTGTACAATACCTTTTAGGTGAAAGGTAACCGTTTACTTTAATTTCAAAGCAAATTACCATGAAGACACTCTAGCCTGTGGGGCTTTCCCGACCTCCAGTGGAATAATTTTGATGCCAGCATATGATGTTGGATAGTTTTTACTAAGTTCTTATTATAGAAAGAATAGATTATTGGAGATAGTTTTCATCGTTTTAGGATTTAACCAATAACGTTTTATTGTCTAATTTAGAAGTTAAACTGTCAATATCCAAGTCATTTCTGACAAAGTGTTTTAATAGTCATCATCATTCATACTTTATTTCGGCCGCTAGGGCCATCAAAGTGCATCAATAAAACAAACAGTATATACATCTGTATTAAAAAACAATAAATACTCACAAAGGATTTCATATGCAATGATCAACCCACAAAAGAAAGTAGAGACAAAAACACATAGCACAAGCTTCATAGATACAGCAGGGATGAAAGTTGTATATATTAAAACATAAACAATTAAAATACAACCAGCCAGATAAAAAGACATTAAAAAGAATAGTAGTCCTGTTGGCTAATCATAATACGTTTATTGTCATCATACACATTTTTCTGCTACTGCAATTCCTTGCCTCTGGTTTCTGAAAAATACATGTTTACAGAATTCCACTAAACATAAAACGTATTCAAGAAATAGTTATAAAACAATGGTTGGGGATTTACAATTCCCCCTAATGTACTTTTATGATTTTTTTTATTCACAAACATTCCCAGAATTTCGTCTGGAAAACTGAGTCGGGGTACAAATGGGAATGTCAGATACTATTTTCTAAATGCTTCTATTCTCCTGTGCAGTGTCCTCCACAGTGGATAACTGTGCAAAGTGGAAAAGCGAGCCTCCTTTGATAATGCACAGTAATTTCTCTGTAGAGATCACCTTTTCCCTCATGGAGAACGCTCTTTCCCTACACTCCCAGCAAATCTGGTTTGATCATTCCCCCTTCTGATCCTGGAAGGGGAGTAAATGCCTGAGCACTTCCATGGTAGGAAGGAGCGGTAGATGAGAATGCCCATGTTATGTTAGGGTTTTGAAAAGCACCTGGTTACTCCAGTCAGAGTGTCCCCACGCTAGATTCTCTCACAAAATGCCTCATAACCCTGCCCTAACCTCAGAATCAGTTTTGCCTAAATAACCAGGTCTTCAATTTTTTCCGAAACAAGACCTCAGACGGTTCCATTCTAAGGTCCAAGGGCATGGAGTTCCAAAGCCTAGCAGCCAGAGATCTGAAGGAGCTGCCTCCAAGGCATGCTCTGTTGACCCTTGGGATAAATCTCAGAGCAGTCTCTGAAGATCTAAGATGCCTGTTGGGAAAATATGGTTTAATCAATGGAAGAAGGTAGCGTGGCCTTTTCTGATTGAGAATTTTATGACAGAAACAGAGTGCTTCAAAGGATATTATGTCTTTAATGGGAAGCCAGTGGAGTTGTGCGAGAGCCTATGTTGGTCAACCCTTCCAAGGGAGCAGATGGAGGATGACCAGGAATGAGAAACTGATATTTCCTGGCCTTTTCCAGAATAGAAGCAATTGTTCAGAGAAAAGGTGTGCAATCTGGTTACAGTTATCTATCATAGTCATCATAACAGCAGAGACTCGCTCCAGGGAGGTAAGGGACTTAACAATTCTAAAAATCTCACGGGATGAATTTTTTGCCCCTTGAATCTTTCAAGGAAAGAAATTGGGTCCGGGTATATCTAATTTGTCTCTGATACTCCTTCAGTGCGTTCAGATAGCAGTTTTATCAGAGGTTTGGTAGTTCTTAGGCCCCCCTCCCAGATGGAGCTACCAGAAACTGAACAGGTAAGTAACATAATAATCGGAAAATAAAATGTGAGAAAGTATAAAGCATAAAACCAATTAGCAAGCCGGCAGGGCCGACCTAAGATGGACGCCGACTGGGACGGGAGCCAGGCACCTCGCAGCACCTGATACGCTTACAAGGAACTTAACAACAAAGTGCCAGACCGGGGGGACAATGATCGCCCGCTGAATCATCAGAGCTCCTCGTCATCACATCAGGACGGTATGCGTGATGCTTGGTGCATGATGGCGACTTTCACCTGGAGCTGAGGGCTGCAGAAGGTTGTGACGCCACGGCTAGATAGAAGGACGTGGCGTCCACATTATGGCATAACTAGAACCTCTACGGACCCCGAGCGCGGTAGGAGGCCACAAAAGTTTGAGTACGCTACACGCCTAATCTCTTATGCCCGTCTGCAGGGCTGGATTTTGGTGAAGCAACTGTGGACCGCGGCGACCTGAAACGCGACTTCACCTTGTGCACATGGTATGAGAAAGGAGATATGGAAGACAACGGGGCTTTCATCAAAATGCACCTGGTATATTTTCCTACTCTCCACTTTCTCAGCACTGGCGGTGGACTAGTCCGAAAATTATGTTTTTTCACAGTGGTGACCACCAGGTTTTTCACCGGGGGTAAGTGCACATGCTCTGTGGCAGATTCTCGCAAGGTGCTCGGGCACTACCCGGTAGATGGTCACTGGGGAGGGACATGGTATCTCATCTCATGTCTGCATTACTTTTGTCGTGTGGTTTGCGGCCTCCTGGTCTGCCTTGCTGCATTGGCTTGGACTTGGCTGCCATGAAGCCCCCTTTTGCGCACGTTCCTTTGTGCCGTTGTTTTTTAGCCTCTGCTTCTGCCCGGCTATCTTAGCACTGTCTGCATTTCTATCTTTCACCTTGTCTCCTGTTCCCTTTTGGGCTGCTGTCTGCACACCATGTACAAGGTCGATACACAACGTCCCTTGTTCCTGCTGATTTGGCCAGTCCCTCACACTTAGACATAACACTCTATTTACGGCTGCCTTGGAGAAATTCTTGTGCTTTTAATATGGTGTTTTTTCACTGAAAGAGACACTTGGAGAACAACCTTTCCAGAGAGAAGAGCTGTTTGTATCTGATGATGTAAACTTTGCATCTAGATATTGAGGTATGAGGGTTCGCTAGTCAAAGCCCAGAGGTCTTCTATTTTTATAATAAACAAGCTACTAGCACTGGGAGGGTGGTAAGGTCATTTAGCCTTATATCCACTGCTTTATGAAATGCTTTCCCCGTTTATATTCTATGGAGTTGTAACTATGCTGCTTATTTTATCATTATGCATTATGCTGATAGTACTGACACGTGTACTGTATATTAGAGCACGTTAGTTGAAATAAACATTTTAAACTATACAGTGTCTCTTCATACGCGCGTTGTGGACAAGTATGAGTGAGTTATGAAAGGGTGTTCTTGCTACTGCGAGTCCTGTGAGAGAGAGATACCGTGTTCTGGGTTGTCTAATCATTGGCAGCATTGTTGCTAACGAAGACACTAAAGCTAGTCGGATTAGGGTTTTAGGCGCTAAGGTTTATGGTTGGCTCACCACTATATTCCGAGGTCCTATTATCCTGTGCATAGCTCTGTATATGTGCAGAATCCCTATAACATGGCGCAACCAACGAGTGGGGCAGCTTATCTGCGAGACGCTTGAGTAATATTTGTGCTTGTCCACAACTACCTTCACAGGCGCTTCCGGAAGCGTGTGTGACGGTGATACCTCCTATATTGACGTTTTTATAGGTTTTTTCAAGCTTGAAGTTGTTAAAAGGTTTTCTAAAAAGAATACCCTCTATTGTGCTGCCATACATTAGGTTGTCCAGAACTTTTAGCCTGAAATGGCTGTTCAAATTGCGGCACATAGCCGCGCAGCGCTCCGGGTTCACTTAACGGTGTATGGAGTGCCTGACGCGGGTGTCGAATTGATCTTTGTGGTACAAGCAGATCCAGCTTACCACTTTGAGGTTTTTTACTCATGGATCACCTTTCCGGCGGTGGATGGGGCTGATAATTTGTTCCATGAATATGAACCCACCGTTGTTCCTATGCTCTATAGACCATATATGAATCTTGAAGTACCGCTCACGGCTTGGCAACACCGTGTTTGGTTTGATGGCGCCCTCCCCCAACCGGTTACCGCGGTTCGTTTAGGCCCATTATCAATTGATGGGGCCACTTAGCCAGTCTTGGCCGGGTATACACCACATCCGCGTTATATGACGGTGACAGTCGCTGAACTGCGACATATGCATTCGTCTTTGATACGAGTACATAGAGCTTTAGTACAATATGTTACAGGCAACATCCAGGGAGCCCCACCTGGAGTTGCAGTGCATCCAGCTGGTGCAGGCGGTGTAATCATAAGTCCTGTCATGGTGAATTCGGTGATGGGCAAGCGCCCACAGCATAAGGATGATTTTCCTTATTGGCTTGCAGAAAAATTTGACCAGTTGGAGGCAGTTTTTCCGAATACTTCTCCCGTGGAAAAACATAGGATTTTGACGATTAGTTTGCCAAAAGACTTAGTACCCGAGTTGGCAGAATGCAACAACTGGGGTAGGGTATTCGCTGCAGTATATTCAAAGTGTTTCGGCACTCCTTCCATGACAGTTCTCCCCTCTGTGATTAAAAGAGTACAGGATGAACATGGCCCTGAAGCGGCTGTGGAATTAGGGATGAGACTGGTGGGAGTGTTCGACGTAGTAGCTGAGTTGATCCTTGCGAATGTCAAGGGCGATGCAGTGAACTTTCAAGTAGCTAATGCTTTGGCTTTAGTCCCAGAATTGGACAGGCCTCGCGAATTACCGAAAATAATTGCTCAGGCTTACAAAACAATTGGTCGAAATAGCCTGGGAGTTAAGCCTTTTGCCAAAACGCAAACACTATCGCAACAACCACCAAAAACTCAGTCTGAGAAAGATGAGAAACCAGTTTTTACTAAAAAGAGCTGGAGGTTGAAAAAACAGGGTAAGCAACAGAAGAAGCCGGGGTCGCGAGGTGCATCCCCGGTTTCCGTCTCTTCTGAACGCACTTATGATTTGCGTGATAGGGCGAGAATAAAATCTCCAGAGAGATTTCAAGTCCCAGATTCGCGTTCTCCTCGTTCTTCACAGGCACCAACATCTTCGCAGGCTGGTGGAGGAGATCGCCAGGATAGAGGAAGGGGTCGAGAGGATCCACAGGGACGAGACCAACCTCGACAACAGGTCAGAGGGAAACCAGACGATTTTCAACGTTCTCGCCCACAATTTCAGAAGAAAAAAGTTGCCGCTGTAACAGCGAAATATGCCACAGACGGTGAGAACGAGACTCCTGGTTTGGACGTGGGCAGTAACCCTCCTAGACAGCGCCGCGGAAGTTACCATAGTGTGGGAGGCGCTACGTCCTCATGTGGAGGCGACAGCAACTGAAACATTCATTACTGTCGAAACAGCAGACACCAGAGTGGCTCCCCCTGACCGACTATATAATATTGTAATTCAAATCGAAGGTGATATACAGCGTGTTATAAAAGGGATTTTTTGGGAAAATCTGACCTCTTCGTATGACATTCTGTTAGCGGAGGCGGATTGGCCGCCCCCATTCGTACTGGCTGCGAGTAAAGGGGAGGAGGTAATCCTTCCGAGCTTTTCTCAACACGTCCCTAAAGACAAAGCAGAGGCTCTTGCAGCTGAATGGGCTGTGTCCCTGGCTCCAGCGTTATACCGCAACCATGTGGGCTGGGATGAAGAATCACCACCCCATGAAATACCTCTGCGGTGTCAACCTCAGCCACAACCCCAATATCCCATCAAACGGGAAGCTAAAGGTCCAGTTTCTGACATTCTGACTCAGTTGGAATATCAGGGAGTGATTGAAACATGCGAGTCACCAATGAATAATCCCCTTTTCGCGATTTCCAAACCCGATGGATCGTACCGCTTAGTTTTGGATTACCGGCATTTGAACTCTCATTGTCGGACCTTTGAGGTGCAAAACACACATAGTTCTGCGCTAGTAGACAGTCTTGTTCGTAAAAAATATAAAACGACACTTGACCTATCCAATGGATTCTACACGCACAACTTAGCCCCGGAGAGTAGCCAATGGAGCGCTTTTACCTCCGGTGGTAAATTATTCAAATTCCGGCGTCTACCTATGGGCTACAAAAACAGTCCAGGTGTGTTCGCTGCACGTGTTGTCTCTTTGTTAGACGGCATAGACCCGGATGCATGTTCGTACGTCGATGATATTTATCTGACAGACCACGAATTGTTCCAGCATCTTTCCTGAGTGGACCGCATTATTCTAGAATTTGCGGTTCTAGGCTACAAGTTTAACTTTGCCAAATCTCACATTGCTGAATTTACCGTTTTGTTTTTGAGCTATGAGCTCAACAATGAAGGTAAGGGCTTAGCCCCCCATTTCCTGGAGAAATGTACACTTCTGTGCCCTCCTACTACTCTGAAGAAACTTCAGTCTTTGCTGGGTTTTCTGAACTTCGGGCGTACTTACATACCCGAATATGCCCAGCGTATCAAGCCACTGTATTCCTTGATACAACCTAACTTTTCGAAGTCTTGCTGGCTTCCGGAGCATTCCTCCATTCTGCAGTCTTTGCAGACAGACTTACTTGAGTCTAAATATTTGTTGACTTGTGATAACCACACCAACCTGGTGATTAGAATCATTCCAGGGGCAGTGGGTTTCACGCACTTGACCTTTAACGAAGGTGACACAGTACCAATAGCATATAAGTCACATCTATACACCTCTGCAGAAATGCGCTTCTCCTCGGTGGAAAAAGTTTTGACCGCAGTGCAAATGGCGATTCTAAAGGAACGCGCACTGGCCCAGGGAAAACGCATTTTGGTGGTAACACCCTATCCTGCCCTTGAGGCAGTGACGAAAGCAAGTGTACCGAACTCTAAAGCTTTGCACCCCCGTTGGATACAATGGGCAACATCTTTGACGTCTCCGGATGTCACTTTTATCTTTGATTCTTCACTACAGACTCAGGAGTTTTTGCAGTATGAATTTGTTCATCCTCCTCCTCTGTCTTTGCTACCGCTTGAGGATTACGAAAGTATTATCTATACCGATGGTTCGGCGCAGCCGGCCACGGGTTCCAAGCATGCTTATTCAGCAGCATGTGCTATTGTTTCAGGTTCCTTTGTGAACGGAAAGTTCAAATCAACTGTAGTGCATACTCAAGCACTAGGTGACAGTACTGCACAATTGGCCGAGCTGCATGCTTTGGTGCTCGCGCTTGAGTTCGCTAATCCTGATGTGACCACTCTTATTGTATGTGATTCTTATTACTGTGTCCAGTCATACAATGACAATCTATTCTTTTGGTCACAAAATGACTATAGAGATGCAAAAGGCAGCACAATCAAGCATAAAATGCTTTGGGTTCGAGTTGCAGATTTACAACAACGTCTGCCTCTCACACAGGTGGTACACACTCTTGGCCATCAGCGTGTGGGTGCACATGCTGTCGGTAACGGTTTGGCAGACGAAGCTGCCAAATCAGCAGTAGCCACGTGCTCAGTCGCAGCAGTTACCAGATCCATGTCTAAAATAGATTCTGATACTCTAGCAGCTATTGCTGCAACAAAGGAAGGTGCTAATTACCCTAGGGGTTTCCCTTCCAAATACTCTTATCAGTTTGGTCCCGAACAGGCTCCTTATGTAAGAATTCCAAACGTTGGTGATCGGCTGATTCCCAACGCGGATCGCAGACTTTCCTTGATAACGGCGGCACACGAAGGCATGGCATCGGCTCATGCTGGAGTGTCTGCGACGGTTTCCATCTTGCAGCAGCGTTACTGGTGGCGTGGGTTATACAAACAAACCCATACTTATGTGCTTTCTTGTGACGTTTGTCAACAGATTAAGCCTTCCACGGTTGCACGGCCACCACAGACCTCGCTCTGCATTTCTAACAGACCTTTTGGGTGTGTTTACCTGGATCACTGCGGTCCATTCTCATCAGACACTGCATATAAATATATCTTAGTTGCAGTAGACTCGTGCACACGTTTCATCTGGGTCTGGCCACAACGGAGTGCTGACGCTCGAAATGTCATAAGGGATTTGCTTGTCTTTGTGGGAATTTTCGCCTGCGGCACCTTCCATTCTGACCAAGGTCCAGCGTTTGCCTCTAAGGCTTACAAGGACGCAATGGGTTCACTGGGGGTGTGGGTGAAATTTTCGTCACCGTATCAGCCTGAGGGCAATTCGATTGTTGAACGAATGAACCGTGACTTAAAGCAATCCTTGACAGCTAGAGTCTTAGGTACTGGCAGGAACCGGCTGCCCCACTTGTATACGGTACAGCTTGCACTTAATAATCTCCCGAGAAGACCTCTGGGTGGGCGGACCCCATACGAAATGCTCTTTGGCATAAGAATGTTTGTGCCTGACCTTGATGGTCTAGACATGGCGGCGCAATCCGCCATCTTTGATGTAGATAACCATTCTACTATGTTACAGGACTTACAAGAAGCCCGAGACAAACTTGCGATTGCACATTTACCCTCAGCCACAGACGCTGCTTTGCAGATTCCGGTTGCCGGCTGGCTTCCGAAGATTGGAGATCTGGTTCGAGAGAAGGTGGAGAACAAAAAGAATTCGGCCCCTCTTATCGTGCACCGGTTCCAGTCCTTGGCTTGAAGGGAACTCGTACAGTCATCTTACCACCGCTTCCTGGTCGCAAGGAGAACAGATACATCTCAGTGGAAAATGTCAAGCTACAACATCTGGCCGATCCTGAATAGTGTTACACCAGCGGTCTCTTGTCCTGTCATTTCCCGGACGAATGTTCGTGGCCCTCATGCCCGAACGGTCACTGATGTTGCCATGGAGATGGTAGATTTGCCTGAACGTTTACTCGACTACCCGGACTCCCCCTGTAATGAGGAGAATGAGTATACCTACCCCGCAACCGAGTCCGTGGCTCATTTACCAACAACGCCACTGAGCCCAACACGTTATTCCTTTGACTCGGATTCCATTTCATCACTTGTCCCATCCAAATTCAGTATTTTTGTATCCTGGTTCAGAGACAATTTTTTGATCCCCCCATGGACATACATTTGGTTGGTACTTTTCCTGATTTTTTTGTTCATTTCTATTGGCTTTGTCACCGTGTTTTTTCTGCTCATCAATGGACACTATTTGCCAGAACGCTCTGCGGTGAACTCTGTCGCTGGAACTTTGGCTCCACATTCTTCATCTCACATCATGAAGCGAGATCACACATTTGTGAACATTTCAGCGTTTCCAGTTGCTGATGGCATTGTTTGGGATGCGGTAAACTTTCAAATTCATGGTCCGACCGAAATTATTAATGTACCAAATGTCCTTCGTGTTTCAATGGGTGATGTCGTAAAAAGTAATATTCATTCTGACTATTGGGATGTGCATGCAGTTGAAGCATTATTTACTGATTTGAAATATTATGCTGCTTTTCATGCTGAAGATCTGTACATGAATTCTGCAAATTATGCTGATTTGTATTGTTACCAGCATTGGGGCAATCATTTTCTCCATAAACCCAGTACCCTTAGGGGTCTTTTTAATTACACCCAATGGGAACATTGTCTGACCCCTTTGACAGGTAGCTCCCAGACTCTGAGAAATAAGTTTACTTATTTTACAGATTTTAATAGATCGAACCCTGGGTCCTATTTCTTTAAATTAAACACTTCCTTTACTGGGAAAATCATGTTGACACATACCAAATTACTATATTCCGGCTCCTTTTTAAAAGCCCTGGCTGTGGGTGGGTATGAACATTGGCGTGACACCATTGATTTGAAGTCTATTTGGGGCTCCAAAGCATGGCAGGTGCAGGGCACAGAAGCCTTGCACCATGCTTGCCTCATCCTGGCCCAAATTTTATTTTTAAATCAGACCGTATATCAAACGACATGTTGGGGTTTGGCTACGTCCAAACAATTGAATGCGCCATCCTTTCCTGTTTTGTCTTCCACTCCCAACGAAAGTTTGTGCTTTAATATGTCCCTTGCAGAATTGCAGGTTATGTTTCAGAACAATTCGTTTAATGTCTCTGCGTTTGTTCAGTCACCCTGGTTGGCTTGGCCCATAGCGTCTGATGCCTGCCAACTGCGTTTTCATAACGCTGATACTGGCTACAAACAGGATAGGCCAGATCCAAGGTTTTCTGACTCTCGTACTGTTACAACATATTCTGTTGGTAAATTGTGTAAACAGTGGTTGCAGCACTCTTCATTAGATTCTGTTAAACAACATTTATCCCTCCTATCAGGCAACATTGATCTGTCCGACTTTATTTTAGGGCCTCGTGGTCCTCGACCGAAGAGATTCATATATGAGACTTACAATGAACTCTGGAAGCTTTCGCAAATTGAAGCTGCTTCCCGTCTTCGGGAAATCGATCAGGCTAATTTAGAAAAAGTGCTTGCTGTTGTTGACAATAGTATTAATACCCTGTCTTCCCGCATTTACACATTAGAGAATATTATTTCCTCTGTTGTTGATATTGTACAAGATGATGTTTCTATGTTGTATCATGGTCAAAATCAATTACGTTCAGTAATGCAGTTTGCATGGACTTTGCAAACACTTAAGATGGGGAAGGTTCCTTGGCAATTTTTAAACACCACTGCCTTATTCTTACCTTTTAATTTGACTGAGAAACAGATTCGTGTCCATGAAGGATGCAGCATACACTCTGTTACATATCGAAAAAATAGAGCCCTTACCGTTCTCTGTAGCGGAATTGGATTCTGCTGTGTGGCTAGTACACGGGGTTATTGCTTTGCCTTTCTCATTGTTTGAATTTAGTTCATGTATGAAGCATTATCCTGTAGGCCGTTTTCAGCCGTTGGGCAGTGCCTTCCTGCATGAACTTTGGTCCTTGCCTTTCATGTTTAAATGCCTTAGAGATGGGAGGGAAGTTTTTCTCATGGGGGAGTCATGCGATTCCACTGTGGGCCATTCCCTTGTTTGCAAACACATTCAATTGCACGGGGCTTGTAACTTTTCCGCTCCGAATCTTGCTTGTGTGTTAAAGGGCATTCCTGCTCCTGCTATTTCTCCTACTTTCACTGTGCTTGCAAATGGTAGTTATCTGCTTTTGAATAACCAAGACTGCTGTGGCATGCTGTCCGGCATACCCTATATTGTTACAGTTTCCCACAGGGTTGTCTGCTGCAAAAATGTGCTTTTTCCTCCCCCGCACGACATCATAGATAGTTCTGTGTGGCCTTCCATTCCTACTCTGAAGGCGGATTTCAATAAATTGAGCAGAATAAAGGCACTATTATTGAACCAGGAGGTTATGCTCACATCTGCCCGGGAGACTTTCATTCTCCAGGTGGCGAGTACCCACAGTGAATTACAGGCCCTTTTCAACACTAACCTCCCACAACATTTCGGTGAACTGATTCACCGTGTTTTTAATGCGTCCCGCACTGAAGGTCTAGTACACTTTTTTAAAGTTGTGGGCTCTGGCCTTGTGACCTCTTTTCAGACTATTTTTGGTGTAATACCGGCTTTTATTCATTCCATCTTTTCCAGCGTCTTTGGTGGCTTTCCACTGATCCTCGCCTTGGTGGCTGGTGTCCTGCTGTTGGTTTGTTTACTGCGCAATGGCTGCACCTCCATGGGCCCTTCTCGAGCCAGGTCGGCTCCGGATGCTACGTGAACGTCTCCTCGCTGGCTTTGGTGTCCTGCCGTTGGCAACAATGAGTGTGTCATATACACTTTCTTTTCGCTTTGCGTATTTCACTTGCGTGCAACCTGTGATGTCTTGCATCCGATGTACATTCTCATGGGCCATGGATTATTGCCTCTCCAATACGTCTTTGTCTGTGCCGGATTTTGTTCAGTTGGTGGGTCCTCTGGAGGCCCATGAACGGGACTGTTCCGCTGCGGGCTATATGGCGCGTGCGGCCGCACTGGGGATTTTGGCACAATGGGATATCTGGGCGGCTGCTCAGAATCTCCTACAACGAAGTTATATTGAGTATCACGCAAGTTGTCCCGCAATGCTGTTCGCTGCACCCTCTTACGAGGAACATGATTGCAGTTTTGTTTTACTTGACTGGACGGCGTCGCTTTTTTCCGACGATTCCAATGATGTCCTCTTGGAAGGTTTGGCGTTTTTCTGCACTAACACACTGATGGATTAAGAGGGCATTGACTTTCTACAACCTGCCTCGTTGGAAAGATATCTATATGTATTTTTTTTTCATCTCCCTTTCGTTGTCCTTCCTGGGATTCGCTTCCCCACGTGTGTTCTGTTCTGCTCAGTTACTTTTGGACTCTGTCATCTTCTTGGACGATGGACTGATCAGGGGAGGGTGTCGTGTGGTTTGCGGCCTCCTGGTCTGCCTTGCTGCGTTGGCTTGGACTTGGCTGCCATGAGGCCCCCTTTTTGCACACGTTCCTTTGTGCCGTTGTTTTTTGAGCCTCTGCTTCTGCCCGGCTATCTTAGCACTGTCTGCATTTCTATCTTTCACCTTGTCTCCTGTTCCCTTTTGGGCTGCAGTCTGCACACCATGTACAAGGTCGATACACAACGTCCCTTGTTCCTGCTGATTTGGCCAGTCCCTCACACTTAGACATAACACTCTATTTACGGCTGCCTTGGAGAAATTCTTGTGCTTTTAATATGGTGTTTTTTCACTGAAAGACACACTTGGAGAACAACCTTTCCAGAGAGAAGAGCTGTTTGTATCTGATGATGTAAACTTTGCATCTAGATATTGAGGTATGGGGGTTCGCTAGTCAAAGCCCAGAGGTCTTCTATTTTTATAATAAACAAGCTACTGGCACGGGGAGGGTGGTAAGGTCATTTAGCCTTATATCAACTGCTTTATGAAATGCTTTCCCCGTTTGTATTCTATGGAGTTGTAACTATGCTGCTTATTTTATCATTATGCATTATCCTGATAGTACTGACACGTGTACTGTATATTAGAGCACGTTAGTTGAAATAAACATTTTAAACTATACAGTGTCTCTTCATACGCGCGTTGTGGACAAGTATGAGTGAGTTATGAAAGGGTGTTCTTGCTACTGCGAGTCCTGTGAGAGAGATACCGTGTTCTGGGTTGTCTAATCATTGGCAGCATTGTTGCTAACGAAGACGCTAAAGCTAGTCGGATTATGGTTTTAGGCGCTAAGGTTTATGGTTGGCTCACCACTATATTCCGAGGTCCTATTATCATGTGCATAGCTCTGTATATGTGCAGAATCCCTATAACACTTTAACTGCGGTATTTCTGAGAACATCACATAGTACCTGGTGGCAGTTAAAATTCCCCAAAAAGGGGAGGAAGGAAAAAAGCAGAAAAGAAAAGAACAAGACTTAAGATCATAGGGCACTAAAATGCGAAGTCACTCAAAAGTTTCCGGGCACTGCAGCCCATTTTGACACATCTGTTCTGACTCAAAGGGTCAAAAAAATGAGTGGGGCAGGTAACAGCATGGGCAAATCGCACTGCCTCCTCACACAAGGATCTTATAATGCCTGTTAATATAGAAGATCATGAAGACAGTGCGATTGCTCTAGAACACCATCAGGAACACTGTCAGGAGGAAGAGTTGGAGGAATTAAATATAAGCCATAGCTCTGGTGCCAATAGTTTAGCAACGGGGCAGTTTCACCCAACCAGATATCTGTGAAAAACTCTGTGGAAGCTACTCCGGGACAAGAGGTTGATACTACAAAGACTAATGAATTTAAGGAATATCCTTTATTTATGAAGGTAAAACCGGGTATTTGTTCTGGGGCAGATTTGTCGGAGAATTTTCAGTTTGTCGCTTCACAGTCTCCACTGTCAATATTGGTTATTCCTTCTGGTAGTGACTCTAATGTGTCCCAACCATTGATGCCTCTTACACAGACGTCTCCTATTTTGCATCCACCAGGAGCTGTCGAGCAGCTGCCCCGGGAAGTGAAAATGTACAAAAAGCACAAAATGAGTTTGGCTCAGATCTGCCAACGAGGGCTTGCTTCATGGGGGCACGCCACTCATTATGCAATGTGACGCTAAGAGCATGCTTAATCTTAACCTGGAGGAAATAATGGATCTTAAAGCATCACAATCCACAGAAATAGCAGCTTTACATGCCAGGCTTTCAAAAATTGAAAATACCATGGCAGAGATCCCTGAGAGGCTAAAAGAAGCGGATGCGAGAATCTCGCAGTTAGAGGACTAGGTTGGCATAATGCACGGGAAGGTGGCCACATTTTTAAAAAAAAGTCTTTAATGGAATAGAAGTTAGAGGAATTGGAAAATCAGTCTCGGCACACTAATCTTTGCATTTTAGGGGTCCCGGAGGGACTCGAGGGACAGCAAACACTCCAATGGGTGGGCTCCTTTATTAAAACACATGTTCCAGAATACTCCAGGGATTTGAAACTCACGAGATCCCATCACATGCCGGCACAGCAGCCTCCAAATTAAAAATTTCCACAGACAATACTTGTTAAGTTTGGAGACTATCGTGTCAAAGAAGAAGTATTAACCAAAGCGTTTAAGCAGCGACAGTTTATCATTACAGACGTCCCTTTATGCTGCATATTTCCTGACATGTCAGCTTTGGCAGCCAAGCGACGGAAAGAATTTGTAAAAATGCTTTACTTGTTAAAGCACAGGGAGCCCAGGCAATGATTGTGCAGCAATCTAAATTGAAAGTGCTAGTAAAAGGGCAATTTCATGTCTTTTGTGATGTTTCATAGGTGCAGGAACTGTTACAGCAGATCTCTAATAAGTCTTAGCTTTCTTTCGGCACTTAGCAAATTCATCCTGCTGTCATGAGCTCATGCTCTGTGTCTTTTTCCTTCCTTCAGTGTCCTGACAGGGTGGAGACTGGAGGAGGCAGGCCGACAGATCTTGGCACAAGGTCATGGTGCCAGTTCTTTTGGGAGGATAAGCATGACAGGTGTGAGTGGGAAGGCAAACCACTCACCGCTGCTTAGGGAGGGGAAGGTGGGGGCAATAGGTGGGGGAGGTGGAGGTGTGGGGTAAAAGGTTTGTTATAAAGAGATCCAAATTTTCAATTGATTATTTCATGCACCAAGAAAAGAGGTGTAGAATGTTAATCCTATGTGAAGGGAGGCCCAGCCGCCATGTTGATTTTTCCACTATTCTACAGCAGGCTAGGGCCGGGGTCCAAAAGGTATATCATAGGGATAAAGCACTTATACAGTTCTTATAAACTAGATTTGAATGTGCTTGATGGTGGTTATTAAAATTATAGCTGCTGTACTTATGGTTTTATTAGGAAAGGAAAGTAAAGATGACGATGAATAATATCTTGAAGGTAGTCTCTTTCAATGCTAATGGCCTCAATAATAAAAAGAAATTACGGGCAATAGAAACTTCAATCACAGCTGAGAACCCGTCTGTGATTTTAATCCAGGAAACTCATATCCCGGTAGGAAAATAATCGGAGTTCTCAATGTTCAAAAACTGGCCAGCATATAGAGGGTTTTCTTCCGCCCAGGTGGCACATCAGGGCACTGCTATTTTTCTGGCAAAAGGGCGAGGCACCGAGGTGGTCAATTTTGCCAGTGATAAAAGCAGCCAGTGGTGCTGGGTGAGCTGCTTGGTGTGGTCAAGATGTCTCATGCTTGTAAGCTTTTGTGCCCCAGTTGAAGACACTCTTACGCCCTACGAGGAGTTATTTCAGTCATTATTACAAAATCCAGGCGAAGTCATGATCAGGGGTGATTTTAATTTCTTGCAGAATCCGTGAATTGACTCCTCAGTTACTTTAAGGAGGCAGTTAAAACCAAAAACTTTGAAAGTCATTCGAAACTACCAGAAAGCACTCAAATTGATTGATTCTTGGAGTGTGGCCTTTCCTACAAAAATTGCATATAACTGCTTTTCAGGGAGATTTCGCATTTCTTTGCGTATAGATTTTTTTCTAATTTCAAAGGCTCTGGTTTTTAAAACACAATGTATTTTACCTAATGATTTCTCAGACCATACAATGATAATAATAGAGATACTTGTGGGGAAACCCTCGGTACACCCTAGACGCTGGGTCTTTAACAAACAGTATTTACAGGAGGAAGGGTTGGTGCAAATTTGTAAAGCAGAGATAAAGGGATTTTTGACAATGAACCATGGGACACCTTCCCCAAGCATGTTATGGGAAGCCTTAAAGGCATATATCAGAGGCTTGGTGATAGAAAGGATGCGGAGAATAGTAAAAAGGCTAAACTACAAAAGCAAATTTTAGAAAGAAATGTTCAGCAAGGCTATGAAAGATTTTTAAGAAATTCATCTATGTCCAATAAAAGAGAATTTGATAAGGCTAAACAGGCATTAAGCGAGGTGTACTACCCAAAATGTGAAGTTTTAAATCGTGCCTATATGCAAAAAGTCTATGAGGAGAGCAATTTTACTGGGAGATTTCTAGCCTGACAGGTGCGTGAACAAACCGCCAATAATAGGATAGACGCACTGAAGAGTCCGGCTTCTGGAATTAGGAGTAAGGAACTGGAGAAGGTGGTGGAACTCATTTTGGATCATTATAGACAGATTTATACACAAAATCAATTGGTAGATAAAAAATCCTTTGGAAAGTTTTTAGCGGACCGTAACATCCCGATGCTATCCGAAGAAGAGGGGGTCAATATCACTCGACCCTTCTCTAAAGAAGAACTGATCGAGGTTATTATGAATCTCCCGAATTGTAAAGTCTGTGGGCCAGATAGTTTCCTGGCAGAATTTTTTTTAGATCTTTTGTAGATGTTTTAGCTGAATATTTTTTACTGGTCGCCAACATAATGCTAGAGGGTAGCCCTATACTGGTCACATTTTTTAAGGAGAATGTGGTGAGCTTTTTAAAGGAGGGAAAGGAGGGTGAGGATCCAAACTTGTATCGCCCAATTACATTATTGAATACTGATTATAAAATCATCACAAAGTAATTATCTAATAGATTTAACCTAATGGCATCAAATTTAATCCGTTTAGATCAGAATTGTTTTATTGCTGGGCGGCAGTTAGGGACAAACACACATTTTCTGCCGGAAGAATTGGATCATTTAGCGGTTAATGATATACCAGCCTTAGTGCTTCTGTTAGACGTGGAGAAAGCATTTGATCTCGAGGTCTGGGAAACTCTATTTAGTATTCTGTCTAGATTTGGGATTCCCTCCCAGATCATGGGGTTGATACATAGGATGTATCATAATGTAGAAGCCAGTATTATTGTAAACGCAACAGACGTGGGGAAAATACAAGTTTTGCGCGGAACCCGGCAGAGTTTTCCACTATCCCCTATTTTATTTGCCTTTTTTATCGAGCCATTGGCCATAGCGATTAGAGAAAATGGCTCTATCTGTCCCCTCTGCCACAGATGAGGAAGCTAAAACTATACGCCAATGATATTATGGTAATTCTTGATAGTAGTAAGGATGCCCAGGAAAAGGCTTTTGAGATCTTTGCACAATATGACAAACTGGTAGGCTATAAAATCAACCGGAAGAAAACTGAAATAATATTATGCGAGTGTCATTCAGAAGTCCTGCATCCTGCTATAGTCTTGTGCGTAAACTCTCAGCTAAAAATATATCTGTGCATCAGGTTCTTACCATGATCTATACAATTTTAACTTTTCCCCGCTCCTTTTAAAAGTACCAGACCTATTTTCACATTGGAATTGTCTCCATTTGACCATTCTTAGTTAAAATGTTGATTCTCCCATTGTTTAATTTCCTTTTTCCGTGTGTTTTAACTACATCTTTTTTTCAAAAGTGGAGTCTATGTTTAAATTTTTTATTTGGCAAATAAATTAGCTAGAGCAGCGTTAAGCACTTTATACGAAGGGCTGGTAAAAGGGGGTTGGCGCTTTCTAATCTTAAGTATTACTATTTTGCTTATTTTGCACTGTATATGTCCAGGTTTAATGCAAAGCTTCACAAAGGTATATTTACGAATTATTTTATGCAGTTGATTTTTAAAGAGTATCATATATGTGATGTGTTAAAATCTATAAAGTTACCTAAAAAAGTCCGGTATAAGAGACTGAAGTTGCTTCTTCGGAAGCATAGGGATCTCTATAGGAGATATGCCATTCCCTATATCAATGTGAACCCTTTCAGAATTAGTTATGGAGTCCGGCATCAATTTGTCAGCCGAAATTGTCCAAAAATGGGCGAAAGTGGGGTTCAGGAAACTATCAGACTTTCTTTTGAGGGGGAGATGGTAAAACATATCGGAAATTCAGGAGTTAGTCCAAGGCAAATTTTTGCTCCTCTGCTCCTATAGAATGCCGAAAAAAAGTTCTTAGTAACTTGGATCTTGGCCAGATAAATGGCAGCAGAAAGGTGGTATTCACACTATTTGAAGCCGGCGAGCACAAAAGGCCTGGGGTACGGAAAATATTGTTTGCCTTCTATGAAGGGTTCCAATCTTACCCAAAAAGCAATTAAATAATGGGAAAAAGATGATGGTTTGGATTTGACAACTAGGATGTGGGAAGAAGTTAATATATTACATTTTAGCATGTTAAGAGGAGCCAATTGGCGTCGAACATAATTTTTTAGCAAATGGCTGTTATATAGAACACCGCATTTTCTTGCACAAGTCAACCCCAACCTGCCGAGTCATTGTTTTCTATGTTTTGATGGGTCTGTTGCCAATTGGGTGCACATAATCGGTCAGTGTCCTCTTATCCAGGGATTCTGGAATTCTGGAATTAAATTTCTCAGTATTTGGAGACTGAATGGCAGGTCAGACTAGGTCCTAGTACCTGGCTGAAAGTTTTGAGGGTATGATCCTGCTCTTGGTCTAATTAATAAATGGATAAAATTACTATTCATAGCAACGACTGTGGCCCAATGCCTTTTGCTTCAAAAATGGCAAACACAGCTGGTCCCCACATTGGGGGATTGGCTTAAAAAAATAAAGCAAGTTAGAAACAAGGAACGGTTATATGCAATGCAAAATGGGGGGGGGTCAAGAAATGTGAAAAACTTTGGGGGTGTTTTTTTGACTGAAAGCTGGGGTCAGATCAGATGACTGGATTATGTCTTTCTTCTATTTTTGCACACTTAGGGGCCCATTACGATGGCGGGCGGAGACACGACCGCGGTGCCGGCGGTGGCTGTAGATGCCATTTACCGCGCACCGGCAGCGGTCCTCACGCCCGCCATATTAGCATGTCTAGACAGAGCCCATTTCCCGTCCGCTGCGGTGTGACGCCGACCGCCATCAAAGTGCACCCGCCAGCGCGGCGGTGTGAGCCAATGAGCACTCACCGCCGTGCGGAATGACGTCCCGTCCGCCGAACAAATCACGATGCCGGAAAAAGGGCAGCACACCGCGGTGGAGCAACCGTATAGCCAAAGACGGCGGAGACACCACAGAGGAGCAAGAAAATAGACACCCGGCCCACACCGCGATGGATCCAGCTCTACACGCCTTTCCGGTGCTGTATATGATACACCACCTGCAAGTCATTGACCGGCGCGGACGCCGCCGCAGGTACGTACACACACAACTGTGCATGCAACACAATACACAAGTCAAGGGTTTGAAAACGGTGCATGTCCACACCAGACACCCCTGTGGGGACAGGCACACAGCCATCACTGCATCCACACATGTCCCACCTGTCACAAAAACACCTCGCCACATCCTGGCTACCCATGTTTTGCGATTATGAACAAATGTCCCGGTGTCATCACCGCCGCAGTCAGTGTGCAGGAAAACATGCACACAACGCAGAGGCCAGTGCCAGCGCCAGCCATGGGCACTGTACAAACAACACAAAACCACTACTCAAAACACAACACACTAGCCCTCTCCCTGAAGGGACATATCATGTGCCTGCCATGTGCCACTCCTGCACAACAACAACACAGGTGAATACACACCCTGCCCCACATCCCTAACAACTGCAGAGATAGCCACAGCAGGAGTTGTTGCAGAGGAACACATACCACAGAAGGCCAGGCCCCAGCCAACACACACACCACAATAACACCACACACATGCCAAGAACACTGAGCCCCAGCACAAAATGTACACACACACACATATTGATGATCAAACAATTCACTGCACACACAGCCTACCAACTTACACAGACACACCCTACCCTGCCTCACAGCCACATACACAGACCACATGCTAGCAGCAATGGAGGACAACATACATGAAAGCTACAGTGATGTGCCCACAAAGGGAAGGACAAGGACACAACTATCAAGCATGTGTACATCACATGCAAGACAACAGACATCTGAGAACACCCACAGTCCATCAAATCACACATGGCTGCCACAATGAGTCAACCCAAAACACAAGCACCTCAATTCAACAACTCAGGGAGACAGCAAGGCCACCCATGTCAAGGCACAGGGATGAGAGGAAGGCCATGAAGTCAAATACTGAACAGACACACATAGGTATGCAATTACCTGACAAGAGCATCTCTGCACCACAACACACAGGCCCCATTCACACACTCCATGATTGAGAAGCACAAGTAGGATACGTCACACATCCCCCTCTCACATCAGCAGCACACAACACTCCCATGTGCACCAAATCACAATTGCAGGGCACAACAAGTACACATACACGCACACCACTCCAGGGTGACACATGGGTGTAGTTGACAATGCAGGTGCACACACATCAAGAGTCACCACAAAGTCACCCCCTTCACACCACACACTTCTCCACCACCAAAGTGTACACTTTGGAAGTAAGGCATGGGACCAGGATTACTGACCACCACAAGAGGACCGTACACATACACTGCTGGGCACACAGTAAGTAAGCTCACACAGACACCATGACCCGTGCCAACCTGCATGAAAGCCTGTGCATAAACTCCCACCCTGTGCTGACATTGCCTCCAAACATGACATGTCTACACCATAGACAACATGGACAAAGAAGGATGATGACAACAAGAAAACTTTCAAAAACCACCTTCACTGCATCCACAAGTATAAGAGTCAGGAAGAATTGAAGTCCCTGTCACCCCTGCAAAAACATGGAAACGTGAGACAACCCATTGCCAATGTTGAAGTGCCATACTGAGCATGTGACACAGTAAACCATGCACACACAGAAACAGTTTTATTGAGAAATTACACTGACAGAACTGACAACAGGAACAACTGTCTTTATTCACACTTGTGCATAGATAGATAACAAATGTGGGCAACTGCAGGGCCAGTGGCCACTACAATGTACAGAGTAGTTACATCAGAAGCTGCACAGGCAGGGGGCAAACAGTAGTGATCAACAAGGCAAGTACAATGTGCAGAGTAGTCACATCAGAAGCTGCACAGGCAGGGGGCAAACAGCAGTGATCAACAAGGCAAGTACAATGTGCAGAGTAGTCACATCAGAAGCTGCACAGGCAGGGGACAAACAGTAGTGATCAACAAGGCAAGTACAATGTGCAGATGAAGTCACATCAGAAGCTGCACAGGCAGGGGCCAAACAGTAGTGATCAACAAGGCAAGTACAATGTGCAGAGTAGTCACATCAGAAGCTGCACAGGCAGGGGGCAAACAGTAGTGATCAACAAGGCAAGTACAATGTGCAGATGTAGTCACATCAGAAGCTGCACATGCAGGGGGCAAACAGCAGTGAGCAACAAGACCAGTGGCCAGTCCAATGTGCAGGTGAAGTCCATGAGAAGCTGCACAGGCAGGGGGCAAACAGCAGTGAGCAACAAGGCCAGTGGCCAGTCCAATGTGCAGGTGAATTCCATGAGAAGCTGCACAGGCAGGGTGCAAACAACAGTGAACCACAAGGCAAGTACAATGTGCAGAGTAGTCACATCAGAAGCTGCACAGCGAATGTGTGCGAATATACCATGCCATGCTCAGCAACAGAGTCATGGGGATAACAATGGGCATCACAGACACCGCTGTGGACAGACAGGTGTGTGAGGGTGACTACCACTCAGATGTGGCTGTCTGTCGGACTTGGAGGTGACTGTGTGTCGCGGTCAGTAGGAGGACTGCCCCGAGGAGTGTGAGGAACATCTGTGGAAGAGACATCTCTGGCTTGGGAAGCTGGAGGGCTGCTTGGACCAGGTGGGGTGGTGGCACGGGGAGGTGGACTGATGCTGTGGTGAGACACAGTGTGTGCAGGAGATTGTGGAGGGGTGCCTTTCCACTTCTTGGGGATCCTGAAAGGCTTCCCTGTCTGGGGACTAATGGGAACTGGTGTGGCCACAACAGGTAACCCCACCACCAAACCTGCTCCTGGTGCTGACTCTGGGGCCCCCTCTGGGGACATGCTGGATCCAGCTGTGCGCTTCCCTGGGGCTTGCCTCCGCCCTTCCAAACCCTTTCTACTATGTTTAGCCCCTACAGTGCCCCCTTGTGCCTGCTTCACAGGGCTCGGGATGGGAGTGGAGGTTGTGGGTGGATCAGCCATAGGGGCCTCATCCAGTGTAAGTCTTGCAGGTAACACCTCCTCAGTGGGCAGGGAAACTGCCTTCTTTGCTTTGCAAGCGGTCCTTGGGACAGGAGAGTCCTTGGCGGGGGATGACTCTGAGGCCTGTGACCCTGAGGCCTGTTTCTTGCCCCTCTGGCCCTTGGTGTCGCCTGACGGGCTTTTATCTCTGTGCTCTGGGGTGGTCTTAGTTTTCTGTGGGGATGGTGTCTGCGGCCTGGACCGTTTGGGCTGTTGCTGCTGCTGTGTGCTGCGTGTGCTGTATCTGGACTTTGGGGTCTGTTGAGCATTGTCACTGTCGTCAGAGGTGCACAGTGACAGGGGGTGGACAAAGGGACAGGAGCTGCTCCCTGAGAATGTGCCTGTTGCAGGGCTGCCGTCACTGTTGAGGACAATGACTGCACAGTCCGGTGTAGCCCACCCACATCCGAATGTATGCCCTCCATGAAAGCTATCACCTGGCCCAACTTTTTATCGTGGTCTAGGAAGGCATTGAGGAGAGCTGTCTGCCCCACACACAGCTGGCGCAATAGCTCTACTGACTCAGCACTGAGGGCTGCAGGGCTGACATGGGCCGGGGCAGCAGTGCCTTGGGTGAAGGACACTCTTCCCTTTCGACTTGTGCGAACACGGGCAGCACCAGTGGAAGAAGATGGGAGGCTGGGCACTGGACGCTGTGTGGCGGAAGAGGAGGCAGAGTCCCCGTTCCCTGTGGCCCCCAACATGGATGCTTCACCGCTGGTGTCAGATGACGTAGAGCTTTGCGTCTCGGGTTGTGATTCCTCCAGCAGACTCCTGTCCCCCTCCTCGGCGCTGGTCACATCTGTGTCACTCTGCTCCAGTGCGGCTGTTGCACTGGATGCCTCACCGCTGGTGTCCGTCCCCTGTCCCTCAACGCACACAGGAGATGTTACATGGGAGAGAGAGGTAGTGTTAGTGGAGTGGCACCAACTGAAGTAACATGTGCAAGTAAATAACCATTCAAGGAGATGTGTTATCCGCGTTGCACATCACCCTGACTAAATATACATTGCCACCTCAATTATCAACCCAACAGTGCATGTAAAGAACAAATCCAGCCATAAGTGATCCCGGTGACTCACACAGCACACCATCCTGCCTGTGGCCCACTTCAGACACAGGCACAAAAATCTCTCTGACCACACAGGGTGCCGAGGATGGCAAGGATGAACACCACAACATGGTGTCAATTACGTACATGGATGGAGCAGTAGGGGAGCACACACACACAGACCACAACATAGTAGCCCACAATGGCCATTAGCGCATGCCAGCTACCATGTTGCTTGCACGGGCACAAGTACTGTAGCACATTGTCCTCAGAAGTTGTAGCAGCTGAAATCTGCTGTCGGGCATTGCACGCATTTATTGAAACACACTCAGATTATGCACACTGCCGTCAACATCAATATGAATTCACACAGTACTCCACTGCACAAGCTACCTGAATGCCCCAACTTTGAATGCAATGGCAATGCACATTGGGCAGATCACATCAGTGAGTACAGGTGGGACAAATGCATGTCAGATGCACCCAGCACAGACGCCACTTACAATCCACTGCATCACACTACCAACGTCAGATAGCTCAGAGTTTGTCCAATCTGTGCTCACATGCAGCCACTCCCTGCCAAAGCCACCCATCAACAAATACTCACCCCTAGCTTGCTGCTGATGCTCCTTCAATTGTGCATCCAACTCAGGCTGTGTAACGGCCAAGATGCGGGCCATTAGTGGGGTCATGCTGCGTCGGGACAACCTGCCGCTCCGCGGGATCAGCCCCAGCGTCATCTCGGCCACGTTCTTGCTCAGCCGGCAGATGTCGTCCCACCTTTTATGACAGTGGCTGTGCCGTCGGTTTGACACACCCAGATCACGCACCTTGGAGGCAATGGCCCTCCACACAGCTTTACGCTGGTGGACTTTCAGCTGTAGGCATGGGAGACAAGAGGGGTAATACATCAGTTACACAGTGTATACTACCAAAATCTCTCAATACAGTGGCACGATACTCACTCATCCCAAATCAACAGATATGTGTAACAGAGCCAAGAATGCATGGCACATGGTACAACGGCATTGGAGAACCACACGTGAATCCATGAAGGTGGGAGGGTGGACACAGTACCTCTACATCCCATTCACATGCAGGATGCCAGCACATCAAGCAATGTGTAGTCTGCCCACATCTACTGCCCGCTGTTAGCTAGAGCAACACATAGATCAGATAGCAACACATGGTTGTTGGTGGACTCACTGTGTCCAACACTGCGCAGCCCCCAATGTCCTAGCCCTGTGAATGGCTCACTGTGTCTATGGAGCTCACATACAGTCACATCAACTCTCATACACACACCCTTGTCACAAGGCTTGTCGTGTGCAATCTACAGGGCTGAGATGGCTCTTTGATGAAGATGTGTGAACAAAAGACACATGGAACACACTGTACATGCAGTGATGTGTACTTGTGGGATTGTGCGGCGACTGTGCAGGCCAGGTGGGCTGACACTGAGAGGGACATTTGGAACCCACACAGCCATTCACACAAGCAATCACTGGCCTGACTCCTGCATTACCAAGTTGCTGCTACACTGTATGGCTGACAGGACAATACATGTCCCTCAAATCTGGATGGGCATGCAGGGAAACGTGTGAAAGAGACTACACAGCCCTTCCCCCTGGAGAAAACATGCTAGGCAGTGCATGTCAGAGCCCCACACTCACTGACACATACTGCAGCACCTCCACCTCACGTGTGCCCCCCCTGCACTCTCACTCACACTGTTGTAGACTTACCACGACATTAGGGGCACCATAGAGCCTTGGGTACTGTGCAAGCACCCCGTCCACCAGGACCTCCAGCTCCTCGCTGGTGAAGGGACTGGCCCGGATCTTCTGTGTCCTCGACATCATCGTGGACAGGTGGCAGCAGCAGCAGGTGGAGTTCAGGGGTGGCAGGCAGCAGTCCCTGGAGACAGCAGCAGCAGGTGGAGGGTGGCAGGCAGCAGTCCCTGGAGGCAGCAGCAGCAGGTGGAGGGTGGCAGGCAGCAGTCCCTGGAGGCAGCAGCAGCAGGTGGAAGGTGGCAGGCAGCAGTCCCTGGAGGCAGCAGCAGCAGCAGGTGGAGGGTGGCAGGCAGCAGTCCCTGGAGGCAGCAGCAGCAGGTGGAGGGTGGCAGGCAGCAGTCCCTGGAGGCAGCAGCAGCAGGTGGAGGGTGGCAGGCAGCAGTCCCTGGAGGCAGCAGCAGCAGGCGGAGGGTGGCAGGCAGCAGTCCCTGGAGGCAGCAGCAGCAGGTGGAGGGTGGCAGGCAGCAGTCCCTGGAGGCAGCAGCACCAGGTGGAGGGTGGCAGGCAGCAGTCCCTGGAGGCAGCAGGCAGAGGGTGGCAGGCAGCAGTCCCTGGAGGCAGCAGCAGCAGGTGGAGGGTGGCAGGCAGCAGTCCCTGGAGGCAGCATGTGGAGGGTGGCAGGCAGCAGTCCCTGGTAGCAGTGGAAATGTGGGGCACCCTCCCACACATATATAGGCCCCTGGGGCTATGTCAGTGGTCCCACGCCGCTGCAATTGGTGTACCAGGTCTGCTATTTTTAAAATCATCCAATGTCCGCCTTCGCAATGGCGGTGCACGCCTACCGCGATTTTCAAAGCCATATGAAGCAACCACTAGTGTGCGTCCCATTGGCTGCAAGGGCATGGACCATGGCGGTGACACACCGCAGGGGCCAGGCGCGCGCTACCGTGGTGGTGCATCTTTTGAATGCTTCCAATGACCGGCTACGCGGTTGCGGAACACGCCTACCGCTATTTTCAAAATTGCATCAGGCTACCGCGAGGGTGCTTCCCATTGGCTGCCAGGGCATGGTCCATGGCGGTGACAGTCCGCAGGGGCCAGGCGGTAGGCACCGCCATATGGGTGCCATACAGTGCCTGTAGTGACCGTGAGCTGGGTAGCGGTGCATGCCAACCGCCATATACACATGTAGACATGGCTGAGACTACCGCGAACCGTGTCTGGGGTATTGGCGGTGACAGTCCGCAGGAGCCAGGCGGTAGGCACCGCCAGATGGGTGCCATACAGTGTCTGCAGTGACCGTGAGCTGGGTAGCAGTGCATGTCAACCGCCATATACACATGTAGATATGGCTGAGACTACCGCGATCGTGTCTGGGGTATTGGCGGTGACAGTCCGCAGGGGCCAGGCGGTAGGCACCACCAGATGGGTGCCATACAGTGCCTGTAGTGACTGTGAGCTGGGTAGCGGTGCATGCCAACTGCCATATACACATGTAGACATGGCTGAGACTACTGCGATCATGTTTGGGGTATTGGCGGTGACAGTCCGCAGGGGCCAGGCGGTAGGCACCGCCATATGGGTGCCATACAGTGCCTGTAGTCACCGTGAGCTGGGTAGCGGTGCATGCCAACCGCCATATACACATGTAGATATGGCTGAGACTACCGCGATCGTGTCTGGGGTATTGGCGGTGACAGTCCGCAGGGGCCAGGCGGTAGGCACCGCCAGATGGGTGCCATACAGTGCCTGTAGTGACCGTCCGTGGACTTGCGGAGCAGGTTTGCTGCACATATGGAGTCATCCATCTGTATCCATAGCCCAACATGAACAGTGCCCAGTGTCTCCAACATTGAAGGACCCTCATGAGGCCAACATTACGAATGGGACATTTAACTCCATGTCACCTACACATGCCATATATGTGTATGTGATAAATTGCATTGACACATACACACGCACATGTCACATGTGATGTGTAAGGGCATGTAGACTGTACAGTTTTTGTGTTGCATAGCATATGTAGCTAATGGTCAATGTGTGTAGGTGCAATGTAACGCACGATGCTGTCTCATTGTGTGAACTAGGGACATCATTGACTGTCACATTGTCTACTGCACATGCACACACGTGTTCACCACGCTCAGCCTGTGGTCAGTGTGTACTTGATGTGTGCCATGTGCAACATGTGTTGGGAGGTGTATCATGGACAGCAGCATGGTGTGCTAGGGTACTATTGTAGTTTGACACATATGCTGGGGGTAATACTCACAGGTGTGCGCACACATGTGGTGCCATATCCCACTGTGCATGCCAATGAGCAGGAGGTGTGCACAGATCATTGCTGTGGGTAAGGGGACAAGTGTACGAGTAGTGTGCCTGATGTGTACCGACTTGTGCAGTGCTCTGTTGGTTGATGGTGCAGTCTGTAACATTTGGCAATGTGTCTGTAGAAATGTGAAATGTCCTGTACATCTCATGGTGTGTTTCATTGACATATGTGCACTTTCATCTGACCTAGGAGGAGGCCCAATATCCATCGTCCATTCACAGTGCTGGCTGACATGGCGAATGAAGAGATCATCCGCAAATTCATGTGCCATGTTGGAGCCCCACCTGCAGCCACGTTGCACATATCCAACAGCTTTCACTGCGACTTCAAAGGTGATGGCGTGCCTGCATTTCTTTGCGACAGGCTCATTCCAGCACACGGTAGCAAGCGCAGGTGGGATGTCACAACCGATGTTCAGCATGGTGCTGAGGGATGTACTGTCAGCTATGATGAACTACAAGGACAGATACATTCAATTCCCCAGGGGGCCAGAGTTGGTGGCTGTGAAGGGAGATTTTTATGCCCTTGGACACATCCCCCATGTTGTTGGTGCCATTGATTGCACACATGTTGGGCTTGTGCCACCACAGGCACGTGAGCAAGTTTACAGAAATCGGAAGCATTACCACTCAGTAAATGTTCAAGTGGTGTGCCGGGCGGACATGATCATCTCCCACGTGTGTGCCAGGTATCCCGGGTCAGCCCATGATTCGCACATCATGCGCAGCAGCATCGTCCCGCAGCTGATGGCCAATCTGCTTCCTGAGCGTGCATGGCTTGTGGGTGAGTATGCATAGTGGAGTAGCGTGGTGTGTGTGTTACATGCTGTCCTGTGGCATTGTGGAACATCAAGGTTAATCTGTGTTTCTCACACCCAGGTGACTCTGCATATCCTAACCGTCCGTGGTTGCTGAGCCCACTGCGGAATCCTGTGACAGCAGCTGATGTGCGATATAATGATGGCCATGGGACGACACAGCGTGTAATAGAGCGTACATTTGGTCTCCTAAAGTCACGATTTCGCTGCCTGGACCGTACCGGAGGTGCCCTGATGTACTCGCCAAGGAAGGTGTGTCAGATAGTCGTGGCATGCTGCATGCTCCACAACCTGGCCATTCGCAAGGCAATACCCCTGATCCTGGATGATGATGAGCAGCCAAGGCCCCCGCCTGCAAACCAACCCGGGTCCAGTGACGAGGACAGTGGAGAGGAGGAAGGTGTAGACATGCGTCAACAGCACATCAACCGCTACTTCACTTGAAGGTGAGTGACGATGTAGGAGGGACACATGGTCTGATGGTGTTGCAGTTGCTGTTAAGGTATATGTGAGCTTGGTGACTGCAGCCTTGTGTTCACTTATTGCTGGTTGGCAATGTTTGTGGGATAGGGTAGTTTGACACAGATACAGGATGTCTCCATGGCGACTGTTGCTCTGTGTAATGTGTGAAGATTGGAGTACCTTGTTGACAAGTGTTGTGTGATGTGTGTGATGCCACACCAAAACAATTGACTCTTGTTCTAATGTCCCTTCAGCCTCTCCTTGCCTACCTACATTCCATTTTCCTGGGACATTTACATCACGGTGAAGGTTGCACATCCTGTATTAAAGACAGAGCAGACACAACAACATGTGTGTAAGGTGTATTTATTTACAATTGTGACATGTGAGGGTCGAGAAAATGTACATGGAGGGGGGAATTTGAAGAAATGAGTTGACGGTCATGGTAGATGAGATAATTGAGTAGTCACCACAGTGATGTGGAGACCCAGTCCAACAGACAGATGCCATTCACATGGCAGTGTGGGGAAGGCTAGTCCAAAAGGTAAATGCAGTGGTGCAGTGGTCTGCCATCATGGCTGGCTCCGGGACTTGCCTTTGGCAGGTGCTATGGCACGTGATGCCTCCTGGCCTTTCCTTGGACGGCCCCTTTTGCGCTTGACTGGAGGGGCCTGTGCTGCAGGGGCAGTGGTGTCTGAGGACTCACCCCCTCTGTGGACGCAGGGGAGGATGATGAACTGTCATCCTGCTGCCCATCAGGGGGAGTCGGAGATGTTGAATGTTGCGCTGGCCTATCCCTCAGAACCGCCACTTGCTGCCCAAAGAGGTCCACAATTTGTCCCATGCGGGTGTCCATGGACCTCATCAGCAGGAGGAGCTCCCGAGAATCTTCCTCAGACTGGCCCATTCGTCCCTGGGCCTGTTCGTATGCCCCAAGGACTCTGTTGATGTGGGACAGGGCTTCCGTCCCAGGCTCAGTTCCCCTCTGCATGACCCTGCCCCTCCCGCCTACACTGCTGCCACGGGCCTGTTGGCTCCCCACATTGCTCCGCTGCATCCTCTCCCTGGCCTCCTCAGTAGATGTCGTGGGGTGCTCATCACCTGGGGCAGGGAGGGTGTTGCGGGCAGCTGTGGTGGTGGTGGTGGTAGTGGTTGCCACACAGGCCGGGACAATAGCTGTCTGGGGAAGGTCATGGGTTGCAGCAGATGTGGTTGTGGGGACAATGGGTGCCTGGGCCTGGTTGCGGCCTGCCACAACAGATGTGCTGGCTTGGGGCTCCTCATCCAAGGAATCCAGGGAGTCTTCATTCAGTAGTCTCTGTTCCGGGGTGGGGGACTGGCTCTGCAGGTTGGTGGTGTCATCCTCTGCAGTGAGTTCTTGATCACCTGTGGGTCAGATGAGAAATTAGTCATTGTGTTGCAACCAGCAAAGCTTCTGTTCGCACTGTTACATCAACTGTTTGTACATCCAGCAGTTGTTCACTCATCTAATTTGCAGTTACCGACATCCAGTGATGCATTACAAGCTGTTGAGGTACATGCATTACTCGTCCATATTGTGAGTTGGCAAGACATGACATGCACAATTTACATTTTTTACATTGACAGGTTCATGTTGGCATCTAGTGAGTGTTTAATCATATGTGATCCAGTTACGCATGTATGTCACTTGTTGTGCCCTTGCAGCCGTTTTCTCTGCACATTGGGGGAACATTGTAGTTGCAGCCATACCTTTGGCATGTGGTGTACATATCTGTATTTGCACTTCCAGCCATGCTTTCTTTGCTTTCATTTGGTCCTTGCTGGTCTGGACCCCTGCCATTTTCAGATGGCATGCAGTGGTGTGCAGGGTTGTGCACTGAGTTACATCTACATGTGGATCTGAATGTCACACTTTGGTTGCTGTCATGGTTTCATTTGCTTAGGTGTGTGCACACTATAGTGGCCAATGCTATCTGGGTGTGCAGTTGTGCAATGTGAGGCCTGGTGTCCTGTGCCACCATGCTTGTCGTGAGGCATATCTGGCTGCATGTAGTGGCTGGTGATATGTTCTGTTTGCTGTTTTTGGCTTGTATTGGTAAGACCTCTCTGTGTGTGTGTGTGTGTGAGGAAGGCTTCTATCTTGGTCCAGTGTGGTACAAGTCAGCATGATATGTCTACCTACCAGTGATTTGGAAGTGGACATTGCAATGACTGACACATGCATCTTAGTGCGAGGGTGTTATCAGTCTTGGGGGCTAGAGCTCATGTGGGCTTGTGTGAGTTGTTGTGCAAGCTTCCCACCCCCACACACCCCGACCTGTGAGATGCGGTTAGCTACCTGTTAGTTGAGTGTGTGGCATACAATGCCTGCCACATGATTCTGATTGGGGGTGGAGTGGCCCATCCTACTCAGGGGTGGGACAGCATGCATAGTGGGATTTGTGGGACAATTTGCCAACCCCACAACACCGTCTCGGTGTGAAGATGGCTACATACCGGTTGAGGTGAAGGTGAGCAATGACATGGCTATGTGACTTAAGAGTCATTCTTGGGAGGAACGTGCCTGTGGTGAGCAGAAGGTGTGTGTGGGTTTCAGTACCCAAACTTTTCACATCACATTAGGGCATGGGGTGTGGCCCCACCATCACTGTTGTCCCAACTATCTGGGTGTGGGGTTCACTCCCCCAAGATTTGCAGGCAAAATAGGTCATGGGGTATATCCCCCATCACTGTTGTCCCAAGTATCTGGGTGTGGGGTTCACTCCCCCAACATTTGCAGCCACATTAGGGCATGGGGTATAGCCCCTCCATCACTGTTGTCCCAACTATCTGGGTGTGGGGTTCACTCCCCCAAGATTTGCAGGCAAAATAGGGCATGGGGTATATCCCCCCATCACTGTTGTCCCAAGTATCTGGGTGTGGGGTTCACTCCCCCAAAATTTGAAGGCACAATAGGGCATGGGGTATAGGCTCCTATCACTGTGGTGACATACAGCAGGTTGAACATCTCACCCATCAAACATTCCCACACTATCATGGTTTCATGGTATTTGTGGACCTGTGAACATGAGCAAAGTACTGGTGATGCAGTTGTTCCGGGGCATCCATACACTTACATGTTGTCATCAACAGTGGTGTGTGTGTAAGATACAGTCAGCCATGTGCAGACAATGTGTGCTTTTGGGGCCAGACTATACCAGCACTGTTCAGACAGACAGTGTGAGATGTGACCATTGTCAATGCATACACACATTGCTGGTCCCAAGCAGACACATTTGTGCATTTTAGTCAGACAAAGTACTCTTGTTATGCAATTCAGTGCAGCACTGTGGCTGCTGGGTCTGTTGCAAGACAGTTGGGATGTGCATAGTTTAGCAGTGTGAGTCCCACATCCAGTGGAGTTTTTGGGTAATCTGTACTTCCACTGTTTACATTGCAACATTGTGGTATGACATGGGTGATTAGCACATTGACAACCAACCTGCCAGACACTGCTGCAGGGAAGCATGATCGGTGTTAGTGTTGCAGTGTGTGATGCCTGGCACAGTAGACACAATGTGGGTACGTTTTGCACTGAGACTTGTGCATGTTGAGTACAATACGACTGTTTAGCATGATTTGTGTAAGTGACTGTGGACAAAGTGGTATGGTGTGATGTGCGGGGGAACAAACGTCACATGCCTATGAGTGGGACAAGTGCTCCATCATGCTGAACTGTTGAAGAAGTGGGCCTGTTGTGGGTTGTACTGCAGTGTCACCAATTACACACACCACTCCCAGTTGAAATGGTTACCTACCAGTAAGTTTGATGAGTCACATTCAATATCTGCCACATGGTTGTGGGGAGTGCTCCATCTTGCGCAGCTGTAGGACAAGGGGGCTGGCGGGAGTTGTAGTGCAGACTTCCAAACCACCCACACACCTCCCTGTGAGGATGGCTACCTACCTGTTAGGTTAAGGTGAGCAATGCAATGGCTGCCACATGGGGGGGGTCAGGGCTCCATCTTGCGCAGCTGTAGGACAAGGGGGCCTGGTGGGAGTTCTAGTGCAGACTTCCAAACCACCCCCACACCTCCCTGTGAGGATGGCTACCTACTTGTTAGGTTAAGGTGAGCAATGCAATGGCTGCCACATGGGGGGGTCAGGGCTCCATCTTGCGCATCTGTAGGACAAGGGGGCCTGGTGGGAGTTGTAGTGCAGACTTCAAAACCACCCACACACCTCCCTGTGAGGATGGCTACCTACCTATTAGCTTAAGGTGAGCAATGCAATGGCTGCTACATGGGGGGGGGTCAGGGCTCCATCTTGCGCAGCTGTGGGACAAGGGGGCCTGGTGGGAGTTGTAGTGCTGGCAGCATGTACACATGTACCCATGGTGATGTTTGTAGCTACCTTGGAGGTGAACCTGAGGGACTGTTGGATTAATGTGTGAGAGATGTGTTGGTGAGAGTGTGGGGCACATGACTGCATTTGTACCTAGGAGGTATAGCTTAGTAGTGGTGCAAGACAGTACATATCAGTGTGATGTTAGGCATTTGTCTGTACTTACCAGCCTCCACTCCCCCGGGTATTCCTGTGAGACTCTCTGGATGCAGTATGCCAAGCACCTTCTCCTCCCATTCGATGAATGTTTTTGGTGGAACGGGAGGGCCACTGCCTGTCCTGTGAGCCAGCTCATGGTTCTTGGCTCTCTTCTTCTTGACCACTGCCTTCAGATCGTGCCAGCGCTTCACAATTTCATTTCTATTGTGTGGCACGGTCCCTACTGCATTTACTTTATCTACTATCCTTCTCCACATTAGCGTTCTTGTGGCTACTGGTGTCTGTTGGACCAGGTTATCAAACAATTGGGGTTCTACCCTGATTATCTCATCTACCAGTACCCTCAACTCACTCTCAGTGAATTTGGGCATTTTCTGTGGTGACATGGTGTGTGATGTGCCAAATTGTTTGAGGTGCAAGTGTTGAAGTGGTGGTGGTGGTGGTGATGGTGTGTGATGTGCAAAGGGGTTAGAGGTGCAGGTGTAGAAGTGGTGGTGGTGGTGGTGATGTGTGTGTGTGTTGTGCAGATTTGCCTCTCCTGTCAGCTGTGGTGTATGTCCCTTCAGTTCTGGAGTTTTGCAAAGGATTGTGGTCTGGTAGGGGGCTGGATTTATACTGGGCTATGTGGGTGAGTCAGGATGGGGTATTGGTTGCAGGTGTGGTGTGTGTGTCGTCCTGGGATTTGTAGTTTTTGAGTTTACCATGGGGGTGTGTCTTTGGGCTGTGTTAGGTGTTTTTGGGTGCATGACTTGTTTGCTTGATGCACTTTGTGGGCATGTTGTGTGTATTTTTTCCGACCGCCATTTTTTTCACGGAGCGTACGCAGTGGTGGCAATGCTACGGCGCTTCCGCGGGCTCTCTCATTCCTCACTATTGTCGACCTTGGCGGTCGTAAACAGCGCTCTGCACCGCAGTCATGTCGGGGATATCATAATTTCGATGGCAGTGTCTCCGCTGTGTTTGCGGTGGTTTGGGCTGTTTCCGCAGCGAATCCGAACGCCGCGGATGGGTTTCGGGCTTCTCCGCATGCGAGGGGCGGTTTCTCGGGTCTCCTTTCCGCCGCGGTAGGATTTTTACCGCCGTGGATCGTAATCTAGCCGTCCATTTTCCCGCGGTAGCAGCGGGCAGTGAGTTTCCGCTACCATGGCGGTCGGGTTGCTTTTCCGACCGCCATCGTAATGACCCCCTTAGTTCTTGATACACTTTATGAACTCGTATTTGATCATCTCAAAGGATAGCTGTATTTATTTATTTCTGTTGTTTACCCTATGAGGAGTTCTTAGTTATTACCATCTTTTTAATTAATCCTGGACGTATTAGGCCATGAAATATGTATTTATTACTGTACTTATTGTTGGAGCATTAATAATATCTTTGAATAAATGTACGTGCAATGCAAATTATTAGATCCTAATAAAAAGGGAAAAAAACAAAAAACAAAGGGGTATATTCACAAGAACGTGTGATAACTACCGCAAGAGTAGCATAATGCAACTTTCAATAACGCAGCCTATCACGGGAAAATAACCCCGTGTCAACGTGGAATTCACAACGAGGCGGTACCATGCGATAGTCTGCCGAAACCGCGGACAAAGTTCGCGATACAACCACCACGATGGAGATAAAAACACAAACCACAACACCAAAAAACACGCGATGGGCCAAAGCGCGATGAGGAAACCAGCGACAAGCAGCGCCAGGCCTGCAACACACACCTGGCAGGTGTCAAAAACCTACATAAAAGCATAAAAAAAAACCACACACAAACTGACCAACACACAAGCACCATGGAGGCAGCCGGTGCAGGCGCAGAGGACGAGCGCAACCCCACAAGCACCCCGGACGACCAGCCTGGGACCTCGGGGACAGGGAAGGGCAAGGACAAGAAGACCAGGAAGACCAAGTTCAGTCCGCAGGCGAACAGGATCATAGTCACGGAGGTGATGGAACACCATCAACAACTCTTCGTCACCTCCAACGTGTCATTGGGCACCAAAAATGGAATATGGCGGGACATTGTCGACAAGGTGAATGCTGTCGGAGTGCACAAGCGGACAATGGACGAGGTCAAGAGGCGATGGAATGACATCAAGCGGAAGACCAAGGATAAACTCTCCGCCAACCTGAAGGCAGCAACGCAGACCGGAGGTGGGGGCCCAGCGCCACAGCTGGAGCTGGATGACATGGAGGAGCTGGTGTCGACAGTCATCAGTGTGGAGACTGTGGCTGGAGTCGGGGGACCGGACACAACACAACCGCAACAGGGTGAGTGACCACCAGGTACTGGGGGGACGGGGGGAGATGGCCACAATGGCACACATGCACAAGCAAGCAGGGCACAGTGCACACCCACAATCACTCTGGGTCCTCGCGCAGACCCACACACTGTCACAATGTACAATGCCATGCTGTCTGAATGTCAACCTGTACCATGCGGCTACATACATGTGGACACATTGTAATACACCATCTCCCCTTCACATCGCAGGGGCATCTTCAAAACCTCCTGCAGAGCAGTCACAGCCACTCTTCACTAATGACGAGGAGGAGGACAACGCCAGCATCGACATCCAAACCATCCAGGACCTCATTGACCACCTCCGCAACTCACCTCCAAGATCAGGGCAGCTCAGCTACATCCATGAGACCCCACCCACCAGCCAAACCACCCAGCAGGAGGCACCCACAGCCCCGGCACCCTCCCAAGACCCCCAGGAACAACAAATGGCCTTCCAACGCTGTGTGCTGGAGGGCCAGAGGGAGACTGCCGAGCAGGTGAGGGTGGGGTTCGAGCTCATGGCTAACCTTGGGTGTCTATCATTGGGTGTCTATGTCCACCCATGGTCTCCAGCGAGCCCTGACTGACATCTCTGGAGTCATGACACGGAGGGAAGAATACCTGTCCGCTCACAGTGGCCCAAGCGATGCCAGCCTTGAGCTGGCACACATGCGGAGGCTCATGGAGGACATGGTGCGGATGGAGGGGGAAAGGATGGCAGCCGCCGCTGCACATCAGCGAAATGTAGCTGGGATCTACTGTGCCCTGCATGTCCTCGTCATGGCATTGCTGCCACAAGGCGTGGCGATGATGAATGCTGCTGCCCCCACACCATCCACATCTCCGCCCCCTGGTGTGTCAGTGCTTCCTAGTGCGGCAGGCGTATCCACTCCAGCACCTGATGTGTCACTGCCACACAGTGCGGCCGACAATCCTCCTCCGGCCCCTGATGAGTCAGTGGCACACAGTGCCGCAGCCGGCACTGCAACACCCACAGGTGGGGCAGGGCACACACCCGGGGACGAGGATGTGGATGGGACTGTGGTCAGGAGGACCAGGCACTAGCATCCATTAGCGCCACCTTGCCTGTTTCTGCTTGGTGCCGCACATGGCCTCAAGACCTACAACTGACCCCCGATACACTCCGAGGCACTCACCTTGGACAGCGACATGGACTGCCACATTCTGTTTGACAACCAATGACACGGCGGACAGACTGCGGACTGTACCCTTCCTCTTCCTCAGTACAGGTCATCCTGGGATGGACACTGGCTGGCCCTCCATGGGCCCATATTGTGTAGTGTGCTCGGCATTGCCCTGTACCGCTCCAGCTGCATGACTGCACTGGATGTGCAAATAAACATCCATTGACACACTGCTGTGTAATGTCTTACATCATTCTTGTGTGGATGTGTGGATGAATGTGGGGACAGTGCTTTCCCTTGCGTCAATGATGTTCATCCTGTGGGATGCCAGTAAGGGGGTGCGACATTGCATCTTGTGTAGCGGGTTCCGTGAACACTGCAGCAGGGACACAAGCATCAGTCACTTCCTTGTCCGGACATGGACTGGACCACGCCCAGAGCCCATGAGTCATTGTTGCAAGCCCTGCGCTGGTCGGGCGTACAGCAGGCCAGTCCACTCCGCTTACGCACCGAGGGGGGGCCCTCATTGCTAGCCGTCACAGCCGTACTCGCTGGTGGTGTGCAGGTCACTGGTCTAGTCGTCAGCATGTCACAGCCACTCCCCGAGGGCAGGTTTTCACACACACCACACCCATCCGGCACAGGCATCACAGGCCATGTGACTCCACCAACATAAGGGTCCGACGACGTCACATTCCCCTCTTCCGGTGGTGACTGGATGACGGACGCCCCACGGTTCGCACTCATATAGGGCCCATGAGGAGCTGCACACAGGGTTAGTGGCATCCGAGGCCTGTGAGTACGGCACGGGCCTACCACCACATGGCGCAGACTGGGGTTGCACAGGGTTAGTGGCATCCGAGGCCTGTGAGTACGGCACGGGCCTACCACCACATGCCGCAGACTGGGGTTGCACAGGGTTAGTGGCACCAGAGGCCTTGCGGACGGCACATGCACCCCGCCATGGGACGGTGACTTTGGGTGCACTGAGTCAGTGGCACCTTGAGCTGCTGAGCGGGTGGGCAGCCTGCGATGATGCCCCTTCCTGGCGGTCCGGACAGCTCAGGTTTTGTGTGCCCTGCTGGACCGCAGTGTAGGCCAGAGCCAGCGGGCCAGGTGCCTGGTTTGGTGGCACCCATTGGGCTGAGCGGGTGTGCAGCCTGCGATGTTGCTGGGTGCACTGGTATGTCCTCTGCCATGGAGTGATCAAGACCCAGCACCAAACGTGAGACCTGGTGGCCTGTGGAGCGGGGCTGCATGATGTGGAGGGTGCCATGTCCGCGGGCCCCGGGCTTGTGGCTTGCAGCGGCACGTGGTGGGACCTCCTGTCTATGCGCCGGTGGCGGAAGGTGAGCATTGAGGCCTGGGTGTGCATGGGCGGGCATGCTCCGATGGGCGGCGGGGGGGTTGGGGTGCCTCTGCCTGGGTGTGCATGGGCGGGCAGGCGATGTTGTTTTGTGCAAGTGTGTGTACTGTGCCAGTCATGTATCTGGGATCTGTTTCAGCTGACGGCTCTGAATCAGATGTGTGACCTGGTGAACTGCTCTACATACCGGCATGTGGTTGGAGACACACCGGTGGCAGCAGGTGAGCAGTGTGGCCTGGGTGCGCAGGGGCGGCACTCTCTCTCTCTCTCTCCCTCTCTTCCTCTCTCTCTCTCTCTTTCTTCTCTCTCTCTCTCCCTCCCTCTCTTCCTCTCTCTCTCTCCTCTTTTCTCTCTCTCTCCCTCTCTTCCTCTCTCTCTCTCTCTCCCTCTCCCTCTCTTCCTCTCTCTCCTCTTCTCTCTCTCTCTCCCTCCCTCTCTTCCTCTCTCTCTCCTCTTCTCTCTCTCTCTTTCTCTCTCCCTCTCTTCCTCTCTCTCTCCCTCCCTCTCTTCCTCGCTCTCTCCTCTTCTCTCTCTCTCTCTCTCTCCCTCTCTTCCTCTCTCTCTCCTCTTCTCTCTCTCTCTCTCTCTCTCTCTCTCTCCCTCTCTTCCTCTCTCTCTCTCTCTCCCTCTCTTCCTCTCTCTCTCCTTCGCTCTCTCTCTGTCCTCTGATGTGCGCAGGACACACCTTCTCATCATGTTTTTTGTCTTACAGGCTGTGACCTACGTATTGTCCGGAGGGGAGCGACCATGTGTCTTCATTTCATTTCGTTGTTCATTTTAATAAAGTTTCATTTGTTGCTTCAAAAGTGTATGTGTGCTGGTCATTTCTGTGACGACACATCCATGTCACCAGTTGTGTTTGTGCGGCATCAAGCGGAATATTTTGTACATGTTTAGGTGTGGCTGATGTGGCATGTCTTTGGTCGGGGTGGGGTGCCAGGGAGGGGTGGTCCTGGGGTGGTGGCGGTGGGTGTTGTGGCCCTCTTGGGTGTCCGGGCCGCATGATGTGTGGCTCCATGGCATCTGTTACCCTTCGGATGTGGCCCTGGGCTGTGCTCCCTTTTGTGGTGCTGCCTGCCGTTCGAGTTTACACCAGGTCAAAGCAGGTGTAGATTTCCTGGTGCTAACGCGCCTTATCGCCTGTTTTGTGTTTTTATCGCGGATGTGGCTGGTCGTTGTGAATGTTGAGGTGTGCTGTTGTCTCGGCTTTTGTCACGGGAACGCCTACTCTGCATCTCATTAGCGATATTTGCGAGGGTCCTCTGTGGCGATGTTTTTTGAGGCTGCTATTGTGGGTAAACTGGTGCTGTGGGCTGTTAACTCAGGCTTGTGAATGGGGGGGTCAATTTATCACGACTTTGGCTGCGATAAAGTGCCGTTAATTCGGCGATAGCTCCTTGTGAATATGCCCCAAAATGTCAGACCCTTCCCAAGAGGAGCAGCAGGCTTCACAAGTGCTTTGGCAGTGAGAAATCCACTGCATCCGTGCAGCTGGCATGCGTTTATAGCCTGCCTCCACAAAGGGCATGACTAAAACGCCAAGAACCGGTGGGACAACAATATATGAACTGGAGCCTGGATACTCTGCTCCAACATGGTGGGCTCCCCTCCCAGATGGAGCTACCAGGAACTGAGCAGGTAATTAAAATAATAATCGGAAACTAAAACGTGAGAAAGCATAAAGCATTAACCAATTAAAAAGCTGGTGGGTCGGAGCGGGAACCAGGCACCTCCCAGCGCTGGTGTGCTTACAAGGAACTTAACAACACAGTATCAGACCCCTCCCAAGAGGAGCAGCAGGCTTCACAAGCGCTTTGGCAGTGAGAAATACTACAAACATAAGTCTGTTAGCATTCCCAAACTTCCAAGGCAAACCACACCTTTCTTGGACTGCCCACTTCCCACCACTTGAGTGGGCTATACTACTGCAAAATTGTCTGCACTCACATAGGGAAATACGCATTAATAAATGTATTTACGCCTGCAAGGAATCCCTTTGCGATTTCCTGTGATTTTGTAGCAGACATAAAAAAGGTAAATGCGATCCTAAACTTAAATTACAACTAGCTTTAACTTTGTGAATACAGCTCAATGTTCTCTACTCTGTCCTTCAGTGCATCTGATGACAGGGCAAGGCTGCACTGCAGATAGATTTGCCACTATGTATTCACCATACAACGTGCTGTCTTGGTAAATCTCGACTGAGATCACAGGACTGATGACAGTTTTGACTACAGTGTATAACGCGTTATCTTTGATTCAATTAAAAGTATTACAAAAGTTTCAGTGTGATTAATTATCCCAGGAGGTGCCATTTCACACGTTACATTGTATTTTTTGCAGACAAGCAATACATCTCCACACGTTTAGACTTTTCTGTTTAAACAATTGTAGCTGTTTTATCTCATCACAGGACGATTGTATCTCTACTTTTATCAGCAGCGGCTGCTGCCAAAGTAAAGTGGTGGGGGAGCGCAGGGACAAAGAATTTAAAAATAGCACTTACCTGCTACTCCGCTGCCAGCCGTCTCGGTGCTCCTCTCTTCTGGAAGTCCCTGGGCCAGCACAGGCTCCCAGACTCCCCACCCAATCCAGAGTCTGCTTTGATGCTGTGAGATCAGCACCTGGATTGGTCTGAGTGGCCTGGTTAAGGCGCTTACAAAGGGACTGGGAGCCTGTGCCATTTTTCCACCAAGGTGGGTTGTGAAATCTAAGTGCGCATGTCTGTTTGGCTGGCCTAACTGACATGCGCACTTACAAGTGCCCTTCACGCCTCCTCCCAGTCCCTGCGCTATCAAGAGAGGATTGCCTGGCCCTGTCCCAGAATCGGCAGTATCAACTGTCAGTGAAAAATAAAACAATAATAAAATTGTTTTATTGTCGTTTTATTTTTCATTCTGCAGTGGGGTGACAATCCTCCGCCATTATGGTGTAGCAGCGCTGACTCTTATGCTAAGTGTAATTAATTCATGACAGGAGAAATGTGCTTTCTCTCTGTCTTTTTATCTATTTGCTAGATATTATCAAAAATACAACAAAACTCCCCATTGGATCCCATGTTGTTTAGGCGAATTTTAATTTTAGGAAAGCTGTGTCAATACAAAGTATACATACTGAAACTTCCGTATCAAATTAATGTAAATCATTTGTTGCGTATTTCTAATTGTAAATGTTAATGAATTCTGAATCAGCTAACAATAGTTTCATTCTCCTGTGAATACGCCTAATATTTTGAATGCTTCCCTTTTTGTAACATTTGAAACTCAAACAACCTCTGAAACAACCACATTAAATGTAAAGGTATTGGTTCCTCAGATTTGTGTGATATTTAAATGCAAGAATCTTCCCGTTTTATTTTCAGCTTCTACAAAGTCATGACTGCAAACATAAATACATTTACAGTTAATATGTTTCAGTTAGCATACTTGACATATAATGATTGGGTCTCAGGGAAAAGGATAATGTCAGAATTAGGGAATTTTTTACATAACAATTCAATCATGCTTTCTTGTAGGAATCAGACCTCTTCCTTTACATATGGTTAAGCTTATCTTTCCTGGTTCCCCCCGCCCAGTTTGCAGAACATATGGCTGTATTTGTTTATACTTGTGTTGACATTAATTTCCTGAAGTATGGTTTTATGGTGTGATTTCTATCATATTATCATGTCACTCTTTGCTTTCTGTTGATATCCTCCATTTTTTATTCCAGCTGTTTCATAAAAATGCATTTTGGTGTTAACTATTTTCTTTACTATGGTTAATGAATTTTACATATTTTACCACTTTTCTATGTAAGTTACTATGTCTCTGGCGTCGGTTAAATCACTGCGACTAGTGTTATTCATTTGATGATAGTGCTGTTGTTGATGCCTTTTTGTTATTTTCTCGCTATTTCAAGTAATTCTTAAAGTTAATGGAATTCACATATTTTACCACTTTCCTATGTATTCCTTATGCCACTGATAACAATTACCTTACTGTGATCAGTGGCTGTTCACGTGATGATAGTGGTGCTGTGTATGCATTTTTTGTTGGGTTTAGAAAGTGGTTCTCTGGGGCTTAGAAGTGTGTAAGCAATGCAACACTTATTTGAATGTTAAATATATACATTACTATCTCAACCATTTTAAGCATTATTGTTATTGTTATATGAGGTGAACACTTGTAGGGCCATTATTCCATTTCCTACCTCTTCATCAAAGTCACTGTTATGGTTAAAAACTTGGTATAGCACTTGACATTTACAGCTGCGGTCCGTGCAGGTAACAGCGGTGGGGTGGTGGGGCTGCGTAAGAGGGGATTTCGAGGGACAATGCAGAGGGAAAATTAAATAAATAATACATTTTCCCTCAGCATCGTCCCTCGAAATCCCCTCTTACCCGGTCCCACCGCTGTTACCTGCATGGTCCGCAGCTGGACATTTAACCAGGCCACAGGCTCGCACCATGGTGAAAAGTTAAGCAAGCAGTATCTAACTTAGAACTTGTACTTGAGGCTTACCTTTCTAGTACAAATTTCTCTGCATAGATAAACTCAAAAGATTCTCATGCCCTGCAGTGTAAATATAATACGTAAGTACTTTTGAGAAATTAACACTTTTGCCATTGTTTGCGCAAAATTCAAGTAGGCATTTGTTTTTGAAGTAACACTTGATCTGGCTATCTTAGTCGATTGACCCTTTCACCAAATTCCTATGGGTGTTTTCCCTGATCCACCCCAGTAATAACCCCTTGATGCAAAGTGATTAGAAAGCATGGGGCCCAGATAAAAAAAGATTTAAAAAAGATTAATAAATGAGTGGCTGGAGCCGCTCATTTATCATTGACGCTCCAAGCTAAAAGCACCCCATAATTAGGGGTGTGCGATAATTACCACTCCGCCAGCATAGTTCGTGGAATTTCAGCCACTCTGCATTACGCTTGTAATGTGGAGTTCTGGCCAAAGCCCGCAAACCGCCACATGGCAGATTTTTTTCTACGTGCACGGCTTGCCAGCTGTAAGTTGGCTAGCGCGAGCAAGAATTGACGTCCCCTAGCACGATTGATTTTCAGCTGCGAGGAGGGCACCCGGTGAGATTTTCTCAATGCTGCAGTCACAGGTGGTAGAAACCATTCGCAGTGAGAAAACTGCTACTCAGGTAGAAAATCTACTCGAGAGGCAGCAAAGAAGCAGCACCCTCTGGCGCGCCGCAAGGGGCTGTAAGCTCAGATTTTGCAGAGTGGAACAAACCCCTGGCACTAAAAATCAGCGCAAGCATCGCGACGTGCTGATTTCTGCCCGTTTGCGGAAGTCTGAGGAATCTCATGGAAGTTTCATGTAATTCTACTGAATTCCACAGTGCGAAACTCCGCGAGTTCAACACACCCCTACTACAGAGCCAAGTTTAAAATAAAACTCATAGCTAAAGGCTATTGGGGAGTGCCAGTCCTGTTTTGAGTGCTGTCAAATTGAGGTTTCTGCTTTTTGCAACAGTTCATTGCTATAACATTGCCTCCCATGTGTCTTGTACCAGCGGTCATGGTGGATATTTTCTTCATACAACTTTGTGACTGTAGAGTCCCCAGCAGCTTTTAGAACTGACTGTGATGGCCCTGAGGACGATTTCAAAACATTATCTGTGGGTTCCAGTGATGAGACTGTATGAGCTAGTTCTTCAGTATAAAGGATTGATTTAAAGGGAAAAATACAAATTCCCAAGCTCTTAAAAAGAGTCTACATCTGATATGAAGTTCATTTAACCATGGCAAGATATCTAATGTACATTCCCTCAAATCACCCACAATGGAAGGCACAAAGCTGATGGACACAGTGTCCTTCGGACTTATGCATTTGAAGTCTGTTGTTGTCTGCAAGAGCCTTACTATAGTTCCTCTGTTCAGCAGGTCTTGGGGTTCTTTAGATTTATATTCCAGATGAATGATTAGCCTAGAGGAATCCAGGCATTTAATCCTAAGTGATATAAAGCTTGATGAGGAGGATTGATAAGCTGTTGGTGCTACAGAGGCTTCCAAAGTTGCATTTTTAATATGTTACTTTTCCAAAGGTTTTGTATATTGTAAAAAGATTTTAGTGTGAGTGAGGAGAGGATTCCATACAACAGAAAACTGCAGCATTTGCTAATTTACATGTCTAGGTTTTAGAGTTAATTTTGCTGGTGCTACAGGCCAAGAAATTAATGTGTTAAGGAAATGCAAATATAACACCAGCACCAGTGATATCTATGCAATAAAATAAACTGGTCCAATTTATGTGATCTTATCCCAGTGATTTATTCAGAAAAAAACATGTTCTTTTCTGTCCATGGGAAACGTTATGAGCCTAGCTCACAAAGATGTTCCTGGGACCTACTCTTGTAGTACCTTTGGCATACTCCTGAACTTCAGGAGTAAACCAGAAGTACTCTGACAGAAGATCAGGAGTAAGTCAGTAGTATTCCTGGATTACTCCTATAATCATTTACTAGAGCTAGATAACTAGTTTGTATTGATCTGTTTTTTTATTTTGTTTGATTATCTGTATTATCCTTTGGCTTATTGACGGCCACCTCTCTTTTGTTACAGGTAATTAGGCTCCTCCAAAACACTCTCAGAATATTAAGATTAGTTTCTCAAATCATCGTAAGAGGGTAAAATGGAATATTGTACTATAATCAGATGTTTCACCTGTCTTCTATAGTATGATAATCCCTACTTTGGAGTCAATCTACCTACATTCTTCTAATGATCTCTTTCTCTCTCAGAATCACATCTTCTAATGTTCTAGAAGCTGATTTTCCCACCTAAAGCACAAGAAAAGGAAAAAGGAGGAAATTGATCCCTCACCGCTGACATGACGAGACTTGTAAATAGGCTAAGAGAGCTTAGTAATTGCTCTTCAAGAAAATAAATGGGCAGGCATAGTGATAGCAAGAAAACCCTAAAACTTAGTCCTCAGAGAGAAAGGGGATTGTGGAAGTTGAAGCAATGGACTGACCTATGCTCTGCTGATCACGGCTAATAGAACATAAGATACTCAAACATTCTGGAATATTGTATCGCATGGAAGTTTGCCTTCTGTCAAGAACACCCAAGATATACATAATGCTGATATGATTGTTGTATTATTCTTCTGAGCCAGTCTTGGTTGCTACCCGTAGTGACTTTTTAAATTCGGTATCTGAGGCTGCCCAGATGCTGGCCCCTTAAACTTCTCTGCTAGTGACGTAACTGAAGTAGTACTCTCTCAGAAATTGGGCAAAGTGCCAGGGATGGATAAAATTCCTTTGGAACTCATTCAAGCAGCGATAGTGATAGTACCATGTAGACATTAAACAGAATGTGAGCACAATTGATCAGGCTTTTAGGTTTCTGTTAGTCACATTTCCCTAAAAAACTCCTTTTCAATGTGGCTTTTGCTGATTTAAAATCAGCATTTGACACCAATCTCGACATACACTGTGGAAATTGCTCTATGAAATGGGAAAACTGGTACATCTAGAATTTGATTATTCATCCTCATGACTATATCTATGCCAAAGTAAGATGTGGTCTTAATGGTGAAACAACCAGTGCTATCCCTATTAATGGGATGGACCCACGAGTGTGCATTTTGGCACTGACTCTGTTGACTGAAGTCATCAATGAGACATCAGTCATCTTATTGAGTGTGGAAACACCTTGCTAATCTCTAGGAGCGCAACTGACTTTTATGTGAGCAGACGGCCTGAAATTAATGCAAGAAAGACTAAGTTTAAAATTTTCAACCCTCGTAAGTGTTTTAACAGGTTATTTACCTAGATGATATTATATTAGAATGAGTTTACACATTGTATTACTTAGATATAATAATGGGAGATGGACTATCTAGATTTTGAAGGATACTATATCATCGAATCATAAAGCGAAGGCCATGTTGGGTTTTGCTAGAAGTCTAGGTCACATGCCATTTACAATTTGTTTTTTAAAAATCCTGTTAAGACCACCAATGAGTTCCCCATCAGTTCCATTGGCCATCGATCTGGGTATTAGAAATATAACTGATATAGCAAAGCTGAGACTGCTTTTGTATTGGTTTAGAGTGTGTTCAAATTTTGCATTAAAGACTTATAGCCCTGTGCTGCAAAATATCTTGTCTATTAATAATGCACAGAATTTGCCTTGGTTCATTTGCATGTATGTTGATAGTCTGAGAAATTAGGCCTCCTGCAATGGTGTAATGCTCCTGATCTCATAACAACTACTACTGCCCAAGCATTTAAACAACTATACATTGGAATGTAGTACCAAAGCAGACTGCTGGCAAGCACTAATGGTAATATTAAAGACAATTCCTTAACACATTCCTTGGTTTGCAAGATACAAGGATATTATTTACCCCTGCTTGTTAGAGCTCTGTCTCTGAAGTTTAGAATGAGCACTTTGCGGAGACACGCAAGCTCACGATCCAAGATGGCCGCCCCCCAGTGAGCTCTTCACCGAGTCAGCCCGTTTTCGACAAATTCTGGATGATTATTGCCCAGAAAATTATTTTAAACCACTGGCAGCAATGTCTGAGACCATCTACTATCCGATGAGGTGGTTTCCCAGCTCTACTGAACGCCGGAAGCTGTTTTCTTCGATCCTGCTTCTGCCTCGGTCTCTTCACTTCAGGTACAGCCCAGCATTCCAGTCAGGGGGCGGAGTAACTCCTTGGAAAGGGCGAGGCTTCGGCCTAGTCACTCCCACAGTCAGTTTTAGCTGCTGCACCAGCCTTTATTGAGAGATTTCTCTTCATATTAACTCTTTCCTGTATATTGTTTCCTGCATATTGGTTCTATTTGACTGCTGTAATTCATTTCAAGCAATATGGAGACCAAAAATGTGCAACCTCAACATAATAAAAGGAAACAAAATATTTCTCCTCCTCCTGTTAAATCTAAAGTGGTGGAATCTAGTGAGCCTTCATTTGCTTTGCTACTTGATGAAATTCAGGCAATTAGCTCTAACACTGATGTTATTGCGTCAGATATTAAAAACGTGCAAAAAGATATGGCTAGTATGTCGATGAAAAAATCTGACAATGCAATTAAAATTCAAGACAATAAAGTTAAAATTGATACTTTTTCACCACTCATAGCAAAAATATCTCCTATGTCTACTCTTCTTCTTGATTTAGAAAATCGTAACAGGCAATATAACCTGCGTATTTTTATTTTCCTGAAGACGTAGAAGGTAATGATTGCAGGTTATACTTGGAGAATTTGATACCTGGTCTCCTACGCATAAATTTCCTGAGAAATTTGAAATAGTTAAAGCTAACAGGATCTCTTCTCATCGGAATCCACATCATACCAAACCGAGACAAATGATATTCAAAGTTTTGCGTCATCATCATTTAGTCTTGATAAGGAAAGCAGCACGAGAAATTCCTTCCCTAATGGTAAATGGTAACAAAATGTTTATACACCAAGACTTTGCTAAGGAAACTGTTAAGATTCGCAAGAAATTCACAGACATTCGTCCACAGTTACGAAGTCTTGGTTTTAAATATGGTCTTTTTGATCCTTCGACAATGTGAATCTGGAAAGATAGTTTTTCAAAATCCTTTCAGCGCCCTGAAGACCTACGCATATTTCTGGATCAGCATTCACAGCTTTCTATGGATACGAACGAGTCTGCTACTTGAAGATTAATTCATTATTTCTTCTGGGTTATCTAACTGTTTACTTCCTTACAGGGCTCCAATGGTTCGGACATGCTTGCAATGCGTGTGTGCGTTTCAAAATTGTTATTATTGTTTAAATGTTGTCCTTTTCTATGTTTGTATGTCTCTTTATTTTCCTTTTTTCCCTGTAGTCTTTTTCTAGAGCTACTGTTTTTCTTCTTTTGCTTAAAACTTTATCTGTTCTTCTCCTGTGTATTTTTCCTACTTCACTATGGCTAATGTTCATAATATTAAAATTGTTTCCTTGAATGTTAAGTGTTTACGACATCCTGTAAAACGTCACAGATCTTAGATTATTTAGGTAGTTATAAAGCAGAAATGTGTTTCATACAAGAGACGCATATTGATGATAAGGTTTTAAATTTTATGAAAAAAAAGTGGGTTGATTCTATTATATCTTCTCCTGCTACGGGTAAAAAAAATGGTGTTGCTATTATTTTAGCAAAAACGTTGCATTGTCAATTATTAAGTAAATCTACGGATGCAGAAGGTAGATATGTCATAGCGAAAGTTAAGATTCATGATACAGTTATGTTTTTAATTAATGTGTATGGCCCAACAGTTGATGATCCTAATTTCTGGTCCATTTTAACTACTGAAGTTCTCAAGTTGGGTAATGTCCCACTTATAGTTGGAGGTGATTTTAACCTTGTACATGATCCTTTACTAGATAGATCTTCTCACACCAAATTTCGACCACCTAGAGCATTTTTTACTTTAAAATCTTTTTTTTAAACTACTAAATTGGTGGATATTTGGCGATTACATTATCCTACTGAAAAAATGTTCACTTTTTTCTCAAACCCTCACAACTCTTACTCAAGACTACATTATTTATTAGTTTCTCGACAATTAATTAACTCAGCTGTTACTCCTAATATCAATAATATAGATATCTCTGATCATGCCTTGATTTTTATGGTTGTACAACTCAACTTAAACTTTAAAGCTCAATCCAGATGGCGCATGAATACTAACATTGTTTTGAATGAGCAAAATAAACCAAAAATGTTATCTGCACTTCAAGAATTCTTCCAACTTAATCCAGAGGGCTCTACGTCTATGGTGAATCGATGGGATGCTTTCAATGCATATTAAAGAAACTTCCATTTCTCTTATGGCACATGAAAATTAAACTTTTAATGTTAAAATTAAAGAATTGGACAAACAAATTGCAATATTTGAGAGGCTTTTTATTACTTCTAATGACCCCCAATTCAAAATAAAACTACAAAAACTACGATATGAGTTTAACTCGATTTTAAGTAAAAGAGCTGGTATACAACTTTCTAATTCTGAAGCCAAATTTTGTTTTAATGCTAACAGATCTGGTCGACTTTAGCAAACTATTTACGTATAAAAAGATAAAACACAAATAAATTCAATTCACGCTCCTAATGGAAAAATTGCTTTGTCTCAAACAGACATTGTTAATGAATTTCTAAATTATTACTCTACCCTATATAATAAACCGCAACTTGATGATCCTTCCTTGATTGATTCTTTTTATTTAAATGTGATTTGCCTAAAATTCCTCAGTTAACCAAAGATAAATTAGATTTACCAATTACTGAGGAAGAAATTCAATTAGTTATTAAATCCCTTAAATTAAATAAATCCCCAGGTCCTGATGGAATTCCAGCAGAATTTTATAAAGAATTTAATTTGCACTTTTTGCCCATTTGTTTAAACTTTTACCTTTTTTAGTACTACAGGATCAACTTCAGGCTCTTTTACTGAAGCTTTGATTGTAGTTATTCCTAAACCTAACAAAGATCCGACACTTGTTTCAAACTATCGCCCTATTTCCTTAATAAATCAGGATTGTAAACTTTATGCTAAAATACTTGCATCCAGACTGACCTCTGTATTAGATTCCCTTATCCATCCTGACCAATCTGGTTTCATGAAAAATAGATATTCTGTCCACAACACAAGAGTTTTACTACATGCTATTGAACAGGGGTCGACTCTATCCTTACCATCTGGAGTACTCGCATTGGATGCTGAGAAAGCTTTTGACAAAGTCTATTGGCAATTTTTATTTCATACTTTAACAGCATTTAATTTCGTTGATTTGTTTAGAGATATCTGCTCTATTCTCTACCCCTACCGCTCGTTTATTTATTAATGGGCACATTTCTAATCAATTTTTTCTTTTTAGAGGTACTAGACAAGGTTGTCCGCTATCGCCGCTGCTATTTCTTCTTGTTATTGAACCTTTGCTTGTTTCCATTAGAAAATGTAATGATATCACTGGTATTAATATTAACGAGGTCACCATAAAAACATTAGCATATGCAGATGATGTGCTTCTGTTTATTAGTAATCCTGAATCCTCACTTCCTCCGTTATTCGAAATTATCTCTTCCTATTCCCTAATTTCTGGTTATACATTAAACACCAATAAAACTGATTTTTTTCCTTTAAATCCTTATTGTAAGAACATAGAAAATAGGTAGTAGTGTTCCCTAATGGGAGAAACCGCACATCAAATAATAACCATGTGTGTGAGTCATAATCATGGGCGTGTAATATTGTTATCAAAAAAAATATTTAGATCGGGGTGCTAAGTCAGCCTGTAACACCTACTACCTAGAGATGTTATCAGCACATTATAACATAACATGCATATACATAAAACACATTAAAGCTTTTAACAGCACACTTATTGAATGTTAATCAGTCCAACACGAATTTAGGATGAATTCAAGGCACAAACCAAATACATATATTGGTTTAACTGATTACGAGAAAACATTTTCAATTCAATCAGTATTGTACTAAAGCCACACAAGCTTATCAGAGTTCAACAATTTTCAAATCCTTGTCTCTATTAATTCTTTAAAAGATTCGCAAACACGATCTAGCCGACACGTGTTTCGCCTGTACTCAGCACTTTCAACGCGGTATGGGAATGAAGCAACAGTAGGTTCGAGTAACAGTGAAGCACAGGGGCACATCATTTGCATACGAAGTATCCTAGAATTGTCATGTGGATTGCCCGCTGATTCTTAAAACACTGAAACCACTGAATGTGTAAATCAAGTAGTCAGTTCTTAACGGTTAAATGTCAAGGTAAAAGATTGGGGGTACAAATCCATGATACGAATGTACCCTGAAGATACAATAGTCCACGGCAACTGGTGGCACAGTTTTGCGAGCGGACTGCTGTGCCACCAGTTGCCGTGGACTATTGTGTCTTCAGGGTACATTTGTATCATGGATTTGTACCCCCAATCTTTTACCTTGAGCATTTAACCGTTAAGGAATGACTACTTGATTTACACATTCAGTGGTTTCAGTGTTTTAGAGATCAACGGGCAATCCACATGACAATTCTAGGATACTTCGTATGCAAATTGATGTGCCCCTGTGTTTCACCGTTACTCGAACCTACTGTTGCTTCATTCCCATACCGCCTTGAAAAAGTCTGAGTACAGACGAAACACGTGTCGGCTAGATCGTGTGCTGGGAATCTTTAAAAGAATTAATAAAGACAAGGATTTGAAAATTGTTGAACCTGCTTTGAGCTGTGTGGCTTTGGACAATACTGATTGAATTGAATTTTTTCTCGTAATCAGTTAAACCAATATATGTATTTGGTTTGTGCCTTGAATTCATCCTAAATTCATGTTGGACTGATTAACATTCAATAAGGGTGTGCTGTTAAAAGCTTTAATGTGTTTTAAATCCTTATTGTACCCCAGATATTTTAGAAATCGTGTAAAGAACTATAGGAGACATCATCATCTTTATGGTATCCAAGCGACCCCACCAAGATAAATACAGAGGGTGCCATCTGGTGGTCAAGGAAGATAATCTCTGTACGCAATTTTCCATACAGCGAGAGACTGTGCCTGAAATAGAGGAAGTAAACTGTAAACCTAGATATTTAATCTGCTGGGGGCTGCATGTAAAACCTGAAATAAGGAAGTCCTCTTTGAAAGTATATTTTGTTAGAGGTAGGATTTCACATTTATCCTTATTTAATTTATATCCAGATACAGCTGCAAAGGAATCAACTTCTTTTAAGAATGCGGGAAGAGTGGTTTGAGGTTGTGAAATAAATAACAAAACATCATCAGCATAAGATGCCAATTTAATTTGAGTGTCTTTGAAGTTAAATCCATGTATATCCTTATTTTGACGGATTTTTTAAAGAAAAGGTTCTAGGGCTAAATTGAAAAGGAAAGGAGACAATGGACATCCCTGACAGACACCCCTGCCCAAGTGAAAATAAGAGGATGTACTACCATTCGCACAGACAGCTGCTCGTGGGTTAGAGTATAGAATTGATATTAAAGAGATAATTTTGGGGCCAAAACCAAACGATTTAAGTGTATGAAAAAGGTAGGGCCATTCCACTCTATCAAACGCTTTTTCAGCATCTAAGGCTATTGCTGCTAGGGAATCAGGGACATGGGAGGATTTGGATAAAACGTCACAAAATAGGTGGGTATTATCTGTAAGAAGACGACCCTTTACAAAACCAGATTGTTCTTTCCCTAATAAAACAGGTAAGTAAGATTCTAGGCGTATAGCCAAGGCTTTTGGAAATTTTTTATAATCAATATTAACTAGGGAAATAGGCCGATAGTTTTTACAATATTGTAGGTCCTTACCTTCCTTAGGAATAAGACAAATTAGGGCATCTGAGAAAGAACCAAGGGATTCATCTGAACGTAAAAAAGAATCTAAGAGATTATGCAATTTGGGGATTAGCAAGTGAGCAAAGTGTAAAAAAAACTCAACAGTGAAACCATCTGGTCCTGGGGCTTTATCTTTCTTAAGTGTCTGCAATGCGGTAAGAAGTTCTTTTTGTGACAAGTCGGATTCTAAGAGTGCAAAGTCTGGTGGATTAACAGAGGAATGTTGAATATCAGAAAAAAATTGAGAAATATGATGCCCTGAGGGAGGTATTTCTGGCGTGTACAAGGTCTAATAAAATTGGAGAAATTCATTTAGAATATCAGTGTCCTTAAATTTCAGTATGTGATGTTCACCCATAATGGACTCTATATTGAGTTTGTTATGTTTAACTTTCAAATAATTGGCTAGTATTTTCCCTGCTTTATTCTGAACCCCATAAAATTTCGCAGTAGATTTTGATAAATACTTTGAAGCATTATCTGTTGATTCCTTATTAAACTGAAATTTGACTTTTATGAGTTCAGATAAACATGTTTTGGACTTAGAAGAGTAGTAAGAATGCTCCAATCTCTTTATCTTGTCTAGGAGGTTTTGTGTGAGTTTTTGGGATTTTTTACGCTTTTTAGAGACATAACCAATAATAAAATCTCTGGCTGCTGCTTTGAAAGCGTCCCATACCACATGAAGAGGTAAAGAATCAGACTGATGAAATAAAAAATATTCATTAGAAAATAAAACAAAAGAAGAGGTAAATGCAGGATCTAAAAGTAAGGCGTTATTAAAACACCATTTCCGGGGTGTATTAGGCTTTTGCAAAACATCTAATTGAATAAGTGATGGGAGCATGATCGGATATTAGAATGGAACCGATATCCACCGCCATCAGTGACTGAGAAATATTGTGTGAAATAAAAAAGTAATCTATACGAAATTGGGTGTGATGAGCTGGGGAGTAATAGGTTTATTCCCTTAGATTAGGATTACAAAGTCTCCATGCATCTATAAATTTGTGCTGTTTAATAGCTTGAATAAAAAGTTTGTGTGCTTTATGAGGGACGAAGGAAGCCTGTGAATTGCGATCTAAAAAAGGATCAAAAACTTGGTTGCAATCTCCTGTAAGGATAAAGCTATCATCTATACATTGTATAATTTGTTGAGCTATGGATGCCCAAAAAGAGGAATCGCCAGCGGTGGGAGCGTTTATATTAAGTAAAGAGATCGGAGCATTTCCCAACAACAATTTAGTAAACAACCATCTGCCATTCTCATCAGAACATTGTGAGAGCAATTTAACAGGGAGCGATTTACGACAAAGAGTTAAGACTCCATTACGTTTACCATCTCCAGGTGAATAAAAAACCTCCCCCACCCAACCTCTCTTTAATTTTAATGATTCTTCTGCCGATAAATGAGATTCTTGTATACAGGCTATATCTGCTCCCAATTTAGCCAAATGTGTTAACACTCTCTGTCGTTTAATAGGCGAATTCAAACCCTTGACATTCCAAGAAATACGTTTTAAGGACATGAGGCTAACATAAGAATAGAAAAAGGGCACCAATCAGAGTTAATCAATAAATAATGGGAGGCATACCAGAAAGATAACCAACTACATACAAAATTTATCAAACTAAAAGGAAAAAAAGAAGTAAAAACAGAAAAGCATGTGCAAATATGATATTAGAGAGACTAAGGAAAAGCAAAAGGAGATATGGATATAAGTAATAAAGGAGTAGTGTGAGTAATTAAATTGAAAATTACAAAAAAATGTGTAAATGCAAGAACATGAAATGCAGTTAAAAAAGAGCAAAGAAAAAAATGAGAAAAGAAAGGAAAAAAGAATAGTGTAAGTAAAGATAGAGAAAAGGTTAGCATGAGATGAGATGGAAAAGATACAAATAACATACTTACAAATAATCCAAGACATAAATGAGGTGGGGGGAGATGAGGCCACAAGGGACAATGACGAATCCAGACTCCAGAACGGAAAGGCGGGGAGGACAGCAGAACCGACGGGCAATACAACACAAGGAAAGTACAACAAGGAGATAAATCCTGCAAGGGGAAAAAAGGAGATTAATAGACACGCTGAACAATCAATCAAGGAATCAGAGAAGAAACAGCAACCTCAACCATTTTAACCAGAAGAAAATTGTCAACAATACGGAATGAATATCATAAAAGAGCACAGGCAAGATCAAAGCATAACCAACTACTTATTATGCGACAAGGACGTGTCCATAGACTCTGAGCTGCAGGAATTGAGAAAACTCTTCAGTTTTATGGGGTCTTCATAATTAGTAGTCTTATTATTGATGGTCACCTTGAAGAGGCATGGGTGAAAAAGGCCATATCGCGCACCCATGGAGCGTAGATGTGGTCTCATAGCCAGAAATTCTCTGCGTCTGTCAGCCGTGGGCTTTGAGTAGTCCTGAGAGAAGAACAAAGGATTACCTGACCAGGTAATATGATTAATAGCTCTGGCGGCTTATAGAATCTTGAGTTGGTCAGTATATTCCAAAAAGTATAAGATGCAACCTCTTGGTTTCCTCATGGTGGAGGAAGACATTGTAGGAGTAGGGCCCAGTCTATGAGCCCATTGAATGTTGAGAAGAGTATCCTGTGGTAACTTGAGGACCTTTGGGAGAAAGGATTTGAAGAAAGCGATGGGATCAGAGCTTTCCGAACCCTCTGGCAATCCATAAATGCGTAGGTTATTTCGTCTACTCCTATTTTCAAGATTTTCGACTTGTTTTTGGAGCAAAGACACTTGAGAGTGAAGGGCTTCCACTTTAATGTGAGAAGAGGATAGAGATTCGATGTTCTGCTCCACTGTCGTAACTCTGTCTTCCAAACTTGACCATCTGTCAGTTAAAGTTTGTATTTTAGAGTTGGTTTCCATGACAAATGGACGAAGAGCTCTGATCTCCTCCAGCAATAGATCCAAGGATACTGAGGATGGTTGTTTGGGAGGAGAGGGAGGGTCCTTTTTCAGACATTTACTTGTCGCTTTATTGCTACCAGAGGAGGTTGAAATGGTAGATGCCATGGCACTCTTAGGTGAGGCAGGGCTCGAAAATTCCACTCGACCGCTCGCATATGCGAGCTAAATTTAACGAGGGCGAGCTGTTTTTAGGTCCTACTCGCCCTTTCTGGCGAGTAGGAAGACAAACTAACTTTTGTCCTCTGTCTCTGAAAACGGAGCAAATGTGACAAGATAACAAGATTTAAAGGCATTTTTATTGCTCACAAAGTTAATAAGCAATAAAGATGCCTTTAAATCTTGTTATCTTGTCACATTTTCTCCGCTTTCAGAGACGGAGGTCAAGTAGGTTGCAGTTAGGTCGAGGAGATTTTTCAAGGTACTAGACCTGCAGGACTAGTACCATTTTTGGGATTTTTCGAGCCCTGTGAGGTGGTTATTGAATCCTCCACTGAGGTGCAATCCAGGCGAGATTTAGAATGAATTGACAAGCTACGTGTCCGAGGCAATGAATGAGATAGGACCTTAATTAGTTTGCCCATGCACTTAAACAGGAAGAAGCTGGTATATTGCTTTTAAAATGAAGGAGAACTATGCCTGGTAGAGACACCCCTTATGTAGAGACAACTTCTCAAGAACCTTCGTGTGCGCACTATTCTTGTATTTATCAGCAGAGCGTACACTGTGTGAACATCTTATGTGCAGCTGAAGTTTGATATGGTGGGAAAAGACCCCAAAACCTCACTCAAAAACGATATCACACATTAGTAAGAACACCTGGTGAAGTATATTCTAGTTGCAGCAGTCACCACGTCACATGAGAGATGCGCAGATGAAAAAAATATATATATTCGCGCTGTCGGTCTTCAAAGTTATTGCTCCACAAATTGATATAAAAAGAAAACAAGTGATGCTCACCACTTGGCTGTTAATTAAAAAAATTAGTGTCTCCAAGGTTATCAAACGTGCCATAGGGTGTCTTAGAGTCCCTCATCTGAGAGGAAATATCTGAGGTGCTGTTCTAGAATATCAGAGTTGTCCATAGGAAGAATGCCATGAGCACTGCATAAGGCACAACAAGTTTTATCCATCAAAAATAAGCCAAGGCAGGAGTATAAGGAGAAAATTTCAGCCGGCAGCGCGCATGACTAAAATTCTTCACGAAGCGCGAATCTAAGATCTAAGATGGCCGCCGTTCATATCGCGGAGCTGCTCCGTAAGGGTAATAAGTGAAAGCGCTGCTTACATGGCATTTCAGCACTTGAAGAATGTCTCCATGTGTGCAGGACTGCTGAGAGAAGTCAGGCAGTCATTTCTAGGCTTTTGCAGGCGGTAGGTGTCTCGCCGCCGTCGCCGCCGTTCCGGAGAGTCAAGGATTAGCCGCCATCTCCCTCGGGCGCTAGCCACGCCCCACCATGATTACCATTTTCAATATTACATTGTACCCGTTTTATATTTATAAATGTTCTTCATAGATACGTTTTTTATATGGGTACTATATATGGTGCTCTTTTTGTAATGTCTTTGCTTCTTATTATAAACTTCAATAAAAATATTTTGAACACAAAACAAGAATGAGCACTTCGCCTGATAGCACCTTTAATTTCAAATGATCTAAAAATCAATAGCTATCAATTTATTATTGCCATATATCTGAGGAGATATCTGAGTCAGATTGCCTATTACATCATAAGCCCAAGATCAAATTAATTATTCAATTTTTTCGAACATGGGCCTGCAGAGTCACATGGCTGCTTTTCACATAGCCAAATCAGACACAGCTCCCTCTTTGGTTTTTGTTCTGTTCTGTTACATACACTTTGCCTGGGTCATTAGATAACAGTTATTGACTATTGCACCTTGAAATGCTTCCTATATTGCTAATTATGGTACATGACTTTACATAGTCTAATTATTCAGTATTTTATCTAAAAAGAATGACTTAATAGATAACATCATGACTATTTGCACAAATGAACCTTAATCAATTGATCTCTTGCAACTTTCAATTTATGATTTTAGTTGATTCTAGTTTGCTGGTAATGTATTTGATGTTTTGTGAGTAATGTTCCTGAAATAAACTTTTTGATGATGATGATTGCGCTCGTGCCTTTCATTTAATCAACTCCTCTATCGTCAATATAGAATATATGTTCATTATTTGTATCCACTTATATACCGCTAGATGGGAAATCCCATCTGTTGATGGGCTGTTTACACAGAACCTAGAGTGTAGAAAGGTTGGATAAAATAATATTCATTAGCCATTTGTCTGTCTGGTCTGGTGTCTGATCTTAAATGTTCACACCCCTTTTTATATATACGCAATCTGATAGTGGACCAAATGTCTGAATTGCTGAGGTGAGCATCCTCAAATTTGGCAAGAACATTTTTATTTGCCAGGATGAAGAAGAACACAGGCTTAGGTGCTTAATGATTTAGGATTTCAAAAGGTCTCAACATTTGAACAGATTATGGAAATGCTTGGTGATGTCAGAACTTCTGGCTCCCTCCAATTGTATCTGCACCCTCTAATACCATTCGAAACAATTCCTTGGGAGCACAGTGTGGAAACTGTGAGGCATCCTTCAGATCTTTTAACTACCAACCCCAAGAAAGGGAATCTGTCTGCTATATTGCCTGAGAAGTGCTGGTAATTTTGCTCTTCAATTAATCACATTCAGACACCTGCTGTATTAACAAATAAAGCATCCCTTAATTAAAGTACAATTACTGACAACTAGGCTGACCAGCCAAAATAAAAATATCACCAAACAGAAAATATTGCCAAGTATGGCACAGAGAACAGTTATTGCTACCAAGTCAACAAACTTGGCTGCCAGTAGTTATCAAACATGCTTCTGTGGAGTTCTTACTTTTGTGAGCCTGACTCTTATTTTTTCATTTTTATGATAATATTGTCTTCTTTTTTTGGAGCAACAAATTCTGACCTGGACCATCTAGATTGAATTAATTATTGAAGCTACCTTTTTGTTTATTCGTTTTATCACCAAAATTAAACATTTCAATGTTATTGATTTCATTTTCTCATTAGGTTACTTGTCCTCATTACTCCAGCTCCTCAATTTTGAAGAAAATATAAAGACTTACACTGTTTGCTTAAGGAAACATTCAGCTCTGGCTAGCTCTCCTTGAAAAGCTGCCTTTATATTTCAAACATTCTGAGAATTTTATTTTAGGTGACATTTAGAGATATATAACAAAACTTCACAGAAATATTTTCTATTTGGAACATTTGTTAATATTGCTTTTTCTTCTCCAAAACAAACTGCTTGCTTGAGAATGCTTCAACCCTGCTATTAGTGTCAAGGGTGAACGCTGAAGGGATTAAATTACTCAGTGGAGAAGTGATGTATTTAGCAAGGGCAGCAATGTACTAAGAGAGGTTTAGCAACTACTTAATGGTGGTGGAGGGGTGACTTCTTACAGTGACAACAAAACCCCGTCACAACGTCTTGTGTTTTTCATTGCCACCTGAATGAAAAAAAAAAAACTACTAAAGCAGACTTGGGCTTTCATTGCGAGTAGCCAGAACAGGCATATGTTATTTTTTCGGCTCCTTTAAATATTGATACTCTGAGTTTACCTGGCATTTCTTACCTGTTAAATTTCAGCAGATTGGACTGTGGTATTATCCTTGTGGTGCATTACTTATTATAAAGTAATAATAAATTATCAAGAGGAACATCCACGCATTATGTGTGACTACATTTAGCCCTTTTCCAACAAAATCATTGAGAATATTAAAAGCATTCACTCATTCCATTGACTAGTGGCCATGTTAGAGAACCACCGTTATTCTCATTAAAAAGAGGAACAAACTAAAGGACCACTTAGTTGAAGCTATGAACAGGACACCAAAGAAAGCCACAACAGCCACTGTATGGGGTTTGTCACCTTTCAGAGGGCATTTCAAATGTCAAAGAGTTCAGTCTGTTGTCAACAAAGATATTTACTCGTAACAGCATCACACACACAACGCACTAATTGTCATTGTTTTATAAACAGAACCACAGCACTTGGTTTGCTCTGTGTACAAACACTGACACTCCATGTTAGACCTATCAGCCTTAGGGTGGTCTTCTTCCAAACCTTTTGCCTCTCCTCCTCCATTTTGCTGAACTTATTTTTGTTGGACTTAGGACTCTGTGCATGTTTGCCACTGCTAACCAGTGCTAAGTTGCTTGTGCTCACTCCCCTAAAATATGGTTAAATTGGCTTATACCCATTTGTCATATTCAATTTACTCATAAGTTCCTTGTAGAGTGGTTTTCCATATCCCCAAGGACTGGAAATTAAAAGCTACCAGTGGGCCTGCAGCACTAATTGTGCCACCCACTGAAGTCTCACCTTAAATCATGTCCCAGGCCTGCCACTGCAGCCTGAATGCACTTTTAAACTGCCATGTCGACTCGGCAAGAAATATTCTTGCCACTCCTTAAACTCCCCTTTTATTATATATGTCACCCCTAAGGTAGGCCCCAGGTAGCCTATACAGCAGTGATCATTGTAGTTAAAACGTTGGATATATACCTTTACGTTTTACATGACCTGTAGTGAAAAACTCCTCAATTCATTGTTCACTACTGTGAGTCCTACCCCTCCCATAGCAAAACATTGGAGATTGCTTATTACATTTAATAAGCTGTAATTGCCAATTGGGAGCAGGTAGCTATGTCATGTTCTGTGTCATTGGAATTGGAATGAAAGACCCTATTTAATGGTAAAGTCTGTTTTTTTAATTACAATTTTGAAAATGGCTCTTTTAAAAAGTTGGCATTTTTTTGCCCTTAGCCCTTTTGTGCGTGTAAACTGTCATGGGTCACATGACTAGGTGTAACTGACAGTTAGACTTTGTGAATTCCTCTCAGACAGTCACAAAATGGAGGAATCAGGTGTGCCTCAATGGGCCATCTGCTGGCAGGATGGTGGGCGAAGGTGAGCACAGCCCCACTTGCAACCAAATAGGGAGCGCTTTGCCTTCACACAAAAGATGCATCACTTCTTCATTGTCACTGCAGCCAGCTTGGAGCCAGGCCAGGGGGGTCAGGAAATTCTATGCAATTCAAAGCCACTGTCTAGAAGCTTCTCCCACCTTCGAGAAGGAGGGTACCAGGCAGTGGTGGCTCGCATAGGGCATGCTGTAGGGCGGTGGGGTGGGGCGGGGGAGGGGCAGGGTGGGGGGGTAGTAAACTCGGACATACGACGGAATGCAGGAACGTAATAATTACTTTCCTCCGTTCCGTCGTATGTCCGAGCTTACTACCCCCACCCTGCCCTCCCCGCCCTGCCTCCCCGCAGCACGCCCTATGCGAGCCACCACTGGTACCAGGTATAAAAATTGTATTTCAAACACCAATTCTTCAGTTCATTCCTGGACCTGCAAAAGGGTTCTCAGAGGATTGCCTACTGCTGTGAGATGCTGTGCAATCTGCAAGACTGCTTTGCTGTACCTGGAAGGACTGCTTTGCTGACTGGAGCTTGCATTGCACCACCAGAGGCCAGCCCTGCTGTTGAACCATGCATCTTCACCTGAACCCAGGACTACCAGAGTGACTCCAAGGGCTAGTTCTTTGGCCTCATGTTCAGAGCCACAAGGACAAAAAAGGCTCCCACCATCTTGAACCCATACCTGGACCCAGCCTGAGTGAGTCCTGTACCCCCAAGTGGTGTCTTAACAGTCCTCAACCCTTAGTTGTGGTGCTAAAGGTGCCTAGATGAGTAAATCCTAAAACCGAGGACTTCAAACATTTTTGGCCAAACACTGCTCTGAGAACTAGGAGGAGCCCAGCACCAAACTGCTCGCCTATCCACCCGAGGTGCATCGCCTGTCGGATTAACTTCCTGGCTTCTCCCGCTTCATTCTTCTCCACAGCAGCAAATCCTGTTAAGCAGTTGTTCGCCAAAGGGGTATCCGGCCTCATGGAACTGTCTTTGGCTACAGCCCTCCATCTTGTCCCGCTGGAGATTTTTTACTTCCAAGAAAGAGGCTAAGTCTGAATGGAGAAATCTTAATCGCTGCTTTGACCCAAGGTTATCAGATGACGCTTCCTCCTCAAACATCTCCTGCAGCCTTGCCCCGCTTCACTTTACCTTCTCAGGACATTTTTCTAAAACGTTTTCAAAGTCCGAAGGTAAGCGCTGACCAGGACCAATTCACTTCTGGTTTCCCAACTGCGCTCCATCGCAATTAGCCATATTTTTCAACTTTGACCCAGACTTACATGACTAGATATCCGCAGTTGGTGTTTTGATCTTTTAGGCTCTCATTTGTACAAAAAGTTTTAAAAATTCATATCGCCGGTTCTACTGATTGGATTTCTGCCATTTTGGTGTCAAATAATTTATTAAATGTTCTCCATTTTTCTAATTTGGTGTGGGATTTTTCTTGTGTTGTGTTTTCTCTTTATTACTGTTTGTGTGCTGCAAAAATACTTTACACCTTGCCTCTAAGTTAAGCCTGACTGCTTTTTGTGCCAATCTACCTAGGGTTAAGCACAGGTTAATTTAGTGACTTTTTGTGATTCACCTTGCAAGGGATTGTGGCTGTTGCCTGACCAGGGCTCACACCCCAGTCAGCCAACAACCCAGTTTCTCACACCCTGCATTCATATTTAGACTTCAATTTGTGATGTCACAAACTCACGCTGGTTACCACTATACCCTTGGTGCAACTGGGCTTCCTTGATGAATTACTCCTACTCGTATCCCACAGTTTTCCTGGTACACACACCTGACCCCTGTCTTGACTGGATGCTTTGTGGTTCTCTAGCAGTCCACCTGGCCGTAACGATTATGATAGATTTCACTTCATTCTGCCATTTCTCTATTCAATCTCCAGACGGTTGGAGTCTAATTCTTCTGTGAAAGTGGTATCATTTCCGCTCCTCCTATTACCAATTTCTGTTCTGCACACTTTTGGTAGAACAGTCTAAAAGGATTACCCAAATCCAAATAATTTCAGCCCAATTGCCAGATGTGTTTCCTCCTGCATGTCAAGTGGTCTGTCAGCTTCTTTCAGTTTCCTGATTAAGAGTGTCTCACCACACCATTGCTGATCTCTTGCTCCTCCTTAGAGATTGCAGTTCTTCTACCATTGCAGATTATAATAAATTCCCCTAGAAGTGTGACCTTTAGCTTGTGTATCACACCTGTGCTGGTTTTGATATAAATGTCTGGTTTCTGCTTTCTTCTCTCTTTACTCTTTACTATACTTTCTTTCCTAGGAATTGGAATGGGGAGAGGATGTGGCCTCACAGCCAGAGCTGCCGACTTTGGAGCTGGGGAACCAGGTTCGAGCCTTGGCATCGGCTCAGCATCCTGTGATTCTGGGCAAATCACATAATCTCCCTGTGCCTACCAAAAAATGAATGTGTTCTTGTGTAACGTAACTGGTGCTCATGTAAAGTGATCCAATACCTTCGTGTCGAGTTACCGCTATATAAATCTGCAAAAAAAAAAATGTGAGTACCCTTTTAAAAGGCTAAGCTAGCACCATTGTCATTTAACTATGTAACAAGAGGCCCTGCGTTGTTTTGTTTTATACACTTACTTTGTCTCACTTACCTTACAGTGACATAGAGTTCCACTGAGCTCAGTCTCATTCCCTGTCCTAATGATGACCGCATAATTCAGTTGAAATGTTCTCAACACATATGGCCACAAAGACATTTCAAGGAATCCACTTGATACAGAGTATGAAGAGCTGAGTATTGTAGACTTTGTAGTTGAAGAAATGCTGTAAAATTGTTGTGTCTTTGGTCTGTTGCATTCCTCCATTTGCTCACTTTTCTGGCTATGAGTCCTAATCATCTGCATCTTGTGTTTCCCCTCACACTGAAAAAATACAGGTTTATTCAGAGTCTAATTTATTGTTTGTCTATGTCGGATATATTTGCAAAATAAGAAATTATGTTTTATTGAGTAATTTCCTGTCACATGGTTTAGGTCAAATAACATTGCTAATTTTTTACATCCTTTATTGTTTTTTGTAAAATACTGACTATCTCACTAAAATATTTTAAGCTATTTTTCAATAATAGCTTGTTGGACACTGTTCTATACAGGAAATTAACTATGGGCATCTGAAATCTCTGAGTAACTTGTAATTGTGGCCCCTGCACAAATAGGTATTGCCAGACTCTCGTAATAATGGTCTAAGCCAGCAGTGCAAATACTTTATGTAAAGGGACTTAGAATACAACTTGTAGTCCCCGCTCTGCAATACTTCATTCTGAATAGTCAAGAAGAGGCGATTAAAACTGAATTGGTTCAAACAGAAGACTATACAAACATTGTTGTCCAAATGGAGATAGGGCAAGATGTACCTGCCACATGAAAGTTATATATTACTATGTTCAAAATTAGGATTTGACAACAGATGCCCATTTTGACTATGAAGGACACTTGAAAAGCTATTCCTTCTCTTATAGGGTGGGTATGCATTCCGGCAGTGACATATCATTTTGTAAGTGAAAAAGTTATGCATTTAAACCTTCCTTCATTGGCTAAACTGTAGGTTTATTTTGACAAAGCTCAAAAGATTGTGAAACTGACAAAGGATACTTTCATTACAAGATTGAGAGTAGGTGAGACCAAATTTCATCTTCAAATAATTTTACTTTTGAGATTCATGGAGATAAAAGATCTCTACTAACTCCATAGAAGCACATTAGAAATTGAAGGGTGCTCGAAGCATTATATAATATTTGTGGGTTAATGTGATACTTCTCTTCTCATGACCACCCACGTGGCCACCCACTCCAATGCATATACTGAAAAACCAAAGGTTAAAGTAACGTTATGGCTAGGTGTCATAAAAAGATCTGTTTTTGTTTTTTAAAAAAACCTTTAAAATTCAATGAAAAAAGCAAAGGTTAAAGTAACGTTAAAGTTAGGTGAATTTGTCAGTGAAAACATTAATGTTTTGAACTAAAAAACACACAGAAATGCACCAGATATAGTTAGCTGAGCTGACAATAACTTGCTCCCCCGCCATGCACTGCTTAAGATCTCACATATTACATCCCTCATGACACATTCTATAACATCATTCATGACATCACTGATGACATAATTGATTACATCACTGATGACATCATTCAACCTTCTTTTGTACACATTGTTCAATAAACAGGTAAAGCATTAGTGCTCTGAAAGTAAGTACAAAGTAGTGCAGAAGAATATGAGGCATCAATAATGCCATCACAGAAACAACTCCCTTAGGTGTAAAAAGCATGGGTTATGTGCCACTTTGACCCTATACCATATACTTCACGGGTAAAGTAGTTGACATTAACAATCAACCACAGATATATGGGAAACCCTCAACACATACGGTGTTCAAGCTGTACACAACTGTTCAGAGAAAGCCAAGTTCTTAAAAATACTGAGCGTCTGTTCCAAAATGAATGCCCTACTATGAACAGCTTTTATCTGTATCAAACCCCTGACTGTCCCCAAACCTACAATGAGAAATGAAATTGATATGAGTAGAGAAGCAGTACTATACACAGTATTCACTCTATGGGGAGAGTTTATCCTGTTCCACACTGACTGCAGACAGTGAAACTCTCATGAGAAATATACTGCAGAGTATTAGAAAGAATCTACAGTATACACTCTATGCAACACTTTATACAAAAAAAGACACTGGGCCCAATTCACAAAGGTAAACTGAGACGAAAGTCTAACTTTACGACTTTTGGTATTCACAAAGGGCATTTATGAGTAGTAAAGTTAGACTTTTGTCTCAGTTTAACTTAAGTTTTGGTCTAAAGTTTAACTGAGACCAAAAGTCTAGTCTCAGTTAAACTTAAGACCAAAACTTAAGTTAAACTGAGACAAAAGTGTAACTTTACTACTCATAAATGTTTTTTGTGACTACCGAAAGTTGTAAAGTTAGACTTTCGTCTCAGTTTACCTTTGTGAATCGGCCCCACTATTCGCTTAAAATAAGCAACGTCTAAAGGTGCTAAAGATTATACTACCTGCAGCTTTCATACTGTGGTAAAACCTTTACAGGTAGCCCAACTTATGAAGCAAAACAAGCACATGCACATAGCTTAATAACTGGTGCATACAGTCTTATATGTTACGTAGAAATTTTCATGCTGAGACGATTCTGTCTAATAACTCAGGGCTGCTTACAATTCTTAGTATATTGCATGTAGAATCTTTGTCCTGTTGCAAACTTTTTCTGCAGAGCCTAAAAACCTGTGTTTAACATAATTGGCACAAGTTGTCACCTTTCATCTGTGCACAGTGTTACTCTTCAATGCAAACATTTATAAAGTGTTCAATACCGCTACACACCTGTGATGCATTAGAAGCACATGTATTTGGTAAACAGTTACACCAATTAGCTGGATCCAGGCTATTCAAAATTAGGTAGAAAAGTAATATGGTAGTTATCCACCCCTTTGTAAACTATTAAACAAACTAGCACACTCATTGGATGATGTCATCATTGATGTCATCAATGATGTCTTAGAACATGTCATGAGTGATGTAATATGTGAGGTCAGTGAATTTCTAAGGGCTATTTTTAAAACAAAAAGAGATCTTTTTATCACACCTAACTATAATGTTACTTAACCTTTGGTGCTTTCAGTGAATTTTTAGGTCTTTTTTAATGTACAGTAATATTTGATTACCATTTTTATTACCTTCGGCCGGGTGTGGCTAGGGATTGGCCACAGTGCCTTATGTTTTTTTATAGGGGAGGGGGCCATGTGCACCCCTACCCAAGCCTAATTAAGCCCACTACCCCCTGGGGCCTCAAGGGCCTTATGTTTTTTACAGGAGAGGAGAGCCGCGTGGCCTCTCCCTAAAAAATTGTGCACTGGGGACCCCATCCCCCTGGGCCTTTCTTTTAAAGGGGAGGCGGACCATGTGGCCTCCTCCCAGAGCCTTATTGGTCCCTGGGGACCCCAGGGACTAATAAGGCAGTTTTTTGTAATTAAAGGGGAGGGGGGCCACAGGGCCCCCAAGCCTTATAAGGTCCTTGGGACCCCAACCCCCAGGCCTTTTTTATAAAAGGGGAAAGGGGCCGTGTGCAACCCCCTGTGAGCCTTATTAAGCCCTTGGGAACCCGTCCCCCTTGGGCCATTTTTTTTCATTGAAGGGAAGGGGGACCATGTGGCCCATCCCCAAGCCTTGCAAGGCCCTGGAGACCCCATCCCTCAGGGCCATTTCTCAAAATTAAGTGGAGGGGGCAGTGCAACCCCCTCCCTGTGCCACTATTGGCCCCGGGGATCCCATCCCCTGCGGCCCGCATTTTTAGGAGTTGGGTGCCCAAATGCCTTTGGGGCTGCGAGAGGGGAGCCCCAAGGCCCCCCCCGGCCCCAGCTGGCTTCCTGAATGCAGCAGGAGCCAGCATTGCTCCCACCCACAGGGACCAGCTACTAATGCTGCTCCCTCCAGGAGGGAGTAATCTTTTGATCTGGATCCCTGACCCCATCAGCAGTCCCACCTGATCACAACATTTTTTGCACATTTTTTATGTTTTTGGCCTGGGGGTGGGGGTCGATCTGGGTCCCCCACATGGGGCCTAGGGTGTCTGAGTATCCCACCTCTCCCCCCTTATATATATATTTTTTTAAACGTGTTCAGTCCTGTAATGGCTGCCAGCAACATTATTCTCATGTTGCTGACAGACAATCAGATCACTTGCTCCAGCAGGAGTCTGACGTCTGTGGGAGCGAGATGGCCCAAGGAAAGCAAAGCTCCCTGTTCCAATCAGAATGCTCCATTTTTAGACTGGCGCTTCCGTGAGAGTCTCTTGAGAGTCTCGCGAACCCAAACATCGACATTTACAATTATTTTTTAATCTTAAATTCTCAAAAACTACTAAATGAATTTACAAAAAATCACAAAAATCACGGTCTCTGGACAAAGATCTAACTTACTGCCAAATTTGGTGTAATCTTGAACAGCAGTTTTTGCTGTAGCCCTCCCTAAAGATTTTATGGAAAATGCATGGGGATTATGCATTTTGGGACCCCCTTTTTTCTCAACCACATCTTGATGGATCAACCTAACACTTTCTGTGCACAAACCAATATAAATGATAGTACCCCATTGAAATGCATTGTAGTGAATCGAAGATTTTGAGGGTTACCAAAAGGAGAACTATAAAGGGTGATAACAGACTTTAGTTACATTAGAATTCATTTGTTGATCGTACCATACTAATTTCAGGAATTGTGGTGTGTTCTAAGGTGATTTTACCCTGTGAAAAACCTTCTGCTGGGATATCATGAATCATGTTTGAGAGAAAACTATTTTCACATGCTTGTCCCATACAGATTTGGAAGGTGCTCCAGAAGCTAAAATGAGAGCATATTTTCTGTAAATTCACATTATCTTTCTCAGTCATGTGAGAATGAAGTCTGACATTCTCAGTAAAACATGTACATCCAACAAGGGTAGAGACTGTCAGTTGATTCCTTTGTGTTCTACTGCAGCTTCCCAGAGTGTTCTAAAGAACAACTAGAGTGCTAACAGCCTTACTTATGACAAAAGTATGGCACACCTGAAGCCATCTTGATTGGAATAAACACTTAAAACATTTAATTTAAAAAGGAACAAAATGATGGGGTTCATTTTGTCATAGAAATTATGGTTAGTGCTGTAGAAAGAAAAATTAGGACATGTTTTAAGTGAGATCTCAAAGATCTTCCTGTTATATTTCAACAGGAGCAGCCTGTCAGTTGATGCCTTTGTGTTCTACTGCAGCTTCCCAGAGTGTTCTAAAGAACAACTAGAGCGCTAACAGTCTTACTTATGACAAAATTATGGCACACCTGAAGCCATCTTGATTGGAATAAACTGGTAACTCTTAAAACATTTAATTTAAAAAGGAACAAAATGAGGGGGTTCATTTTGTCATAGAAATTATGGTTAGTGCTGTAGAAAGAAAAATTAGGACATGTTTTAAGTGAGATCTCAAATATCTTCCTGTTATATTTCAACAGGAGCAGCCTGTCAGTTGATGCCTTTGTGTTCTACTGCAGCTTCCCAGAGTGTTCTAAAGAACAACTAGAGAGCTAACAGTCTTACTTATGACAAAAGTATGGCACACCTGAAGCCATCTTGATTGGAATAAACTGGTAACACTTAAAACATTTAATTTAAAAAGGAAAAAAATGAGGGGGTTCATTTTGCCATAGAAATTATGGTTAGTGCTGCAGAAAGAAAATTTAGGGCATGTTTTAAGTGAGATCTCAAATCCTCTTCTATTTCATTAGAAAATTCTGACATGCAGACTGAAACAATCACTTTCAATACCAGCAGTAGACTTCCAGTTAACTCCCTGGTGAGCAGTAGCTTTACTACAGTGATCTAATGAACAACTAGAGTGCTAACATTCTGAATTTATGGCAAATGTGTGACACATCTGAATGCCTTCCTGATGGAATCAAAGTAAAAACTGAAAGCATTTCCTACTGAGGAGACTGCAGTAAATGACGAAATTAGGAAACTTCATAACAAATAAGTCTCCCAAGATGGCCACCAGAGAAAAAAGAGCCCAAATGTAGCACAAATATCACCCAGATGTAGCCCACATATAGCCCAATGACAGAAGTGTGCAAAACACTTTTTATTTTTAGTTTTTCTGCAGTTTTATATAGTGCCTACTGGTCAGGTATTGGAGCATTACATCTTACTTGGACCCCTTATTGCGTATTTTGCACGAAGTACATGAGATTGATCTTGCGAAACATTGAACTTTACGATTCTGTTAACCTGAAGTTGCTCTGAACCGGGCTTTGTAACACCCGTTTTTACCTACTGGTTTTAATTAATTCTCACTGTATTGTATTAGGAAAGAGGATTTACTGTTTTTATGTACACTTTTATGATCTATGTTTCTAAATCAGATCAAATAAAGTTTAATGAATTCTATGGCAGGACGGAGGCGAGGATTATGCACATCTTTCCTCACTTTATTTGCATAGCAGTTCAAAGAAAACGTAACACAACAATCATTAAACAAAAGACTACACAACCCATGAACCATTAGGGGGTAGTCTCCAAGGCAACTATAGTCCAATCATATCACAGTCCATCGTATATAATATCGTGACGTCCCTTCCACTTCCTCTTTCTTCACTGCTCGTCAGTTAAGTGCATTCCTTACATTCTTGGCTTAATCTGACGTTGTTGCTGTTTGTATAGCGGTTTCTTGTGCACGTTATTAGCATTATTGCCTTGGTATTGTTTCATATTCCCTGCGCAGCAGGCTCTTGCCCGAGCGCGTTCTCCCCCTCGCAGTTTCTCCCGCTGTATGCTCTGCGCGCGGTGAGATCCTGTCAGGCACGTCTGGTCCGAGCGAGGCAGCTCCGTCGAGCGCTCCCGCTGGTCTTTACGCGCGTCCGCTTGATTCCCGACCAACCCTCGCCTAATTTTGACACCGCTATGCGGTGATTTCCCCCACACGCCCACGTTAATTGGTATTGCGCCTCAGGCTATTCTTATAACAGCTTCGGGGAAAGCCCAGCTGTTGGAGCACCGGCGAGGGGGCTGTCTTAAGGATTTTAAGGGCATTTGTTCTGTGCTCACACCCTCTGCTATCATGTCTTCTCCAGAAGACCATTTTTACTCCTCCTACCAGGAAGTGGAGGAGGAATGGCCCCCCAACTTCTCCCTCCAGCAGTGGACCAAGCCCTCTCTCTGGCTATTTCTAGGGCGCTGGCTCCTCTTAGGGATCAGGTTGATAAACTGGCGAAAAGCATCCCTGGGGTGTTCAGTGACCCAGATCTGGTGGTGGTGGGTCCAAGTAGCTCCCAGATGGGGAATAAAAGGGCCGTTAAGCATAACGCGGGGCACTTGGAAGGATTTGATAAACTTACGGAGACCTTCCTCAAGAGTGAGCGAACGCTAAAACATGCACCCTGCCGGGAGGAGGAGGGGCCCGGAGAAAATTGCGACACTGTCACCACTATTGTAGACCCCGACGGCGGGTTTCCCTTAGAGGGAGAGGGTGTATCGGAGGACGATTTCTCCTCCGATGAGGATAAGGACTCGGGGCGACCCTGGCGTCCAGAGTCCCACTCCTCTCAGTCCCCGGTTGGGGACGGGGTCCACTCGGACATGTTCGAGCCTACCCACATTTACCATCCTAGGTCGGCAGAGTGGACACCTGATGCCAAAGTGGCAGAGTATGTGGTGGGGAAAAGCCATCAACCCCTTGAAAGGGAGGTCAGGAATAGGATGAGGGGAGAATGCCCCAGGCCCTCATTGAAGGGGAAGGTGGCACACACGCCTGAAATTGATGAGAAATGATGTACCTTTTTCTCCAAGTATATAAGGGATCCCAAGAAAGGAATTGATAGGTCTTGGACGTGGTAGGGCCTTTGACCCAAATTATTCAATTGACGGAGCGTTCCAAAGAGTCAGGATCCCCTTTGTCCACGGATATTGTGGCTGGTTGGGCGCACTACCCTAAACCCTAAAACACTACCCCCTCCACTACCCAAACACCACTGCACTACCCTAAACCCTAAAACACTACCCCAGCACGACACCCTACACTACCCAAACATAACTGCACCACCCTAAACCCTAAAACACTACCACCAGCACGACTCCCTACACTACCCAAACACCACTGCCCTACCCTAAACCCTAAAACACTACCCCCAGCACGACTCCCTACACTACCCAAACACCACTGCACTACACTAAACCCTAAATATACCCCCAGCATGACCTCCCACACTACACAAACACCACTGCACTACCCTAAACCCTAAAACACTACCCCCAGCACGACCCCCTACACTACCCAAACACCACTGCACTACCCTAAACCCTAAAACACTAACCCCAGCATGACCCCCTACACTACCCAAACACCACTGCACTACCCTGTACCCTAAATCACGACCCCCTACACTACACAAACACGACTGCACTACCCTAAACCCTAAAACACTACCCACAGCATGACCCCCTTCACTATACAAACACCACTGCACTGCCCTAAACCCTAAAACACTACCCCAGCACTACCCCCTACACTACCCAAACACCACTGCACTAACATAAACCCTAAAACACTACCCCCAGCACAACCCCCTACACTACACAAACACCACTGCACTACCCTAAACCCTAAAACACTACCCCCAGCACGACTCCCTACTCTACCCAAACACCACTGCACTACCCTAAACCCTAAATCTACCCCCAGCACGACCCCCTACACTAGCCAAACACCACTGCACTACCCTAAACCATAAAACACTACCCCCAGCATGACCCCCTACACTACACAAACACCACTGCACTACCCTAAACCCTAAAACACTACCACCAGCATGACCCCCTACACTACTCAAACACCACTGCACTACCCTAAACCCTAAAACACTACCCCAGCACAACCCCTACACTACCCATACACCACTGCACTACCCTAAACCCTAAAACACTACCCCCAGCACGACCCCCTACACTACTGCACAACCCTAAACCCTAAAACACTACCCCCAGCACGACCCCTCACACTACCCAAACACCACTGCACTACCCTAAACCCTAAAACACTACCCCAGCACGATCCCCTACACCACCCAAACACTACTGCACTACCCTAAACCCTAGAAAAGAAACCCCCACCCCATGCCCAATCCCCCTTACCTCTCACTCCTCATGGTTCCTCTCTCCTTGTGGTTCCTGCTTCACGTCATCTCTGAGGGGCGGTGCACGTCGTTGTGAGGAAACGGAACAGCCTCTGTTTCCTTACAACGACATGGATCGTCTTACATGTTTTAGAACGCATGGTCATTTACCATACATACCTTTACAACAAAATTTGTTGTAAAGGCATGCGTGGTAAATTACCATGCGTTCTAAAAATGCGTAGTAATGACTTCGTGATGTACAACGCATGCGTGGTAATGCATGCGTTGTAATGGTATCGCAAAGTAAAAAGTCGTTGTAACGGCTGTTTACCGATCGAAGCTGGCCCCTGTTCTTCAGTGAGATGTTTATTTGATTAATTAGGAGGAAGGAATGTGGTTTTTTTACCGAAAAGTGCATTCCCGGCTGTTGTATTGTGAAAGTGTCCACGTGGCCTGGTTTCACTTCCTGTGAGAGAGTGGAAGAGTCTGTTTGGATCTAAAGGAGTTGTGTTGTTGGACAGGGCCGGCGCGACATGTCATCAGAAAACATAGCTAATGGAAAGCGTCCTCCCTGAAGTGTGGAGCAGTGCCATGAGAGGTCAACGAGTGTGCGTCCCACCGCAGTCTGACCGTACCGCGTGACCCATGTGCCGCCTCCAGGGTACGGGAGGCAGAAGTGGCATCGCAGGTCCTCTTGAAGACCGTTGTAGCACTAATTCTACATTTTGGTACTAGGGCATTTTAACTTCGTTGTTCCTGCCAGATACAAAGAGAAGATCCTGTGTTATTCAGTGCCCTCGTTACCTTTTATGTTGGTTGGGGTGCTTGTCACTTCACTGCCCCGCCGGTGCACACGACTGGTCACCCCACCTCGTGTGCCATCTGCAGGGCCTCTGCCCTCGGATCACTGGTTTCGGTTTCTGGAGTGGCAACATAAAAAGTTGCTCCCAAAGGACTAGCCTGAACACTTAGGTGAATATCCCCTGCACCAGCATTCCACGGAAATTCTTTCCTAGCTCTCCCACGTCAACGAGCACGGCTCCGCTCGCGACACCGTATGACGTCATCGGAGCTATAAGAGGACCTCGCCGGCGTGCTGGACGTCAGTTCCACCCACTTTTTCCGTGCCACCGAGGCAAACAGGAGACCGAGACATTTTCACATGTATACATAGTATAATAAATATATATATATTCACTGAAAAACCATAGGCTTCAGGCACGTTATAGTTAGAAATTAGCATTTAAAAAACCTTAGAAATTCACTGAAAAAACCATAGGTTTCAGGCACGTTATAGTTAGAAATTAGCATTTAAAAACCTTTGAAATTCACTGAAAAAACCATAGGTTTCAGGGGCGTTATAGTTAGTTGGACATTTCACTCGTACAAAACCATAGAAATTCCCCCGTTATAGTTAGTTCAGCTAACTATAACTCGCGTGCTCCGCAATGCACTGCTGATGACGTCACATATTACATCACTCATGACATGGTCAGTGACATCACTCATGACATCACCGATGACATCTCAAATGACATCACTGATGACATCACTGATGACATCACTGATGACATCACTGATGACATCATCCAGTGAATGTGTGTTTTTCTGAAAATTAAATATGTTTTATATATGTATATCTCAAGGTCGATGGAAGAATAAATGGGTATATAAGTGTCTAAATGGATGATTTTGTTTTGTAAAATTGATTGTATAACTGACTAAGTGTATCTTAGTGAATACATGGGTTAGTGAGTAATGTTTAAATATGAAAATATCTGTATCAGTCTCTCACTTTGTGTATAAGTGGCTGCATGGGTTGGTGAGTAGCTACATGAGTGTCTATATGGGTTATTAGTTGGTTTTTTGAGTATCAGTATGAGTGTCTGAGTGTCTGTATGGTTCGGTGGGGGTATTACTTAGTGCATAGATGCATGAATGAGTGACTCACTGTTTGTATGTGTTGAAGACAGCATGTGTGCAGGACTGTATAGGTGGATGAGTATGTGTATGGGTGTGTTAGTGAGTGAATGACTGTCTCAATAGTGTCTTTATGAGTAACTACATATGTTTTAAACTAGTATATGTGAGTATTGGTGTATATAAGTGAGTATATGTGAGAGTGAGAGATTGGAAGAGTTCCTGTACAAATAAGTAGGTGTTTCTATAAGTGATTGTTTAAGAGAGTAAGTATGTGTAAGTTTCTATAGAAGTAAGTGTGGTAGTGTGTGTATAACTGTATATGCAAGTAAATGGATGTTTGATACTTTGTTTGCATGTGTGACTATGTGTGTGAGTAACTCTATGGATGAGTGGCGGTGTGTAACAGGATGTATAGGTGTATGAGTACATATGATGAGTGAGTACATGTATGAGTGACTGTATAGGGACTGTTGGTGAATGAGTGGATGTGTGTGTAGATCTTGGAATTACTGAATAGGTGTGTTGTAACTGGTATTGGTATGTCCATTGTTTTAAAAATGTTAGTTTGTATTTTTGAGTGTGTGTATCAAAGGTTATATTAGGGTGAGAGGAGGTCTGCCACTCTATCACAAGGATGATGTTATCAGTGATGTCATCAGTGATGTCATTTGAGATGTCATCAGTGATGTCATGAGTGATGTCACTGACCATGTCATGAGTGATGTAATATGTGACGTCATCAGCAGTGCATTGCGGGCACGCGAGTTATAGTTAGCTGAACTAACTATAACGGGGGAATTTCTATGGTTTTGTACGAGTGAAATGTGCAAGTAACTATAACGTCCCTGAAACCTATGGTTTTTTCAGTGAATTTCAAAGGTTTTTAACATGATAATTTGTAACTATAACGTCCCTGAAACCTATGGTTTTTTTCAGTGAATTTCAAAGGTTTTTAAATGCTAATTTCTAACTATGATGTTCATTAAACCTATCTGCTGTGCGATCCAAAAACAAGCTGGTGCTTGTAGTGTTATGGACAGTGGACGCAACCATGTTACCTCAGGCAGTGGGGAAGATCTCGGTCATGAACCTGTGTCGTCGCCCCCTGTAAGCGGAAGCGCAGTGGGCTGGTCCAACGTACGCCACTCCAGCGTAGAAGTGGGAATAAATAGGGCGGGGTTCTGGGCGTGGTTCACTTGTGTGAAAGCCAACGCGTCTGCTAGAGCGGCGACCCTCACCCTGCCACGTGGCTGCCGCCATGACCGCGGGCCTCCTCGACACAAGCCCCCTGCGAACACAGCGGCACAGCACTGCACAGTTATGTCTGTACAGACTACTGCCTTCGATATACACTGCGGACAGCAGGGCTCACAATTCAGATTGAGTCGCGATTCCAGATGACGGAGTCCAGTAGGCATGACACATTGCTCCCAGTGCGGCCCGCCCAGACCACGCATCATCGCAGGCTGCGTACACACTGAGCGCCAGAGGTACCACTAACTCAGTGCACCACAAGTAAACACCACGTGGCCTTATTAAGGCAGAATTCATTAAACAAAAGACATTGCTACCAGTGCGGCCCACACAGACCACGCATCATCGCAGGATGCGCACACGCTGAGTGCTTCAGGTGCCACTAGCTCACTGCACCATAAGTCATCACCACGTACCCTTAAACCTACATAATATCCTTTTAGTATCCTTGCTTCAAGAACTTTTTGATATCAATTATAGCTTTAGTACAATGACCAAATTCATCTTGCAAGTCCAAAGGAACACTGAATGGCAGTCTACACTGTGGACAGCAGAGCTCACAATTTGAATTCAGTCTTGATTTATTAATTGCAGACAGAATTGTACTCTATGTCGTTGAATTTTCTCAAGAGGAAGGGACAAAAGCTTTCCTCGATGTCTGTGCTGACTACTGCCTTCGATCTACACTGCGGACAGCAGGGGCTCACAATTCAGATTGAGTCGCGATTCCAGATGACGGAGTCCAGTAGGCATGACACTTTGCTCCAAGTGCGGCCCGCCCGGACCACGCACGCATCATCGCTAGCTGTGCACACGCGGAATGCTTCTGATGTTCCTACCTCAGTCCACCACAACTGATGGACCCTTTATGACAGAATATTTTGTGTATGATTTCACATCTGGTGCCCCTAACTTAGTGTAGCACAAGTCATGGTCCCTTTATGATTGAATCTCTGTGTGTGATCTGATGATTACTGTTGTACTTGTTACCAGCACCAACCATTCCCGGAGGGCTGGCTTACACTCACCCCACACACATCCAGCACAGACGTCACTGGACATGTGACCCTGGTAATAAAAAGGAGTCGAGTGCACGTGCTCGTACCCAGTTCCACTATCTATCTGTGTCCGTGTGTTCATTATGTATGCAACATGCTGCCCCTGGGCCCTACCACATTACATTGTGCTCTGGACAGCGTATGCAACCAACTTACCTTTGACAGTGGGAGAAAACTTTGGTTATGTAACTTTGTCTCGGTCATTGTACAAGTACGTACGTAGAGACTGGATGATTAGAGTACTGCAAGGAGAGTGTATAGTGAATTAATAAGTGCGTGGGGATTGGCGGAGTGATTGTATAAGTACATATGTTGCCGCACCCTAAATCCTACAACGAGCTTGTCTCTAATTGGCTGCCCTCCATGTCCCAAAAACTGAAATTTGGATTTTACATGGTCCAGTATTGCTACAGCTGCAATCCTCCACTGAATGTGCAATAAACATTCACACCCACACAGATGTGTCATGTCCACCATCTTTCTTGTGTGGAACTATGGATGAATGTAGGGTCAGTGATTCCCCGTACCTTCCATGTTGGCCATGTTCAGGGACTTGGCTCACAGAGTGACACATTGACGCATGCGACCCGGGTGACGGCAGCACTACAACAAGAACACCGGCATGCCAGTGTTGCAAGATTTTTAAGCATTCTCTAGCCCAAAGACAACCAAAAAGTAGCCCAAACTAGCTACTTTAAGGAAGGAGGGGCAGGGACATCGTCAAGCAGGCGGTGAATGGATTGGAATTGATGTTGCAGCAGGCTGCCAAGTAAATATTTGTCTAATAAGGCGCTTTAACATACTAGTTTGCTGGAGCGCTGTATATATATTTATAATCTGGCAACTAGCACAAACCTAAATTTTACCGCACAAACGGGAAAAATATAGCCCAATTGTGCGTGATCTAGCCCAATCTGGCAACAGTGCCGCATCAGTTGATTCCTCATACAGCTCACGATGGAGCCACGCCCATAGCTCCGGAGTCATTCTTCACAGCCTCATGCAGAACTGGCATACGCCAGGTCAGCCCACTCCGCTTACGCTTACAGGGAAGGACAACAACGCTACATGGCCCAGATTTTCATTGCAGTGATCTTCTGGTCACACCCTAGTTGTCAGTACGCCACAGCCACTCCCTCACGGCTAGTATACACCCACACCACACCCATCCAGCACAGGCGTCACAGGACATGTGACCCTGCCAATAAAAAAGACTGGGCGCATGTGCTCAACGCCATTTCAGAGTTGCTCGCACCGGATGCACTGCAGCCGGCACAGGCACACGGGCACGGGACGGTTACTTTCGGTCCACTGAGGTACGGGTACCGTAACTGCTGAGCAGGTGTAAAGCCTGCGGTGATGGCCCGTCCCGGCGGTCTGGACAGCTCAGGTTTTGTGTGCCCTGCTGGACCGCAGTGTAGGCCTGAGCCACCGAACAGGGAGGCCTACCACCACGTGCGTGGCCTCACTGTTCACTGAGTTAGTGGCACCGCAAGGACTGAGTGGGTGTGCAGCCTGCAATGATGATAGGTGCACTAGTATGTCCTCTGGCATGGCAAAATCAAGACGCAGCACCAAATGTGAGACCTGTTGGCCTGCGGAGCGGGACTGCATGATGCGGAGGGTGCCCTGTCTGCGAAAAGGTGAGCAGTGAGGCCTGGGTGCACAGCGGTGGGCAAATACGTCTGGGCGGCGGGAGTGGATACACAAAGGCGGCACAGCGATTTAGGCGTACGCAATCGTATATACTCTCCCATTACTAATTCTGTACTATGTTTAGATGTGGGAGCTTGAGGGCTCCACTAGGTCCCGGCACGTGGTTGGAGACACAGCACTCACTGTCCCTCTTCATCTCTTCCTTTCTCTCCTTCACACTCTTTCTCTCTCTCTTCTTCTCTCACTCTTTCTCTCTTTCTCTTTGTCTTCCTCTCACTCTTTCTTTCTTTTTCTCTCTCTCTTCCTGTCACTCTCACTGTTTCTCTCTTTCTCTCTGTATTCCTCTGACTCTTTCTTTCCTTTCCTCTCTGTCTTCCTCTCACTCTTTCTTTCTCTCTCTATCTCTCTTTCTCTCTCATTTGATGGACGCATGACGCACAATCTTATCTTGCTTTTTGTCTTGCAGGCCTGCGATGAAGCGTGGCCATCCTGCAATCAACACTCAACCTAAATTGTGAGCTCCGCTCTCCGCGTGTACACAACGGGTGAGGAGGTTTCTTCGGCACGTGGTGGACCCTCTTCGACACATGCCCATGGTGTAAGGTGAGCACAGAGGCTTGTTTGCGCAGCGGCGGGCAGTCACCTCCGGGCAGTGGGACTGCATGGGGTGCAGCAGCCTGGGTGCGCAGCGGCACGCAGTCACCTCCGGGCAGTGGGACTGCATGGGGGGCAGCAGCCTGGGTGCGCAGCGGCGGGTAGACACCTCTGGGCAGTGGAAGTGGATGGGGTACACTAGCCTGGATACACAAAGGCGGGACAGCGATTTAGGCATACGCAGTTGTATGTACTCATCCATTACTGATTCCATTTTTATGTTTCAGATGACTAAGCTTGAGGGCTGCCCTATATCCCGGCATGTGGTTGGAGACACACCGGTGACAGAAAGGTGAGCTGTGAGGATTTTCTCCACAGTGTCAACACTCACTCTCCCTCTCCATCTCTTCCTTTCTGTCACTCACACTCTTTCTCTCTCTCTCACTCTCTATCTCTTCCTTTTCTCTCTCTCACACTCTTTCTCTCTTTCTCTGTCTCTTCCTCTCTCTCTCATTCTTTCTTTCTCTCTCTCTTCCTCTCTCTCACTCTTTCTCTCTCTCTCTTCCTCTCTCTCACACTGTTTCTCTCTTTCTCTCTTCCTTGTATCTCACTCTTTCTCTCTTTCTCTGTCTTCCTCTCTCTCACACTTTCTCTCTTCCTCACTCTCACTCTTTCTCTCTCTCTCTTCCTTTCTCTCACTGTTTCTCTCTCTCTCTTCCTCTCTCTCACTCTTTCTCTCTCTCTTCCTCTCTCTCACTCTTTCTCTCTCTCTCTTTCTGTCTCTCACTCTTTCTCTCTGTCTTCCTCTCACTCTTTCTTTCTTTTTCTCTCTCTCTTCCTGTCACTCCCACTGTTTCTCTCTTTCTCTCTGTCTCCCTCTCACTCCTTCTTTCTTTTTCTCTCTGTCTTCCTCTCACTCTTTCTTTCTCTCTCTCTCTCTCTCTCTCCTTTGATGGACGAATGACGCACAATCCTATCTTGCTTTTTATCTAACAGGCTGTGATTCACGAATCGACGTCCCCCCACACCACCACAGCTGAACGCGTGTACAAACTGCGATGATGCGTGGCCATCCTGACAACGCCTGACAAAGTTGCTTCAGCACGTGGTGCACCCTCTTACACACACGCCGGTGGCGGAAGGTGAGCAGAGATATTTCTTTCCGCAGCAGCGGGCAGTCACCTCTGGGCGGTGGGAGTGGATAGTGTTCAGCAGCCTGGGCGCACAAGAGCGCACAGACACCTCCGAGCAGTGGGAGTGGATGGGCTGCAGCAGCCTGAGTGCGCATTGCCGAAACAGATAATTAGGCGTGTGCAGTTGTATGTACTCTGCAATTACTAATTCTATACTATCTTTCAGATCACTAAACTTAAGGGTGCACTATGTCCCGGCACGTGGTTGGAGACACACCGGAGGCACAAAGGTAAGCTGCGAAGATTTTCTCCAGTGTCAACAATCCCTCTCCATCTCTTCCTTTCTCTCTCTCACACTTTCTCTCTTTCTCTGTCTGTTCCTCTCTCTCATTCTTTCTTTCTCTCTCTTCCTCTCTCTCACTCTTTCTCTCTCTCTTTCTCTCTTTCTCTCTACCTCTCTCTCACACTGTTTCTCTCTCTCTCTTTTCCTTGTATCTTACTCTTTCTCTCTCTCACTCTTTCTCTTTCTCTGTCTTTGTCTGTCTTCCTCTCTCACTCTTTCTCTCCTCTCTCTCACTCTTCCTCTCTCTTCCTCTCTCTCACTCTTTCTCTCTCTCTTCCTCTCTCTCACTTTTTCTCTCTCTCCCTCTCTCACACTATTTCTCTCTTTCTCTCTCTCACTCTTTCTCTATTTCTTTGTCTTCCTCTCTCTCTCACTCTTTCTTTGTTTCTCTCTTTCTCCCTCACTCTTTCTCTCTTTCTCTTTCTCCTTTGCTGGACGCATGACGCACCATCTTATCTTTCTTTTTGTCTTACAGGCTGTGATTCACAAATGGTCCAGCGATGACACGACATGGCTGTACATAGTTTTATTTGTTGTTGTTTTGATTTAATAAAATGTTTAATATGTAAATCCATACATGACTAAGATTCTTATTTCTCCAACCTAACGTGACTGTCACATTTACTTGTGGGGGGTGGGGTTGAGGGGAGATGGCGGACAAGGAACTCCTACTGGGGGATGTTGGAGCAGTGTTGGGTGTCCGACCTGCATGATCGTTGCCTCTATTACATCTGTTCTCAGAGACTTAAGAGCCGGCGGTCTGGCTCGTAGATGAAGAACTGCGAGCCGACTAGCAGGCTCATAGAGGGAGAACCGCGGCCCGTCAGTTCGCAGAGGAAGAGCTGCGGGCCAGCTCGCAGAGGAACACCTGCGGGCCGACTAGTATAGGGAAAGGTGCGGGCCATCGGCTTCCAAAGGGATAGCTGCGGAACACTGATGTGGGGAGAGGGAGCGTGAAGAGCGTATCTCGCAGAGAGACACCTCCGGTATATTTCCAGTATTGGCTTCACAGATACAACTGCGGGCCCGAGAACTCACACCCGAAGAGCTGTGAGCCGACAAGTGGTTCACAGAGGCAGACTTGCGGGCCCAAGTATATTGTTGGAGGTATGCTGTTGATGGTGGAAAAGGGTGCATTACCTGCTAATGTAGGGAGACGCAGCGTGAAAGCGGTATCTCGCACAGACAGAGCTCCGGTATATTAAATTGCCCCCGGGACCTTTCTTTTATATTTTCACTCGATGCGAGGCACAAGATGGCTGCTAACACTTCCTGGTTTGAATTGTTTGCAGCCAATCAGAGGCAAGTTCGTGCTCGGGAGTTAGGCACAGTCCAGATATATATATCTTTTTTTCCTTTAATATCTCAAAAACTACTGAACGGATTTACACCATTTCCACAAAACAGCGCTTTCTGCACCAAGACCTTTCTCCCTGCCAAATTTGCAATTCTTTCTTTGTCACACAGTACATGTAATGCACCGCTCTCATCAAGAATGGAATCAGTAATGGCACAATTTCCCTGTTGCTCCACACATAAATACATGTAAAGAACAAATCAGAATAGTTCCTTTATTTTTTCAAATTGCAAAACTTCTCTCTATTGGTTATTTTTGAACTTTCCATATAAACAGTTTTAAAAAATTTAAGAACACATACAGGTGAGAAGTTCAACGTATTCTATCAACAAACTTTCTAGAACATTCTACGACACGTGCAGGTTAAACGTTCATCATTTTTTCAAACCTAAGGATATTTTTTTGCAACATTTTCTCGAACATTTATGGGCACGTGCAGGTTAAAAGTTCACCATTGTTTTAAGTTCGAACAGTGCCTTCCAAATGCAAGTAGCAGGTGTGGTTGAACTGAGCACATTTTATCCTATCATATGAACTCTACGTTGAAACTGCTTTTTATTAACCAATCACAAAGATGCTTTTCGACAAACTAATATGCACCCTACTTTTTAGTAAATAATGTTTTTCATCTCCCAATCAGTTATCGTTTTGTATGAGAAAAAAAGTAGTTCCCCATCTTTAAACATATCTCTTATTCTACGAACGGACTGCATGAGCTACAGACATCTATCCATATCTTCCAGCTACACCTTCAAAATGCTAGTGTGGATCGTAGGACATAGCTATGTTTTCTGGTGCAAGAGGTATGAGAACAGAGATGTATTGACTTAGACCTAGGTTTACAATATGTGGACATTAAATGGTTTGGACAGAGAGGATTGAAGTGGCACCAATTACTGCCTTTGGTTAAAACGTGTTTGCATCTCCAACTCCCTGACCTCATGATTGTGCACTGTGGTGGAAATGACCTAGGCACATTGACTGGGGTAGGTTTGCAAATGCTAATGAAGGACACCTTTAGACAATTGATGTTGCTTTTGCCTCAAACTGTCTTTGTATATTCCAATATATGCCAAAGACAGAAGTGGAAATGGTCAAACAAATTTTGTCCTCAGATTGAAAAATCTAGGAAGAATGTCAACAAAGCTGTGTCTGCATACCTCAGAGACCATAGAATGGGGTCGATCTACAACAACAACATACGTTTGATATGGCTGATATCTACAGAAGTGATGGAGTACACTTCACAGATCAGGGAAATAGAGGTTTTCTGAATAACCTGAAGCTGTGCATCCGCACTTATATGTAGCTCCAACTAATAAACACAAAGGCTCTTTTTAGAGCCGCCTTATATTCCCAATATCGGTTCGCAGACTGACAACTGTGATCCGGCTAGCACAGGGAGACCTGCGGGCCGTCGGGCAGCCTCGCAAAGGGAGAGCTACGGACCGTGGGATTGGCTCGCACAGAGAGAGCTACAGGCCATCGGCTCACAAACGCAGAGCTGTGAGCCAATGGACTGGTAGTGTTTTATGGTTTAGGGTAGTGCAGTGGTGTTTGTGTAGTGTAGGCGGTCCTGCTGTGGGTAGTGTTTTAGGGTTTACGGTAGTGCAGTGGTGTTTGTGTAGTGTAGAGGGTGGTGCTGGGGGTACATTTAGGGTTTAGGGTAGGGCAGTGGTCTTTACGTAGTGTAGGGGGTCCTGCTGTGAGTAGTGTTTTAGGGTTTAGGGTAGTGCAGTGGTGTTTGGGTAGTGTAGAGGGTCGTGCTGGGGGTAGCGTTTTACAGTTTAGGGTAGTGCAGTGGTGTTTCTGTAGTTTAGGGGTCGTGCTGGGGGTAGTGTTTTAGGGTTTAAGGTAGTGCAGTGGTGTTTCTGTAGTGTAGGGGGTCGTGCTGGCAGTAGTGGTTTAGTGTTTAGTTACGTAGTGCAGTGGTGTTGGGGTAGTGTAGGGGGTCGTGCTGGGGTAATGTTTTAGGGTTTAGGGTAGTGCAGTGGTGTTTCTGTAGTGTATGGGGTCATGCTAGGGGTAGTGTTTTAGGGTTTAAGGTAGTGCTGTGGTGTTTCTGTAGTGTAGGGGGTCGTGCTGGCAGTAGTGGTTTAGTGTTTAGTTACGTAGTGCAGTGGTGTTTGGGTAGTGTAGGGGGTCGTGCTGGGGGTAGTGTTTTAGGGTTTAAGGTAGTGCAGTGGTGTTTCTGTAGTGTAGGGGGTCGTGCTGGCAGTAGTGGTTTAGTGTTTAGTTACGTAGTGCAGTGGTGTTTGGGTAGTGTAGGGGGTCGTGCTGGGGTAATGTTTTAGGGTTTAGGGTAGTGCAGTGGTGTTTCTGTAGTGTAGGGGGTCATGCCGGGGGTAGTGTTTTAGGGTTTAAGGTAGTGCAGTGGTGTTTCTGTAGTGTAGGGGGTCGTGCTGCCAGTAGTGGTTTAGTGTTTAGTTAGGTAGTGCAGTGGTGTTTGGGTTGTGTAGAGGGTCGTGCCGACAGACTGACTCACAGAGCTCCGAGCCAACGGACTGGCTTCTAAAGGCATAGCCGCGACCTCATGATGTGGGGAGAGGCAGCCTGAAAGGAGTATCTTACACAGACACAGATGCCAGTGTTGCCTCGCAGAGGTAAAACTACACACCCGATGGCTTCTACACGGAGAGATGCGAGCTGACGGATTAAGTCACAAAATGGCTGCCAACACTTCCTAGTTTCAACCGTTCACAGCCAATGAGCCGCGAGCTCGTGCTCGTAACCCTCAGCCAATCAGATGTCAGAATTCTCAAATATCGATATCTGTAAAATTTGATATTTCTCAAAAACTACTGAACGGATTTACACCATTTCAACAAAAGCACGCTTTCTCGACCACAACCTTTCTCCCTCACAAATTTGGCGTAATTCCATTCAGCAGTTTGACCTGTAGCCTTGTCTAAAGTTTCCTATGGAAAATGCATTGAGAAAACACATTTTGGGACTCCCTTTTTCTCAGCCCCCTTGACCAAACACCCCCAAACTTTCAAGATAGGAGCTGATCAAATAAGAGAAACTTTTTTGAAAATTTCGTAAAGATTCGTCAAACGACGCCAAAGTTATAAGCATATGGAGGGCTCCAGGAGAGGGGCCGCGCAACCCCCTCCCAACAAGAGTGAAGCCCGGGGCTGCGGGGACCCCAGCGGGCCCCCGCAGCCCCACCGACCCCCAGCTATTATTTTTTAAGAAATGCCCGCGGGACCTAGCCCACCCGGGGACCTCATTAAAATAAAACACGGGAACCCGCGACCCCAGCGCGAATTGCGCCGATTTTTTTTTTTATAAAAAATGCTTTTTTGGCCCTGGGGTCCTTCTGGGACCACCTGAGCAGGCCTAGGGGTCACGGTGTTTCTACCCTGCCCCCTTCTCTTGTTTTATACCTTTGTTTCTCTGTTTTCTAGTGACTCGCTTCTACCGAGCCACAAGATGGCTGCCAATACTTCCTGGTTTGGAGTGTTCGCAGCCAATCACAGTGAAGCTCGTGCACAGGACTTAGGCTCCGCCCAGATATCGAAACTTTTATTTTTCTTATTTCTCAGCAACCACTGAATGGATTTACACCATTTTACACAAGGTCGCTTTCTGAGCCAAGCACTACCTTTTTGCCAAATTTGGGGTAATTCCGTTCAGTAGTTTCGGCTGTAGCCTTGCACAAAGTTTCCTATGGGAAATTGATTTTTTGACTCTTATTTTTTGTATTTCTCAAAAACTACTGAACGGATTTACCCCATTTAAAAAAAAGGTCGCTTTCTGAACCAAGCTCTACCTTTCTCCCAAATTTGAGGTAATTCCGTTCAGCAGTTCGGGCTGTAGCTCGTCGCAAAATTTCCTATGGAAATTAACATGGAGAAAATGCGTTTTGGGACCCCCCTTTTTTCTCAGCCCCCGCTTGACAAATCACCCCCAAACTTTCAAGATAGGAGCTAACCTAAAAAGTGCAACTTTTTGCAACATTTCATAAAGATTCGTCAAACGACGCCAAAGTTATTAGCAAATCAAAAAATGCTTTTCCTATGGAAACTAGGTTGTAACTATAACTACCTACTGGCGACCGCCAGTAGGTAATCTATGTTTTCCATCATTCTCGTCACTGATTGTCCCGCCGCTTATGCCGGCGAGCACGTAGGGGGGTAGCGAACCCCACAATACTTCCACAGTCTCCTCCCTTTCACCAGAGAAAGACAAGCCACGGCTCAATTCCTTCAGTGTGTGTTTATTTTAAATAAGCAGCAATAAATGCCTGACGCGTTTCGGAGCACACCGTTCCTTGCTCACGGGACCCTTGAGGAAAAAGCAAGGAGAAATGTAAACATTTCTCCTCATTACGTCTGCTCTGATGCTGCTCCAGGTTTACATGGTGTTGAAAATCTAGAGCATTGTCAAAACCATGGGTGGTAAGTGGCAACAACCCCAACAGCGCCCATGGAAAGCCTCCTTGACAGTTTGTGCTGCCTTTCCTACTCCATATCTATGAGGTCATGCAAAGCCTCATAGATATGATTGAGAGGCCTGCGCCCTTGGATCGTCATAAAAAGTGATGCTCTGGCAGCGCAAACCTCTTGTAAATGAGGGCCAAAGTGTCCATGCTGCCCCTATGAGTTATTGTATGCTCAAAAGATGCTAAAAAGAAACGCACTGATGCTTTCTGAGCCAGCACAGCACAGAATACGGGATCCTGATATGGCCCGTTGGGCATAGCATGTGAACGTCTACCGGTCCCAAGTGGCCAAACTTCATGAAATGTCGCGGACGGTGAGGGTGCAATTGTGCTATGTGCATTCGGATTGAGCTCAGATTAGCCCTACTTTGTGCCCTCGGTTTATTTTTTAGAACATTCTACAACGTTCAACAGTAGCAAACTTGTTTTCAAATCTTGTTTTTCGTTTATTTTAGAAAATTTGCACAGCCACATTGTTTACCTGCACAGTGTAACATGATCGCGAACAGAAGCCCCTGAAAAGAGAATGTTTCTTAGCATAACCTTATTGAAGCCAATAACTTTACCCCACGTCCCCCTCTGAAAATATAGCACACCGTGAATAATTGGCTGTATCTACAGTTGTGTTTTTTTAATATCAGGTTTCCAACAAGTCTATTAGGGCTACTGTCTCGTGTAGGTACTGACTATGTCCAGATTTTTCGTACTCATGCACAGATTGTGCCGATTTATTGCATATATGTAATCCATAAAACGTAGACACGAGAAGCAAATGAAAGCAGACAGTGATTCTGTATTTATAAAATATGTGCCTTTCACTACGGGTATTAAAATATTAACATTTCAAGAAGGGACGCATTACTTTTCAAAGCCTGCCTGCAACAATTCAGCTGAGAATCGCGCTTTTGAATTTGTGCTAATTCCCTTTTCTAGCCTTCAGACTGAAGTCAAATACTACTCAGTGTGACAAAAAGAGAGGTCTGACCTGAATATTTTCTCCATTTCAATTGTAGACAAGACTAAGGATTGTGAACAAGAGGCGTCTGGAACCAAACAACACTGACAGTGTCTTTGAAATGCAAATTATATTGAATCATCAGTGCAAGTGAAACGCAGCCAAGATAATCTCTGTAATGCATAGTTCGAATTTGACATTGGGAAATCGGAAGCAGTTCATCGGGGTGTAAAGATTCAAGCAATTTGAGACAACCTTGAAATCACGAAGGACCTGATGCAACAAGATTTTACTATGGCATACTCTTGGAGTACTTGTACTTTTGACTTACAACTGTATCTCAGGAGTGCATAGCAGCCCCAAGACAAGGTACAACACAAGGAAACTCTTAGGATCTATTTAGAGTTTGGAGAACAGCTAACTGTCCATCAGGACAACTGAGTAAATCGCTCTATCACCCTGACCGACATTCCATCCCCTAAATCTGGAGCTGTTCACCAGCCCAGCAGACATCTCTTAACATTGGCAGAAACAGCCATCACAGGGGTTCTCGCCAATGTAAAACTTTTACAGACGGCTCAGTCAAACTGGGCAGCCACCCATCAAACATTTACATTGTTGCTCTAAATTGGGTTTCTGGTTGGCAGAGCTATGCACCCTGTCCAAGCAGGAACCACAATCATAGTCAGTGTAAGTCAGAAACACACTTTAAATTAACCTGTGCTCGCCCTGTGGTAGCTAGGCACAGAACAGTCAGGCTTAACTTAAGAGGCAATGAGTAAAGTATTTGTGCAATCCTTCAAACAGTAACACAGTGAAAACACCACAAAATAAACTCCACATTTAGAAAAATAGCTTATATTTTTATGAGTAAAAAAAGACCAAAACAACAAATATACAATAAGTAAAAGACAAGAAACGCATTTTTGAAGAATAAACAGTTTTGTTGTGCTTAGAAACAAATAGCGCCAACCGGGGCTATTTGGTCACACTTGACTGGGACAGATCCAAAAGTTCAGACCGATCCCGGTGGAACACGGGTCGGATACCGGGACCAGCCTTGGATGCGCTGCGGTTGATGCGGGGAGCAAGGTAGACGATGCATTGTTGTTGATCTTATTTGTATTTGTATTTAATGAGTTTTATATAGCGCTGGCTAGACCCGTAGGTATCAGAGCGCTTTACATTAGGTTACACAATGTTACAGAAAATGATAACAATTACACATTACATAAAAAATAAGCAACACATTGAGAGAGGAAAGAAAGGTGAGACAAATAGAGCGGAGGGAGGGAATGGGGAAGTGTGAAGGGGGAGGATGAGGGAAAAGACGGCAGGAGAGACGAAAGGAAGTCTGCCCGAAGACCGACTGGGTAGGTGACGTCTGAGGAGGGAATCGACAGCCCGTCTCCCCTATGGCTAAACAAGGTAGCTCCATCGGGCATCAGTCAAATAGCTAGGTCTCAACTGACAAGGGAAAGATCACAGAAGAAAGTCCAGTGGGTAAACAGGGTGGAAACTATGAGCAAGGACGGGTGGGGGCAAAGGTCAATAGCTGTAAAGAGGAGAAGAGTAGAGTGGAGAGGGATAGGAGGTAGGGTGAAGGGGGAGGAGGGAGATAAGGTCAGGAGAGACGCAGGAGAGTTTGCCCAAAGACCGGCTGGGTAGGTGATGGTCAAGGAGGGAATCCATAGACCATCTCCCCTTTAGCTCGCAAGGTAGCTCCACCGGGCATCAGTCAAAATGGCTAGGTCTCAGCTGTCGAGGGAAAGTTCTCAGAGTAAAAGTCCTGGTGGGTGAGCAGGAACAGGGTCGGGTGAGGGCTGATCAAGATCAGGATGATGAGCAATGATTTTAGACCAGGAGAGATAGAGCATCGAGGAGGGTCTCACTGAGGCGGCCATCTTGAGGTCAGGCAAGGGGGATGAGTCCTTGAAGTTCGAATTCAGTCGGTCTCCATTATTCTCTATAACCCAGAAGGAAAGTGGGTGTAAGCTAAGCAGTGGATCGGCAAGGGGACAGAGCCAGGGTCCGCATGTCTTCAGAGGGGGCGCGTGATGTCGAGAATATCCACCCGTGGAAGAGACAGCCGCCATTAACAGGTCAGGCGGGGTGCCTCCGTTGTCTTTCTCGCTTATTCATAGTGCAAATCAGGGTCATCCCCAAAGGTCAGAGCAGTAATTGCAGTTTCAGTTCAATTTTGTGGCCTTTACGCTATAGAAGGAAAGGGGGGGTCTCCCTTGGGTGTTGCTATGACCCCTGCCGACGATCGACTGCAGGCGCCATTTTGGCGTCAGGAGCGATACGAAAGCAGCATTCGATTAAATATACTTTGCCCAAAAGGTCTTAAGGAGGACAAGTTCAGGAGCCCCAGCCTCCTGGGCTCACCATCTGGACTCCCAGTGCTCCCGGTGATGTTAATAATGTCCCCGCTCACCATCTTCCAACTCGCGGTGAGTGTTAGAAATGGCGGACAGGATCCTCAGGTGATCGGTGTTGTCACCACTCCGCGTTGTGAGCGTCCCCAACCTACCGGCAGGCTTCTCACTGTGCCTCCGCTGTGTATCTCTTTGGTGGGCTGCTGTTCAATAGAGAGCGATGGTGCTGCGCTCCAGTTGCTCCGTTAGCTCGGGACAAAACGAGCCCCGGCGAAGTCGATACGCCGTCAGCACTAATATCTCCGCGATGATAGATCGGAGAAGGACAGAAGTTAGCTCCAGGGGATCCGCATGTGTTCCGGTTCCGGAATCGATGGTTTAGGTGGCAGAATAAGGCAGCGGAGCGCTGCTCAGGAGGATGTAAAGAGAGTTCACTATGGAGCTACAGCTCCAAGCGGCCATCTTGCTGCAGGCCACGCCTCCAAGACCTAGCAGATGTAGACAATGTGTTGGTTCCGAGTTGAGGATGCATCAAGAGGCGAGATGTGAGGAACACCGGGGCGGTGTGTCATTGTGGAACTGCTGGGCTGAAGGAAAGGCGAGCAGCACAAAGCGATGCATCGGCGCTGAGCTATGCAAAGTTGGACATGTGTCAGAAACTGGAGCTGATGCGTCCTGCAGTTGGCAATGCGGTGTCCGCGGGCCATGAAGCAGCGGCAATGCATCGGCCTCAAAGGAGATGTACCAGTTCCGATCGGTTCAATGTCATTGTTGCATGGATTTTCACAGTTGCAACACTTTCAACTCACTTCCAAGAGCACAGGACTGGATTAGCACCACTTGGCAGAGCAGAACTCATGGCAGACAGAGTCTAGGTGCTGTTTGCAGGTTGAAGAGAGAAGTCTTTGATATACATTAGACTTCAGAAAACAGGAGACAAGCCAACAAGCCCTTGGAGATACTTAGGTTCTGGTATGTAGAGATGCATGTCCATTTCTTCTCACTTCCAGGCAAGACGGCAGCAGGCCAACACAATAAAGCAGTCCAGCAAAGTGGCAGTCTCTCCAGCAACACAACAGTCCTTCTTCCTGGTAGAATGCCCTCAGTTTCAGAAGTGTTCTGAGTTGGTGGTGTCAGAGGTCCAGTACTTATACCCAGTTGGGCTTTTGAAGTGGGGGAGAGTTCAAAGAGGTGCCTTTGATATGCACACATCCCTTTCTTTCCTGCCCTGGCTCCAGACTCACTACAGGGCCATATGCAACCCTGTGTGGGGACAGGACACAGTCTAGTCAGGTGTAAGTGTCAGCTCCTCCCTCCCATCCTACCCATGATGGCCTGTCAGGATGTGGATGTCCCATCAGCCACACCTAAGCTCTCCTTGTGTGTGGCTGTCTAGAAGGAGGGCACAAAGCCCAACTGTTACCCACCCCAGACGTGTATTCAGAGACAGGCAGAAGGCACCAAATTGCTAAAGTAAGAAAATGCAAACTTTATCTTGTCAGAAATAGGCAATCTATTCAAAACCCAATTTTTCAGCAAATATAATTTGACAAAGGACCAACAAATAGCTCTCTGGCATCTTTGATCTCTTGAGGATGTTGTTATAAAACCAGCCAATAAGGTTGCCGGGATTGTCCTTTTGGACAAAACTGCATATAAGGATGAAGTGTCAAGACAACAAGACATTCCTACTAATTACAAAAGACTGCCTAAGAATCCTACCAATGACCGATAGAAACGTATCTACTCTTTGAGTAAGAAAAGATTAGAAGAGGACTGGCTAAGCCCAAAGGAATCTGCTTTTCTTAATAACACTGACCAAACAGCGCCTGCGATTTACGTATTACCTAAACTACATAAGTATCCACCCCAACCAACAGGACGTCCAATAGTCTCTGGGTGCAATTCCATCCTAAAGCCACTGGCAGAGTATGTGGACTTCTTCATAAAACCTTTTGCTATTAATCATCCACATACATAAGAGACACAATAGCGGTAATCAACAGAGTAGAGAACCACCTATTCAACCCAGAAGAAGAACTACTAGTGACTATGGATATCAAAAGTTGGTATTCCAACATTCCTCAACACGAACTCCTACACATGTTAAACAACCTATTGGACACAAGGGTTCATCCACATTGCGCCCCTACTTCCTATGTTATTGAGTGCACAGAATTAGCCCTCAATCTGAATATTTTTGTGTTGTTGAATATCAATTTTATGAACAGATTAAAGGTGTAGCTATGGCGATGGTTTTCGCCCACAATATACCTAACATTTATGTGGTGGATTTTGAAGCCAAGTACATAGACTCTGACATCAATCCGTATAAGTCACAGATTATCAAGTGGATGCGGCATATTGACGATGTTTTTCTGATTTGGAAATGTAACCCTCAAAGCCTCTTTCAGTTTCATTAATGGGTGAATGTACAAAACCCGAATCTGAAATTTACTATTGAATATAACGAAACCAGTATCAACTTCCTTGATGTCACCATCAAATCGGAAGACAACAAATTGTACACAACTCTTTTTACAAAACTACCAGCAAGGAATATTCTCAGATTTGATAGTCACCACCCTCAAGCCCTTAAAAAAACCTACTATTTGGACAATTTCTCTGTTTTAGGTGGAACTGCTTTAAGAAGGAAAATTATTTTACAGAAACACGTAAATTAAAAGATAAATTAAGAACAAAAGGTTACCCTTCAAAACTTCTGAGAAGATCATTGAAAAGAGCCTGGTACAACAATAGACAAGCACTACTGCAAATAAGATATAGACCTAAAGAATCTCGTTTAGTATGTGTGTCAACCTTTGGAACACATTCTAATACAATTTAACAGATCGTCTGGAGAAAGCATACACAGAACTCTCTACTCCCGCAATCCAACAAATGCTGCATCTGTCACCAGTTATTGGCCATTACAAATGTAATAACTGTGTAGCCTGCATATCTTATGCAGCTTAGACATACAGAGAAAGACCTTACTTGGTGGGTTATAGATGCTATAAAACCTTCAATAAGATCTGCCAATACTGACCGCATTTTGACAATTAAACAAAATCGATGGATTTGAAAATTGAACTGCGTCAAAAATGGTCTTAATATCTCTGTTGATTGGCAGACCCTAGCCACCTTATGAGGTCAACCGTTAATTCAGAAATATGGAGATCATCTTGTTTACACTGAGACCCACATATGTGAAGAACAGACCGACTTCTAGTTCAGATCAAATGCTTTGCCATTTACTTCGGTTTTTGTCTTTCTTTGTCGTATGTTGCAGTTTGAAAGTTGTGCCTAATAATACTGTATATACACTGTGAACCATCTTATAAGGCTCATCAGTCCATCTTGACATCGAACATTGTGTAAAAGGAGCGTTGGAACAGATTTGATTTTAAGACACAGAACAGTGATCACTAGGACACAGTACATTAGTTTTTCACCTATGTAATTATATTATCATATGTGTGTGTTTCCATTTATTGCATTCTTCATTGATGCCCCTATTTGAAAATTGTAATTGGTTTGATGTACCTTATCTCACTTTAAAATATGAAAACGTCTCTCTCATACTCTCATTTACTATCATTCTCTTTTCTATCTCCAATAATGCTGACACTTTGGCACAATATATTTGCTATGTGCTGTTAGGTGGTTCACACAGATATTTTGCTAGATTGTTATCTATTCTCCTTCTGTGCCCTATACAATGATTTAAACAACCCCCCCTTTTAATTCATTTAAGCTCTGGGACTTAATTTGGGGTCAGGATTGATTTTATTATATCTCCCGTTTTACTCTCAATAAGGCTGAATACTTTTGATGCGGTCTAGATCTCATCAGTTTTTAGAGCTGATGCCAGGACACGCTTCCCAAGCGCTGTACTGGACAGATGTGCTGCTTTGGATCAATCAGCATGTTTGCCAACTCGCCATGACCCAGTAAGTTTGCTCTTGACCTCTTGATTAAGATTCTTTATTTTTACAGTTCCACACTAGCAATGTATTAATGTATTAAGTTGGACCACTTGTTGCATAGGTGCCAACATTTGGAAAAAAAATCCTGGGACACTTTGCAGCACAGGGCTGCTGCAGATAGAAAGATCTTGTTTGCGTACCTGTGTGTGAAACAATATTATCCGGGACAGTCTCCAACTTGCCGGGACTGTCCGTGCAAAAACGGGACAGTTGACAACTATGTTGTTGTAGGCCGCCTTATCGGTTTTTAGACTGTTTTCACTCACTTAGCTGCATGTGGGCATACTATATAGATTGTGTATGTTCTTCTAGCGTAATACGTGCCAGCCAAATTAGCTAACTGCTGCCCACCAAATCAAAGAAGGGTCGAATTTTATCTTTCCACATGGTACCTGCGCCATGGATGATAGGACCATTGTGTTAATTACTGTTAACAATAGTTGTTTATTTATCCTTTTTACGCCTTAAATTAGACACGTCCTAGACAATGACACCTCGTACTTAACAGTGTCCTAATTAGTACCTTTTGGATAGCTCTTATATTATTACTTATAGGCTGGAATAATTTCAAGCAGGAGCCTGGATTCGAATCTGAGCCCATTGCACTCTGATGTAAACCAGTGCCTAGCTAGAAGACTGTTGCTTCCAATATTCCAGGCATTGAGCTAATAAATCATCATAGTAAGTGCATTTAATGCCTTGTTCACACTTATATTTTTGAGTTGTTTTTAAATACCCACACTTGAATGCATGATGGTCTTTCCCGTTTCTGCTTCTTTTTTACTTGCACATTGTGAACGGCAGCAGCCATTTCCTTTGACCAGATCACAGTGGTGGCCTTTACATTGGTAGCTACCCACTTTGTCTTTTTAAAGTGATTTCAAGTGTGTCCACCTTTTTTTAATATATCATTCATTTCAATGTTCATAGGGGGCTGTTTGTTTTCATATGAATGACCCAGTCCTGAGGATGGTCTCGGGGATGAAACTATTTTGAGACCGAAACGTTGACTCATTTCCCACTTTTCTTTTGATAACATTCAAGAGAATGGATTTGTAATGTTCATCAGATATACATCCTCAAGATATATAGAGAAAGTAGGCATCCAGTACATCGGAGTCTGTTTAAGAGCATCAATCTAACTCGTGTAACAGACTTTACAGCATCGATCAATTTGAAACTTCTTTGTAGATAACCCCTAGAGAAAACCTTTGGGTATGATAAATCAAATGCTATTTTAATACGTGATGTTAAATTTTAAAAAAATCAACGGATACACCTGTGCTAATCACTTAGTCTTCTTTGATTTTGAATACGTTTTGTTCATTGCATTAATATTGAATTAGATTCAGATGGAACTGATAAGCATCTCTAAATGTGAACAAAATCATAAGCAGAGTTTTTTATAACAACATCCCTTGTTGGCACTGCTATCTGTTAAGATTTGAGTACCCAAGCCCACAAGGGTAGATTAGGATGCCCTTTTCTGTAATAACTTTATAAAAGTGGCATTTTCAGGATTACAATCTAAAATCTAACTTCACTATCAGTTGGGATTTTAATATTTGGTGCCGGAGACACCAAAATTAGGGGTCCCATCTCTTCCCAATTGGAAATTACACTTATAAGATGTAATAAGGTAATCCCAGTGTTATCCTATGGGAGAGATAGGCCTTGCAGTTGGGGGAAAATGAATTTAAGAGTTTTTTACTACTAGGACATATAAAACTTAAAAGTACATGTCCTACTTCTTAAACAAACTGCACCCTGCCCTTGGGCTGTCCAAGGCCTACCTTCGGGTGACCTACATATAAAAAAAGGAAGGTTTGGGCCTAGTAAGAGGGTTAACTTGCCAAGTCGACATGGCAGTTTGAAACTGCACTCACAGGCCCAGCAATGGCAGGCCTGAGACATGTTTTAAGGGCTACTGAAGTGGGTGGCACAATCAGTGCTGCAGGCCCTCTAGAAGCATTTAATTTACAGGCCCTGGGCACTTTCCTAGGGATTTATAAGTAAATTAAATATGTCAATTGTGGCTAGGCCAATGTTACAAAGCAGAGAGCACATGCACTTTAGCACTAGTTAGCAGTGGTAAAGTGCCCAGAGTCCTAAAGCCAACAAAAAGGAATTCAGCTGAAAGGGGAGGAGAAAGGAAAAATGTTTGGGGGTGACCCTGTAGAAAGGGCCATTTCCAACAATTGTTATGCTTTTAAAAAAAAAAACACAAAAACAAAGCAGGAGTTTGTTTTTCAAAAAAGTAAAACTTATGACCCCCACATCATGAGCGTTTTCTCCTATGGTGTGGAGGTAATTTTTTTAATTATGACTGTCCCTCACCAGACTGCAAAAAAATCCATCTGGCCTCCCACTCTAAATTGGGTGGACAGACAGATGGCTATCCTCTGATGGTCCATAGTCCATCAGGCCCTCAGAGGAGTATGTCAGAGATGGAGCCGGAGTAGGTTCTGTCTTCGACATTGTTCAAGTTCTCCCACTTCAAAATTAGGTGGGCAGATGGTGAGTTTGGCAGTGAGGGTACTTCGTCACCATTGCCTCTTAGTATTGTTTATATTTATGTGCTTTTAATTTTAGTTGCTGTCTGTTGCTTGTGTTGTAATCAAGTGTGGCTGATTTTGAATTCTTTCAGTTATGAGTGATGTATAGCTTATGTGCAAACAGTTGTAACATTACACCCACGTGACATCAGCGTGATATGCACAAACTACGAATTTTATGTGTTGTAGGATTACGTTTGTAGTTTCGGACAAATCTCTATACTCCCGGATGGGTATAGTGCCTGGATGTCTGCTGAGCCAAGTCTACACTTTGACATAAAACTATGGGTATTCCTTTTGAACATTGCACAAAACATGAACCCTGCTTTCTTTTCCAAAAGCAGTTTTAACTTTGTGGATCAGCTTGTGATCGTGTGATAGTTTAGACAATTTTTTTATTGATAAGAAAACAGAAAACAACATTATTGTCAGTTCCATGGTATGCACCAAGGGGAAAGTAAAGATCATCAAGAAAACAGCATCTGTTGTGGGCGATAAATGCCACTGAGACAAATATGTAGGTTAACATCATATCCCGCAAGTATTAGAGAATGTAATAGTCATATCACATCGGCAGTGAGTGAGATCATAAAATGGCAGAGGAAAGTAAGCTTGTTAAGTAAAACAAATAAACAGTAAGAAAATAAGTAAGTTGTCCCTTCCCCCAACCCGTGGCAGCAAACCCCCCATGTAAAATCTGTGAGTAGAACTATAGGTAGACAGCCCTCTAAAAGTACTTCATGAAAGGAGTCCTGCAGTGGTGAACAATAATGGTTCAAGGGAGCCGCAATCCCATCTTGGAGTTCAAGCACCACTTTATGTAGAACCCTGCAGGGATAGCCCATCTGAGGAATATCTAGTCAGAGATGCCATCCACACTCAGTCTCGTCTCCCCGAAAATCAGCCAGGACCACATCCCACACCCTCATATATTCTAAGGGCCGTCTGCCCTGGTGCACTTCACAAAGCAAAGCAATACTCTCCCATGCCGTCCATCAAAACACGACCGTCTTCCAACCGTCAGATCGGGGATCTTCAGCATGCTTCCACAGCATATTAATTCTACACTTAGCCAATATCAAGGCCAGGTCAATGAACCAGCAGGTGATCCTGTACTTAGCAGGGTGAGGGTAAAGGCCCCGGAGACAAAGTCAGGGTGAAGGAGTCAGTGTATGGCCTTTGACCTCCACCAAAAGGAGCACCACTTCTATCCAATAATGGATTAACTGGGGGCAACTCCACAGCATTTGAAGAATATTCCCTGCAGCAACTCGACAGCGGGGGCAGTCAGGCAAGGTCAGTGGAAAATACACACTAAGTTTCAATGGATTAACTTAAAGTGAGCACTGCAGGAGTTCTTGGGCGCTACCTCCTCCCATCGACCCCGTAGCACTGCAAGATCGGAACAGGCATCTGCCTGTAGGGCAGTATATAGACCTGAGATCAGGTGACGGGTAGTAAAGGTGTCGCATAGGAAGCAGCAGCTATGAAGGAGTTTGGGTTCTACACTGTGCTGGCCCCATATCATGTGTCTAGTCGCCATCAAAATACCATATAATAGGAATTTTCCTTGCATAAGTCATCAAACGGATGCAGCACCCCATCAGCCCACCATGTCCAACCCCGACACTTCCAATTCCAATAAGCGACCTTCCTCTTTCCTCTGCAGTTGCACGAACAGTGCTTGCAGTGGCAGACTCGGAGAATATGGTGATTGTAACTCAGCCCGGCTCAGAACCCGCATCCACCCTGAGGACTGCTAAGTCACGGTGGCCCATCTGGGCAGCCCGCTTCGGATTGAGTTTCAAGGTCCTCAACTGCCGCGAGTCAGGAGGTTCAGGTAAGCACATTAACCCTGGGGCGGCCCTTCCTGGGAACCAGCCTGTGCACAATTGCAGTTGAGCTGCTAAGTAGTACAAATAAAAATCAGGAGTGTTCATCCCCCATCTGTCATTGCTCATTGCAATTTAGTCAAAGCTACACACCGGCACCCCTTATTCCAAATGAGATTGATAAAAATGAAATCCAGATCTCAGAATGTGGCTCATAGTATCACCAGTGGGAGTACTGCAAAGAAATATAGGAGGTGAGGGAATGCCGCTGTCTTGGCCACAGCACTGCGACCAGCAACTGATAGGGGTAAGGTCTTCCAAAATCCGACACTTGTACACATAGCAGTTACCGCCATACCTATATTGCTCTCTAGGAGCTCAGGGAGAGTCTGATAGATCTGAACCCTTAAGTATTGCACTATGGTCGGCTCCCAGCGCATGTTGTCCAAGGGTGGGAGTTCTTCCCTATCATCACATACCGAAAACAGACTAGTTTTCAACCAGTTCACCCTGAGGCTTCTCCAAAGGCTGAGAGGAAATGAGTCGCTATCTCTGGCTCTGTGTGCAGCTCGTGTAGGTAAAGCACCATGTTATCTGCTTAGAGGGAGATGAAATGGGATATCCCGCAGGCTTGAATACCCGAAAAGGGCAGGCCACTACACACCTTACAGGCTCTACTGCGAGGGCAAAAAGCAATGGTGACAGTGGCCAGCCCTGCCGGGTGCCACAATCCACCACGCACTGTCCTGAGATTGTGCGTCTGGTGCGGATCCTAGCGACAGGGTCCGTATATAATAAAAAGGTCCAGGCCTCAAACCGAGGCCCTTGTCCCATTTGAAGCATGACCGCACACAGGTAGTTTCAGTCTAGGCTATCAAATGCTTTCTCTATGTCCACAAACAGGCACCCTGCCTATTCTGGCAGCCGTGGACTCTCACTGACGATTGCCAGCAGCCACCTGAAATTAACAGCCGCACAATGGCCTGGTGTAAACCCTGTTTGGTCAGACTGAATTAATTAAGGCATGCAAGGAAGTAGATGGTGTACAAGCACGTCGCTAAGAATTTTGTAATCAATGTTTAGTGTTGATAAAGGTCGGTAGGCAGTCACATCCGTTGGAGGCTTCTCTGGCTTAAAAAGAGGAACATTAAGACCTCCCATAGGGTGGGGGCTGCGTCTTGGTAGTTATGTTATGTTATTTATATTTCTAAAGCGCAGCGGTTACCCAAAGGTGTCCTGGCGCTGGCTACTATCCTCTGAGTGCAGATTATTATGGAGATCCTACATGTTAAAAAGCCAGGTTTTTAATCCCTTCCTAAATGCCATAAGGTCAGTGGCGGTTCTAAGATGGAAGGGAAGTTCATTCCAGGCCCTAGCGTCACAGGTGACAAAACTTTTCCCTCCACGCGTGGCTTTTTTAATGGGGGGTACTGCCACCATCTTAGCTCCTACGGAGCGAAGAGTTCTTTTAGGAGTGTACCATTGAAACCGCTGTTTCAGATATTCTGGTCCTGTTCCTTGGAGGGCTTTGAAAATGGTGCATAAGGATTTAAAACGTACCCGTTTTCTGACTGGTATGTGAATGCATGTATGTAAAAAGCCACCTAGCGGGGGTCAAGGACCTCAAGATATGTAGCGTAAAACACCACCAGCAGACCATCTGTCCCTGGGACCTTCCTACAGGCCATGCGCCAGACTGTTGTATACTTCATAGGGTGTCCATAAACGGGCTTTCTAGAATCATGACCATATATAGGCACAATCCAACCTGCCCTTATATAGGCATAAAATCCCAGACCTTATTTAGGCATAAACCATGCATACCAAATACAGGCATGGATTCCGACATCCGTCCACCCTAGCGTCTCAACGAGTCCATGAAAAAACAGACCCTCAGGCTGCGGGAGTTTCCCTTGCCCAGGACTATTGATTTCTTCAAGGACTCATACATAATGCATGAACCTCTATTCCTTAAGGGATTCATTCATGACGTCTTTCGCTACCCAACTTACGTCAATGCTAACATTTTCAGGTATAAATATACCTTCCCAAACCCCTGTAAATCAGAGGAGACCTCGACTTCAGAGGAGCCCGATTCCCGGCCGGACGCACTGAGAAGACGCTGTCATTCCTGCACGCAGAGAGTCCAGCCTGGGCAGTCAGAAGGACCCAGAAGCTCCAGGTGGCTCTTGCAGGGTCCTTGATCATCAGGGGGTCTCCCAACAACACCAGCAGCAATATTAAGGATTAGAATCCCCCTGGGGGTCAAAATCGCTGATAGGATGAAATCAGATGTGAGGGCCCTGCCAGGAGCTCCCACAGGCCACGTCTCACTCCATCGGCTACTTGCCACACCCCCTCGCCACATAAAAAACATGTTGCTGATAGAACAGCCCACAAAGAATGTCTTTTTGTTTGTCTTAGTTCATGTCATCTATAGTTTGCCATGCAGTAATCATATGGCATGTTACTTACAAATATTTCTAGATGGACAGTTTCCCCATAAACCACCATAGCAATAAAGCCTCTTTAGATAAGGCAGAGACAACTATTGTAAAGTTAAACACTTTTTTTGACAAACAATACTTTTGACTGCCCTTCAAAGTCACTTCCTCTTTCAAAGTATCTTGCTTGCCATTTACGGGATTCTTCGTCAGAATGGGGTTGTGGCATAACATTTCAATGACAAATCCTAATGCAAAAACTTTGACCAATATGAAGCGCTTGGTGTAACTGCTGCCTTCCCCATCACAGTTGTCCCAAAATCGCACCTAGGTCCCAGTCAGTCATGAACAATTGTTTTTCAAAGGCATTTTACGTTTTCCATCCACTTTCTGCCTTAAAATGTAAAATTTCATATCTCTTGTTCCCCTTATCAAATGTTAACAATATTGATGCAGTTTTGCTCATGAAAATGTTCTCTATTTTTTAAAACATTTGGAAATGTTATTATGTTGTGTTCTTTACCTTTAAAATGTTGATCTGGCTTGAATTCAGTATGCACTTCTCTGAGGATTTCCTGATGCTTGTACCATAGTTATGACAAGGTGAGCAGAGATTCTCTATGAACTGCGTTTTGGCCTAACCACATTGGGCCTCATTTACGAGGTTTTGACGCAAGGCAGCGCCCGAAGGAATCTTGCTGTGCTGCCCTGCGTCAAAAGAAAAGGGCAGGAATGCACAGTATCTATCATATAGGGCGCTTTCCTGTCCTTTTCCCCTGCACTGGTGCACAATGGGCTGCCATGGATGCGATGCGCCAACGCAGGCATCCTTGCCCCATGGGTCAAGGGTGCCTGCGTTGCAGGGCTGATTGATTTTGTTCAGGAAGAGACACCTTTTGAGGAAAAAACTAGGAGAAATTAAAACATTTCTCCTCATTGCGCCTCCCTAACGCCACCCCTGGGGTGGCGTTAGAATCTGACACATTCCCAGATTTACAATTCCTCCTAGATCTGGGAATGCTTCATATTCCATGCGTGTTGAGTGGGAACACCCACAGCAACACCCAAGGAACGCCCCTTCCACGCAGTGTTCTGAGTGAAAGGAGCATATATTTACAAGGCCATGAAATACCACGTAAAGTGGCTTTGTGTGGTCTTGTAAATATGCTGTGGCACATTGCGCCACCAGAGCGTCAAAAAAGTGACACTCCGGTGGCACAAAAGTGCCGCAAGGGGTCTCGTAAAGGAGGCCCATTGTGTCTGTTAAGTTAATTGGGGTCATGCCTTTTCAAATAATAACCTGGGCCTCATTAATGACAAGTGTTGCATCGCTGGACAAAAACAGGGATGCAATACTTTTCAGTGCGCCCTCCTTGCAACACCATCGATGCGTCATATTTAAACTACGGTGCCCCATGTCGCAACGATTGAACAGATACGTCCGGAATCCGGACGTATCTGTTGGTGCAGTAATGACACATTGCTGGAGTGTGTCGCAAAACAGACGCAACTCCAGCAATGTGTCATTACACATGGGCGAGTCCCATGTAAAAGGGCCTGCGTCACTCCTTACGCCTGCTGTGCAGAAGGCGTAAAGATTTGACGCAGTGAAGTCGTAGAAGTAGCGCAGTGCAATCTCATAGATTGCACTACGCCATTTCTATGAGCCTTTTTTGCGTGGGAACGCCCACCCTGCATACATTATACCTGACACACTTATAATTTAGCACAGGACTTTACAAAGTGACGCATCTGCCTAGATGCGTTACTTTGCAAATAGGGCACACCTCTACAAAGAAATTTGCCTTTTCAGTGCTCCCTTATTTTGCACATCTCTTTACATTCGTTTCACATTTAATTTACAATGCTAAGAAATGCTAAAAATGTGATATCAAGTGTTAAATAGTACAAATGTATTATAATTTCTATTTGCCTCGTTCTTCATCTTCATCTTCATCTTCATATAATTTTTTGGTTATTAATAGCAGCAGTAATAGTGGTAGCAGTATTGTTCCATTTATTATTATTATTATTATTATTACAATTGTTGTTGTTGTTATTATAAATTTGGTTGGGCAGGCCTTCAAAAGGGCCTCCAAGGAACAGTGTCCATATATCAATTTGAAATTCAAAGCAGCGAGTAGTATGCTTTTTTTTTTCTTATGAGTGACTCAAGCTAAATCCACTGCAATCACACATAAATAATTATATATGAAAACTCACAACAGTGCTTCCATTAAGCAAACACTTTAAAGTCCCACCAAATATCCTGTGTTATCTACATGGAGTAAATGCATAGTATGCTCACTTTCTGACAATTTTGCAAAACAAGAATGATCCTAAAATGCCCCCGCAGCACACACCTATATAAATATTAAAATATTTAAAGATTAACCTATGCACTGTGCTCATAATTGGGGATCAATTCTTCCAGCGTAACCACCCACTAAATAGATAGCTTGATGGAAATTTACCCCACAGGACGAATTGATCAATCCTGCTTAAAACACTTTGCAAAATCCACAAAACAATAGATATCTAGCCCACTTGGCCTTGGGTGCCCTTGCATCAATTTGCACGGCATCACACAATGGTCCATGCTACAGTGAATTTTCAATTAGATTCTTGGTCTGTATGAATAGAATGTAAGGATTGGGCACACCTGGATAATTTCTTTTAAGCAAGCTTGAATGAAAATATCCCAGAATTTTCACTAAGACCATTAGGCGAGCCAAACTTGATCAAGAAACCATTCCTAAAATCTGGAATTATCAAAACTGCCATCCAGGACTCAGTAATCTGACCCGCGTAAGGTACCTGAGTTTTTAGTGAAGTAAATACGTAGCCCCTAGTTGGGGTTCAACTATTTGACTGCATTTGAAATTCTGTCCAGCTTCAGCGCTGTACTAATGCTCAGCTCTCTGATCCCAAATATTATTGATATCACGTCTGTTCCAAAATGATTGACCTCAGGGGCTGTATTACACAAAGAGCCCCGGGGGCGTAACGGGCGTTTGCACCCATTTTGCATGCCCCCATGGCACTTTGGTATAACTGAAGGAGCCGCATACGCTTGTGAGGCCCCTTCTGTAATACTGAAAGCGCTGGCGCACATACAGCGCCAGCGCATTCTCAAGAGAGCATTCCCTCATTTGCATGGTAGAGTGGCCTATGCAAATGAGGGAATCCCTTTGCCTCTGTGCCCATGCCGTATTATAGATGCGGGCGAAGAGGCAAAGAAGATGTCAGGGGCGCACTAACAGTGCGCCACCATGAAGGTGGCTCACTTTCAGTGCGCCCCCTTATAGCAGCCCTCTGGAGGTGGGAAATGAGGCACTATGGACTCCCTAGACATCCCCTTGCAAGCGGGTGCAGTCGCTCACTGCACCTGCCTGCAAGGGGATCTCAAATCCCCTTCAAAAGTTCAGGCGGGTTGGCGCCTGCAGAGTGAAACATGGAGTGTCTGCCTCAAAGTCACTCCGTTTTTCACCTGAATGCTCTGCCACCAGGGCAGTGCGAGTTCGCGGCTGCCCTGGGGGCAGCGCATTCTATGTAATAGGGTGCACCAAATCTTCAAAGGTGAGCTTGCTGTGTAGCTCCAGAGGTCTGGGCTGCTTCCTTTGTTCACTGGGCTTGGGCAGGCCCATCCCTGGGACAGTGTGACAGCTGATTGACTGATGAAGATCTCTCAACCACACCCCTTTCCCACTCAGGAGCTAGGTGAAGCACTGTTAATTGCTCCCTTTGTGTGGAGAGGCCTTTGTTCCTGCTGCTGGAGAGAAATGTAATTAACCTGGCACAGCAGGGTGACAAAAGGCCTGGGCTCTGATCCTGAGCTGAGCCAGAGAAATATGACAATTCTGGATGACCAATATGTTGTACAGAAATCTTTTTGGAATTTACAGATTAGATTTTCTCTCAGAGGTTTCTCTCCTTTTTGATATGTCACTGGACTTTGTAGGCCAAGGGAAGCAAAATTCCACTCTAAGGCAGTTTTCCACCTTGTTCATAATTAAGTGTGACTACAGACAAAACAGTAAATCACACTGACATTTCCTATTAGCATACACTATCATTACAAGCCCTACCCTAGGCCAATATCGAATCCAGCAGAGTACCCTCTGTGCCATGTGACGTGTGCGCAGTTACCATACTGCGCACAACGGTAGTCTCCCACACACAGCCCTCACACATGTGCAGGCGTGTGAGTACACATGTCCACGTGTAACCTGCAACTGCCCCTTACCCTTGTTGCATTGCAGTGGCCTTATCTTAAAAGGCGTACACTGGTGGTATCTCTAAATCAAAAGAGGGAAGGAAGAGCAAGATATTTAAACGAGGAACTACAATCTAGCTCCTCCCAGGATCCGGGTCACTATTTATCAAGGTCGGGTAGTTGAGCCAGGTGGCTGTTATTCGTGTCGCAGGAAGATCTGAAAATCAGATCTTGGTGCAATCGCACACCTCTTACGGTGTCATGCTTCATCATTGGGCGCTCCTCGTTTGGTAGAGGTCGGCACCCACGTCACTCCTCCCGAGGACCTGGCTCGAGACTCCGCAGTGGAGACTGGTTGTGCACTGCTGCCCCTTGGAAGAGGAGCACATGGAAGTCCCAAGTCGGACGGCACTGGGCGCTTCTAGTAGAGTTGCCTACGGCAAGAGGGGCAGGGGATAGCAGAAGTGTGGGAGCCATGCATAGGCCTGTGGCCACAGAGCAGTATTGAGAAGACCTGGGCATCTGCAGAGTAGATACTGTGCCGAGAGCTACAACGCATGGCCTGGTGGGTGAGTGCACGGGGGCTGCTCCCAGCCTGATTGGGACATTGTCTGCCCTCAGCCCTAATGTGACACACTTGGACATGTGTGGAAGGCCCTGACTGGGATAGCATGGAGAAGAGTGTTCTCCACAGGCTGGCTGTGAATAGTCAGTGCATGCTGGAATGAGGAGCCTGACAGTGCATGTCCAGGAGGTGCCTGGGTTACTGACAGGGAGATGCCCCAGTGAGTGCTTGGGAACTATTGCTGCTAGCTGCCATCTCTTCACCGCTTGTGCTGCCTGTGGGACAAGATGGGGAGATCCCGCTCCACCAAGGACCTACAGGGAATGCAGCAGAGGGATGCAAGTAGAGCATCTCCAATGCAGAGTGGGACCTGCACTGGTGGTGACCAGCAGTCATCGACCATACCAGACAAACTAGACCAGATTCTGAGTGCAGTCAATATGTCCAGGGAGGTCTTGGAGGGAAAGATCGATAAGGTGGCCATAGATCTCAAAATCCTCACAGGTGACCATCGGAGGCTGTCGGACAAGGTTAAGAGCAACACAGATGCGTTTGGGGAGGTCTGCTCCCAGCTGCCATACCTTCAGGCCCAAGTCCACCACCTCATGAACCGAGTTGAACAACTGGACAGAAGAGCAAAAGATGTGGAACGAGGCAGCCGGCGCAACAATATCTGCATCATTGGCCTCCCAAAGGGAATGGAAGGGCGGACATGGTCGTCTTCCTGGAGCTGTGGCTGGCTAAGGAGTTGGCGCCGCAGGGACTCTCATAGTTCTTCTCCTAGAAGCGGGCCCAGAGAGTGCTGTCATGCCCGCCTCCCCGGGGACACAGCCACGGCCGGTGGTGGCGCGCCTCCTACATTACATGGGCAAAAACTTGGTGCTACAGCAGACATGAACACTGGGCTGGATCAATGTTAACGGGCCTTTGGTTGCCATACTCCTGGATTCTGGTGCAGAATAAATGGGAGTCGTTTAAAGACGTCAAGAATGAACTGAGGGAGGCTTGGCTGCACTACACGCTCTCTTCCCTGCTCACCTATAAATCATGGTGGAGGAGAAGACGTGGTCTTTTGACGACTCCGAGATCGCCTAGTATTGTCTTGAGAATCACCGAGCTGGGGCAACCCAGGCCCCGCCGGCTCATCCCCCCGCTGCCCAGGTGCAAATGACAGAGTAGGACTGAACCACGGTGGCCATTTGGGTCCACAGACTCAGAATGCAATAGAGAGGGCTGCTGCACTGGATGCAGCATCCACCATCCATGATCGCCGATGCGCAATGGAGGGGAGGACAGAGCAGACTTGATGCCTGGGCTGACCGACTCAGATAGTATAACCGGATCTCTACGGTGCGGACCTTTGGTCACTCTTCAAATAGTCGATGACTATGATACAGTGGGCACAAGGGCCTTTCGAATGGATGACCTCTGGCATGGTGGCATTGCAGCAGCTGGACACGGGGTGGGGTGGCACTACAAATTGGCTGGTCTACTTCGGGGCCTCACCAACTGGACACCGGCACTAGATGGTGGGAATGACGGTACTGGGTTTGGTGGTTGTTCTAATACCCAAACTTGTTTGCCATAGTTGGGGTTGCCTTGCATGAGGGGGGAGGTGGAGGGGCATTTGCTGACAATGCTGATCCAGAGGACTGGGATGGAGGGGCGGGAACTGGGGCAGGTAGCAGGGGCAGGGTATGACACATGCTCACATCCACAATGCAGGCCTACAATGCTAGAAATGCATTCCTTACATGGAATGTTCGAGGGATGGGATCCCTGGCTAAACATTACAGTCTTTGCGTATCTGAAGTGTAGAGGGGTAGACATTGCGCTATTACAAGAGACGCACATGACTCGGCACAACGCCAGATCCCTGCAGCACAAATGGCGAGTCCAGATCTATGCGATGTTGTATTCTGCCTTTTCCCAGGGTTACTGGTATGGGTGCGCCCTGGAGTGCCTTTAGTGGCTACTGGCTCCAAAATTGAGAGATAGAGTAGGTATGTTCTCCTGACTGGGGTGTTGGATGGTCAGGTGGTCGGGATTTGCTACTTGTATGCCCAAACTCTGGACAAGTGCACTTCCTCATGACATTATCTCCAATATTGACCCTGGATGACTCAGTGCTCCCGATCTTGGTGGGGACTACAACTGTATGGCTGACATACATCTGGATAGGTCAGTACTGCCCTTGGTGGACTCCTTGGCCATCAGGTTGGCAGGGGACGTCAGGGGCTGGACTGCTAATTGGGGGTAGATCGATGCCTGGTGTCGACGACACCCAGGGCGGAGGGAATACTCATTTTACTCGCCACTTCACAACTTGCACATCCAGCTCAATACCATGCTGTGCTCCCCGGGGGTGGTGGGGCAGGTCACATTGATGGAATACCTGGGCTGCACCTACTCAGACCAAAATCCGTTACTCCTGAGCCTTACTTGGGGAAGGCAGGCGGCCCCCGTTCCCACATGGAACCTTCGACTGGAGCTGTTGGATGAACCCAAATTCAAGGAGACAATAGCCAACGCAGTGCATGAATATTTCCAAAAAAAGGCCCAGACCGCATCTCACAGCAACGTGGAATGGGATGCATTCAAGGTGGTGGTGAGAGGTCACTTCCTAAGACAGGCTGTGGGGGTTCGGCATGCACTGACTGCGGACAGGGTGTTGGTGGAGAACAACATGCCCCGCCTGGAGCTTGAGGCTCAGGAGTGCCCCAGGCACACAATCAGCTGCAAGAGAAGCACAGAGCCCACACGGAATTACAGGACAAATTGCAGCTTCTTAATAGGCGGCAATATTTTGCAATGGCACACACCGAGGGGGGCAGGGTGGGGAGGATGTTGTTGTGCTTAGTTTGTGATGATGAGGGGGGTTGACCCATCACACAGATATGGAAACCTGCCTGAGACCTAGTCCACGCACAGCAGGATATCCATGCGGTGTTCGTGCAGCATTATGAAGCCCTGTATGTGGAGCCTGCTGCGACTGAGGGGGTGACGATGGAGGCCTTCTTCACTAGGGCAACACTTGTGTGCCGCTGAGGACCTAGGTGGCCCAATTGCGGGGTTGAAAATTAGGAGCAAAGACATGGAACGAGCTACCCTTTCATCTATTGACATCTAGAGGAATTAGCCATGTTAGCTGCCTTATCATCATTGAAAATGCTTGTTATTAAGATTAAGGACGTGCAAAGTTACAAACACACACGCCAATAATCTTGGAAAAGCTGTCAACACACAGTTTTTGCCAACTGAACCCGGTTTAAAACTGCACAGTTCAAGTACAAAAGGTATCGTACTCGATAATGGTTTGCAAAGGGAACAAGGTCCATGTGCCCCAAATTTTCAAGTGTTTTTTGGCACAGCCTCTTCATTTATATAATTCTTTTACAGCTTTGCAACAGAAATTCATACCCCTTCTCCAGGTGGACAAGGTGAGGGGTCAGAGGACCTCCAGTGCTGGGCTATATCCCCTTTGGCTATTAAGCATCCTGGGCTGGCAAATATCCTGTGATGTCTATTATCGGGCCAGTTGTTCATGATCCTGAAGAGTGCCATCTTAGGGGACAGCATGGCTGTGAAATTTAGCACTTGTACAATCTGAGCATGGATTGATGAGGGGAATGACCCCTCGGGATCGCTGCATCATGTACAGCATGCCAATCTCGGATGCCCCATCCTCCATAACCTTTCTGGGCTGTTGTATAGTCAATGGAAGTAAGAAAATGTTATCAAGCTCAGGTTGGAAGGGATGACCAGGTTGCGTGGGGCCATCCTAGCTTCCAGCCAATCATTATCTTCCAATGCCCCTAAATCTGAGGACCAGTCAGCTCTAAGTTTAATCAAGGGGTCTGGAGTGTTGAATAGGAGGGATTTGTACAGTCAGGAGATCCTTTGTCATACGAGTGGACCCACTGTACGTTTTATTTCCAAGGTATTAAATTCGGGGACCTCCCTGAATATTTCTTGATGCATATGTAGGGCATGGCAAACTTGTAGGTATTTAAAGAATTACAAGTCGTGCAAGTTATACTCAGCTTTTAGGTGGTTAAACAAGACTATGTGTCTCTTCTCCTATGGATCCCCCAGTGTCGAAACCCTATTCCGTCCCAGCCCCATAAACCCTCCAGCCGAACCACCTGGTGCAGCCACGTTCCCGGCCATAGGGGGTCTGACCTGTTGGTTTCTCTAGACATTTAATATGCGTAAGTGCTGCTCACCAGCACAGGAAGGGGAGCCTGGAAATCTGGGGTAGGGTGATAGGTAGGCGGGACCCAAAGAGGAGATTGGGTATGCCCCACTTTTCTAGGACTTGGAGTTCAAGGTGCCAGGAGGATTCCTGACGATCTCCATATAGCCAATTGTTTATAGGAATTAGGTGAGCTGCCCAGTATTAGAGACCGAGGTCAGGTGCCACCAGGGCACCTTCGTATTGCGGTTCGGTACATTGGCATAGGAGAAATTGGATGGTTTGGCCATCAACTAAAACTTGGTTGACATGGACTGGACAACAGGGAAGAAGGTGGATGGGAGCCTGAATGGGTAATTTTATAGGACATATAGAAATCTGTGGAGGACGAGCATCTTATAGAGGACTATTTGGCCAAGAGTCAAAGTTCAATCAGATGCGTGAAAGGATCTGGGCGATATTGAGATCTCACGTTGTTTGCAGATCACGGGTACTATGTATCCCAAGGTATTTGAATACCTGGGATGCAATCCCCAACCTAGCATCAGGTAGTGTTGGGGGGGCGGGCCCGTCAGGTGAATGTATTGCGTTTTTTTGCCAATTGACCCAGAGTACGGCTGCGTCTCCATAAATGTCTAACATGCGGATGAGTCGTGGCAATGTCATCTGGGGAGATTGCATATAGAAGAGAATATCATCCGCATAAAGGGCAACCCTGTCCTCATGGTATGAGTACAAGGTGAAGCCTTGGACGTGGGTGTCCTCTCCAATCCAGCAGCTAGAGGCTCAATGACTTGGGTAAATAGGAGTGGCAACAAGGGGCATCAATGGACTTACCTCTTTAGATGGGCAATGGTAAGGAGAGTGTCCCACTGAAACCGACTCTCGCACTTGGAGAGTCGTAAAGAGCCCTGATCAATGTAAGAAATTTAGGGCTGACATTCATTTGTGGGAGTATCTGGGATAAGAAGGGCCTATGTATAGTATTGAATGCCTTTTCATAATCAGCAAATAACAGAGCTGTTAGGTCATGTAACTGCTCCAGGTGAGATAAAGCAGTTTGAAACCTGCGTAGCAGTGTCCAGTACTCCTTCAAGGCCATAAAGCCATTTTGGTCCTCGAGTACCAGTGTTTTGATAATTGTGGCGAGTCTTGATTCCATCATTTTGGCCAGTAGTTTTGCTTCCATGTTTAAGAGGGAGATCGGCCGGTATGAGGAACACCGAGTTGATGGCTTGCCGGGTTTGAGGATGTGGTAATAGTGGCATTTCTAAGGTCGGGTGGTACTGATCCAGTTTGACCTGCCTCTTCAAAGAGTAGCAAGTAGGGCACCAGTAGGGAGGAGAACTTTAAAAAAAACTCGGTAGGGAGGCCATTTGGGCCAGGCTTTTCCCAGAGGGGATGGCTGTGATAGCCAAGTGCAACTCCTCCAGGGTGAAGGGTTACTCAAGCACATTGTGTTGAAACTGTGAGAGGGAACAGATGGGGAGGTCCACCGCTACTACATGGATTTGTTCCAGCCGTGGAAGGGCTTTGTATTTGTATACGTTGTGGTGGTAAGCTCCAAAGGCCTCCCCTATCTTGCTAGAGTTGTGTGTGAGTCTGCCGTCGGGGGTAAGTATATTCAGGATGATACGAGGACCTTCACGACTCTGAGAAAGACAATAGAATATTTACTGGCTTTGTTACCATACTCCTATAGACGGTATTGGGCAAGAGATGCTGCAGTGCGAGCCGAGGAGCTTCTGTTTTAGAGGCTCACGGAGGTCCTCTACTCACTGACAGTGCTTGGGAGTAGGGGGGACATTGGCCGATTGTCCTTAAAAAGAATTTGGGATTCCAGGAATGTAAGCTCCTGTTCTTTTAGGCGTTCCACCGTGTACGCCTGCCCCCTGACTACCATCTTAAATGCTTTCTGTAGGTATGCTGGGGAACTCACTGAATGATGGTTTAAATCAAAGTAGTGTGTGATTACCTCCCTGAGGAGATCACCTAATCTGTCAGCCCTAAGCTACCAAGTGTTGAGGCTCCAGACACCACCCAATTTTTGGGGCACCATTCCCAGGAGTAATCTAATAGTCCCGGCGGATGGATGTGAATGCTCTTTACTAATGATAGTGAATCTGTGGACATGAAGAAGTAGTTACGCCTGGAGTGGGTTTTGTGAGAACCCAAGCAGTGTGTGAATTTAGAGTCTATGGGGTGCCACAGGCACCATACTTCTATTGAGCCCAAATTGTGCTAGTGTGCAGGTCGAGGGGGCTGTTGAGGTAGTGTCTTTAGATCTGTCCATAATGGTGTAGAACTTGCCTCCCAATATAAGCATGCCCAGTTGGGTTTGCAACATTATAGTCAACAAATCTTGAAGTGTAGTGTTAATAAGGAATCAGGAGGAGTATATGCTTCCCACCATCCATGGTGCCCCTCCACGGTGTCTTCAAGAAGAATGTATCTGCCAAATGACTCTAAATGGGATTTAGTGACGAGTAACAGGCATGTATGATGGAGCAAAATCATGACTTCTCTAGCGCCAATTGCGTACCCCGCAAGGAGCACCCCAGTGTAACTATGTTGAGTGTGTATGGGGCAGTTGGAGCCCATTAAGTGAGTCTCTTGTAGGAAGAGAACTGCTGGGGCCTGCCGCTTGACATATCAGAGAACTGCACCACTCTGGATTTATCCAGTAAACCAGTTACGTTCCACGTTAGTATCTTGAGCTGTGGGCCCATCAAGGTGGGCTAAATATTGTGTGGGGGAGGGCCAGTGTGGATTATGGAAGGAGAATTGTGATTGCCTCCCATCTAAACTAATAAACAATATAAAATGAACCAAACATTTAACAGAAAAGAAACCCCCTAGCCCCCCAAGCAACCTCCCACCCTATACTTCGCACCTGGAAGCATCTGTAGCCCTTTAAACATTAACAAACTTTCCTTAGAACAGAACTAGTAGGTATGGGGCAGCGCCTAGAGATCAATCATTTGTTCCCAGTCCGATGCCTGGTGCGACTCAGCAACTGCATCACGGATGAGCGAGGGTCCCCTAGAGTACCTCTGTCATATGGCCCATGGGGACATTGTCGTCTTCCCTAAGTTAGCATGAGCACGCTGCAGACTGTTCGTTGCTTTGCGCACGTTACGCCTCTTTTGAAACTTTCACATAAGAACCTACCACTGTTTTCACTCTTTGAAGGTTCCTGGGATTTAGTCTGAACATTGTGAACAAGGTCGAACAACAATGTCCCTTGTTATTCTGTTCTGGTCATGCCCTAGCACTTGGACAAAACATACAGATGCAGCTGTTGTTTGGGAATACATACTTTGGTCTTATGGGAATACACGGATAGGTAGCACACACTTGGAGAGGGATCTTTCCAGGGAGAAGAGCATGACAGCATATGATGTAGATCTACCACCTATAGACTGAGGTACGGGGTCTGCAGATAACGCTCAGAGATCTTCTGATATATAATCATCTTGCTTCTATACAAGGGGAGGGAGATTAGGCTACGCAGTCTTTCACTATGACAGCTCCTTTTATGATTTACGGACTACTTGCTATGATGACCGTATTTGTGTTATGCATTTTTCTGCTTATTGTGGCACGTATACTGCATACTAGAGCATGTTAGTTAAAATAAATATTTTAAACTTGTTCGTGTCTCTCTCTGTCAGATCTTATTGTGGACGAGTACAAGAGTGTGAGCGAAAGGGTGTGTCTTGCAACCGCGATTCCTGAGAGAGTTGGGAGTGTTGTATTCTGGGGTGTCTAATCACTTGTTCCTCTGTGAGTGAGTAGGAGGGCAAGTGAGACACTATAGCTAGTCGGTCCCGAGCTCATGGGTACTAAAGTGGTAGGATGACTCAGTCCCTACATACTAAGGTCCCATAATCATACGCATAGTTCTGTGTTTGCGCAGAATCCCTGCAACATGGCGCCGCCAACGTTTGGTCTGGTACATATACATGATAGCCCTGAGTAGTGCTTGTGCTTGTTCCCGATACCCTCTCACCGGTTCCCAGAGACATCTGTGGTGGGAGAGTTTAGCCTCCTGCAGTTGTAGGGTACACCTGTTTCTGTGGGTTTTTCAAGCTTGAATTCTAAAAGGTTTTTAGACCCATTTTGCGCTACCGTTTTGTTCAACATTGACATACAACATGGCACAACCGGTCACGATTCCGGCACATAACCGGGCGGCGGTTACACACCATTTGACACAGCATGGGGTCCCCAATGCGGGGGTTACCATTATTTTTGTGTTCGAGGCGGATCCAGCATACCGCTTCAAGGTGTTTTATTCCTCTGTTACATTTCCTGCAGTAGATGCAAATGATAATTTTTTTCATGCTTACACGGTCGCTGCTGTTCCGGCGGCGTATCGTCCTTATGCGATGATTGAAGTTCCGTTGACGTCCTGGGAGCATATTATTTGGTTTAATGGCACCCTTCCTCACCCTGTCTCTTTTGTTCGTATGGGCACTTTAAGTATTGATGGGGCATCTTGGCCGGGTTTAGCTGGTTTCACACAGCATCCCAACTATCTCAAAGTTCCTATAGCAGACCTTTGTTTGCTATACAGTCAAGTTACTCAACTCTATAGATGATTAATACAATTTACTTCTCATTCCTTAACCCTGGGCGTAGTTTGCGTAGTAGCGCTACGCGTAGCTATGCGAAGTGCACTTCGCACTACGCGAGCTACGCGTAGCTACGCGAACTGCGTAGTGCACTGTGCAAAATGCTGTTCGCACTGATTGCACAGTGCCGGATGCTTGTCCGCACTGTGCAATCAGTGCAAACCGCATCTTGCACAGTGCAAGCGGTCGTTTTCTGCCGCTCGAGTAGATTTCTACTCGAGCGGCAGCTTTCTCAACGCAGACTGGTAGTTTCTCATCGCGAGCGGTCGCGAGCATACGCGACCACTCGCAATGAGAAACATGACCTCCCCGCATTGAGAATCTCGCCGGGAGGTTTATTTTCCACGCTCGCGATCGGCAACTTGATGTTGCTGATAGCGAACGAGGAAAAAGTCTCGCCGGGATGTAATTTTGCTTGCTCACGGTCGCCAACTTGACGTTGAGGACCGCGAGCAAGCAAAAAATGACCGGTACGCTACGCTACGCGTGTTTGCACTGTGCTACGTGCAATTCGCGTAGTGCGAAGTAGCGCAAACTTCGCAAACTACGCGAGCGTAGTACTTCGCCCAGGGTTACTTTTTAGTGGCTCCGGTTGGAGCTGCGCCTCCTGCACCAGTACATGGTGGAGGCCTTGTGATTAGTCCCAACATGATTAGCTCAGTGATGGGCAAACGTCCTCAGAATCATGAGGACCTTGCCTTTTGGATAGCTCAGAAAATTGAACAGCTTGTTGCTGTTTTCCCGCACACTAGTCCTGTAGAGAAGCACGGGATCCTTACTATGTGTTTGCCGAGTGGTCTCATTCCTCCTTTAGCCGACTGCAGCACCTGGGGGACAGTGTTTGCTTCAGTGTATACACTATGCTTTGGCACCCCCTCCATGAGCGTTTTGCTGAGCGTTCTCAACGTGTACAGGATGAACACGGGGCTGGTCCAGTCCTGGATTTGGGGATGAAATTAGTGGGTATGTTTCCCATAGTCTCCGATATGATTCTGGCTAGCAGTTTGCTTGCAGGTGCGCCAACGCCTAGTGGCGGTGGCGGATGCCGATCGGGAACAACAGTTGCCGATTATTATTGTGGATGTTTATACATCCCTGGGACGCAATAATTTGTGAGTCAGACCATTTAAACAAGTACAGAGTAAACCCCCTCCTGACAAGGAGGGTCGTCCAGTCTTTCCAAAAAAGGCATGGAACAAAAATATGCAGCAGCAGAAGCCTAAGTCTCATGCTGGTTCGCCTCTGCCTGATGCTTCTGAGCGTTGATATGATTTACATGACCGCTCTAAAAATTAAAACACCTGAGAAGTTTCAGGTTCATGATTCCTGTTCTCCTCGTTCCTTTCAGGAATCGTCAGATCAACAATTTGGCAGAGGGGGATGACAGGATTGCAGACAGGGCGAGTCTACGCAACAACGGCGAGACCCGCAGCACCAGTTTGGCGTGAAAGTCAAACGGGAGGAACCACCTCAATATCGAGCACCATTTCAGAAGAACAAAGTTGCTGCTATAACTGCAAAGCATGCCCCAGATGGTGAGAACCCTCCTCCTGGACAGGAGTTGGACAGTGACTCTCCTCGACTGTGCGGCGGAAGTTACCATAGTTCGACAGACATTCCACCAGCGTCTGGACACGAAAGCAACTGACACATTTATCACTGTGGAAACTGTGGACACCCGTGTAGCTCCCCTCAATAGACTCTATCAAGTAGTCCTCCAAATTGAAGGTGATATTAAACGCACTGTAAATGCAGTCTTTTGGGACAATTTGACGTCTTCCTATAACATTTTGCTGATGGAGGTTGATTGGCCTCCCCCTTTTGTCCTCGCCTCCCCTAGGGGTGAGGATGTAATTCTTCTGTCTTTTTTGCAGTTTGTCTCAGAGGAGGCTAAACAAGCGTTTTGCTGAGCGTTCTCAAACGTGTACAGGATGAACACGGGGCTGGTCCAGTCCTGGATTTGGGGATGAAATTAGTGGGTATGTTTCCCATAGTCTCCGATATGATTCTGGCTAACGTTAAGGGTGAAGCAGTTTTCTTGCAGGTGCACCAACGCCTAGTGCCGGTGGCGGATGCCGATCGGGAACGACAGTTGCCGATTATTATTGTGGATGTTTATACATCCCTAGGACGCAATAATTTGGGAGTCAGACCATTTAAACAAGTACAGAGTAAACCCCCTCCTGACAAGGAGGGTCGTCCAGTCTTTCCAAAAAAGGCATGGAACAAAAATATGCAGCAGCAGAAGCCTAAGTCTCGTGCTGGTTCGCCTCCACCTGATGCTTCTGAGCGTAGATATGATTTACGTGACCGCTCTAAAATTAAAACACCTTAGAGGTTTCAGGTTCCTGATCCCCGTTCTCCTCGTTCCTTTCAGGAATCGTCGGATCAACAATTTGGCAGAGGGGGATGACAGGATCGCAGGCAGGGCGAGTCTACGCAACAACGGTGAGACCCGCAGCACCAGTTTGGCGTGAAAGTCAAATGGGAGGAACCACCTCAATATCGAGCATCGTTTCAGAAGAACAAAGTTGCTGCTTTAACTGCAAAGCATGCCCCACATGGTGAGAACCCTCCTACTGGACAGGAGTTGGGCAGTGACTCTCCTCGACTGCGTGGCAGAAGTTACCATAGTTTGACAGACATTCCACCAGCGTCTGGAGGTGAAAGCAACTGACACTTTTATCACTGTGGAAACCGTGGACACCCGTGTAGCTCTCCTCAATAGACTCTATCAAGTAGTCCTCCAAATTGAAGGTGATATAAAACGCAGTGTAAATGCAGTCTTTTTGGGACAATTTGACGTCTTCCTATGACATTTTGCTGATGGAGGTTGATTGGCCTCCCCCTTTTGTCCTCGCCTCCCCTGGGGGTGAGGATGTAATTCTTCCGTCTTTTTTGCAGTTTGTCCCAGAGGAGGCTAAACAAGCTTATGCTTCGGAGTGGGCTATTGCCTTTCTTCCGGCTTTATATCACAATCAATTGGGTTGGGATAAGGATTCACTGTTGCATGTTATTCCTTTACGATCTACACCTCAGCCCCAACCGCAATATCCCATTAAACACGATACTAAAGCGTCCGTTAGTGACATCCTGACTCAATTGCAATATCAGGGTGTAATTGAGCTCTGTGTCTCTTTGATGAATAATCCACTTTTTCCGATATTGAAACCGGGCGGTTCATATCGCATAGTTTTAGACTTCAGACATTTGAACAGTCATGTTCGTACCTTTGCAGTACAGAACACACACAGCTCTGCGTTAGTAAATAACATTGTTCGCAAAAAACTTCTAAACTACATTCGATATTTCAAATGGATTTTTCAGTCACACATTGGCTCCAGAAAGCTGTGACTTGACCGCATTCAGTGCTCTTGTCAATCAGAGACGCTTTGCAAGATTGCCTATGGGGTATAAGAATAGCCCCGGGGTTTTTGCGGCACGCATTGTGTCAATTTTACATGAAATTGACCCTGATGCCTTTTCATATGTCGATGATATTTACTTGATGGATGATGAACTAAATCCGCATCTCATGCATGTTGATCGCATTATCACGCATTTTGCAACTTTAGGTTGCAAATTCAATTTTGCAAAATTGCATATTGCTTTTTGGCAGTTCTTTTCCTCGGTTACGAACTAAATAACGAGGGTAGGGGGTTGGCCCTCCACTTTTTGGAGAAATGTGCTCAATTGCAGCCTCCAACAACCCTCAAGAAATTACAATCTTTGCTGGGTTTCTTGAATTTAGGCAGAACTTACATTCCAGATTGTGCCCAGCGTATCAAACCGCTATACGCATTGATACAACCTTCTTTCTCGTCTTCCAGTTGGCTTCCAGAACACACGCAGTGCTGAGGTCTTTGCAGTCTGATCTGCTTGCGACTCGAATCTTATTAACGAGAGACAATGCCACAAATTTGATCATAAGGAATGTACCAGGAACGTTAGCTTTCACCTATGTAACTTTTAATGAAGGGGACACGGTTTCCATTGCTTATAAACCACATTTGTATACTCCTGCAGAAATGCGTTTTTCTTCTACCGTAAAAATGTTAACAGCAGTACAGATGGCAATACTGAAGGAACGCTCTCTGGCTCAGGGCAAACGCATTTTCATGGTTTTGCCTGTGCACGCTTTAGAAGCTGTTATGAAGGTGAGTGTACCAAATTCTAAGGCTCTGCATCCACATTGGATACAATGGGCTAGTTCATTGACGTCGGCTGATGTCAATTTCGTCTTTGATCCTACTTTGCAGACACAAGAGTTTTTACAATATGAACATGTTCATCCTCTTCCTTTGTCCCTGCTCCCTCTTGATCAGTACAAATGTATAATTTACACTGATGGTTCTGCACAGCCAACCATTGGTTCTAAACATGCTTATTCTGCAGCCTGCTCTATTGTGGCAGGCACAATAGTGGACGGTGATTTTAAATCTTCCTTAGTTCACACACAATCACTTAGGGATTGCACGACACAATTGGCCGAGTTACGCGCTTTGCTTTTGGCTCTTGAGTTTGCTGATCCTGGAATGCCTACTCTTATAGTGTGCGATTCCTTCTACTGTATACAATCCTTTAATGACAACTTATTCTTTTGGAAACAGAATCAAATTCAAATTCAAAAATACTTTATTCGGCTTTAAGATAATAACCATAAAAGTTACACAGCTCCATATAACAATTAAAACGTACAATTCATAACAATAATATTAAAGAAAATAGTCCCCTAAAATACAAAGGTATATACATCTAATACAAGGAATAATATTGGGGAGAAACCACAACGCCAGAGGCCGAAACTTCATCTATGTGGGTAGTAATGGGGGGTGCCTACCAACGTTGAGAGTTTACTAGCTCTCCATACAGATCCTAGATCTCAGAGAGGATTTCAGAAAGCCTACTATAAAAGTCACACAGTCTAGTTTCAACAGTTGTAAGTAAAAAAGAGCTGGGCGGACCTGGGTAAAGTTCAACTTCTTTAAAAGAGGTGTTAAAAAATATCTGCGAGGTACTTCATAAAATTTACAAAAAAACATAAAGTGTAGCAAATCCTGAGGAGACACTCCGTCGCAGCCACAGGATGCTAACACCTGACCTCTGCAGCTCCCTTTTGGACAGCAAGTAGCAAATGAAAATAATCCAATCGGAACCTGATCAATAAAAACCGCTCATGGGGCGTCAATGGCCACAAAAGATATTGCTCAATGGATGGGATTGTTTTAAGCATCACATATTTACGGACGCTAGATTTCCCAATTTCTAGATCGTCTCTACCATGCTTTTTAGAGTAGTAAAGGTTTTCTTTACAAATTCCACATCCTTCAAGGTAATAGAGTCAGGCTTTAAAAAAGGCCCGGCCGCCCCAGCTCTTCAAAACAACCCTTAATATATTTTAACCATGGAATGCGTGACATATAAACAAGGCTCATAGTTTCTCTTAAGATCTGATGATTGAGAGCTAGATCTTTATTTAACCAACAATTGAGCCAAAACAGCAAGGGGCGCATGGCCAAAGTATCACATAAAAATGGCAACCCCAGTTCTTCATGTACCACCAGGTTTGATGTTCCGGTGGGCACTCCTAGGAGACGTTTTAAAAAAGTGTTCTCCGCCACCTGCAGAGCATCAGTTGCTGCATAGCCCCAAATTTCGCTCCCATAGCTAGCTATAGCAACACTTTTGGCCTGAAATATTTCACTATTGCCGCAATTGGGCGCTTACCCATCTTCGCGGCAAAGTTGAAGATTGCAGCATTCGCCCTTGTAACCTCCCCTTTTTTCCTTTGAATCAGGGCCCCCCAATTCAAACGATCATCTATTAAAACACCCAGGTAAGAGAATATCGAAGTCATTGGTACTTTCTCATTACCCACTTTAAAAGGGAACGATTTCTTTGGGCGAATCCCGACCTGCATGATATAAGATTTAGAATTATTAATTGCCAAATCACGGGCTTCCATAAAGCTCCGAAAGGTGTCGAGCAGTGTCTGAAGTCCCCTTGCCGTCCTAGCAACAAGACCGCATCATCCGCATATAGCAGGACGGGCAGACCTCTTCGCCCCACATATGGGAAATCGACCCCTGTTTTTATCAAAGTTTTTTCCAGGTCATTAATGTATAAATTAAATAAAAAGGGGGCCAGAATACACCCCTGCCGAACCCCCCTCTCTATTTTAAAATCCCTAGATACACGGAGATCCTGGGCATATCTGATGTTAGCCTTTGTATCCCTGTGCAAATCCTCCAGGAAGTCAACCAAGTTATCCTCCACCCCCATGGCCCTCATGGATTGCCACAGTTTCCCCCGATTGACACAATCAAAGGCAGAGGAAAGATCCATGAAGGCCATGTAGATTGTACCTTGGCGGGCGATTGTATACTTTCCCAGGATCATGTATAAATTAAGGCATTGGGCCAAGGTGGAATGCCCTGGGTGAAACCCGTATTGTATATCAGAGATGATCTCGTTCTCTGCCACCCAGGAGGATAATCTTCCCAGTAACACCCCACCCACAACCTTAACCACGGAATCAAGAAGGGAGATCGGTCTATAACACAGAGTGCTATTACGATCGCCCTTCTTGAATACCGGCACAATGGTTGAGATGCCCCAGGAGTCCGGGCAACCGATCCTGGCCGCCGCGTTAAGGACAGCCATCAGTACCGGGGCCCAAAGAAATGGGTTTGATTTAAAAAGGTCTGGAGGGATGCCATCCGGGCCTGGGGCCTTATTGCACATCAGCCCTAAAATGGCCTTCTCCACCTCTTTCTGCTCAAACATTACTGGAGCATTAATGTTAACCCTACCTTGGGATTGATGAGGATCCATGGGGCATCTGAAAATAGATTTAAAATGAGACACCCATTCATCCTCGGATATGTTAGTGCCTACTTCTCCATCCCTAGCCTTTTCAAATAAAGGTCGGTTAATAATGCCCCAAAACCTTGCGCTATTCCCCAAAGTGCTTGCCTCCAATAGGTCCCTCCACATTTCCTCCTTCAGTTCGCCCTTACGGATGGCCAATGCCCGTTTATGCTCATGACGGCAGGCACATATCAAAGATTGATTTCTCGGGGTAGCTTTTAAAGCATCTTTTAAATGTCTCGCTGCCTTAGAACAATGTGGATCGAACCATCTAGGGTCAGATAGCACCGTCCTATGAGAAGGGGCACTTAAAAGTGCCCCTATCTTGGTAATAATGACATCAAAAGCCTTGAGGACACCTCCCGGGTGGAAACCAGATAACACACAGGAAGCTAATTCGGTTGCACAAGACACTTGTACCTTGCCATAAAATGAGTCTGGAGATATCTGTGACCATTTTAGGCGGCGTCTACCGTCCACAGGTCTCAACATACCTGGGACTGTCACCCTAGCTTGTGTTAACAACAGCCTACCTCCAAGGTGGACACAGATAGGATTATGATCGCTAAAAACGCTATCCATGATGGTAAACCCACGAAAATTAAACTGAAGGCCGGTGGAGTTCAAGATGTAATCTATAAACGAACCATCACTACATCCTTTAAAAGAAGGGACGGACTGTGTGCTAAGGGGGTCAGCTAAAGACATTGATGATAACAAGTCAAATTCATTAAGCAAACCATTCAATGCATCCCCCTGAACGGAATGCTCAAAATGGAATCCCCGCATCCTGGCACATCCCAGCTCAGCCATACATCTAATTTTGGGGTCTCCACAAGGGTGAATATTAAAATCCCCCGCCACCATAAGATTATGTGCAACAGAACCACAGGACTGTCTTATGAGGCAGCCTAGCTGGGCAATCTTGCACTCCCCCAGCGCGCTTGGTGCGTTATAAAAATTAATAATGCCCATACAGTCATTTCCTCTCCTTAAAACAATAACTTGAAAGTCCTTATTAGCAGTAGGAAGTTGCTGGATCCTACAGGTCACAGCCAACGATATATAAGTCACCAAACCACCCCTAGCTCTGCCACAAGGTGACGGGAACGCAGGGACAAAGAAGGCTTTATATCCCTCCAAAAACAGGTTACAGTTCACAAGCCAAGTCTCCTGAAAACAAATCACAGAGAATTGTCTGATGAACTGCATCCATAAGGGATCCTGAAATTTTCCCAACAACCCTGCAATATTCCATGACAGGACATTATAAGTGTCTGCACTTGCGATCATCCCTTGGTGTGCAGTCGATGAAAGCACCCGCTGCTGGGGGCTAGTCATCCCAGACGACTCCACAGCGCAGGTCACAACATTTCGCACAGAGATGCGTGGGGACCCCTGTTGGTGCGATAACTCTCCAGCGGGCTCTAAATTCTTATTCAGTCAATCTTGCTCATCCAACCTTGATAAAACTGAAAATCTGTTGGATAGCGCTAGCCGAGTAGCAGGCTGGTACACAGTCGATCGAGATTGGGCCCCTTGGGGTTGTGGATATCTTCCACCTATAACCTCACGAGGTCTATGAAACCACCTATCACAAGAAATGTTTGTGTTTGGGCACCCTGTATAGTCAGCCTCATAGAAGAAACCCAACGGAAGAACCTGGATACCAGAATCGCAATGTGTACGGTCAAAATAAGCATCCTGTAAAATTCTATCCACAAGGAGAGATCTATTGAAATTCACAACAATACAATCCCCCCCTCCGGGTTTCCTCATGCTCCCTAACCAACCCACACGACGCACCATAATAATATTGCGTTCCACCATTGGACCTACAGAGGTGTTATTCGACAGCCAATGAGTAACCTTGTTTTTAAGTTGAGTAAAATCCTCATTGGACCCTGGCAAAAGTGGAGGGACATTTCCCAAAACTATTACGAGGGATGTTGATTGGGGTGGGAGATTGATGACCGCTATATTCTGTGTAGCTTTCATCCGATAACCCTGTGCCCCCTCCATTGGTGTTCCTGATCTTTGAGAAATCGAACCCTGGGGATGAATATTAGAAGCCTGTCTTTCACTTGAGACATTTGCCAACCCCCCTAGGTCTTTGGGAGCCATACTTATACCATGAGGCTCGGTTCCACTAGCAGGCCAAGGGACTGGAGCTGACCCAGGCATAGGTATAATACCTGGGATTGTGTTGTCCCTAGACAAGTTCGGGGCCATAGATTGAATAGATTGGGCGGGTAGAGCAAACCTATTTTGTTCTGCTAAAATTTTGTCTATAAGGTTTAATTTATCCAAAATGGGGCTCAACTTAGCATCCAGCATACAACTCATGGTTGATTTAAAGGCTTCCATTATAGCCGGGTGAACTGTATTTACTACTGGTAGTACGGGTACCGAGATTTTAGGGACTAACTTGGTGGATACATTTGGTTTAGTTTTTTTGGCTTGACTCCCAATGGACTTCAAATTTCTTTTTATGCTCCCACATGACCTTTGAGCTACCCTTGGTTGTTGTGAGGGGCCAACATTACAGTGTGTTTCTAGTGACCTATAATTATTAATACCGCCAGTCCCTATCGTTAGCGTAGAAACACCATCCTTGTTATTCTCAATAATTACAGCGGGAGAAAGTGGCCTATGTGGTACCTCACAAGGGATTTCTTGCAAAGGAGATGAAGCTACATTAGACTGTAGGTTAGTACCCAGCAAGGGGGACAAAGGTGTACTCGGTGTTTCCATAACACCTTCCCTTATGGGGTTAATAGGATCAGCCAGGAGAGAGGATAAGCCATTAGAGGGAGATCTAGAGAGACGCCTATTCACCATTTCGATCTCCTTGTCAATAACTGAAGTAGCTCTCAATAAGAAAGCATCCATGGTTGTAACATTAGCCCTTGTTACAGCTTTTGTCCCTTCTTGACTCTCTTGAATCCTCCGCCTCCCCATAACACAGTAACAATATATCCCCCCAAGTCTTAAGCAAAGATAGCAACACCGCACCTAATACCCTAATTAGAATGTACAAAACAATATCAGCCTAACAAACCATTACAAGCCCCTGCCGTACAACAGCAAGGGAGCAAGAAAGCTCCCGTTTGAATAATACTTCACCCGTAATATGGTGCTACACCTAAACGCTTCTCAAAGCGGTCCACCAAAAATGTAAAAGAGGAGAAAAAATAAAAGGGCACAATCCCAGACCAAAGTTTCAATGTTCCCCTGCTACTGCAGACGGATTACTAAGAGGAAGGGCCCGGCCCAGCCTCTTCCGGCCCCTGACGGGCACAGACGAGCCCGCCCTTGGCCCGGGCTTCGCCCGCGCGGGTCCCACGCCGCGGGGGTCGAGGCAGCACTTTATAGCGCGATCACCACGCCTCCCCCAGCGGCAGCTGCATCCAATGCAGGCGTTGTGATGTAGTGTACCCTGGGACAGCGAGTCCCACCAGGGTATGGCGTCCGTGGCCTCGAGGGCAGCAGGGGCGTGAGCAGCAGCCCAAAGTCCAACAAACAAAGGTAGATGGTGGCAGCAGCAGTGATTACGGGTTAGAAACCCCACGAGATGTCCCGCGCCGTGGGGGTCGAGGCAGCGCTTTATAGCGCGATCACCATGCCTCCCCCAGCAGCAGCTGCATCCAATGCGGGCGTTGAGATGTAGTGTACCCTGGGACAGCGAGTCCCACCAGGGTATGGCGTCCGTGGCCTCGAGGGCAGCAGGGGCGTGAGCAGCAGCCCAAAGTCCAACAAACAAAGGTAGATGGTGGCAGCAGCAGTGATTACGGGTTAGAAACCCCAGGAGATGTTCGTCTTTGATCCTACTTTGCAGACACAAGAGTTTTTACAATATGAACATGTTCATCCTCTTCCTTTGTCCCTGCTCCCTCTTGATCAGTACAAATGTATAATTTACACTGATGGTTCTGCACAGCCAACCATTGGTTCTAAACATGCTTATTCTGCAGCCTGCTCTATTGTGGCAGGCACGATAGTGGATGGTGATTTTAAATCTTCCTTAGTTCACACACAATCACTTAGGGATTGCACGACACAATTGGCCGAGTTACGCGCTTTGCTTTTGGCTCTTGAGTTTGCTGATCCTGAAATGCCGACTCTTATAGTGTGCGATTCCTTCTACTGTATACAATCCTTTAATGACAACTTATTCTTTTGGAAACAGAATCATTTCGGGATTCTAAGGGTAGCACAATAAAGCATAAAACGCTTTGGGTCCGAGTGGCCGCTCTTAAGGACCGTTTGCCACTCACACATTTTATCCATACACTAAGCCATCAGTGTGTGGGAGCACACGCTGTTGGTAATTCTATGGCTGATGAGGCAGCCAAATCTGCAGTAGCCACATGCTCCGTAGCAGCTGTTACAAGGTCCTTGACTAAAATTGATGATGATATTTTAGCAGCTATTGCTGCGATGAAGGAGGGGACAGTGTTTCCGCAGAGTTTCCCTTCGCGTTATTCCTATCACTTAACCACTAATCAGGTTCCGTTTGTGACTATTCCCTCAGTTGGTGATCGCTTGATTCCCAACGAGGACCACAGGCTTTCACTGATAGTGGCTGCCCATGAAGGAATGGCTTCTGTGCATGCAGGAGTGATGGCCACAATTTCTCTTTTACAACAACATTATTAGTGGTGGGCTTATACCAACAAACGCGAAAATATGTTCTTTCCTGTGACATTTTTCAACAGATTAAACCTTCTACTGTTTTGCGTCCGCCACATACTCAACTCTTCATTTCAAATCAACCGTTTGGTTTTATTTATCTTGTTCACTGCAGTCATTTTACATCAGACAATGCTTTCAAATATATTTTGGTTGCAGTGGATTCGTGCTCTAGGTTTCTCTGGTTTTGGCCACAGCACTGTCTAACGCTTGTACTGTTATAAAAGATTTGCATGTTTTTGTAAGGACTTATGCCTGTGGTACCTTCCATTCTGACCAAGGTCTGGCTTTTGCCTCTATGTCTTACCATGATTTGATGAAGTCAATGGGGGTGCAGGTGCATTTCTCATCCCCAAATCGGCCTGAGGGCAATTCTGTTGTGGAGCGGATGAACCGTGACTTAAAGTAATCTTTAACAGCAAGGATATTAGGTACAGGTCGGGGCTGGTTGACTCATCTCTATGGGGTTCAACATGCACTAAATAATCTCCCTAGAAGATCTCTGGGTGGGCGGACCCCGTACGAAATGCTCTTTGGCATTAAGATGTTTGTGCCAGACCATGACGGTCTAGACATTGTGGCGTTTGCCGCAACATTTGATGTAGATAACCATTGTGCTATATTACAGGATCTACAAAAGAATCGAGGTGCTCTAGCAAAAACCCATTTGCCCTCGCCAACAGATGCAGCAGTGCTTTTCCCTGTTTCTGCCTGGCTTCCTAAAGTTGGAGATCTGGTCCGGGAGAAAGTGGCAAACAAGAAACAATTTGGTCCCAAATACCATGCTGTGGTCCCGGTCCTTGGTCTAAAGGGCACCCGAACTGTGATCTTACCTCCGCTGCCTGGATGCAAAGACAATCGGTTCATTTCAGTTGAACATGTCAAGTTACACCATATGGTCGATACTCAATAGTATGTCTACAAGCATTCCACGTCGGGATGTTTCACTTCATCAAATGAGCTCTGTTTCTCTGGATTCTCCTCGGCAACTAGAGCGGGAGATAGAGTCTTCAACTTATTTTGCCTGTTTGCCTGTTTTGCCTTCTACGTCAACAACTGTGGAAAACGAGTATACTTCCCCACCAGTTGAACTTACAGTTGATATTAGGGAAGCTATACTGCATTCATCTTCTAATGACGAACAACCCCCATTGTTTCAGCTCAGTTCCAGCGGTTACTATATTGACCAAGATACTTTTTCTTCGGATACATCTTAATTGTCTTCATCTATAGCTGTGCCCCCTACACAGATTTGTGTTTTCATCTCATGGTTGAAAAGAATTTACCTGGTCCCACCATGGACTTTCATCTGGATCATCTTGTCAATGGTGTTCCTCTTCATGTGGATTAGGTTAGTGACTGTCTTTTTTTCTTTTGATTATTGGCCACTACTTTTCTGAATGCTCTGCTGTGAAAATGGTTGACGGAGTACTAGCCCCTCATTCTTCTTCACATAAAATGAAAAGAGACCAAACCTTTGTATATATTTCAGAAGTCCCGATCGCTGATGGCATTGTTTGGGACAAAGTGCCATTCGATGTATATGGTCCTACAGAGACCCTACAAATTCCATATGTTTTCCATGTTTCCTTGAGAGATGTCGTTTTACCTGGAATGCATTCAGATTATTGGGATGTCAGTGCTGTTAATTCTTTGTTTTCTGATTTGCAATATTATACTGTTTTTGATACAGAAGATCTATATTTAAATTCAGCAAGTTATGCAGATTTATTTTGTTACCAACATTATGGACATCACTTTCTTTACAAAACCAGTACTCAGCGACCCGCTTTTAATTATGCACAATGCGAACATTGCCCAACACCTTCGAAGGGGGGTTCCATAACACAGAAAAAGAAATGTACATATTTTACTGGTTACAATCTATCACACCCAGAATTATATTTTTTCAAATTGAATATCCCCATATTGAACAAATATATGCTTACCCAGACGAAGTTGGTTTACTCTTCATCCTTCATAGCAAATGTGTCCCTGAAAGGCTACGATTATTGGAAGGACACTATTGATTTGAAGTCTATTTGGGGTACTAAATTTTGGCAAGTGCAAGGTACTGAGTCCTTGCATCGTGCCTGTCTAATACCATCTCAGCTAATATTTTTTAATTAGACAGTCCAACTGTTGGACTTGGCCCGTTTTGCAGGGTTATCCCCAAAAACTTTTTGCTTCTTCCTCCTATTTTTTCCTGACCTGTGTTTGTTGGTTTTAGGACTCTGAGCACTTTACCACTGCTAATCAGTGCTAAAGTGCATATGCTCTCTGTGTAAATTGTTATTATGATTGGTTCTCCCTGATTGGCATATTTGATTTACTAGTAGGTCCCTAGTAAAGTGCACTAAGTGTGCCAGGGCTGGTAAACCAAATGCTACTAGTGGGCCTGCAGCACTGATTGTGCCACCCACATGAGTAGCCCTGGAAAGATGTCTCAGGCCTGCCACTGCAGTGCCTGTGCGCAGTTTGCTAACTGCCATGTACACTTGGCAAGTGCACCCACTTGCCAGGCCCTAACCTTCCCTTTTTGTACTTATAGGACACCCCTATGGTAGGCCAGAGGTACCCCCCTGTGCAGGGTGCAGTGTATGTGAAAGGTAGGATATGTACTGATGTGTGTAACATGTCCTGATAGTGAAATACTTCCAATTTCGTTTTTCACTATTGGAAGGTTATCTTGCCCCGTAGGACAGAATGGGGAATGCTTTGTAACATTTTACAAGCATATCTTCCCATAGGGATAAGATAGAAAAATAAAGTTTAGGCTCTCTGAACTCAGAATTTAAAAACACATCTTTTACTAAAGATGGTTTTTAAATTGTGTGTTTGAAGATGCCACTTTTAGAAAGTAGAACAAAAAACAGTGGTTCCTGTGGACACTCAGTGATTATTAATTAATATATATCAGCACAATCGCAATTAATCAGAGGCGAAGAGATGTCAGAGAGAGAAAAGACATATAACACAAGGTTTGTAGAGAAACAAGGTAGTTTATATAATATATTCACATTGTTTTTGAATCCAGGGCATGGTGCCCCAAGTGAAAGTGAAACCTATCAGTAAGGATTGTGACTAACCCTGGGCAAAGCACTACGCTACGCTCGCGTAGTTTGCGAAGTTTGCGCTACTTCGCACAACGCGAATTGCACGTAGCACAGTGCAAACACGCGTAGCGTAGTGTAGCGTGGTGCAGCGGTCATTTTTTGCTTGCTCGTGGTCCTCAACGTCAAGTTGGCGACCGCGAGCAAGCAAAATGACATCCCGGCGAGACTTTTTCCTCGTTCGCGATCAGCAACATCAAGTTTCCGATCGCGAGCGTGGAAAATAAACCTCCTGGCGAGATTCTCAACGCGGGGAGGTCAGGTTTCTCATTGCGAGTGGTCGCGTATGCTCGCGACCGCTCGCGATGAGAAACTACCAGTCCGCGTTGAGAAAGCTGCCGCTCGAGTAAAAATCTACTCGAGCGGCAGTAAAAGACAGCTCGCACTGTGCAAGATGCCGTTTTCAATGATTGCACAGTGCGGACAAGCATCCGGCACTGTGCAATCATTCAATCAATCAATCAATCACGGCATTTATAGAGCGCGCTACTCACCCGGGAGGGTCTCAAGGCGCTGGGGGAGGGGGTAAGTTACTGCTCGAACAGCCAGGTCTTGAGCTGCTTCCTGAAGGAGAGATGGTCCTGGGTTCGCCGAAGGTGAGTGGGGAGGGAGTTCCAGGTCTTGGCTGCCAGGTAGGAGAAGGATCTTCCTCCGGCGGTGGCTCTGCGGATGCGTGGTACGTTGGCGAGGGCGTGGCTGGTTGATCGTAGCTGGCGGGTGGGCGTGTAGAAGGTCATGCGGTCGTTGAGGTACTTGGGGCCCAGGTCGTGGAGGGCCTTGTGTGCGTGGGTGAGGAGTCTGAACGTGATTCTCTTGCTGACGGGGAGCCAGTGCAGGTCTTTCAGGTGTCCGGTGATGTGGCTGTGTCGGGGGATGTCCAGGATGAGTCGTGCGGAGGCGTTCTGGATGCGCTGGAGTCTTTTTGAAGTTTGGCTGTGGTTCCGGCGTAGAGGGTGTTCCCATAGTCCAGTCGGCTGGTGACGAGTGCCTGGGTGACGGTCTTCCTGGTTTCAGTGGGGATCCATCTGAAGATCTTGCGGAGCATGCGCAGGGTGTTGAAGCACGAAGATGAGACGGCGTTGACTTGTCTGGTCATCGACAGGGAGGAGTCCAGGATGAAGCCCAGGTTGCGTGCGTGGTCCGTTGGTTTGGGCGCGGTGCCCAGGGCCGGGGGCCACCAAGAGTCATCCCAGGCGGAGGGTGATGAGCCCAGGATGAGGACTTCCGTCTTGTCTGAGTTCAGTTTAAGGTGGCTGTTCCTCATCCAGTCGGCGACGTCTCTCATCCCGTCGTGTAGGTTGGCTCTGGCGGTGGTGGGGTCGTTGGTGAGGGAGAGGATCAGCTGGGTGTCGTCGGCGTAGGAGATGATGTTGAGGTTGTGTTGGCGTGCGATGGCTGCGAGGGGGCTCATGTAGACGTTGAAGAGGGTTGGACTGAGTGAAGATCCTTGTGGAACGCCGCAGATGACTTCGGTGGCCTCGGATCTGAACGGGGGGAGGCGGACTCTCTGGGTTCTTCCGGCGAGGAACGAGATGATCATTGCGAACAGTGCACTACGCAGTTCGCGTAGTGCTACGCGTAGCTCGCGTAGTGCGAACTGCACTTTGCGTAGCTTCGCGTAGCGCTACTTCGCGAACTACGCCCAGGCTTAATTGTGACTCTTTGTGACATAAAAGCAAGGTTTCAATATTTTGTGCAAAAACTACCATTTAATTGATGCATAGTAAATGTTAGCAGCCTCCTAGTACAATAGTAAGAGCTGAGAATTGGTTTGCTTCAAGTTGTCGACAACGTTTCGACCCAGCTATCAGTGCGGGGTCTCATCAGGACCTATCAATGTGGGACACCTGAAAGAATGATAACCAATGTATCAATAAGAAGAATATGCAGGGGATGGAAAGACTACAACCGAATTCATATTACACATTCGGTAATCATACCTGGGGATGACTGTCAGATCATGTAATGAGCACCTTGTGGGAGTGAAAAGGGGGATACTCACATAGGGCCAAGCCGGGCACTGTATGGGCAAAAAGTTAAAGGAATTATTTACACTAGGCACGGGTACCAAGAAAAAGCCACTAAATATCATCAGCTTTGCGTGTAGGACTTACCCTATGGAGGGAGGGGTACTGGTAGTCAGCAATATTCAATGGTATGCAGGCCAGAATATATGTCCAAAAAACGGTGTCTGAAAAAGTGTCACAACATCAAGTAAATATCAAGGCTATAATGTTGTTAAAAAGGGAATTAATGTTTGAAGGCTCTCTTACCACGTGGTACTGGTTGTCAGAAAGCCTTAGATTGGATGGAGGCCTTAGCTGATTGATGTAAACGACAGTCCGTTTAGCATGTCAATTCCTGAAAAATGACAGGAAGCTCGTAAGTGAGTTGGACAAAATGCGGCTGTGTCAATGAGCCATGGGTGCGTGAAAAACTCTTACCATTAGTGGTTATGCAAAGAGTAGTCCGATAAGGGGTGCTGTCTCGATTTGCTGCGGAAAGAAATCACGCCCGTGGTCCTCGGAGAACTGCACTCGTCTGTCTCTGCTCGCACACTGTCAAGACCGATCGGCTCCATGCGGTCTTGATTTATAGTCTCCAAGCGTGCTCTGCTGGCCGGAACCGGCATACATTAGCAGGCATTGCTAGGAGATATTTCTCGAAGCAACGGAGGTCTCGTACTGGGATTACTGAAATATCACACAGATGAGTCTGTGCGGCACATGCTGTTAAGGACGATATTAGTGTATAAGGAAGGTTTAAAAAAAAAGGGCGAATAAAGTAATTTAATTTACTGCGTGGCGAGGATGTTTTCTATGTCTATAGTAAATAGACATAAACCTGTCTTGGCTACTAAATTTTTTCAGCGGCTACGGAGATGGTATAGTACTGTATAGTTTCTGGCAGATAATTCTTGACAACTGATGCACCTCACATTTCCTCATAGTGTATTACCCTCATCACGGTACATATCAAGTTTCTAAATACACTATTTCTGCATTTAGCATACTAGTATCACAGATACAGAGGTACAAAGAGAATACACATTCGCTTATGTTATTTTCACATATTGTATAACCCTCATCAAGGTACATATCAAATTTATAAATACATTATTACTGCATCAGGCATAGTAGTATCGCAAATACAGAGGTAGAAAGAAGATAAACATTTGCTTGTGCTTATGCATATGATGTAGCATCCGGTAAGTTGTAACATTGTATTTAGCAGGAAATGTTAAATGTTTCAATGCAGATCACAGCTTACTATTCATCTAACCCATATTAAGGCATAATTCAGTTAGACTGGATGGATCCAAGCCTACACCACATTTTTGGTGTGAACTCAGGACCAGAAGGTATGTCGCACCAGTGGTGGAGTGGTCTATATCTGTCCGGTTATGTATGGTAGCAATTAGTAGGTGCATTTAAACTTCAATTAGCCAGAGTAGAGACAAACCCACGCCATTCTTCACTTGTGTTGAGTCCCTGATCAATAGACTTTATTCACTCTATCCATTGGCATTCTAGTCTTTGCAGTATATGGGTCAGATCCCCACCTCTTCTGGCATGGATGCTTTTTCTACTACTTGCCACTTTAATTCGTCTGTTGTGTGGCTTTGTTCATTGTAGTGTGCTACCAAAGGGGCATTAGAGATGGAACACCCTATTCTGCTTTGGTGTTGACTTATTCGCATTTTGACGGGTTGGCAAGTTTGTCCTATGTAGGGTAACTCGCAAGAGCACCATATACAATATACTACATTCCATGTGTTGCAGTTTGAGAAGAAATTAAGGTATTGTTTGACGTTCACATGTTCAAAAGTGTTGGTATCAAACGTCAGAGCACACGCTACACAGTTGCCACATCTGCGATGGCCTTTGATTTCAGGTAACCCCCATGCTGATTCTACCGTGCCAGGCATTGGCCTAGTCTTGCCTTGGGTCGAGGAATGGACAAGATGATCTTTAATGTTCTTGCCACGTTTGAATGCAAACATGGGTGCTTCCATAGCAGGGTCTATATTCTGAATAAGATGCCAGTTCTTTTAGATTAACTTCCGTATTTTGTTGGTATGTATCCCAAAAGTTGTGACACAAATCAATTTTTCAAGAGGGGTTTTCTTTCTTGGAGTCAATAGTTCCTCTCTGGGACAGAACCATGCTCGTTTGAGTGACTTCCTCACTATTTTGTTCGGGTAGCCCCTGGCTAGCAGTTTAGCTCTCAGAATTTGCTCCTCCCTCATGTAGTCCTCTTTACGGGAGCAGTTTCTACGGAGGAGGAGAAACTGGCCAAATGGTATTCCATCTCTTAACGCACAGGGGTGATTGCTGCTATAAGAGAGGAGGGTGTTTCTTTCAGTAGGTTTCCTATGAAGACTAGTGTACAGTGTTCCATCATTGTGTTTTATAGTGAGGTACAGAAAAGCAATTTCTGATTTGTGTATGGTTGATGTAAATGTAAGGTGCTTTTGGACGTTGTTCAGGTATTTGACAAATTCATGGAAATCATTTTCAGAGCTAGACCAGATTAGAAAAATATCATCGATGTAACGTTTCCAACACTTTATGTTGGGATGATATACATTCTGTGCAGATAGAGCATACGTTTGTTCGATGAAGTCCATGCAAATATTGGCTAGATTTGGGGCAAAAACTGCTCCCATTGATGTCCCAGAGCACTGCTGGTAGTATCTACCCTCAGAGAGAAAATAGGTGTATTGTAACGCAATGCGCAATAGGGAAAGAGTAAAACTTGTGGGGACTTGCAGGGGACTTGTTCGTGTCTCTAATAGTTTTTCTATTAGCTGAATACTCTCTTCTTGGGGTATGTTCGTATACAGTGATGTTATGTCTTGCGTGGCCAACCAGTCTGTTTCTGCATTAAAGGGCCTGTTGTCAACCAGATTTGTCATGAACATACTGTCTCTTACATAAGTCTCTTGTATGGGGACAAAGTCCCTCAGGAAGAAATCAATATATCTGCCGATGGGTTCTAGAGCTGAACCACAGCCCGATAGAATGGGGAGCCCAGGGGGATTCGTGATGCTTTTATGGATTTTTGGCAAAGTATAGAGAACCGGAGTACGAGGGCTCTCAGTGTTAAGGTACTCAAATTCTTTTTTGGTGATATATCCTAGTTCTCTGGCTTCTGTGGTCAGCTTTAGAATCTCAATTTTGATACTGGACAATGGATTAGTGGGCAATGCGTTGTAGTGTCTCTGATCTGAGATTTGTTTATTAATCTCTGCATTATATTCTTTTTGATCCTGAATTACGATGCCTCCACCTTTGTCAGCAGGTTTAAGGATTATAGTCTTGTCATTTTTTAAGGTTTGTAAGGCCTCTCTTTCAGCTAAACCGATGTTGTAAGGAATGAAACACCTGGCTGATTTCATATTTTCAAGCCCATTCAAAATCAGTTTTTCAAAAGTCAGTAATTCTGGTGGCATCATAGATTTTGAAGGATAAAAAATGGAGGGAGGTTGTAGGCCTGTAACCGATTGTTGTGCGGGCTGATCTCTATCTTTGAAAAATATTTTCAGTCTTATTTTCCAGAAAAATTGAAACAGCTCTGTTTTAAGATCAAAGAAATTGGTTTTTTCTGTAATTACAAAGGATAAACCCCTACTTAGCAGCAAAATCTCTGCTGATGAGAGTAGATGTTCTGACAAATTGAATATAGGTATCCTTTCCATATTCCTTTCAGGAGAACCTAACATGGCTGTGGGCCCCATTGATAGTTTTTTCTCCTGGTTTGGCGTTCCCCTGGGTTCTGGTACCACGTCTTGGCTTTGCCTCGTGGGCCTCTTTCTAAAAAAGGCTGACCTGGGTGACTGTCAGAGCGGCTCGGACCTGGTTGTACTTCTGAGTCTTCTGAACCCCTGAGGACTCCGAGACTGTAATTGGTTGATTCCTTTTGAACCTGCCCCACGTGTTCTGTCTATTCTGAGCTGGTATAGTGGTGTAGTAATCCTCTCTTAGGTAGGGATATGCTTTTTCTTTAGTAAAGTTTTGTATGTCTTTTGTAACTTTGTCTGCCTTTTTCTTTAATTCATATGTGTTAAACTCATCAATTGTTTTATTGAGTTTACAGAGAAGTGCTTTATCATCTGCCACACCGTCCCCTCCTAGAAGTTCTCATTCTAGGTCCTCTCTTTCTTTCAATTTCGCCTTGGCGTGTTCTATGGTGGTCTCTACTCCAAGCACCATCCAGTGGCGGGAGCAGGTTGTAGAAATATGGCTAAAACCTCCTTTGAATTTAGGGTCCTCTCTAAAAAGTCCTGGTACATTCCTAAATTGCAAGCCTTGAAGTATGATTCCAGCCTTTAAATATTCAGTGAGCATGCGTGCATGCAGCTCTGTTCTTACATGTTTCTTCTTAGCTTTCTCAAGTTTCTCTAAAATAATCTGTTTAGGACTCACTGTTTAGTTTGGTTGTGCAGAGAAGAGTGATGGGCCACTTATGTTTTTGGCTATATATTCGTCTGTGTATAAGGGCGCTTCTCTCTTGGACATCTTACCCCCGGGAGTTTGTGTAATACCCTGTGTTTAACCAGGGTTAGAGGACAATCCTAAAGAGAATTAACTCTTTGCGGTGCAGCCACTGCATTACAAGTCTTGTATGAGGACACAAGGGACACCCTACTCACATGGAACCAGGGTACTTACAATTGAACAAAAAACAGTGGTTTCTGTGGACACTCAGAGATTAATAAATATTATATATCAGCACAATCGCAATTAATCAGAGGCAAAGAGATGTCAGAGAGAGAAAAGACATATAACACAAGGTTTGTAGAGAAAAAAGGTAGTTTATATAATATATTCACATTGTTTTTGAATCCAGTGCATGGTGCCCCAAGTGACCTGCCCGCACAACAATCGGTTACAGGCCTACGACCTCCCTCCATTTTTTATCCTTCAAACTCTATGATGCCACCAGAATAGCTGACTTTTGAAAAACTGATTTTGAATGGGCTTGAAAATATGAAATCAGACAGGTGCTTCATTCCTTAAAACATCAGTTTAGCTGAAAGAGAGGCCTTTCAAACCTTAAAAAATGACAAGACTATAATCCTTAAACCTGCTGACAAAGGTGGAGGCATTGTAATTCAGGATCGAAAAGAATATGATGCAGAGATTAATAAACAAATCTCAGATCTGAGACTCTACAAGGCATTGCCCACTAATCCATTGTCCAGTATCAAAATTGAAATTCTAAAGCTGACCACAGAAGCTAGAGAACTAGGACATATCACCTAAAAAGAATTTGAGTACCTTAACACTGAGAGCCCTCGTACTCCGGTTCTCTATACTTTGCCAAAAATCCACAAAAGCATCACGAATCCCCCTGGGCGCCACATTCTATTGGGCTGTGGTTCAGCTCTAGAACCCATGGGCAGATATATTGATTTCTTCCTAAGGGACTTTGTCCCCATACAAGAGACATATGTAAGAGACAGTATGTTCATGATAAATCTGGATGACAACAGGCCCTTTAATGCAGAAACAGACTGTTTGGCCACGCTGGACATAACATCACTGTATACGAACATACCCCAAGAAGAGAGTATTCAGCTAATAGAAAAACTATTAGAGACACGAACACGTCCCCTGCAAGTCCCCACAAGTTTTATTCTTTCCCTATTGCGCATTGCGTTACAATACACCTATTTTCTCTCTGAGGGTAGATACTACCAGCAGTGCTCTGGGACATCAATGGGAGCAGTTTTTGCCCCAAATCTAGCCAATATTTAAAAGGACTTCATCGAACAAACGTATGCTCTATCTGCACAGAATGTATATCATCCCAACATAAAGTGTTGGAAACGTTACATCGATGATATTTTTCTAATCTGGTCTAGCTCTGAAAATGATTTCCATGAATTTGTCAAATACCTGAACAACGTCCAAAAGCACCTTACATTTACATCAACCATACACAAATCAGAAATTGCTTTTCTGGACCTCACTATAAAACCCAATGATGGAACACTGTACACTAGTCTTCATAGGAAACCTACTGAAAGAAACACCCTCCTCTCTTATAGCAGTAATCACCCCAGTGTGTTAAGAGATCGATTACCATTTGGCCAGTTTCTCCACCTCCGTAGAAACTGCTCCCGTAAAGAGGACCACATGAGGGAGGCACAAATTCTGAGAGCTAAACTGCTAGCCAGGGGCTACCCGAACAAAATAGTGAGAAAGTCACTCAAACGAGCTTGGTTCTGTCCCAGAGAGGAACTATTGACTCCAAGAAAGAAAACCCCTCTTGAAAAATTGATTTGTGTCACATCTTTTGGGATACATACCAACAAAATACGGAAGTTAATCAAAAAGAACTGGCATCCTATTCAGAATATAGACCCTGCTATGGAAGCACCCATGTTTGCATTCAAACGTGGCAAGAACATTAAAGATCATCTTGTCCATTCATCGACCCAAGGCAAGACTAGGCCAATGCCTGGGACGGTAGAATCAGCATGGGGGTTACCTGAAATCAAAGGCCATCGCAGATGTGGCAACTGTGTAGCGTGTGCTCTGACGTTTGATACCAACACTTTTGAACATGTGAACGTCAAACAATCCCTTAATTTCTTCTCAAACTGCAACACATGGAATGTAGTATATTATATATGGTGCCCTTGCGAGTTACCCTACATAGGACAAACTTGCCAACTCGTCAAAACGCGAATAATTCAACACCAGAGCAGAATAAGGTGTTCCATCTCTAATGCCCCTTTGGTAGCACACTACAATGAACAAAGCCACACAACAGATGAATTAAAGTGGCAAGTAGTAGAAAAAGCATCCATGCCAGAAAGAGGTGGGGATCTGACCCATATACTGCAAAGACTAGAATGCCAATGGATAGAGTGAATAAAGTCTATTGATCAGGGACTCAACACAAGTGAAGAATGGCGTGGGTTTGTCTCTATTCTGGCAAATTGAAGTTTAAATGCACCTACTAATTGCTACCATACATAACAGGACAGATATAGACCACTCCTACCACTGGCGTGACACACCTTCTGGTCCTGAGTTCACACCAAAAATGTGGTGTAGGCTTGGATCCATCCAGTCTAACTGAATTATGCCCTAATATGGGTTACATGAATAGTAAGCTGTGATATGCATTGAAACATTTATCATTTCCTGCTAAATACAATGTTACAGCTTACCGGATGCTACATCATATGCATAAGCACAAGCGAATGTTTATCTTCTGTGTACCTCTGTATTTGCGATACAACTATGCCTGATGCAGTAATAATGTATTTATAAATTTGATATGTACCTTGATGAGGGTTATACACAATGTGAAAATAACATAAGCGAATGTGTATTCTCTTTGTACCTCTGTATCTGTGATAATACTATGCTTAATGCAGTAATAGTGTATTTATAAACTTGATATGTACCGTGATGAGGGTCATACACTATGAGAAAATGTGAGGTGCATCAGTTGTCAAGAATTATCTGCCAGAAACTATACAGTACTATACCATCTCCGTAGCCGCTGAAAAAGTTTAGTAGCCAAGACAGGTTTATGCCTATTTACTATAGACATAGAAAACATCCTCGCCACGCAGTAAATTAAATTACTTTATTCGCCCCTTTTTTTTAAACCTTCCTTATACACTAATATCGTCCTTAACAGCATGTGCCACACAGACTCATCTGTGTGATATTTCAGTAATCCCAGTACGAGACCTCCGTTGCTTCGAGAAATATCTCCTAGCAATGCCTGCTCATGTACGCCAGTTCCGGCCAGCAGAGCGCACTTGTTATGTTATGTTAATTAGTTTATAAAGCGCACAGCTGCCCCAACAAAGGGGCGTCCCGGCGCTAATACAGAGTCTGAGAAGGCAAGAGCTAGGCTGTGGGGAACAGGTGAGTTTTAATGACCTTTCGGAAAGATAGCAAGCAGTCTATACGACGAGTCTGTACTGGAAGGGAGTTCCACAGTTTGGCAGCCAGACAACGAAAAGACCTGCCCCCAGCCCTAATACGTTTCACTCGTGGGACAGTGGCCAAAAATTGTTCCGCGGAACGTAGCTGGCGAGCAGGGACATAGGGGACCAACAAATTGGATAATATCTCCGGGGAAGAGAACTTGAGAATTTTAAAAGCCAGACATAATGTCTTGAATTCGATCCTCTTGGAGATAGGGAGCCAGTGGAGGCGGCGTAAAGCGCCTGACATAGAGCATTTTCTAGGGAGTCTGAGCAGAGCTCGAGCGGCTGCGTTCTGGACACGTTGGAGACGGTTTACTTCGGCCTTGTTGGCACCTAACAGTAAAACGTTGGCATAATCAAGTCTTGATAGAATAGTCGCCTGGACTATCAATTGACGTGTAGCCGGGTCGAAAAACCCCAGAATAGGCCTCAGCCCCCGTAGGAGACCGAAGCAGGTACCGGCGACCTTCTTAGTGTGATCCTGGAATCCAAGAGTGGAGTCGAGCCAGATCCCTAGATTCTTAACCAACAACTTAGGTGTTGGGGCGAGGCCCAAAGATGCCGGCCACCACTGTGTACTCCAAAGCCCCTTATCATTCCCCACCAATAGCACCTCAGATTTGTTGGCATTGAGCTGAAGGCAGTTTGTGGTCATCCAGCGTGCAACCGCCTCTAGACCATTCCGGAACTGTATAGCGTCCCGAGGCTGGTCATCAGAGAGGGCTTGGAGACTATAAATCAAGACCGCATGGAGCCGATCGGTCTTGACAGTGTGCGAGCGGGGACAGACGAGTGCAGTTCTCCGAGGACCACGGGTGTGATTTCTTTCCGCAGCAAATCGAGACAGCACCCCTTATTGGACTACTCTTTGCATAACCACTACAGGTAAGAGTTTTTCACGCACCCATGGCTCATTGACACAGCCGCAATTTGTCCAACTCACTTACGAGCTTCCTGTCATTTTTCAGGAATTGACATGCTAAACGGACTGTCGTTTACACCAATCAGCTAAGGCCTCCATCCAATCTCAGGCTTCTGACAACCAGTACCACGTGGTAAGAGAGCCTTCAAACATTAATTCCCTTTTTAACAACATTATAGCCTTGATATTTACTGGGTGTTGTGACACTTTTTCAGACACCCCTTTTTGGACATATATTCTGCCATGCATACCATCGAATATTGCTGACTACCAGTACCCCTCCCTCCATAGGGTAAGTCCTACATGCACAGCTGATGATATTTAGTGTTTTTTTCTTTGTACCCATGTCTAGTGTAAATAATTCCTTTAACTTTTTGCCCATACAGTGCCCGGCTGGGTCCTATGTGAGTATCCCCCTTTTCACTCCCACAAGGTGCTCACTTTACGATCTGACAGTCATCCCCAGGTATGATTACTGAATGTGTAATACAAATTCGGTTGTAGTCTTTCCATCCCCTGCATATTCTTCTTATTGATACATTGGCTATCATTCTTTCAAGTGTCCCATCATTGATAGGTCCTGATGAGACCCCGTATTGATAGCTGGGTCGAAACATCATCTACAACTTGAAGCGAACCAATTCTCAGCTCCTACTATTGTACTAGGAGGCTGCTAACATTTACTATGCATCAATTGAATGGTCGTTTCTGCACATACTATTGAAACCTTGCTTTTATGTCACAAAGAGTCACAATCCTTACTGATATGTTTCACTTTCACTTGGGGCACCATGCACTGGATTAAAAAACAATGTGAATATATTATATAAACTACCTTGTTTCTCTACAAACCTTGTGTTATATGTCTTTTCTCTCTCTGACATCGCTTCGCCTCTGATTAATTGCGATTGTGCTGATATATATTAATTATTAATCACTGAGTGTCCACAGGAACCACTGTTTTTTGTTCAATTGTAAGTACCCTGGTTCCATGAGAGTAGGGTGTCCCTTGTGTCCTCATACACGACTTTCAGAAAGTAGGCATTTTCTTGTTTAACCATTCTGTGTGCCTCTGCCTGTTTGTGTATTGACTGTCTGGTTTTGGAGTGACAGGGGCTGGGGAGGTGCATTCTCTCAGACAGCCACCGGGGAGGGGGTTGATGTGTGCCCTGCCTTTCCTGAATGAGTCAGGGCTGGGATGAATAGACCTGGGCTGCATTCAGTGTAGGGGGAGGAGTTCTCACTAGCACCTGAATAGGCCTGGTCTGCATTTAGAGTGATGGGAGGAGATTTCCCTTGCACCTGAATAGGGCCTGTCTGCCTTACACAATGCTGTCTCCACCTCCTGCCGGGCAGCTGCACCAGAGAGGACAGAACTGGTTTGGACTGGGCTCAGAGACCCTTGCACAAAGAGAACAAAGACATTTTGGGGTATAAGTATTAGACCTAAAACACCTGAACTTTAGACTACTTCTGCAATCAAGAGGAACCTTTGCCAAGGAAAAGAGCTGGAGAAACTGAGGAGAAGTACTGCCCTTGCTGTGTGTCTGGGGTTGGCCTGCAGTTGCTGTTTCTGCCAAGGAAAGGAGAAGGACTTTGCTGTGTGCTGTGTCCCCTGCTTGAGGAAAGTCTCCAAAGGCTTGAGTAGAACTTGCCTCCTGTTTTGAAGTCTCAAGAACACAAAGACTTCACCCCCAGCTCCCCTGAACTTCCTTGCTGGGAGTTCTGTCCTGCCAGGAGTGCCTGAGGCTGTGTGTGGCCTCTAGAGGTTGTTTCTGCTACTGGGAGCTGGAAAGCAATGCAACAACAAGAAAATCGACGCATCGCTCTTCTTGCGGCAGTTTTTCTGATGCAACGCCGTGGTGCGAGAAGAATCTCCCCGCACCGCCGTGCCACTGCTGAAACCGACGCAACGCCTGTCGCCGTGGCAAGAATCAACGCATCAAGGGATCGCGGCTGAAAAGGTCAACGCAGCGCCGCTCGCCGCATCATTTGCCGCCGCATCCCGGATTTCCACGCATCGTCCCTGTGTGGCAAGTTTTCCCCGACCCATCACCCGCGGATCGGAGTTGTCTCAGAATCGATGCCTCGCTTCCCCCTACAGACCGGACCCGACGCATCGCTCCCCTGTGTACAGCGGAACCGTCGCATCGCATCCACGAAGGTCTCAGGAACTACGCATCTCTTTGTTTTTCGACGCTTCTCATCGCTGCGGCTGTTTGGCTTGGTGGATTTTGTCGCAACAACAGGTACTTTTCAAGAAATCACGCATCCATAGTTTTTTCTACGGACTCAGTTGCTAAACTTTTGAAAGTCACTTTTCTTAATACTTGTATGTTGGATTTTTGTCGTTTTGGTCTTGTCAAGTTTAGATAAAGATACTTTCTTTTTCTAAACCAGTGTGGTGTCCATTTGTGGTGTTATCACTGTGTTACTGTGAGTGTTGGTACAAATACTTTACGCATTGCCTTTGGGATAAGCCTGTCTGCTCGTGCCAAGCTACCAAGGGGGTGAGCAGGGGTTATCTAAAGTGTGTATCCCCCTTACCCTGACTAGAAGACAAAGGTACCTACCTCTTTCAACTAGAGACCCCCATTTCTAACACCAACAAACTACCTGGTTCGGTTTAGCCACTGCTAAAAATGTGAATACTCCCTCTATTCCGTCTCTGGCAAAATATGAGATGTAGCACACACATACCAACTATACTATTGAAGAATTGACTTGTATGATACAAAATGGCACTTTTAATTCTTCTATGATTAATCCTGAGGGTTTGGTACTATGGCTTACAGACACCAATGCTTGTCATTTACGTTTTATAAATGCTGCTGACGGGTTTGCCCAAAATAGACCTGATCCTCGTTACCCCTATTCACTTACAGTTACCACTTATTCACATACAGTTACCACTTATTCAGTTGGTAAATTATGTCAACAATGGTTGGAGCATTCCACACTATCGTCTGTGAAGCACCATCTTTCCCTTTTGTCAGGAGACATTGATCTTTCAGATTTTCTTTTAGGTCCAAAATCCCCTTGCACTAAAAGTTTTGTTTATGCAGCCTATAATGAATTTTGGAAACTATCACAAATGGAAGCAGCACTAAGTTTACGCTAAATTGATCAAGATAATTCAGAAAAAGTTCTTGCTGTGGTTGATAACAGTATAAACACACTGTCTTCTCGTATATATACATTAGACAATATTGTGTCGTCTGTTATTGATATTGTTCAGAATGAAGTATCTACTTTGTATCATGGTCAAAATCAGCTACCTTCAGTTATGCAATTTGGTTGGACCTTACAGACATTTAAAAATGGGCGAGTACCATGGGATTACCTGAATGCTTCCGCACTGTTTTTACCATTCAATTTGTCAGATAAACAAAAACTGATGTCTATGAAAGACGCAACCTACACTATGTTACACATTGAGAAACTAGAACAGTTACCATTTACTGTAGCAGAAACAAATTCAGAGGTGTGGTTAATACGTGATGTTATTTCATTACCCATCTCACTTTTCCAGTTTACAGCTTGCATGAAACACTATCCTATGGGTAGATATGAACCGCTTGGGAGCAGTTACATACATGAATTGTGGTCCTTGCCATTTGCATTTCGTTGTGAGCGTGCAGAAAAGGAAGTGTTCCTTACAGGTGAGGATTGTGACTCTGCAGTCGGCCACTCCCTTTTGTGTAAGCAAGTAAAACTCCACGTGCCTGCAACGTTTCAGCCCCTAATTTGGTTAGTTTTTTAAAACGAACCCCGGTTCCTGCTATTATTCCAACTCTCACTATGCTTTCAAACAGCAGTTATCTCATTCTCAACAATCAGAACTGCTGCGGTTTACGGACAGGCATCCCGTACATAGTAACAGTTTCACAACGAGTTACTTGTTTCAGCAATGTTCTGTCCCCTCCCACCCACACGGGAATGTAGACAGTTCGCTGTGGCCTTCCATTCCGACTTTGAAAACAGATTTCAATAAGCTAAGCAGACTCAAAGCGCTATTGTTTCAACAAGAAGTGGTTCTCACGTCAGCTCGTGAGACCTTCGAATTGCAGGTGGCAAGAACATCAAGTGAAATTCAGTCATTGCTAAACATGAATCTCCCCCTACACTTTGGGGAATTAATTCACCAAATCTTTAATGCGTCTGATACGGCAGGCCTAGCCCACTTTTTTAAAGTTGTGGGATCCGGCCTCGTAACCTCGTTTCAGACTATTTTTGGAGTAATCCCTGCCTTTATTCATTCTATTTTTTCCAATGTATTCGGAGGGTTTCCCCTGCTGCTCCTCCTGGTTTGTGGCGTTCTTGTACTTCTATTGCTGTTCCACAATGGCTGCTCGATCTGTGGTACTGACAAGCCAGGAACAGTTGCAGCTGTACCGTAATCGGATGCAGAAGCTTTTTGGTTTGATGCCATTGGAAGCTCTTGACATCGACTATTGACTGACCTTCCGTTATGCCTAATTTACCTATGTGCAACCTAAGTTCTACTGCATCCGTTGCCCTTTTCAATGGGCCCTGGATGTTTGCCTGTCCACTACATCACATGCTGCCCTGGATTATGACCTGTTGATGGGTTCATTGATGTCCCATAACCAGGACTGTTCCGTGGGTAAGCGGCTTGTGTACAATCCTTCACTGGGGCCGGCGGCCAAACGAGTCCCTGTGCCCGTGCACAGCACCTCTTGGATCTCAGTTTCATAGAAGTCGACACAGGGTTGACCTGGAATGCTCCTGATGGCCTCTGGATATGAGGAACATGTCTGCTTATTTGACTTGCTTAATTGGATGGCATCCCTTTTTACTCTGGAAGGTTCTGACGCCTTATTGGAGCTTATGGCATTCCACTTGTACTGCAACGTTTTTGGCCCGGAAGATACGCTGTGATTGGATATCTTATTGCATACACATTTTTTTTTCTTCTCCATTTCTTAGTCCATCGAGGTTCCGCTTTGGACTTGAGTTGCTATTTAGCCTTTGACTCAGACACTTTGACTCTGCTTACCTCTGACTTCAGTATTAGTCCAGGGCTAACATCCTGACCAAGGGGAGGGTCTCAAATGGCCCATGGGGACATTGTCGTCTTCTCTAAGTTAGCATGAGCATGCTGCAGACTGTTCGCTGCATTGCACACGTTACTACACAAAGTTTATTTTGCAAAAGCCTCTTGAAACTGTCACATAAGAACCTACCGCTGTTTTCATGCTTTGTAGGTTCCTGGGATTTAGTCTGAACATTGTGAACAAGGTCGAACAACAGTGTCCCTTGTTATTCTGTTCTGGTCAGGCCCTAGCACCTAGACAAAACATACAGATGCAGCTGTTGATTGGGAATACGTACTTTAGTCTTATGGGAATACACGGATAGGTAGCACACACTTGGAGAGGGACCTTTCCAGGGAGAAGAGCATGACAGCACCTATGATGTAAATCTACCATCTATAGACTGAGGTACAGGGTCTACTGATAACGCCCAGAGATCTTCTAATATATAATCATCTTGCTTCTATACAAGGGGAGGGAGATTAGGCTACGCAGTCTTTCACTATGACAGCTCCTTCTATGATTTACGGACTACTTGCTATGATGACCATATTTGTGTTATGCATTTTTCTGCTTATTGTGGCACGTATACTGCATACTAGAGCAAGTTAGTTAAAATAAATATTTTAAACTTGTTTGTGTCTCTGTCAGATCTTATTGTGGATCAATACAAGAGTGTGAGCGAAAGGGTGTGTCTTGCAATCGTGATTCCTGAGAGAGTCGGGAGTGTTGTGTTCTGGGGTGTCTAATCACTTGTTCCTATGTGCGTGAGTAGGGGGGCAAGTGAGACACTCTAGCTAGTCGGTCCCGGGCTCATGGGTACTAAGATGGTAGGATGATTCAGTCCGTATATACTAAGGTCCCAAAACCCTACGCATAGTTCTGTATTTGCGCAGAATCCCTGCAACACCTCGAGTGCTGCGCTATTGCTGCCACATGGGGACCTCTGAGCGTCCGGGACCATCTTCTCTGATATTAACCTCTTGTCTCTAGCGCCTGTGTGGGTTCGGGTCCAGTAGACACAGTTCTGGACCATTCCCATCTGTGCGTTTGCCACCCCTGCCCTTGCCTGGGGGACACTCTTCCAGCTATTCCCAGACTCTGTCTGGGTGATAAAAGAATATTGTTTGCCCTTGGAAGAGAATCTTCAATTTGGCTGGAAAGAAGAGAATGCATTTTAGGTCCATGGCTCGTACTTTCTGTTTTACTTGATCAAAAGACTTTCATTGCACCTGAACTGTCCTGGTGTAAGATGAGGATTTTCGAGGACTCATAGAAGGTGTCACCTTTGATTCTAGCCACATCGAGGATTAAGTTCCTGTCCTGGTAATTGGGGAATCGGGTAATAACCCCAATGGCAGAGCGTGGGGGAGAGGCCACTGGCAAGCGCTCAATGGGCACATTGTATAATAAAGCAGGGAGAGATGTGATCCTTTGGTAAGAAACCGCGGAGCCACTTCTCCAGGAATTTCTCTGGATTGTCACCCTCCGCTCCGTCCAGGATTGGGCCAATGTGAGTGCCCTTCTGCATTCTCTAGTCACGCCACCATCTTGGAGCTTGCCATTTGTAGTTTGCGCCCTGTTTACTACAGTGCCGTCACTGTGTCCTTCAGTGCCGAAATGCATTCCTCAGCCTCTGCCCAATAGCCAGCGGTGTTTCTCAAGTCCTGCCGGAGAAGAGTGACGTCCATTCCGACTTCCCCTATTTTAAACTCCAGAGCTGATCTCGATTCTTGGATTGCAAGGAGGAGGGCTCTGTTGTCAAACCCCGAGCTCTGAGCTGCAGTCTCCATGGGTGAAGCAGTCGGTCTTATAGGGACATCAGCACATTCATTGGGTGGCAGTGGCTTGGCGTATATGTCAAACTTTGGCGAGATGTCAGTTTGTATGCTCAGGCCCACCATTTCCTCTTTTCAGGGGTGGCACAAACAGGGCCAAGCCTAAACTGCTGGAACTCTAAATTCCAATTTTGCCATTCAGCCCTCTAATTACAGCACCAGGCCCGTCAGACCCCCAGACTGAATTGGCACGAGCAGCACCAAAGCCACGGTCCAATCAACCAAGAGGGAACGTTTGAATTGCGTTTTGCATACCGGTGCACCAGTCACACAGACCACTCAGCTCTGTCACTGCTGAAGGTAAATTGCTGGCTGAGAGGGGCTTCACAGCTGTGGTACTCGGGTCTCAATATAGGTAGGCCCTGGAGGGGTCCCGTGGATTTTGAGAGACAGGGTGAAAGAGTCCAACACACCAGAGAGGGGGAGGCTCCGAAGGTAGAGCTAGCAGGGGAGGGATGTTCGGCACAGGACCCTCAGGTTTTTGTGGTCGACAGTATTGATAGATCCAGCTCAAGGCCTCATCCCAGGTGAGGCACCACCACGGTAAGAACAATGATAAGGCGCAATTTCAGAGTGGTGAGCATTGCCTATAGCCTTATGGGGCCAGCACAGGAGCCCTACTCGCTCACAGCTGTTGTGTTGCATCACCACACAGTGTTGTCTCTATGGGTCTCCACTGTGCTCCAGTATACCCCAACTGGCCCGTGTCAGTGACCTGACTGCCTCCGCAACCTCTCCAGGAGGGGGAGGGTGAAACTACAAGGTCTTGGTAGTGGAATGTGGTTCCCACAGTGCAGCAGGAACTAAACGGGCCAGGACTATGTATTGGCCACTTGACTGTGTAGTCGTCATCCTCTAAGTTACAAGTGAGCCCCGACTCAAATACTCACTTTGGGTGTTTAGGAGTGAACGAACAATAAACTCATCATGCAAGTTGACGGCTGTCACAATGACGCTTTACTTTTGGGGAACAGGGTCGTTAGAGCTTTATTTCATGTTTGACCACGGGTACAACAAAGGTGGTAAAATGCCAAATAACCTGGCTGTTTTTTGTGAAGACTATCACCTTACAGAATGCACCAGTAGTCAGGAAAATGTTAGCCTCCTAAATGGAAGGGTCCATGTGTTTATATTTAAGGAGTTCCCAACTGATGGGTTGTATTGAGGGGACAGATCCCAGCAAAGGATATCAGAGTGTCCAGTGACATTCAGGACCGACAAGTACCCACTTTAAATTAATGAATTGCCTATGCTATGTCAGCAGTGAACTCTCACTGGGCTTTGATTATCTTTCATCTGCTTTTGTTTGTGTTGGGTGTCTGTAATACATTTTGCCTTTTAACTGTGTTTCCCTTGAAATCTTTTGATTGTTAGACTCTGGACAAATAGGTATTTAGACCCCAGGGACAGATGGGGCCTTCCAAACAGTTGACATCAGCATATGCCTTTTTCTAAACATGCAAACTATCTTTCCAATAAAATTGGCATATTTTGTTGTAGCTCCAATATAATGTGAATACAAATATGCAAGCTGCCTGCAAGTCAAATTCCAAATATGAACCTGAGGAGTAAGTTCTCTCCACTATTATTTGGCTTTTGTCTTATCGTGTTTAAATGACAGATTTAACACTGCTAAGTTAGTGGTATCAGGGCCATGCAAAGTTAGGCTCAGCTGTTTAGGGTTACATTTGGACACAAGGTGCCTATCTGAGGCAGGAACATTGTCACTGTGTGGTATAATGTGAGAGGATACATTGAAGGAAATTTAGTTTTATTTGTTTAGGGGTAAATGCAGTTACATGAAGGAGCCATTTAAGATTACTTTAAGCCTTTTCCGGTTAGAGCGCTGATTAAAACAAATGAAGACAGAGGAGAACCTTCTTTATGCAAGAAGAAGTCCATTATCTAAATTGCTTTCAGGATATTAACTTAATATTTCTTAACTGTAACAATATGTTGTTGTTGTTGGCCATTTACCACACACAATTTTCTATGAAGCATGCCTTTCTGATTGTGACAAACAGTGAAGTTCAAGGCAGGGCATCTTCCAGGAAAATGATTTACTTACTGGGAAATGCATCTTTTTTTAATTGGTGGAAGTGTATCCTCAGCCCATATCAAGACTGATACTTTTTGCCTACATAGTAAAACAATCTGATTTTCAACAAAATGTACAAAAGATTGAACTGTGCAGCAACTAAATATTTGTATGTTCATGAACAAACAGTGTATATACCTGGTTTATGCATGGTAAACCATCTGGGATCATAGTTTGACATTTTTGCATTACACATTTGACCCTTTCCACTAATGTCTGTGAATTGGGAACTGTCTGAGGGGAATCTGATTATCTCAAATGTGTGGCAGTTGAAACTGGGACAAAGCGCGGGTGTACTAGGAGTCAATTCACAAACGGAACATAAATTGTGTAGCAACATTTTGTGAATGGACAGTCTTACATATGTACTGTTAAGTTGGTTTACAAAATCACAATTTGCAGGTGGTAAAAGAATACTTGCCTAATGAATATTAATTAGGTGGCTGGCAATTTGTAACCCCCTGGATTTGGCTACAATCACAGGGATGGTGGTCTGCAAGGAACAGCAGAATACCATCCTTGTGTTGTCAATCCCAAAAGGAAAACTTTTTAAAAAAAATTTAAGTAGCCCATATTCCTCAAAGGTACCAATACTACTTAAAAAAACATAGTTTCCCAATTCTGAAAACATCAGGGAGAATAGTTAGTGGTCACCTGGCTCACTGATTGCTCCCCCTGAGGCTGCTAACATGATTCCCAAAGAAGAAGGGGGTCTAAGGGGATCCCTTCGCCTTTGTAAATTAGTTGTCACCTCCTTTGAGAAGTCGGTAACTGATCAATGTTTTGCAAATGGAATTGTGGTTTTAGATTGTTGACACATACCATAATGAATTGCAGTTTGGGAGAAACGCCGTTCCGTGCCTGTTCTAAATTGTGACTAGGTATGGGTCGCAAAACCCTGTTTACAATTTGGAAAAACTTTTCAGACTTGTATGAAGGGTTTTGTGCATTGCGAAAAGGAATTTTGCAGTCCCAAATTTGGTGATTTTGCAAATCACAGGGCTTGCAGTCAAAAAATCCTTCAGTATGTCTCACCCAAAGTTTCTTAGATGAAGAATAAAGCCACCATTATTTGGTTGAACAAGGACAGAGTAACACTTTGGAAGACAACTCTGCTCCTGGAACATCTAAACATGCCTTCAACAAGATGGGATAATTGTAGTGAGCATGCTGTGCAAAATTCTTTTCTGTATCTATATGTATTTCCGTAGACTTAGGTTGATTTCTGAAATGTTAAAGGTGTTGTACTTTAAAGTATTGATTTTATTTAAAACTGAGAAAAGAAAATAGTTTTTTACTTTACAATGAAATTACTGCCGACAACCCAAGTACCAGTAGTTCACCCGACTAAATGGATGCAGTTCTAAAAGCATTGCAGAATGTTAGTTTTATGAATAACAGGTCATACACATCACTTATCCATCTAGTGTATATGCTCATTTTGTGCAAAAAGACATGGGAATCATTCTAAAGGTCGAGGTGCAGTTTTATCATAGTGTTGCTTTGCCCTTGTGTCACGCAAGGCAATGCAACGGCAACGCTACACTAAAGTCAGAGTTGCCAAGCAACTCAAGGCCACCTTGCATGGCCCTGCGGTGCTTGGTAACTCTGGAGTAACGCAAGGCAGAAAAAGTTGCTGCCTTGCGTTACTCTGCTCCAGGGAGAAGTTCCATGAGTGGAGCATGGGTGTTCTCACACATCCACCCATGGATTCTGGTGCATTCCCACATTTACCATGAGTGGTAGGCCTGGTAATGCATCAAAATGCTATGCCTTCCCAGGGTTAATGAGGAGAAATACATTTATTTCTCCTCCTTTTTTCCTCTTTCTACATGTGCTGCATTCTGCAGCACACATAGAAAAAAGGAAAAAGACTCAGAGGATTGTTTTTGTACTTGAAGGTGTCCCTTCCCACACAAAAATAGTTCTGCCTACAACACAGGCACTCTTGCACCACGGTGCAAGGGTGCCTGCGTTGGGGCAGGGCAGCACATTATGCCCCAGTATAAGAAGAGGAGAGGAATGCACCACATAATGTTAAATATGGCACATTCCTGCCCGCTCCCTTTCCCGCAGCGCAGCAAGTTGTCTTGCTGCATTGCATTGCACTAAAATTTGGTAAATCTGCGCCTGAGTGTATTGAAATATGAGATATTAAAATATATATGCCAAATAGAATTTGAGCAGAAACTGAGAGTATTTCTACTTTTAAAAACAAAACACTTGCATCAAATATAAGTAAATTTTCCATCTTGCTGTCTGGACACCACTTTAGTAATGGACTCATTGTAGGAAAATGCAGTGTTCTGCATGGTGACCCCTCCCATGAAAACACCCGACTACCGAAGTATGAATGTACATTTATTTCCATTATGAAGGAGGGAGCTGTCCAATGCTCTGACCAGCCTCAAGCCCTCGAGCCTCCAACCACACACATTCCATGACCTCATCCTTAACAATGCTGCATTAAGGAGATGCAGGATGCAACACATCTCCCTTCTCAACAAACAATAAACGGAGTCATGCAATTACACATATTATTATTACATTACAAAATTAAGCCTCATCCAATTCGAAAGAACTCTAATACCCAAGCACAGGTTCAGTACAGTGCCCTTCAAAATCTTCCTTGACTTTGCCTACAAGGAGCAGACAGAAATCTCCCTGTCACCCTTTCTGCATTCGGGAGTGGTTCATTAGTAAGACATCTTGCAAACTTAACAACCTTCTTTAGATTTCACACACTTGACTTTGTTTACAAGTAGCAGACAGAAATCTCCTTGTCACCCTCTCCATATTCGAGATTGGTAAGACAACTTGCTAACTTAGCAACCTTCTTTAGATTCCACACATTGCCATCACTCAGGAACACAGCCTATTTATTTATTTTTTTCACTTGCAAGAGATCTGAGAACTGGGATAATCCCTTCCTTCACTTAAGTCCACTTCGCACATGCACCCAATCACCAACTGCCAATGCCCCTGGTAGTCACACTGCTCGCACCACCACCACTTTCATCACTCACTTCCACACCTTGCCTCTGTACTCCTTTGGATAACAAAGTCCTAGTTTCCTGCCCCTCATAAACTCAAAAGGCACCTTACCAGTGACAGTATTGTTAGTAGTGCGATTCGGCCTTCACAATTTGTTTACAGCCTCCTTCCATGATCCACCTTGAAACAAAGCCAATTGTAATCCCTCCTTAGGTGTTCCGTTCCACCTTTTTACCAAACCGTTCCCTTGCGGGTAACAGCTGATGTACAGAAGTGTTCCATACATCATTTATTCAGATAATCCACCAAATCATGTAATACAAATTGCATACCATTGTTTGTCGCTATCATCTCTGGAACATCTTCTCTATTTAAATATCTTCAAGAAAACCTTTCACCTCTTGAGTCCTGACTTGACAGGTGAATTTCACCTGAGTCACCTAGAATTATAGTCAATAGCTACAATGGCATATACTGTGCCCAAACCCACAACGCTGTAGGCTCCTGAAATGTCCAACCCAATTTTTTTCCATGGATTGTGGACTTTATCAGTAGACACCAGCAGATATGTTTCTGTCTTTTGTCACTTGTCACTCCATGCACAAGCTATGCAATCTCTAATACTGCATTCCACATCATGATCCGTGCCTGGCCAACAGTACTCAGATCTTAACTTATGCTTAGTCACCCCCAACCCCACATGTCCTTCATGTGCCAGAGTAAGAAAATACATTTCAGGCACCACTAATATCTCCCCTCTCCACAACACGTCATCAATCACCAACAATTTGTCACAATATGATGATAATTCTCAGCCTGATCAGATCCTTCCCCTTTCTTAGGCCAACCTACCAGCACATACCTCATAACCTCTTGCAACACCATATTCTTTTTCAACAGCTTGTACCCACTCCTCATGTTTAATCCGTCCACCTACCACTGTACTCACACCAGCCACCATCCAGTCATTTTCACCCAAATCTTCTTCTTCCAGGCTATTGACCGGCAATCTTGGCAAACAATCAGCCAACACATTTTTTCCGGTACATATTCAACAGTATACAAATACTCCATCATCCTTATCATACATCTGGCAATTCTAGCAGAAGCTTTGCCTGCTTCCTTTGTAGTGAAAATGTCCACCAATGGACGATGGTCTGTCCCTAATACAAAACGTTCAATAGTGGAATATGACAACTCTGCCTCTCTTAATGGTCTTGCAGCGTAGGCTATAGCTACTTCTTTCCCCTCATGGCACTGTAACAACATAGCCCCCAGACCCACCTGGCTGGCATCTGTACAGATTATACTTTTGTTGTGAGTGTCAAACAGTTTTAGTGAGGGAGCATATGCTATGTTTTCCTCCAAGTGTACAAACTCTCTTTCGCACTCCTCACACAATTAAAATTTGCCATTTTTCATCATCAGTTTTCTCATACACACTGTGCTATCAGCAAACCTGGGTATGGATCATGAGTAATACTCAGTCAGACCCAGGAAAGACTGTAGTTGATCTTTGTCCTTAGCGGATGGAGCATCTTGTATAGCATTCACCAGTTTCATTTTAGGTGACACACGATTCTCATCCAACCAAAGCCCTAGGTATTCTACCCCTTGCATCCCAGTCTTACACTTTTCCAGTTTGATTGTCAACCCATGTTTCTTCAAAACAGATAGTACATCATTTAATACCTTGCCATGCATTTCCTTGTCCTCCCCAAAAATTAGAATGTCATCTTGGAAATAACATAAGCCACATTTAACATATCCTAAAACAAATGATGCATTGCTCTTTGGAAAACTGCAGACACTGATGCTAAACCAAAAGGCATGCGTACAAATCGGTATTCCCCTTCTGGTGTAATGAATGAGGTCAACGGTCTAGAGTCCGGATGCAACAGAATTTGGTGATACGCTGATGATTTGTCCAATGTGGAGAACAGTTTTTCCCCCTTGACCAGTACCAACATATCATTAACGTTTGGCAAAGGATGTCTGTCTACCCATATTGCAGCATTCATATAATGGAGATCCACACACATTCGTAATTCTTCATTGGCCTTCAATGCGAGAACAATGGGAGCCAACCACTCAGATGCTTCGATCTCCTCTATTATGTTCTCCTCACTTAGTCTGTGCAACTCTCTTCTTAAAGGTTCCCTCATGATGAAAGGCACATGGCATGCTTTATGTACTTTGGGTGTAGCCTTGTCTTGCAATATTTAACAGTTTAACACCAGGCGGTTTCAC